>OW285222.1:10010000-10617523 GCA_935421205.1 Xylocampa areola
ATACATTTCGTCAACAATGACACCGCTGACAAAAAGACTAAACTTTCGAAAATAGACCCGGTGACTGAGTATTTTAATAAAAAGTTTTCCAGTCTATACTATCCATCGAAAGAGATAGTCGTTGACGAATCTCTTTTAAAGTGGCACGAGAAACTAAGCATTTCTCAAAAGATTTCGACAAAGGCTGGACAGTTGGACAGGTCGGCGTAAAAACGTATGAAATCTGCGAGTCTTCCAGCGGCTACCTCTGGAAATTCATAAAAAGACGAACAGACTGATCGACCGACAGGAAACACCATTCCAACTTCAGACCCACAGGCAGATTACACAACCGACGCCGCAAGGTGAAGTACCGTCAAAGTTGGCAACTTTGCCCTTGAGCTATGACTTTGCCCAGGTGAGTATTTTTTAAAGAACTCGATACCAAGCAAATTTCTCTATAGTTAGAAGTTTTTTTTGTCTATGGTCCAAAATTCGTTATATGTCTGTTGACACTAAGTGACATGATGTCATCGACGTCACTTCAGTTAACCGTCAGACGTTGTGGAAGTTAGTAGTGTCTTTCGCGGGCAAAAACCAACTCAAAAAACTTTATCAAGAAGTGATAGTTGCAGTTTCAGCACGTAAATAATTTTTTTACTACCATTTAAATACATGAAATGAATAGTTAACATGCATATTTCACACAAAACTTCCCATAAAATTGTGAGATATATTGGTGGGCGAAGTTACAAGTATATTTTTTGAGAACTGTTGACGACTGCCCACCGATTTGATTTCGGTAGGGTTGTAACCTAACATTTTTTATTATTTTTGTAATTTAACTCTGGTATTCGTATTTGTTAATAATATTATTGGCATCAATTCATAGTTATGTTTGGAATTGGGTAAATTATACTTGTTTAAGCAGATATAGCATAGTGCCTTAGTACTACCGGTCAGTGGTATTTTAGAACACAAAGTACGCATATTGACTCTTATTTATTTAGTTCTTTTTTAGGATGAACAACAATAAATCGAATATTTGTACAGCAAAGAAAAAGAGGATTAGAAGAAAATTGGAATCAAGATGTTACAAAAATTACTCCCAGGAAATGCTGGAAATTGCTGTGGATATGGTAAAGCAAAAAAAAATTTCCAGCAGACAAGCAGAGAAGCAATTTGGTATTCCAAGGAGGTCCATACTAAATAAAGTAAATGAGGTTCACTCAAAACCGGTAGGGGAACAAAAGAAATTAACAGATGTTGAAGAAGACAAACTTGTAAATGTTTTGGTGGCTGCTGGTGAATTTGGCTGTCCAATGTCTAAGTTGGATTTGAAATTGTTAGTTTTTAATTATTTGATGAAAAATTCTTGTACTGACATATTCAATGGTAAGATGCCAGGGAATACCTGGGTAGATCATTTTTTACAAAGACATTCATCGAAACTGACACTTCGAACAACTCAAAACATTAAACAGGTCCGGGCGGAAAAAAGTGTTCCTGAGATGCAAAGTTTCTTTATTAATTTGGAGGAGACTTTAAAGGATGTTCCACCCAGTAACATCCTAAATTATGACGAAACGAATTTAGAAGAGCATATTTAGAAGAGGTGTGAAGTATCCAGAGAGAGTTTTAAACAATTCCAAGAGTTGTGTTTCGATTATGTTTACGGTATCTGCAGCTGGTGACTGCCTTCCAACATATGTTGTGTATAAATCTACAAATATATATTCTGAGTGGGTTGATGGAGGTCCTGATGGCACTCGCTATAATTGCACAAAATCGGGTTGGTTTGACTCTGCCTGTTTTGAAGACTATTTTAGAGTAATCATACTTCAATGGGCGAAAAAATTACCAGGGCCAAAAGTAATAATTGGTGACAACTTATCTAGTCACCTTAACATCGAAGTTGTAGAATTATGCGAAAACTACGAGATAAAATTTGTATTTCTACCACCTAACTCCACAAATCTCACTCAACTACTAGATGTAGCATTTTTTGGGCCTTTAAAAGAGAGTGGAGAAAGATCCTCCTAAATTACAAAATTACCAATCCAGGACAGTCGGTTATTAATAAAAAACACTTTCCTAAACTCTTGACTGAATTATTAAACAATATTAATCTTAAGGGAAGCAGTAATATCAAAAGCGGATTTAGAGCCGCGGGTATATGTCCTGTTAATGCTCAAAATGTTTTGAGACGTATACCTGAATATTTTGAAGAAGAAGAGTACGGAATAGATTCAACTTTATTAGAGTACCTACAGAAAACAAGATCTCCAAAACCAATGGCAGTGAGAAGAAGCAAGAAGTTACTTACAGAACCTGGTAAATCAGTATGTAAATCAGTAAAAATAAGAGACCTAATAAAATTATAGCCCCTCAAAATAAACCCTATAATGATATAGAAACTTTATTCAATGGCATTGAAGAAAATAAACTAGAGGAAGAGATTAAAAGTTTTACAACAGCAGGAAAATATAAACCTAAAATAGTAAATTACAGAAAAGATATCGAAAAATATATACAAAATGAAAATGAGTACTTACTTAATGAAAAAACAGGAGAAATGTTTATAAATAATACTAAACAGGAAGCAATAGATGAAGATATAGGTTTTCCGTCCAGTAGTAGAGTACGTAGTTATAGCAATAGTGGCTCAAACGAGATGCTCTCAATGCCAAATCAGAATTTGTTTAATATTCCAAATGTATTTTTATTACCTACCGTGACATATAATCCAGACAGCCTTAACAAAATCTGTATCAAACTTATAAATTATATGATATGATATCCTCGATAGAATACAGTAACCCGCTATCATCAAGTTATGTGCACAACTTTACAAACAACCTGAAGAGCGACCCCCAAAATATTCCATTTATGGTGAAAAAGAAAAATGATTTGGCATCATCTAAAGTTATACTTACTTCCAATATAAAATTAAACAATAAGTCTAGAAAATCTATAAAGAATTTGAAAATACAAATAGATACTGACACTAAAGTTACAAGACAGTCAGCACTTACCATGAACCTATTTAAAAAGCGCAGTATTCATAAATTTAACATGTAAATACTATAAAGGGAGCAAATAAAACAAGAAAGCGTAAATCTGTGACGAAATCGAAGTGTGGAAAGAAATCTAAAGATATCAAATATATTAAAAAATCAAGCAAAAAACGACGAATTTCCGACTTTCCCCTGAGCGCAGGCGTATCAGAACGATTCAGAATACGAGACATTAAATGACTTTATATCATCATGTTTAAGAGATCAGTCTGAGAAGGAAAACTTGGAGCCGCCAAAGGTCCCAATAGGAATCAGTGATATTCAGTACTTCACAAGTAACATTGATCGACTAAAAGAAGGAGACTGGCTCATAGTCAAATTTACTACAAAAAAAAGTGTTAAGCACTTTGTCGGTCGCATTTTATATGTAACAAATAATATACCTACTGTTAAATTCTTACGGAAAGTTAAAAATACGGCAGGTGACAAAAGATTAACTTTTACATACCCACCTGTTGAGGATATTTGTGAAATACGTCACGAAAACGACATTGTTGTCGTGTTACCGCAACCGATCATCACTAGAAGAGGCCAAATTCGATTTGAAATAGATTTTAGTAAGTTTAATATACAATAAATAAAGAATGTTACGTAAATTGATTGCCAAAGTTTATATTTTATTTGTTATGTTTTTATATTATGTTTTAATTAACTATTGTTAAATTGAATATTATGTCACATTACGGTAGTCCGTGAAATTTGTTTTTGATCTTATTTTTTGCAATTTGCAAGGCTTTTTTATTAAAGCAATTTTGCAATATCCTGATTAATTGTGAATAATTGAAGACTAGATTATAGTTACCTACGTTTAAATCAAACATTTAACTGAAGCGAATTTGATTTTATAAATTTTAAGACTTACTTGATCTCAATTGTAACTTTTGTTCCTAGTGGTACTTGTAATTGTGATAATTAAAATTTATCATCAGTGTTTAGATTTTATTCTATCTCAACTATAGCTTTTGTCCTAGAGCTAATGGCATTTAAATAATTCTTTCATAATTTTGATACATATGATTACTTATTGAATTTATCAATTTTTTTTTTTTTGTTTTTTTTATCATGACATCCCTTAGATGTTCAGCAATGTGGTAAGAAAAATGTTCTAGATCGTTTTTGACTTTGCCCACATGATTTTAAAGGTGAACCAGTATGTTTATACTCCTTATAATTTGATAACTTATTACTTTGAACCGCATTTTGACCCAGCACATTTTATAATATTGATACGGTTCGTAATTTCGGAAATATATGATGTTGGCAAAGTTGTCAAAAAGCTTTATTTTTTGCCCAGCGTTGATAGTAGTCTTTTTTTTCAAATACTAATCCCTTTTCAGTTTCTTTTTAGTTATAAATATTTAAACATAACCGTATACTAGTTTAGTATAGACACAATAAAAAATACGTGGACGATTTTCAAAATAAGTCGACTAATACAAAAATATTCTGAATTTTAGGGCAAAGTTGCCAGGTTTTACGGTAGTGGTCAGTTACTGATCCGACTTGTCATTAATGGTATGGCGGGATGCTAATTTTGTTAGCATGATTTCGACATACCATCCGCTACGAGTTGGAACTGCACATAAGTACAGATTGACTTATAAACCCAACATTGTCTTGGAGTATAACAAAATTGTTTCTATTTTTAATAGTTTTATAATTTTTTCTACCTAATGCGCGAATAAATGCCACGGACGCTTCAGGAAATTGTTGGCAGAAGACTTGTTAAAGGCACACAGACAGCTTGACCT
Source organism: Xylocampa areola (assembly GCA_935421205.1). Classification (NCBI taxonomy): domain Eukaryota; kingdom Metazoa; phylum Arthropoda; class Insecta; order Lepidoptera; family Noctuidae; genus Xylocampa; species Xylocampa areola. The sequence goes on from OW285222.1 coordinate 10,014,808, forward strand.
TCACTCAATGACGATGCCGATGCAAACCTACAGAAGGATCGGTGCTAATAGGTGTACTGTGGAAGATGAAGATTTCCCGATGCGGACTGGTTCCAAAAAAATCAGGTGCTGGTTATGCAATCAGCGGAAGGTGGACAGCCGGACAATTTGGAAATGCACACAGTGCTAGGTCAATCTCTGCATTGAAGGTTGCTTCCGCAAGCCGTAAGCCGTAACCCAAAACAAACACCAACACGCTTTACAAACACCCCACACATCACTTATTATTTTATTTCATTTTATAATGCTTTCATCTGATTTTATGTACTATACATACACCTCCCCCCCCTTGTGTGCGTGTGGGGTGGGGGGGTGCTTGATACACAGAGAGAGACACACCACATTAATTTAAAGACAAAAATACCATTTATCTATAAGTTAATTTACTAATTTACTAATTGGGCAAAATTATGTATAAATTAAAAAAAAAATGTTTTTTTTTCCAAAAACCAAACGTGTACCATTATACGTTCACTTTAAAAAAAAAGAACAAAACATTATGACATCGCAATTAAACAAACTGGTACACACAAAGAATGGAAAACGCGTCGACAAGTGGACATGAAATATGATAAGCGACTAAATAATTTAACTAGTGATCTAAGAGAAGGTAATACAATTCTAATCTTCAGAATCCATTGAATCTGATTTAGAAACCGATACATCTTCCTATACAGTTTCTGAGAATGAATGAGAAAATTCTGACATGGTTTCTGATTTAAATACATTGGATTTAATTAATATATTAGAGTAAACAGAAAAACTTAATTAAAATATTATAGTATTTAATATGTTTTTATATTATTATAAAGTACCTACCGATACATTCGTAATAATGTCCATTATAAAAAAATGTTTAACTTATGCTTTAACTGTACTTATGCTTGACGTTTTTAAAACTGACCTACTCAGAAGCCAACCTAATGAGAAACGGGACCTATTCAGAAACTGACTTCTTACGAACTCGACGTACACCGCCTAAACTTCCTTGGCCTCCTCGACAGATGGCGCCACATCCTCGGCCTTAGCGAACGTCTTCTTAGCGTTGAAGCCAGGACAGTACTATTGTGCGCCTACCTTCATAGAACATAGATTAAAAACTGAGATGGGCCTTACGACCGACGACCTTTAAATAAATTTATGGGACGTGATGAGTGTAGTGTTTTAATCAATAGTTAATAAGACCACACCTCACACGCGATAACTTCTTACACGATAAGAATAATCCTATCGACACATCTGATACAAGGGCACCTAACCTTTTTTAACTTCAGTCTATTGCCATAACAAATGGAGTATAGTTTGAAACCAAAAAAGTATTTAATACTTGTTTTGTTGCAGAATGGATCCATTAGTTACAAAATGTCTTGCTAAGAAATTGCGATTATCAGGATTACCCGTAAATTGGTTCTGTATTGCAGTAACTGTGAAGCAGTTCGTTCGTTGATATATAATTGGTGCTACTTAGTAAATAATCTCTACGAAGAAAATTATGCAAATGAACACTGGATAGAACTACTTTCTTAGCTGAAGTCGGTTTTAGGATCATTGCATTTCTCAGTACTCAAAATTTTTATTACATAATCCAGAAAGCAATTTTAACTACACGACGTGATCTTGATAACCTATAGTTTAATGTTCTTTCCTTAGAACCTTTTTCGGGAATGCCGAAAAAGGTGTCATCATGTATGTATTTAACGCAAATGCTTGATCTCCTAATATTATAAATGGTATTTTTTTGAGAAGGCAATCTTTAAAATTTCCAGTGCATTAAGCTGATAATGATGCTTTTAAAGTTGAAGAAAGGAGGCGCAGGTTCGAATCCTAATCGCGACCGTATTCTTTTTCCACAAAAATGTATGGTCGCGATTAGGATTCGAACCTGCACCTCCTGGATAAATACTCCAGGCTCTCTGACCGCTAAGTCAGTTATAGATTTTGGTGAAAAATGGAACACAAAAATGTATAACTTTAAAGTTCGCTAAACATGCGTTAATGTTTTTCAAAGATTTATCTGTATTTGTTAAGGTAACAAAAAAGGTGAAGTGTGAAATTTGTATAAACGGTCTATTTAGTAACGAAACATTATCTTTCACAAGTTGATTGAACTGACCAATATAGGCGGACTTTATTTTCGTTCTCCTGATCTGTTTGAGGTATGTCTAGAAACGAAAAATAAAAGACTATATAAAAGACCCCAATTTATGGCAAGAAGTGACTATATGTTCCTATGTACAAAAACTCTAGCAAAGTTTATAGGTGAGAGCTATTTCAATATTTTACTCTGTTGATCAGCTGGCCACATCAAATCATACATTGCGTCTAACTGGGGCCATCATTAAAAAATATATAACAGTCAGAATGCATCACGAGTCTATCATGGAAAATACGGGGAAGGGAACTGAGACACAAACATTAAAAAAAATGTTTTATTTGAAGGACTAATTTTGTCAAGAGTATACAAATTTACCAAGTATTTCGTCTTTCATAATAGCTATTAATAAAATATTCTAATACTTAATTAAATTATATAACAATATTGTTTCAAGATAAATCTTTGAAAAGCATTAACGCATGCTTAGCGAACTCTAAAGTTACAATAATGGCGACCGAACCGACAGCAATGGTGGTATTTATCCGGGAGGCGCATGTTCGAATCCTGTTCGCAACCGTATTCTTTTTCCATTTAATATTGTGTGAATGTACTGTTTTTTTTTTTATTTTTTTTTTTAAATACTGAAGACAAAGAATATTCTTTAGCATTTAAAAATGCTGTTATAACTGCCCAAGAAGGAACAACGCCATCAGAAGTTGCTAGAATATTTAAAGTAAGCTTGTTAGTGCTTGGAATAAGGCTTTTATTAATCGTAAGACAGTGGAAACCAAGACCGAACTGGCCGCCCGAAAAAAGTACTCCCAGTAAAAACCGCATAATAAAGAAGTTGTCAACGGGTGACGTCCGAAAGTCGGCTGTGCAAATAAAATCGAGCTCCAAGATAATCACGATGTTAACGTTTCAACTGTGAAAAGACGGCTTAAAGATTCAGATTGCATGCACCACGTCCGAACAAGAAACCCCTGATATGTGCATAGATCGTGGACGAGTTCCGTCTCATCAATCATTGTGGAGTGATGAAATTAAATTAAATTTAGTGTCATCTGATGGAATACGCTATGCGCGACGCCCTGAAAACAAAAGATTCGATGTGCGATATCAAATACCCACAGTGAAACATGGAGGTGGCAGTATCATGGTGTTGGAGTGTTCTTCTCGTTATGGAGTTGGACCAATAGTTAGAATAGAAGGTACTTTAGATCGTTTTGTGTATGCTGACATATTAAAAAAGGAAATGCTACCTATACTAAAGAAAATATGCCTCCTGGGTGGTATTTCCAACAAGATAATGACCCGAAACACAAATCAAAGCATGTGAGTGACTTCATGAAAATCAAAGTTAAGAGTGGCCAAGCCAGAGTGCTGATTTGAATCCTATAGAACATCTTTAAGAGAAGTTCGATCGTCGCGTAAGATGTCGTAATTACTGTAATAAGGATGCCTTATACGAAGCACTAAGCAATGAATAGAGCCGAATCCCAATTGATCATTTACAAAAGTTAATTGACTCAATCAACGCACGTTGCAAAGCCGTTATAAATGCGAAAAGATACGCTAATATTAATTAAACTTTGTGCCTCGTTCTCGAGATTAGTAACCTGTAATAAATGTTTTTAGTACAACACTAGTAGTATCGCGTAGATGCTGCCACGCATATGAGTTTTTTTTTTCTTCTGGCATCTGTTTCGTTTGTCATTCGCGTTTTAGTGCATTGCCGCTCAACACGTAATTTATTTTTAAAACTATTGTATGAAGTTATACAGTGAAAAAAATGCACAGGCGTAAACATACACCGGATAAACTCAAATATACTACTAAGAAAATGGAAAAACTCGAAAGGAAAATAAAGTCGCCGCTAAAGACGAATAAAACAATCGTACCATACGGCGCCATCTTAACAACAATATTTTCAGCATTTAACCTTAAGTTTACCATTCACATTAATAGATACTTATAACCATATGCACTTCGAGCATGCCACTGGGCGTCTCACCGCATAGCAAAATTGTCTGATTGTTTAGGCAGTCAGACTATTTTACATTCACTGAGACATTCTACATAGCAGTGTATGTTAATATAGTTATAAGATACCTATTGATGTGTATGTCAGTTAGCTGACTAACACAAAACGGTTTAATGGTGATACTCGAGTCATAACGAATGTCTTCGAGCAGATCATGCGACTGTCTCACAACATTCAATATCTCACTGGTTTGGTTCAATTCTTTGGAATTGCTACACCCACCAGATTGAAAAATACGTCTAATTGATAGTTATTCCAAACCATGACGACAAATGAGTCATTATTAACCGTTAAATAATATAATTGTTGGTAACATTACAGGCGATGCCATGGAAAGAAAGAAGAAAGAAAGAAAATATATTTATTAAATCACACAAAACACACTAAAACATAGGGGTAACACACAGTTAAATAATAAAAAATAAAAAAAGTAGATAAATTCAACAACAATCAACTAAACACGAAACAAACAAAACAAATAACATCACATACACACACAAAGAAAATGATGACGCACACTGCTGTGTTCATGAACTGGGGCGCCGCCGCCGCAGGCCGGCGCACGTACGTTCGACTTTCGAGTTCATTTAATTCATTGTGGGACAAGCCATGGTGCGAGCCGGCATGCGTCGGGAGTCGCACCCTGTAGCCACAACGTTACTGCTACCTACACCATACCTACCCGTGATGATTTGATATGGTGACAGCTACATACCTTCTCAATTAAATACTTTGGAATACACTCTCTCAACTCACCTCAACCTTCAGCAAGTCACAGAAGGCCAAGAACGGAGTGGTAAGTTCAACACAACCAAATTTTTTAATATGTAATTAGCAAATATTTCAATAAAATCATATTATGTTTATTCCAGACTTCCATCAGCGAGCAGCAGGCACATAGATTTGTGTATCATGTAAAGATACTGATATTGTCTAGAATACAATAAGGTATACAATGGCGTAAATTATAATTTAAGCGTACACATTGTATCCGTGTGTGCTCTGACGATGACGCTGCTCGCCCCGCCAAAATGACATGTAATGCCTGCCAGCCATACACTTAAAGGTAAGAACCCAACATGTATGTACATAGTACAAATTTACATTGATAGAAGTAAACAGTTTTTAATAATTATTCCATCAGCCATGATGCCGATTGCAGCGACGCGCAGCAGCGTCGCCGGATAAAAACGTAGATATGTACTTAATTGACATGTATGTTAATAACTAAAACTTAATTTAAACAAGAAATTGAATCGATATGCGGCTAGGATCGGTGTGGAATTGTGTGTTTAAAAGGCCGCAGCTCAGCATATGCTGCAGATTACTGCAGCGCTGATTTTCAGCCGAGGCCTATGGCCAATTTCACAGACGAAGTATGGGAGGGCTCCAGTAGCTACTGACGTAAAGCTACATGATCTTCCTCACAACCCAAGCTCCTACATAGCAGTTGAAGATTTACAGGAAGAGGAAGATGCTAAAAAACAGATACTGATGTATTCGAAATCCTTAGCGGTGATCCAACTGCCAACACGAAGTATGGAGCAGAAATTTTCTAAGAGGTGGCTAGCCAATTTAAACCTATAGCAAACTGTGGCCTTACACAAGAGCTTAGGAAAGAGCTACAGCAGAAATACCTATTGCCAGTAAATGCAACCAAATTAGGCGCTCTTCTCATAAGTAATGAAATAATAGTGGTTTTACCAGAAATACTAACCAACTGTGACAAAGTAACAGAAGCAAAGCAGAAATCTGTCTGAGTCGCAACATTGCCGCGGACTCAGCTCATGACTAAGGGCTCCGTTCGAGTTCGAAACTAGTCGGGCAAACCCGAAGAATGTACACGAGTAGTAACCGGTGAACAATAACTAATATGAATATGCCTCACGAAAGTTATTACACAAATGTACCATTGAGTCTTATAAATATTATGTAATATTACCTACTGATAAGATAAACCTTGTCAAAGATGAATTACAAAAATTTCTTAAGTTAACCTGCTGTAAAATCAGATGAATTGGGCTTTGTAGTACTACAGGTTTCTGTTTGCCCCGCCATTAAATATTGTTTGCTTTACAACAAACAACTAGAACATTAAATTCCTAACTCTTCAACATGACAATAATTAAGAAAAGTACATGAATATTCCAAAAACAGTTAGCCAGTTCTTGAATAGTGGTTACATGCCATTCAATGCAATAACATAACTGAAATATTTTCTGACGCCTCAACCATGGGATGGGGCGCTGCCTGTGGAGATGAGAGAGCGAGTGGTCAGTGGATGTCGTTAATATCATATAAAAATTACCTGGAATTACTAGGGTCATCTATTGCAAGACAAGATGTACTTGCACCATCGTTGAGAATAGACGTATCAAATAATTGTTAAAATTTATAAATAATCACTTGCTGAATCGTGTCCTCGTTTTACCGATAACCGGCAGTAACGTTAACAGAGTCATTGGTATAAAATGTGTATATTAAAAAAATGTGCAGTGACTAATTGAATAACACCAATACAATGGAAGGCAGCCCCTTCACTCGGAGTAGCAGGATCGTCCGCACACCGCCTCCTACGCCCTCAACTGCAACCGCAAACCGTTTTCTTGCAAACGCCTATTTTTAATAAATAGAAATAAATTTCTAACTTTTGATTCCCTCTTCTTGATAACTCAATATTTTTTATATAAATATCTTATAAATCTTTAGCTATAATTAATATATACTTGCACTTGTATGGCGCTTCGTAAATTTTTACATTCTTTGGGTCCAGCCTCGTCATTCTCCTTTATTGGCTGAATAAAATTGATGTTACCTTTTTTGACATATCAGCAAAAGATGACCATCTTTGACCGTGGCTGGCTTCGACGATTCTTCAATACTCTGCTTAAGGTCATGCAATTGCTGCGACAGATTAATTTTGTCTTGGAGAGTTTTTATTGTTGAATGGGCTTGGACAGTTTTCAGCTTGAGCGACCGGTATTGCACTGCAATCTGAGATGTGCCATGAGCCACTTTTCGGCACAACGTATTAATACGCAGTTTCTGTTCCATGTTCAACTTAACCTCTGCTGCAATGAGGTCATTTAGGGCCTGGTCAATAGATGACATCCAGTTCTATATTTCCGGCGTTGCGATGACTTCAACGACGTCATCTCTTTGGTTCGGGTCTTTAGGATCTCTTATTCATGAGCTAAGCCCGCGGCGATGTCGCGAGTCAAACAAAACCATCATAGGCCCGCGCGCAACCCTAGTTTGACTCTCGACATCACCGCGGGCTCAGCTCACGAATAAGAGCTCCGTTCGAGTTCGAAACTAGTCGGGCAATCCCGAAGTATGCGCGTGAGTAATAACCGTTAAACTATAATTAATATGAATGTGTCTCACGAAAGTTACTATACAAAAAAATGGTAATAATTGTTTTCAGGTTACTGGAGATGACTATATTTGTCACTCATGTTGGGAACTCATAAACTACAACCCAAATGAAGGTTCTGAACATGAAACCAGACAACAACTTGGCCATCGTAATGTCTGTGTTGGGTGTGGTCGGTCTATTTTGAGAATCAGGAGTAGATTGGTTCTCAGACCAGATATGTCTGAAAGAGAAACTCAAATAGGAAATGTTATTTCTGAATGGATCAGACCTGGCCAGGTTAGTAATGAAAAAATAAGGTATTAACTTAATAATATGTGTGTGTTGTGGCTGCTGAATAGTCAAGGGCCCGCCTTTTGATTTTCGGGTTGTGGGTACAATTCTGAAATTATTTCTTTGATAACATGTCTGCGATGTAAGAGATTATGGGGAAGAAAATAGGGACTTATTACGGTACTCGTGCCTTCTCTGTATTAAAATAGGCTCTCTATCTAATGATGAAATATGTGTACCATGCTATATAAGAGCACAAAGAGTGGTGAATAGCGCTCAGAGAAGTTCTGCTCATGTGTTACCTTCCACAAGTGCACAACCTGCACCTGTGTCTGAACAGTTTGAGCATTTTGCAGAAGTCAGACATGGACATCCATTAGAAGAGAGATTTTCTGCTCAACAAATTGCTCGTATTGTACCATCCACAAGTGCAGAAGACAGTACGCAATCTGTGCCTGTATCTGAACAGATTGAACAAGTTGAACAGATTGAACAAGTTGAACAGGTTGCTCCGTCAACTTCTGTACATCCACCAGAAGAAACATCTTCTGTTCAACAAATTGTGTTACCGACCTTAAGAAGAGCAGCTGACACAGCACGTCGTTGCTTATTTTTGAGGTGTAATGACAGTGAAAAGCGCCGTGTGCCTGATTTGATAAGAAAATGTGTAATAAAGGATTTAAATTTTTATATACCCATAAATGCCAGAATATGCAACTTTCACCTTACAAATAATTCATTTCACGAATTATATGCTGCTGAAAATGCACTTTCCACATTTAGTTCTACGCAAATAGAAGAAATTGTGTTTTTACTAGCAGATGATACAAGATTAGATTTTCGAAATCTTGAAAATATTGATGACCATCTTTTTAAATACTGGTTTGGACGAACAAAAGAGGAATATAATGAAATATTGTTAGAAACACCACGATTAAATAGCCGCAACATGAAGAGCGGTTTAAGTGCACTATTGTGTAAAATGCGTACTGGAGACAGCGATGAGAGGATCTCAGCTCTATTTCAAATTCCAAGAAGAACTCTTGAAGATTATATGAATAAAGCACGGGAAATTCTTTTGCAGGATTATGTACTTAGGCATTTGGGATGGGCTCAAAGTCGAGGGAGGAATTTGCTAGCAGAAATTCATTGTTAGCGGAGCACCTTTTTGGCAATCCAGAAGCTCCCATTGAGCATAGGCGTTTAATTGCCATAGCTGATGGCACATATTTATAGACTCAAAAGAGCAGTAATTACTTATTCTAAAAATAAACTTACTCCTCACAAATACCATAATCTGGTTAAACCGTTCCTCATTATTTGTTGCGATGCGTACATTATAGAAGCTGTGGGGCCATATCCAGTCACCAAAAATAACGCCTCAATAATGCAGGATCTTTTGGTAGAGCGAGGCGCCTTTACTGATTTATATATGGAGGATGATGTGTTTATTTTAGACCGTGGATTTAGAGACTGTGCAGACGAAATGATAGCCAAAGGGTTATTAGTGCATATGCCGGAAACTATGTCAACAGGAGAAAGGCAACTTTCCACCCTCCAAGCCAATATCTCGAGATGTGTTATGATGAATAGATGGGTGGCTGAAACTGTCAATTGAAGGTTCAGTAGGGATTTTAAAATATTCCGTGATGATTATTTAAATAAAAGATGCCCTCACATTACGCAAGATTTTTCTATTGCTGCTGCCTTACTGAACCACTTTGCTGTTCAGTTCAGGGAACGAACAAATGTATAAGAAATTATTGAAATTATTCAAGAAAAAATATTTGCTGATAATGAACTATGACAAGTAGTCTCACAAAATAATTTAAATATGCGTCAAAGCATTTTTCAAAATATTACACATGCTGCTATACAGTTTCCTGAACTGACCATAAATGACCTGAAGCTTATTGCTCTTGGAACATACCAAATCAAGCAAGCAAATCTTATGTAGGAGAACACCTAAGGGCCCACGGAATGTACGCAATAGAAGTATGCAGGGATGAGACGCCTATAGAAGGTATATTTCAGGGCAGCCAACCATATATTTTACGTGCCAGAATAAAATCCAGGCACATACGAAGAAAATCCTATTGTACATACATCGCAGTAGATAGAAGGCTGGAGGGGCGAAGTGGTATATTAGGGTATTATTGCCACTGTCCTGTAGGGGCACGTACAGTTGGCTGTGGTGCACACGTAATGAGCATATAGTGGTATATGGGCTATGCAAGGCACTACAATCATGTTGCAGCACCGGCTTCGTTTTTAGATTATCTCTTGATTAGATAACTCTTATTAGTACAGTTATTTTATTAAAAGATTTACTTAATTACAGAATTATAAAAATAATAAAAGTTATTATTTAATTTAATTTTTTATTTAATTAACTTTGCCCCGAGATTATGTGCTCGATTATGACTTAGCTGACTGCTTATGCTATCTGTCATTTTATACATATGCAAGCACGCCTGTATAGGGGAAGCCGGGGCATTACGGGCCCCCGGGGTAAAACGGACACCCCCTCTCCCCCGCAGGATAATAAATCGAGACGCTCGGAACTAGTCGCATCGCGTTCCAGTCGACCTCGCGCTAGCGAGACAATTGATTATGTGTGTGTAGCTGCGCGTCGTACGTTGACAGAACGAAATTACGTAAGTTGATGCAATTGATATTATTTTTCGTTTTTAAGTTCGCTTTGTAGCTAATTCGTGAATGTGTTAAATGCTCAGTCATTATGTGAATTCCTACGTTCAATTATGTGACTAAATAACTAGAAAGAGTTGGGAACTAACTACCACATATTCGTTTGATTAGGTTAATATTTATTTTATTTGACCTCGGGGGCATTTTGAGCGGGGCAAAATGGGCAGGGTGCCCGTTTTGCCTCGGATAATTGTATTGAGTTTATGTTTTTTTCTGCAGATACAATTATGGTTCGCCACTACCAAAGGAAGACAGAACGTGCCAAATGGAGCTTGGAGGAGATGGAAGCAGCAGTAAGGGATGTGGCAAGCGGAAGGTTAAGCTGTAAACGGGCCGCTCTTGAGCACAATATGCCACGATCAACTTTGCAACGAAAACTCGAAGAATACAAAAAAAAACAATACTTATCACCAACAAAACTAGGTAGCTATAGACCGGTATTCTGAACTGCCCAAGAAGAAGAGTTAGCTTCATATATTAAAGACATGGAAGGTCGATTGTTTGGTTTGTCTCCAAAAGAAGTTCGTCAGCTGGCCTATCAATTGGCCACAAAAAATAACATCCCACATAATTTTGATCCGACTACTGAAACTGCTGGCGAGGATTGGTTAGCAAATTTCCTAAAACGCAATTCTTCTTTGTCACTGCGCAAGCCTGAAGCCACATCTGCTGCTCGAGCCATGGGCTTCAACCGCCAAGCTGTGGAGGCTTTCTTTAAAATTTTAGTTGAGACAGTAGATAAATATAAAATTACAGCGGATAGAGTTTATAACGTTGATGAAACCGGAATGACTACTGTAGCAAAAAGCCTTGGAAAAGTTGTGGCCACCAAAGGTAGAAAACAAGTTGGGTCTTTGTCATCCGCAGAGCGTGGGCAACTGTTTACAGTCGAAATATGTATGAGTGCTACAGGGGTTTTCATGCCGCCCATGTTCATATTTCCACGTCAAAGACTTAAGCCTGAACTAATGGATGGAGCTCCTCCCAATTCTTGGGCAGAATGTAATGAGAAAGGTTGGATAACAAAGGAAATCTTCTTGAAATGGTTTAATAAGTTTGTGACCTGGTCCAGAGCTACGAAGGAACAACCAGTTTTATTACTCTTAGATGGACACGCTAGCCATGTTAAAAGTTTAGAACTCATCGATGTTGCCAGATCAAGCGGTGTCCATATTATCTGTTTCCCTCCACATTGCACGCACCGTCTCCAACCGCTGGATGTTAGTTTTATGAAACCATTAAGTGCATATTATGGAGAAGAAGTTAAAAAATGGCTGCGAACAAATCCAGGGCGGGTAGTGACACATTATCAAGTAGCTGCCCTATTTTGCAATGCGTTTTTAAAATCTGCGACAATGCTTGTAGCAATTAATGGTTTTCGTAAAACAGGCATATGGCCTATTAACCCAGATGTCTTTAGTGATGAGGATTTTTTAGCTGCTGATACTACAGATCTGCCTATAGATGATACAATTGTACCACCGTCACCATTAAATCAAGAGTCCCAACCACAACCGTTGACTATTCACAATCCCACACAAAGTCCAACTGGTTCTCTGACACAACCAAATATCGTGCAGCCTCCTATATCTCCCTCTCCGGGTCCATCAACAATTCTACAGCTATGTACAACTCCACCACCTGGAACATCTTTTAATGTCATGTCGCCAGTAGATATCATGCCAAAACCCAAAGCACGAGTTCAAAAACGAGTCACTAGGAAACGCGGAAAAACGGCATTAATAACCAGTTCACCTTATAAGAAGGATATGGAAGAAGTCCATAAACGGAAACCAGTGGCTAGTGAGAAGAAAGGAAAGAAGAAAAAGACGAAGAAGAATGAAAAAAATAAGGAAAACGAATCGGAGGAAGAAGATGTAGAGTGTTTGTACTGTGGATATTGGTACTCGGAATCTACTGAGGTTTGGGTCACTTGCCGTGCATGCCACAGATGGGCCCACTGTTCTTGCGCCGGCGAAGAGGATAATGATGACGAGTCCCTTCACATTTGTACATTTTGTGCTCGATTTTAAACTTGCATAAGTGAATATGCCTGTGTATGCCTATTATGCCCCGCATATGACCATTTTACCCCGGACACGGGGCAAAACAGGCAGTTTCTTTTCTTTTTTTAAGTTTAATTAGCACCAAATACTGGTAGACTAAGATAATTGTTCTACGTTAATTTTAAAGAACATTAATGAGACTAATAAATGGCTGTCGATTTTTTTCATTGTCTTGTTTTTCTAAGGTTTTATTCAAGATTTTCCTTAAGGGGCCCGCATTGCCCCGGTTTCCCCTACTATTGGAGTAACGAGACACTATTTACTGTCAGTATATGTAAGTAAAAATATCTACTATGCTGCTCACAGCTTGGTAAGAATTATTTTAGCTAATCAGAGTTGTGTTTGTAAATGAATATCGAACTTCAGACATTAACTCAATATAGTTCTCAGACTTAATTAGATACAAGCAACGAACCCGTGTATTGGCGTTTAAATAAAAAAGAGGAGCAGTAAAAAATTACAACGCACAAAATTCAGTTATTATTTGGTGCGAGAGATGCATTACGCATACATAAATACATTTTATTAAAATAAAATACGTATTTAGTTCATCTTAAAAAAAACTTGTATTCCAAAATGAAATTATAACCTTTATCTAATTTTTAAGTTATCCTTTATATCTTATTTGCCCTAACTTTTAAATCTTACTTTTCATTTACGTTTTTCTTAGTCTTAAGTCGTTAACTAACCACGAATAACTTTCCATGATGAACGCGACCTTTAACCGTGGGTCCCAAATTACATGCTATCTCGCCAACCTCCTTTAAAAGCGGTGGCTATTTATCTTAAGGACAAATTAAAGACAAGTGAGGAGACAAAATCATCGCCCAGAAATTTATCTGCCCAGAAGAGATGAAATTAAACGTAAGAGGCCTGCGCAAGACTAAGAACGGCGGTGTCATAATTAGCACAGAATCTAGGGATGACATCGATAAACTAAAGCGATTTGTTCACCTAACTAACTCAGGCCTTACGATCGATGAGCCCTCATAAACGGAAGATATTTCTCAGCATTTTTAGGGTGGTAGTTTTGGGGGTACCCATATGCAAGAAAAGAAAGTTTTTACCTGTATATACCACCTGAACCTATCCGCTACACCGCTGCCCCCATCTGCGCAGATACCAATCACACAGGTAACGACTGCCCCAACAAGACCAGCAGGGTATTCACCTGCCACAACTGCCATCGCCACAACACGAAGTGAATTTAGGAAGGCCTGGCGGGACGATAACACTGTCTGGTCAATCCATGCCTTCTTCGGTGCATGACCTTCAAGATAGTGAAAAATATCAATTAATTATTGAAAGTACAATTTAATGTAAAGAAAACAGAAAATTTAATTACCTTCGTTGATCCAGGTTGGTAATAAATATACCTTCCTTCCCTTCGATACTCTTAAATTTTTCGAAGGTATTGCTGGCGCCATAAAATAATGTCCTGTCTGTCAATTATAATGCTTTGTCTTGATTTTGTGACATATTTGAAATTTAAATGTTTCATAACTTTTCTTAATGTACTCCAAGAAAAATTGGGTAAGTCTGGGTCTTCATTGACAACCTTAAGAATCTGTAAAGTAATAAAAAAAAGTTTTTGAGTAAGGAAGTCTACGCAATATAATACTTTGGTTTTACAAAGAACATTATGGTAGACACAGAATATAATGCAGTAGAAGGAATAAAGTTTAAGTTACTTTTATAATGGTGGGTGGCTCATTTGCATAAAAAAAATGATGTACTTTTCGCCTTATAGCGGCAAAAGTAAAATCGTCTAATTTATCTTTGAAACTGTGTTTCGGTCCACGTTTCTCGGGAGACTTAAATTGTTAATTTTCTTTGTATTCTTTTAATACACTGTAAACTGAGGTCACACCAATTCCCAAAATGTCAGCTGTTTTCGAAACACATTCTTTTTTTTCAGGTGCCTCAATAGGTAATAGTGAAGCAGCTTTCTCCTCAAATACGTGTTTGTAGACGTTTTGTATCATAAGTTTTTCGGTAACGCTTAAAGCAATCCGTGGTCTCTTCTTTCTTGGAGACAAGCTTTGGCTTGACGTGCTTGGTTAAGGATCGTTTGTACGAAAGAATATAGCAACCAATAAACACAATAATTACCACAAACACAACGTAACGAAAAACTTAACAAAAACAATAACTAAACAGCGTTAGCGCAGAAAAAACATTCGTGCTATCAGACCAGAGGTTTAAGATGCAAGAAATAACAAAACCTTCAAAATGACAGAAGTAAAAAAAACTTTTTGAAGAAGGACTTCAACACCTGAAAAATTGAGTAGCTGCGTGTCTCATATAATTAAAGAAGAAGACAAAATGTATGGTCTCGACCACATGATCGACAATGTTTCAGACAGATTTATAATTAATGTAAAAACCAAATTATGTAATAAGCGATGTTTTTTTTTTATTTTCATTACCTACCTATAATAGTTATATTTTATACATCTATAGTTTCAACAACATGATGTATTGAAAATTGTGTTTTCCTTAATGTTTAAAACACTCGGTATCCAGTACAGGTAGATGCTATAGGAACATAGTCGTCGAAAACTCATTGGTATGTACAAAGCAAGACTAAAATTCGAACCCCGTACCCGATATCGGCAAATCGGCACACTAACAATCCACTAGACAATCGAGGCAATTTCATTCATTCAGGAGTTTTTTCAATCATTCACTTTGTCACAACACTATTTTTATTTCATCAAAAACTGACAACACAGTAAACGTCAGTTGACTTCGTCTAATTAAAAATACGACTTTAGTATCGATTAACCTGTTTATACCTACCTGGTTCCCCGAGAGTTGTGACCGGAAAAGAATAGGCAACCTAACGTTTGCATATTCTATGGGCTTCATACTTTCCATTGGTATAGAATTTATCTAATAATCAAACCGGTGATATGTTAAAAAAAAATGTTTTCAGTTATTAATTAATCATACCCTGGACTAAAATTTGTTAGGCAACCCATATGCAATATATTTAATGACATATTAAATTAAATTTAAAATACGTTTCATCAAATAAACATCTCGGTGAAGGTCGTTTTATATCGGGATGTTAGACTACAACGATTGTACAAAGTAAGACATCTGATATTGCCGAGGAACCAGTAATTAATTTCAATGAAGACATTTTATATAATATCAATTATGATAATGATGCTGATGCTGGTCGAAGAAATTATGTTTGCGGTTGGGTTCTGACCAAATGTATCAAAAATGTTGTTAAACAATTTAGTGATTACAGAAAAACTTTGATTGAAAATGAGGAACATGAGAAAAATGCGTAAGAGCAAAAGAATATTGTAAGAACAAGAAATGGTTATTCTACCCATCTCCAAAACTAGTACAATCTTTTAGTGAAAGCTTTGAAAAAAAAAGTTGAAATAAAACAAATAGGAATAAAAAAATATGATTCTGTAGCTGACTTTTCATTTGAATGTTAGGAACATAAAAAACAATTAAAAAAAAGAGTATTTTGTTGACATAAAAATAAATATTATAGTTTTTAGTTGGTGCCGATCATTACTCGAATTTTGTGTGGTAAAATTAAATATGATGGTGATGATGAATTAAAAATAGCTTTTTATTATAACAATAATATACTTGATATTATAACAAACACAAATATAATAAATGATCACGTGGTTTTATCACGTCACGACCGCTAAGCTATCTCGACATTAGCTTCATTCATTTCAGCAACGCCATCCGACACACATTGCGACATTGATGATTACCCGTCGTCTGGGGCCTCCATAATAACTAGTGGGCCATCATCTACATCTGCAGCTGAATCATCATCATTAGCCTCCAAAGATTCAGTTGCTACACTTCCGGCACCAACACCATGTTGGGCGTCGTCCTCGAACTCGGATGACGACACTGGTATACGAGTATACGAGTAGGCCCAGCCCCCCGAGCCTGCCAGTGTCGGTGCTGCAAAGGGGGCACAACATAATTTATTATTTTATTTAGTACTTAAGTTCATTGTTTAAGAGTGTTAGTTTAAGATTATAAATTGTTTAAGAGTGTTACTTTAATTAAGTTTATAAATATATGACTTTTACCTACAAAATAGCGCTTCAAAGTGACCGCATGAGTTGAATGTAGGTAGACATGCGGTGAGGCGTGCGGGCTGTGGGTGGATGCTCCCGGTCTATACCTTAGGCTCCGCGGGGTACCGCTGTCAGTCGGCCGGAGAAGATGTCAACAATGCGAGTATTTAGATTAAACTCTCTTTTTATTTTTCGTAAAGTTAAACGGTAAAGCAATAGCGGTGAATATAAGGTAGGTAACCTAAGTGTCTAAAAGTGACTGTGTTTTGTTACGTCTGTCTTTTGTGGTATAGTTGTAGTTGTGTGTTATAGGCAGGTACTTATAGTACATACCTATTCTTTAAGATCGATCACTATCAACATGCACGCCACTGAAGTTGGTGAATATATAAATACTAGTGGTCGCCCAGTGGTCGATATTCGACCGTAATTCATTTTCTAATGCACATTATATACAAATATTAGCTTTCTGTCCATGAAAACTTTAACTCTCCCAAATCTCAAACTCCTCTTAATTTTTGTAAAAAAATAGGTTTTAATAGATTTACCGAAATAAAGTTACAATATTAAATGGAAAAAGAATACGGTCGCGAACAGGATTCGAACCTGCGTCTCCCGGATCACTTGTATAAGTACTGAATTGATTGCAATGACGTCGCCATAAGACGTGTTAAAATATGGAAGAAGAATTCGCGGTGGTGAGCAGAGGTCGAGATGGCTTAGTGGTCAGAGCGCCTGGAGTATCTTTCCGGGAGGCGCAGGTTCGAATCCTGTTCGCGACCGTATTCTTTTTCCATTTAATATTGTAACTTTAGAGTTCGCTAAGCATGCGTTAATGCTTTTTCAAAGACATATCTTGAATTACCGAAATAATTTAATGTCGTTTTATGGTTATTTCAGAACAAAATGTTATCAGAAAAAAAAACGCAAAGTTGACACGGAATGTAAAATATTTAAACAAAAATGTATGAACTATAAATGTTATTAGCCTTTCTAGCAGCGTTTAAATCAAGATCCACTCGAGAAATGTTTCGGTTGCATCCGCTATCAATGCGGATCTAACAATAACCTGACTGTAGGACAGTTTGTGTCGGGTATAAAAACTGCAGTACTAAGTAATTCGCGTAATAGCAGTCAATTATCAAAAAAGACATCATCAGGTTGCCGTGTCATATTTGCAACGATATAAAATCATTTGCAAGAAAATACTCATGAAGAAACAAGTCACGTAATTAGTGAATTACTTGACTCAGGTAATTAGAGAAATATCTGACTCAATATTGTTCGAGCTAGAACCGCTAATAGCCGATGCAACCGTAACCACAGCGCAGGCGTTTCCCAAAGCGAACGCCTGCAAGTACGTGTGTGGCTTTGTTCACTACACATTAATTATAATCTTATATACAAGATGTATTCTCTATACACATTGATGCCTATTTACATGTGTGTTGTTCATGTAACGCGCCGATGCGGCAAAGATTTCAGTAGGTCACTTTTATTGCAACCGTTTGAGATGATGTTGATTCCGGTTGAATCCAGCTCGAAGGACCAAATGTACGGGCGCTGGCTACTATATGTTATAATAATACTCAACGTCCGTACGATAAGTAACTACCTAGCAGATATCCTAAGTAATTCCTATCACCTAACAACCTAACACCCTAGCACCCTAACACTCTAGCACCCTAACACTCTAGCACCCTAACACCCTAACCTAATAATACAAACCCTTAACCAAGCGTGTAACGTTTGGTATATGCGGGAAGCCTGTTACCAGGAGACCTAAGGTAACAGACGGAAATTGGGTAGGAAAACAAGGTATGTGTACGTCGTGCAATGTACACAGGGAATGGTTTTCTCACTGCCGATCCCACAGACTCACAGGATCGATCGTACTGAGGATACGTAGCTGAGGAGGAGGAAGAAGAACCAGCCGAGCCAATGTTGCCAGCGTCACTACCAACTGTCAACCTTTTAGGATGGCAGCGAGCGAGAACGTTGACTGCGAACCAGCTCAGCGAACTGCGGGATATTATCCAACCTGGCGAAGAACGAGATGATCTCGTGAATGAGCGCTATTGCATCAACCGCGCATTGTTCGAGTTTGTGGAGAGAAGGCTCCGCGAATGCAAGAGGTATAAACTATCGCTTATACCAAACACCACTGGTGGCTCGATCGTCCAGCAAGTCATCAAGCTGGAGTCGAGTGTGATTTATCTCCTTCATACACCGCGTCCTCTCACTGTGGCCAAGACACCCTTAGCCGTCAGTACGATCGATCCTGTGAGTCTGTGGGATCGGCAGTGAGAAAACCATTCCCTGTGTACATTGCACGACGTACACATACCTTGTTTTCCTACCCAATTTCCGTCTGTTACCTTAGGTCTCCTGGTAACAGGCTTCCCGCATATACCAAACGTTACACGCTTGGTTAAGGGTTTGTATTTTTAGGTTAGGGTGTTAGGGTGCTAGAGTGTTAGGGTGCTAGGGTGTTAGGGTGTTAGGTTGTTAGGTGATAGGAATTACTTAGGATATCTGCTAGGTAGTTACTTATCGTACGGACGTTGAGTATTATTATAACGCAATATAATTATACACTTAATCATTGTGACAACACTTTAGACAACAAACATTTAACATTTCTGTGACCGATGGATTAACGAAAATTGATAAATTTCACCCACCTCTTTGTATCGATATTATAGACTTATATATAAAATCTTTTATTACGAATAAAATATGTAGATTTAACTTCCGTAAATGCAATTATGTAGATGTCAACAAATATCTTAGTAATATCAATTGGGACCAATTGTTGTCTAGTACTGATTGTGTAGATGATTTATTTTATGAAAAACTAAATGAATGTATCATTCTTTTTGTACCCTTTATCAGTCACGAAAGTAATTCCTATCCTATATGGTATAGTCGCTCTTTAATAAAAATAATTCGCGAAAAAAATAAGCTACATAGAAAATGGAAATTGTTTAAAAACCCTCGCGACTTTGATGAATTTAAGCTACTGAGGGACAGGCAACATCGAGTGCAAGGCCAATGCTTTGACAACTTCACACGCAACGCTGAACACAACATAAGGCAAGCGCCTAAGTACTTTTGGAACTACGTTAAATCCAAAAACGCTGGTTCCGCCTACCCTCGTCAGTTTACTTTAGGTAACACACAATATAATAGTGGTCAGGAAATATGCTCTGCTTTTAATAACTTTTTTGACAGCGTCTTTAACTATAGTCAGTCCTCGACACATAATCACTCTCAATCTTCTCTGCAGAACTACTACGCCTGTGACACTATTTCTATCATAAATGTCTCTAAAGAGACGGTATTCAAGCAACTCTTCTAACTTAGATAAAAACAAAGGTGCTGGTTGCGACGGGATCCCTCCTTTATTTTGGTCGTCGTGCGCTAAGAGTTTATCGTACCCTATTACCCTACTGTTTCATCACTCACTAAAGAATTGTACGTTTCCCTCTCTGTGGAAAAGGGCGCATGTCATTCCTATTCACAAGAAGGGCTCCAAATCTAAATTAGATAATTATCGCCCTATCTCCATCTTGAACTGTATTGCAAAGGTTTTTGAAAAAATAATTTTTAATGCTATTTATCCAGTTATTAGTCTTGGCATTCCTGAATCTCAGCATGGATTCATGGAAAGACGTTCCACAGTTTCAAATCTGGCTTGTTTTACAGATCATGTGTTGGGTGAAATGGAAAACGGTGGTCAGGTTGACGTGGTCTACACCGATTTCGAAAAAGCATTCGACCGTGTGGACCACGTCATCCTTTTAAGTAAGTTGCACGCGTTAGGAATTCACGGAGATTTGCTCAGGTGGGTGGAATCGTACCTAACCAATCGCTCTCAAGCTGTTGTATTGGGCGGATTTAAATCTGACTTCATATCCATCCCCTCTGGTGTTCCTCAGGGATCGCACCTTGGGCCTTTATTCTACAACGCCTACATTTTTGACATGATTCACCATATTAAGCACTCACATCATTTTCTCTACGCTGATGACAAAAAGATTTATATATCCATCCACTCCTTGTCTGATTGTGTCTTGCTCCAAGAAGATCTCAACTCTTTATTTAACTACTACACTCAAAACAATATCACGGCTAGCATTAAAAAATGTCTAAGTATATCTTTTACTCGCAAAAAGAATCCCATCACTTATCATTACAGTTTAAAAGGCGTTGCTATTGAGAGGGTTAAGGTTGTGCGGGACCTGGGTATAATATTAGACTCGGAGATGTCCATGCGAAAGCATATCGATGCAATTTGTAGCAGGTCATTTCGCAATCTCGGTTTTGTTTTAAGATCTTGCTTACCTTTTAAAAGTTTATTAAGCTTAAAAGTAGTTTATACTGCTTTTGTTCGTAGTTTGCTGGAATACGGCTGTCAAATATGGTCTCCCTGTTACGCAACACATAAAAATAGTCTTGAGCGTATTCAGAAAAAGTTTATTGATCACCTTAATTTCAAATTTCATCAATGGTCACATGATTACAAAGATAATTGTCGAATATACAATCTCTTAATTTTGCAAGAGAGGCGTATCCTTATGGATATGGGGTTGCTATATGACATTTTACGGTGGCGGATCGATTGTCCTAAACTTCTAACCAACATTAAGTTTAACGTTCCCAGGAAACGCACTAGACACACTACATTATTTTGCACTCCATTTCACTCTACCAATTACGGTAAGAATAGCGTAATAACACGGCTACTTGACTCCTACAACAAACACTTCAATAGTGTGGACTTATTCATTGGTTCAAAGAACGTTTTCAAAAAACAAGTCTTGCTAAAATTTGTGTCTACATAGGCTTTCTCTAATCTCGTCAATATTGCATTGCATGACTGGCTTATTTTATCATCGTATATATATTATTATTAACGTATATATAATATATATTTATATTTCATATAATTATTTATATTCTGATTACTCTCAAGTTTGCCAATCAGTTTGGACATAATGTGCAGGCGCCGGCGGGTCGGCCTACCCGGATCTGTCAAACTTTACCAATCGAATATTAACCTCCCGGTACTGTTATAAGGTTGAAAATCTATTAAGGAAGTTTGACGGATTGGGATGGGTTGATGTGCTGGCGTCTGTACCTATTCTCTGTACCTATTGTCTGTGCCTACTGCTTGTAGCTATTGTTTGTGACACATCCACCCATGTATCTACCGTGGATAACTATTATTGGCTACTCACGTAATATTTTAAGTTAATAGTTAAGAATTACCGCTGTTGTTATCCCAAAAAATAAATAAATAAATAACATATAGTAGCCAGCGCCCGTACAGGCTTCATATAAAAAAAAATAAGCTTAATAATTGTGTTGCTTGCAAATCATTATTCTTAGCATCAGAAGCCACACAACTATATACATATATTCACAGATTTTAAAGAATATGATATTAATAATAAATCGTTACAGTATGCAAATCTAGCACTTTTACAGTGTGTAAAAGTTTGTGCACTGGAAATGAAACATTTTAAATACTATTATGTCTGATCTGTCTCAGGTGGATTTTGATTAATTATTAAACAAGTGTCCAGAGCACAAAAGTGGCCTTAAAACCTGATGTCTCTAGATTTCCACGGCACGGCACGGCACGGTAAAGGATTTTATTTCTGATACTTTTTCTTTATATTCTTATTTCAATGAGTTTGGAATTCATGTTACTTTATTTCAATACAACCATACCGCGGCACGACGTGGCATGCCGCGATATAATTTGAGTTTATTCATCCTAATATATAAGATCTATGTAATATTTCAAGTTCAAAATACGAAAAAGCTGAGTCGAAACAATATTTTGAAGAGGAATAATACCAGGAGCATTTACAGCGTAAAAAAATGTCAAGCAGAGAAGGATGCTGACAAAGTTCGCGCTAATACAGTTGATGAGTCATTTATGTCTATTACTATGGATTTGAGAGCGGTATTGCAGATACCAAGTGAAGGAGAAAGTATATTATACTACATGAGGAAATGTGTTGCATAATTTTACAATTTATGAAGCAAAGTTACTTAACAATGCGTATTGCTTGTTGTAATAATCACTAAAGGGAAGTTTGTTGGAAATTTTGATCGTGTTGTAATAATCACTAAAGGGACGTTCGTATGAAATTTTGATACCACACGGACGCATTTGAAAATACCGCTGAGTTAATTGATCAAAATTCCAGTTTTGATATTATACCACATTCATCTCAAGTTGTTGGGGTTACAGAATTACCATATTATGATCAAGCCACTAAGACCACAGGTATCCCAAGAATAAGTCCAGAATAATATAGCACAAAAGCTCGACCATTTAATAAGCGTGCCATCAGCGAATGAAGTAAATATAGAAGTGCCATTTGATAATCCGCAAAATATTTTACAAGAACTTGCGTTATTGGACACCAAATTAGAAGAATTGGTGACACGTATTTCGGTACCAGTAACTGACCTTAATCGACGGGGCAATAATGACAATAGTTTCAGAATTTTAAGCAACCTACAGGAACTCAGTAGTTTCGAGGAACGTTTAAATAATCCGCAAGCTGAAGAAAATATTATAAAGTTAATTTCTGTAACTTGTACAAAAGGCAATGGTCGCGCATATAATAACGCTTACGCATTGGTCGATGCCATGTTTACGAGCCAATGTACTTAGGCAATTTATGACCCAATGTGCTTGGTCTGGACGTACCAGAGGAGAACCAAAAAT
This sequence comes from Xylocampa areola, assembly GCA_935421205.1. Classification (NCBI taxonomy): domain Eukaryota; kingdom Metazoa; phylum Arthropoda; class Insecta; order Lepidoptera; family Noctuidae; genus Xylocampa; species Xylocampa areola. The sequence goes on from OW285222.1 coordinate 10,038,234, forward strand.
ATGGTTTAAGTCTTATACTAAAAATTTTTTTTTTTTTTTAAATAACATCACAATCTGAAAATAACTTACACAATACCAGAGTGCGAATTATTTTTAAAAACGTTATGAGATATGCTATTAAAAGAAATGAATCCAAACTGCTGAGGGCTTCTGCTCAAAAGAACAGATCAAAAAAAGCAACTTGAAAAATTGCTACATTTAATGATTTACAGTGTAATCTTTAATTGAGTTAAGAAAAATTGGAAAAATGTTGAATAGCAATACATAAAAGAATTAAAGAAGATTCCGCAAACACGTTCTGGTGATCCTGCCAATAATTTCCAATCCCAATGGAAGCATTTTAATCAAATGGCTTTTATGAGAGATCAAATTCAGCCAAGTCGAAGTGAGTCGAACATTACAACCAATTTTACTAGTCTACCACTGTCGCTAGAGTGACGATCACGAAGACACGCAGGAGAGCTTCAGAGGTGAAACAAATTCTAAACGCTGTGGTTGTGGGTTCAATCCTCGCAGGTATCCATGTGCCATTTAGTGTCATATGTACTTTATTTCTTAAATATATTAGGTACTAGCTGTGTCCGCGACTCCGTCCGCGTGGATGTCGTAAATAGCAAACGTTCGATGTGATTCTTTAACTTATTTATTTATGAACAAATTGACATGGTACAAACACTAAATGTTAAGTGAAGCTTACCAAAATATATTAGTGAAAACCACAATTTAATCTGATTAGCCCTTTCTGAGATTATCGTGCACAAATAGACAGACAAACTGACAAAAATTCTAACAAACATTGTTTTGGGTGCTATTTGCGTTGATAAAGGTCCCAATAATATTTTTTCTCATAATCTTCCATGCACAGATAGCGATCCGTTACATTTTTATAATATGAATTGATGTATTGATGACTGATGATTGATGATGATCAAATAAATTGCAGACATCTTATGGTGAAACAAATCATTATAAGGACTTAATAGTCTGAAATAGTCAACCAATAGTGAGCTAGCATGTTGATCAATGCTCGTACCTTCTCTGAATGAGAAGAAGCCCTTGCCCGGCAGTGGCACAGTTATAGATTGTTTTTGTTATGTTAATGTATGTTACTAATATTGAGTTTTGATTAATAACATCTTTTATATTATATTTATATCATCCTTTTACTGATCATCTAAAGATGAAATATGTGTATATCTGAGAGCATAAAAAGTGATGAATAGCGCTCAGAGAAGTTCTACTCATGTGTTACCTTCCACAAGTGCAGAAAAAAGTACACACCTGTAGCTATATCTAAACAGATTGAGAAAGTTGAAGAAATTGGTCAGTCTACTTTTGGACATCCATCAGAAGAAACATTTTCGGATCTACAAATTGTGTTGCAAACCTTAAGAACGTACCACAACACGCCACGACGTGCTGTCTTGCTTGGTTGTTTTTAGAGTGTAATGACAGTAATGTGCCATGTGAGTTCAAGTTCACTATTGTGTAAAATGCGTACTGGAGACAGGGATGAGAGGATCTTAGCGCTATTTGAAATTCGAAGAACTCTTAAATATTATATGAATAAAGCACGTGAAATTCTTTTGCAGGATTATGTACCTAAGCATTTAGGATGGGCGCATAAGTCGAGGGAGGAGTTTGTTAGTAATAATTCTTTGTTAGATGAGCAGCTTTTCGTCAATCCAGCAGCTCCCATTGAGCAAAGGCGTTTAATTGCCATAGCTTATACAAATTTTATACTCAAAAGAGCAGTAATTACTTGTTGTAAAATGAAACCTACTCTGTCCACAACTACGATAATCTGGTTAAACAGTCCCTCATTGTTTGTTGCGATGGGTAAATTAATGAGGCCTTGGGGCCTATATTCAGCCACCAAAAATAACGCCTCAATAATGCAGGACCTTCTGGCAGACCCAGGTGCATTTACTGTTTTTTTAGGGAGCATGCTGTGTTCATTTTACACCATGGATGCAGAGACTGTACAGACAACATGACAGCCAAAGGTTGATTAAGTACATGTGCCCGAAACATTGAGCGACATTACTGTAAAAATATCTAATGTGTTTTAAACAGAACTAAATCAATATGGGATTAAGCCCGATTTGTTACAATTGTGCAGATTGCCTAATTCATTTAATCGTTAATTAAAGCAGAAATTAATTGGAAACAGAAAATAAAAACTGTCCTGTGTGATAATACCTCGCTCCGGATAGCCAATAAATAACAACTGCTTAGCTGCGCCAATGATTGCCCGCTATCGTCTTGCTATCGTCGTTGACAACACATCCGCGGCCGTCAATCAATATAATTTAAATATTTGTAAATAAGTGATCTTTTTAGATTGTTCTTGTAAATATATTATGTTTTTCTTTTTTAGTTCTCTATGTCTTAATATATGTTTGGTGGCAATAGCGTTGCGGAAATAAGTGTGAGTCAGCCTTGAACATCGCTGGATATCCTGGTTCGATGTCTCCATTGTCCGCAAGAAAGATTCTTCAAAGGTAAGCGCGGTTTGAATGTGCACATCGGGAAGGTGCACAAATCTCAAAATGGAACATCTAGCCTCGCAATTCATGCAACAATTTCATCGATCAGTTTTGGCAATCACTATAAAAAAACGTTGTTCAAATTATTGTCTAAATTATGAAAAAGGTGAGGTTAAATTATTGTCTAAATTATAAAAAAATACTTCGATTCCGTAAACAGAGACATCTGATTGTCGGAGGATCCAAAATAAATACTCAAAATGTTTTACTTTCTCTGGCAGTGCTATATATAGACTAATTACTCTATAAAGAGCACTTGTTGGAATCCGCTGTTGGCTGTCAACAAGGTCAATCCCCTTGGGCCTGTGATTTTTAGCTTAGCTATCCATCCTATAATTAAACGACTAAATTCTAAATTTAACGTGTGGTATTTGGTTGATATTGCCTTGTATCAATATTGCCTCCTAGGGTTCCGGAGGCAATATTGATACTGTTTAAAAGGTTTTTAATTCTTAAAAGAACAGTTTAAATGTATTGGTCTCCAACTCGATCCTTCTAAGTGTGAAGTTTTTATACCTGACAAAACTGACAGAAAGACAATCCTTGATAATTTCAACACCTTAGCCCCAAAAAACAATCTAATAGATAGAAAGTCACTACACCTCTTAGGGTCCCCAATTTTAGAAGACTCTTTTTCAACCTTTATAAACGAAAAAATACAACATATCAGTGATATTTCAGATAGACTTCTGAAAATTAACATCGATTCGGCTATGACTATAATCCGCTGTTGCGCTAAAGCTAAATTAATACATGTTCTTCACTCTTTCTACTTATGGAAACAAACAGAACTTTTGGAAAAAACTAAACAAAATCATCAGGAATACTTTAAACTCTATTTTAAATGTGGATTTGGACGACCAAGCCTGGGTACAGGCCATTATTTCCATCCAGTTGGGAGATCTCGGCGTCCGCAAAATTTCTAGTTTAAGCTTACCGGCTTTCCTATCCTCATCATCATCACCGCATCTCCGGGCCCAAGTACGAATCCGCCCATGAACCCATTCACACAGAGACAGTGGGATGAGCCGCTCTGCAGAGTGACACGGAATGAACTATTCATCATAAACGTCAATCACTGCTGCTGAGCGGGCGCGTCTCCTGGCTGTGCGAATGGGAGCTGGGCCTTTGGCTTTACGCACTGCCGTCGTCCAATATAGGAACTATGTTGGATGACACCACTTTCGGCTCGCCACGGGCCTACGGTTGGGAGCTCCGTGCTGGACTCCGCATTGCTGTCACTGTGGTCAAGCTGTCGACAGCAATGCGGTCAGCAGACGGTCTGATTCGCGACATAGCCGCAGACTCAGCTCATGACTAAGGGCTCCGTTCGAGTTCGAAACTAGTCGGGCAAACCCGAAGAATGTACGTGAGTAGTAACCCGTGAACAATATCTAATATGATGTCTAATATTGTAAATTCATCAAAGTTTTGTATGGATGTTCGTCTATATTTCGCCAGTTGTGAACCGATTTTACTAAACCTTTTTTTGTTTGAAAGTTAGTCCCCAGAGGTGGTTCTATTTAAATTTGGCGAAGATCTGATGAAGACCTTCGAAGACAGACAATGGAACTCTTCATTGAATTACAGCAAATCACGTCGAGCATCTGTTTTTCGTAATCAATCTGATGAAAACTAACACCAGAAACAGACTTTCCACTGACACGCTAACAGGCTTACTTTTCACGAAACATGGCTTAAAAATAAACCACGAGCCTACACAGGAACAAATTAAACTATTTAACCCTAGAATACTAATGTTAGTCGTTTCGACTAACACCGCGCGGATTTCTTGCTTTCATTTTCTAACGGATGCGCTGATCGTGTCGATTTTTCGTGTCAACTCACTGTAGGACACCCGCAGGAGCGACTGCGTCAAGTTGGTAAGTGCCGCCATATTTGAAATGCAACGTACTTGGTTGTCCGATCGACTAAAGGCGTGTCCAAATATCGAGCGGCAATCAAGCGCGGCTGCCGCGCGCGGCCCGCCGCGCTGTGATTAGACGATTGCCGCGCGCGAACGCTTCTGGCTACCTGCCGCGCGCGAACATTCTTAGTAAACATTCGGCAGTAATTGTGTTTGGACGTATTTCTGCGCACAAACATGGACAACGAAACATCGATTCGTTTAATTGAAATATATGGATCTTTTAAAGAGTTATTGGATCCTCGACAAAAAGAATACCATAATAAAAATAGACGTGAAGACTTGTGGAATGAAATAGCCAAAAATTTTGATATTCCCAAGAAGGAATTAAAGGCTAAAATGAAAAGTCTTTTAAGTTCCTATAGACGAGAAAGGAATAGAGAAAAAACAAGCAATACAACTGGATCGGGTTAGTTATAATCTTTTAATAATTAATATAATGTATACCAATATTCCTGTAAATCTAGACCTACTTACTATACTCATAACAATTATATTCAAAAAGTATAGATGGAGTATAGTCATACTTCACACGTCAAAATAACATGCCATGTAGGTACGCCATTTGCATTGCACTGAATGCGATAGACGTATTCAGGAATCACAAGAGGGAAGGAGACAAATAGATAAAATAGAAGGCAATTTGAATATTTGTGGCACGAAATTTGCCGATACAAGGTGAATCTATACTTTTTGAATATCAATGTTTTATTTAGTACTTATCTTGCCACGGAATGGATCCATTTGTTATAAAATGATTGGCTAAGAAATTACGATTATCAGTCGGAGTGGTACCCGTAAATTGGTTGTTCTGTATTGCAGAAACTGTTTCATTCGTGGATATATTGGAACTACGTTCTAAATAATCTCTACGAAGAAAATTATGCAAATGAACGCTGGCTAAAACTACTTTCTTAGCTGATGACGGTTTTAGGATCATTACTTTTCTCAGTACTCTAAACTTCGATGACATTATCCCGAAAGCGTTTTCAACTACTCGCCGCGCTCTTGATAACCTATAGTTGAATATCCTTTCCTTGGAACCTTTTTCATGAATTCCGGCAAAAGGACTCATCATATATGTATTTAATGCAAAAGCTTGATCTCCTAATATTACAAACGGTATTTTTTTTGAGTAGGGTATATTTAAAATTTCCGGTACCGGTACATTAAGTTGTTGATTTTCGAGCTTGTGATATAATTGGGAATTTTTAAAAACCCCTCCATCTGAAATCCGGCCTTGGCAGCCTACATTAACATACATAAAGTTGTAATTTTAATCTACTAATGCCAGAAGAATAATACTAAAGAACTTTTTATAATTATAATATTCTGTGCCACTTCGAAAGGGAGCTTGAATACTGATGTGTTTTCCATCTAAAGCACCAATAGCGTGCGGAAAATTCCATTTCTCATTGAATTCCTTAGAAACTGCGTGCCATTCTTGTTCTGAATGTGGCAACTGAAAAAAAAAAAAAAATTAAGAAACCCGTGACCAGTTATGGGACAGGTAATTAACTTTCTTATTTGTTTCAGGATTCGGCACTAGAGAGCTCTCTCTTAGACACAAACAGCAATAGTGGAATCACATATGAAACGGTAAATACGGATTCAAATAGCAATGCCTCTGAAGGTAATATACCTTCAAGAGCATCTGAAAATAAACGTAAAAAGAAACCAGCAAAACGTACTCTTGAAGATCCTGTTATGGATGCCGAAAACAAAATGCTAGAAGATGCAATAGAATTTATGCGCAAACAAGATTAATGTAGCAACGATCCATACGTTGCTTTTGGTATGCACATAGCGGCTGAATTAAGAAAGTATGATACAATTACATTGACAAGAGTTAAACATTCCATTAATAATATCATATATGAGGCTGATATGGGATATCTACAGCAACAGACACTAGGATACCATGAAGAAAGAAGACCTGGATACTTCACAACGCAATTGACTGATCTCTCCGACTCAACAGTTTCTAATCATACTGATACAGGATCTGGATTGACACAGTTAATTCGCGATCTAGATACGTAGAGTTAATCTTTTTTTAATTATATCTGACGCAAACTACTACCTTTTTTTTAAATCAAGCATAATAAAAATAAGTGATTATGATAAACACTATTATTCTTTCTTACCTTTACAAAGTCCTTAAGGGCTGCTGTTATGGCGTCACACACTTCGGGTATTACTGATGATATGGTTTGTATTGATACACAAAAGACGTATTGTAGGCTAGAATAGGAGTCTCCTGTTGCTAAATACCGTAAAGTTATAGCCAATCTCTCTTTGGTTGTGATTGCTTTACGCCAGTACGTATCTTCTTTTTTAATATGTGACTCAACCAGGCTATGTAAATGTTCAAACTCTTCCACGGTTAGTCTTAAAAACTGTGGTGTCCGGTAATTAATGTCATAATTTATTAACTCAATATTCTGTAACCTCCGTTGAAAAAGTGGTTTCATCCAGCATTTCCTCGTTAAAATATGTTTCTTCTTAGCTCTTTTACGCATTTTTTTAATAATAAGCAGAGCTACGACACATGCGACTGCTTTCATTTTAGTTCTGATTCCAACTGAAGCGCGCGGCATATCTTGGTTGTGCCGCGCAGTACTGCCGCGCAAACATTAGTTGGGTTTGTCCAAACTAGAGCGCGGCAGAAACGTGTCCTACAAATGCCGCGTGTTGCTGCCGCGCTCTTGCTGCTCAATGTTTGGACACACCTTAATGATTAGTACATATATAAGTAACTTTTTGATTGGCGTAATGTATGTGACAGTATTGTGATTTTTTGTGTTTATCTTATATTGTTAGCTTCAAAATGACTTCTTCTCGACTAATGCCTTGATCACACGTACCGAGCAAACCGGCGAGACAGTGCTCTCGGTCGAGTACTCGGTACTTATAAACATAGCGGCGAGTGCACGGCCGAGCGCTCGGCCGAACAAAGTGGCGAGACAACCGCTCGGCTGCCGGTCTACCTACTAGACCGAGTTACCACCCTCCCGCTTCCCCGCACTGTCTCGCTCACTCACTCGGCAGGTTTGAACGTGCACTGTCTCGCCGCTCGCCACCAGGGTGTACAATCTTAGAACAAATGAGTAGGAAACTGGACAATTATAAATCGACAAAATAAAGTAGCTCATTTAAACATCCATTGTCATAAGGCAATCATTCTTTTGCAATTTGGTAGGGTTATATTAATATTTTTTACCTTCGTAAAACAATAGATGGCGCTTAAAGCTATTTTGCAACAGATATCTCAGATATGTAAGGAAGACTTAAAAAATATTTACGTGGAGAAATATGTAATTTAAACACATTTAAATCATATCTAAAGCAATTACATGACTGTCGTTGCGGGTTAAAATATTTGTACATATTAGTTTCGACTTCCTGCATTGCCAAATCCATATAGAAAACTTGATAGATTTAAGATTACTTTGTCATCCCGATTTTTTATTCACCATTATGGCACAAATTTAAATAAAAAATTATGCGGGAAGACGGATAAGGACAGCAATAAATTAAAGGCAATAAAATATGTATTAAGTGATTTAAGATAAATCTTTGAAAACCATTTATTTTATTTCATTATATTCTTCCAAATTATTCATAAGATGTATGAGCAATAAAAAAAAAAATTGAAGATTATATTGGAATCGGTTGAATCACGTATTTTATATCTTTGTTGGTTGGACCCTAAGTAGATACCTAATAACACCTAAACAAATGTATATGCATATCGGGGTCCTATCGTTTACAGCAATAGCAAAAGAGCGGATTGTATAAATAAAGAGTATAATAAAAAACAAAGATTGATCAAACGGCGCCTGATCGTATTACATGACCGCCCTTGCGCTGCCCCGCGCCGTGGCATTAGTAGTGCATTCGTAATACTATAGATGGCGTCTGTGTGCCCTGTTTCCTAAATTGAACGAGAGAGAGGTCTCTATTTCCTATATTATAAAGTACTCTGTGCTCGCCACTCGGCCACATGATTGTCGCGTCGCCGCACGTGGTTTTTTTGAGTGCAGTTGTTTAAAACAAGTTAAAATGTCTACAAATATCAAATGGGACGTCGAAACAACTATTAAATTTATACAGTTATATAAACTAAATCCGTGTCTATGGAACTTTAAATCACCTGAATACAAGATAAAGCAAAAACGGGATGCAGCATATAATTCCATAGTTAATGGAATGAATATAACGGGATTCGGTACACTAGAAGTTAAAAACAAAATAAAAAAATTACGGTCGACAGACCAACAAGAAAAGAAAAATATTCAAGAATCGAAGAAATCCGGAGCGGGTCTCAGTAATGTGTACACTTCTAATATTAAATGGCTGAAAGAGATGGAAGAGGTGTTTTCAAAAGATTTAAACAAAAATGTTTTTGAGAACGTATTTTTTATGTTATAATGTAGATAGGGGAGACTGGGGACACTTGATTCCCTATTTTTATCGCTAATTTACTATATTTTTTACCGTCGTTGAATGTATTATACTTCCCGGTTTATAATTTCAATATTTATCAAACATTCGAAAGAGGCCAAGTTATTTTATATTTCCGGTCATAAATAAATAAATAATCAACTCTTCCTGATATAATATCAGGGAGAGTAGTTTTCGGCCGAATTACCATGAAAAAATACCAGTTCACCGTACATTTGGGAGATTTCTACTGTTATTACCGATTAAAATATCTATAACATCGTTAAAATATGTCGCCTAGAGATGAAGTGTCCCTAGTTTTCCCTATTTCTTAAATAAAATTATGAAATCATTCTGTTAGATAGTTGGCAAAGTAGCTATAAGTTCTCGCCTCCAACTCCCCTCAGAAACGGATCCTGAATCTATATCTTCTTCATCAACACAACCCCTTGGAAAGTAATGGCCGGGACTTGTGAGACGTAACCAATTGTGCAGCGCACATGAGGCGCGAATAATTTTATCGGTGGTTTCGTCATTAGTTGGTATGGGTTTTTGAAAAATTCTAAACCTGCTTGCCAGAATACCAAATGAATTTTCGACGATTCTCCGTGCTCTAGAGACTCTGTAATTGAATATTTTTTGTTTCGTTGAAAGATTTGTGCCACTGTATGGTTTAAATAAATATGATTTTAGTGGAAACGCATCATCTCCAACTAAAAATCCTCTTTTTGGAAGCAAATTATTCTCAAGATCACTACGTAATTTGCTGTTTTTGAATATCCCCCCATCTGAATTTCTTCCATTAGCCCCAATATTTACATATCGAAAACAATAGTCATGATCCACCACAGCCATCAAAACAACACAGTTGGAACCTTTGTAATTAAAATATTCACTTCCAAAATTCGGTGGTGCTTGAATTATCACATGCTTCCCGTCTATAGCACCGTGGCAACCAGGGATATTCCACCTTGTTCTGAAGCCTAATTCTATTTCTATCCATTCTTCATTGTTCTGCGGTACCTGAAACAATAATTTATTTTCATTTCATTTCACAGATTCCTGGTCCTACTAATGAAGACACAGTTTCTCAGGACAGTAGCTCTGCAACATCTTCGCATCCAAACATCAACCAGGAAGTATTAGCTAATACAAGCAACGACCAGCAAGCACCACTAACTGTAACTACGACTGCCATTGGAAATACTGCGAGAGCTAAAAAGAGAACTAAAGAAATTATTCAAGCTGTTTCTGATCTCAAAAAGTTAAATGATGGGATAAATTCTGAGAGTGAAACCGTATTTGATGTGTTTGGAAGTAGTGTTGCGTTACAACTTAAGAATTTATCGGCAGAGAATGCTCTAATAGCACAAAGTAGAATCCAGAATATTCTGACAGAATAATTTAAATTAAAATATCCGGGCAAGTGTGAGTCGGACTCGCGCACGTAGGGTTCCGTATGATCTTATAATAGAATTTTATTCACATAGTATTTTGCAACGTGTAAATGATTTTTTTATGAAAACATTAGTTTTATTCCGTTTCTAACCTCCTGACTTCGCTTAAAAAAAAAGGTCGTAGAACTAGGAACTTTTCATAAGCAAATTTTACCAATTCTACGTCATTTTCTAATCTGGCCTACGCCTTTTTTTAACTCCGAGTTGGTAATACTGACGACAGCCGCCAAACGTCATTGTAGTTGTCAAATGTCATTTGGGCGTTTGAGGTTTGGGTGCGTGCGATATATTTGTTTTGTTACTTTTGTTTTGTTGTACTTATTTAAATAACATATACAACGTGTAACAGAAAGGGTATATACATATCAAAGGCACGGATTCTTTGGATGGTAATAAACTATATGGCAAGGGTTTTTAAATCCTATGTCTACATTTTAGGATCATATGAGAATTTTCAATACATGAAACCAAGAAACCAAACATTTCAAATTGAAATTTGCACATCACTAGCACCAAGTCAGCTGTTCGGTGTCAGTAAACTATTCATAGGTGAAAACTAACGTCTTACTCCTGGTAGTTTTGGATAATGGGTTCCGGATGTTTATTTTGCTTTGCAAAATAATATTACTGACTTTTTCTGATAAAAAATTAAGATTGAGATTTGTGAACGACCCCTGCGTTCAAATTGCTATATTTGGTCTTGTAAAACGATGCATAACATTTTTCTTTTGCTTAAATAAAAAACTAAGAAAATTAAAATTTCCTAAGTACGCAACCCTTTTCGTTAATTTTTTACGGGGAATCCCTCGACTGTATTGTATGTAATTTTTATTTTGTTTTCGTTTTAAGTATTTGTTTGTGTGTACGCTGAAGCACATTGCTGTAGTCAGTGTTGTTAAAGTGAGTTCATACTGTTATGTCCTCAAAATAGGGACATTAACTTCATCAGCTGTTCTTGGCCTATAAAAGCTATCATGCTGACTTGCCAAAAAAAAAGCTAACGAAATCTGGAAAATGTCTAAAGAAAAACTTGCGCTTTTAGGTAAAAATGGTCATTTGAAAAATCTTGAACGCCCCCCAAACTAAAATACGAATCCTATTCATTTGTAGCTTGAGAATGTTTTTGAGTTTAGGTACCTCATGAAGGGGATTAGTAGGGACAAGAGAATAAAACTTAGGTAGTATGGTACCTAATTACGTAAAACAATCTAATAACAAACATATAGTATTTAATGTGAATCTACGTAATATACCCACCATTAAGAACTACCGAATAACAATAGTCCTGTAAATTCCTTGCGTTTTTATGTTGGTTGCCATACATACCAGAAATTATTTACTTAGGTAAATAGTGCGACCGTACATACTGGAACTTAGAACAGAAAACGGATTTTGTAACATAATTGATGTCCAAATTAACCCTAAATAACGTTTTTAAGCAATTTATGTATTTTTCTGGTACTCCTAATACATAAATAATGCTAAAGGGTTCTGAGTTTGGTTTAAATTAAATAAAAAAAATTGATTGTTTGTAAATAAGTTAAAATGCAAATGTTTGTTTGCAACATGAAAAATGTTTTTAAAACTTCGGTAGAAGGTAGGGTAAGGGTAAAGAAATACTTTATCGTAAAAAAAAACAAATAACAAGCATAACGGAGTACGTAGCTCGCGACTTTCTATGAACGTGTAAATGTATAAATGTAGGTGCCTAAAAATAATGCACATAGTAATTTTCTACCACACAATTTGTTTCCGTCATAGAATTAACAAAAATATTACTGCGTTAATCGCATTATTATTCCGCTATTTTTAATGTGGACTTTTTCCATCACCATAGTACCTGAAATTAAATGCTTAGGTAAAGACTATAAAAACACGAGAAATGTTACAGAAAAAATAATTTGTAACATAATTTATTTAACGATGAACCCTAAATAATTTTCCAATACAACTTATGTATCTCCTGGTACAAATAAAATCCCAATGGGTTCCGCTTTTAATTTAAATACGATCATAATATTACGTTGGTAGTTTTTTGCCAAAACATGACGTTTACATCATTTGAGTGAGACAAGGTTTTTTGGCTTCTATTAGGTAGTAGTTCGTCTTTATTTACGTTTAATAAATCACAATAAAAAAATAGGCTGCAAAAAGGTATCTAACTATGGAAATAAATTGATAAAAGTACTAGGACCTCATGAGTAATGAGAGAGTTGTTTGGACAGCGTTTGCGTGTAGTATAATAAGTAATAACTGATCCCTAATTTACACACACAACGGTCGATGGTTACATACACAATGATATTTAGGGTATATGACCCAGTTGCAGGCACGAAAATGGAGGTAACTTTTCTCCTGTTTTAATTTTGATCCCCGGTAGTCTTCAATAAATAAATAAATAATTAAAAATAATAATTCAATAAATAAATCGAATCAATACTCAAATTATTCATCATAATTTTGGTTAATCAATACTTATAAATTAACACTGGAAGTCCAGTAGGTACCAGTACCACCACCACAGTCAACAACAAATGATCTTATCGGGTTCGTTTGTCAATCAGCTCATGGGTTTTAATTAACTGATACCCTGGCCTAACCCTTCTTTAATTTAATTGGTGTGCTTTGATGTATTAAATTGATCTGAGTTTTCTTGAAACTATTATTACGTAGCTGGGGGGGACTGGATGCAAAAGGCGGGGAACCGTGTGTTGCGAAGCAACTTGAGAAAGACCTATGTCCAGCAGTGGACTGCGATAGGCTGAGTTGATTACTAATTTTTTTTAAACAATTCAACAATAATTTAAAAATAGTATTGTACACTAATTTTATTGGGCCATGTACCCTATCACTAGGATAGAAGAAAATTAGAAGTTTTATTTTTATGTTTTTCCGCACCGTTCGTCAGTCGTAGACTATTACTCGTGTGATTCAGTTGCTCTCTTCATCCGATTCGGAGTGATTTGTGATTTGATTTCGTGATTATAAAAATGTCGTTAACTAATAGCGAATATTACGAGATGATGTTGTGTGTCGGAGCAGAGGATGGTAATCTGCGAGCTGCCCGAGAGTTGTATCGTCACCGATTCATCCACGGTAGACCAGATGCTGAGCGTCGGTAGCTACCTTCGTTGGCATGTTTCAGTCGAATGGTACATCGTCTGCACCAAACCGGTTCCTTCCACGCATCTGCTACGGAGGGTCGCCCGAGCATAAGCGATCCAGAATTTGAAGAAGCCGTACTGGAGCATTTCCAACGTAATCCACGCACTAGCACACGTCGAGCTACATTAGCACTGGGTGCCTCCAACCATATGAAAGTATGGCGAGTGCTGAACAATGATGGCCAGCATCCATACCACTTCCGTCGCACCCAGGCACTAACACCGGCAGATTTTTCGCCTCGCTTGACGTTTTGCGAGTGGTACCTAAGCCAGATAGAATCTACACCAGGTTTTAACACAAAAGTGCTATGGACCGATGAAGCATCATTTACGAGAGCAGGCATAAGTAATATCCATAATGAACATATTTGGTCTCACACGAATCCGCATGCTTCAACAGAGTCGTCCTTTCAACACTAATGGCGAATTAACGTGTGGGCTGGTATCATCGGAGATATCGTCGTAGGACCAGTTTTCTTTCCGCAAAGTTTAAAAGGCCATAATTATTTAAACTTCCTGATGAATGAATTAGACAACGTCCTCACTGTGCTACCCGTATTAAGTTACGTGGATCTCGTGATGGAGAATAATATGATTTTCCAACACGACGGTGCACCGGCACACTTTGCACGTGATGTACGCAATTATTTGGACGCGCGCTTCCCTCGGTGGATCGGGCGCGATAGCAGGAGCGTGGCTTGGCCTCCGCGGTCCCCAGACCTAACACCGTTAGATTTTTTTTTGTGGGGGCACATTAAAAACATAGTGGACACAGTGCAGTGTGATACAGTGCAAGAAATGAAAGTGCAGATCGAGGCCGCCTTCAGGACAGTAACACCACAAATGCTGCGCAATGTTCAGGTGTCCATGAACAAGCGAGCGGCGTTGTGCATACAATACCAAGGTCGTCACATAGAACCCCATCTTTAAAAATGTAAGTAATGTAATTTACTAACTTAGATTTTATGTTTACGTAGGGATAAAAACAACCTAAGTAGGTACTACCAGTGTTCTGAATTTTTATGTGCTTTCTTACGTCAGTTTTTTACGTGAAAATTTGTAATTCTAGCTTGATATTAACATGTAAACCATAAATAGGTAAATAGCACATTGCATTATTACTTTCTACACCAAGGAGTCCTTAAATGCCTAAACTATGTTTAGTGCGCCTACGCGCTCGCATTGTCGGCTCGTTTGTCCCGTCAGTTCGCGCCGACAAAGGGCGGCCGCGGCGGTACGCGGCCGCTCTACCTAAATGAGTACTAGGCGCACAGATCGCGAAAGAGACTTAACGTAATAGGTATTAGCAAGGAACGTGAAAAGATAATGACCCTCGTAGTGCACGTTTGTTATGATTTGAATTCAAAATATTTACGATACCAATTTTTTTTTTATGAATTCTTTGAGTAATTAATTTTGAGCTGAAACTTTACATAGAGGTTCTATACCTGATGTAATTTTCACCCCTTTTCGATTGATATACCCTTTCCGTTACACGTTGTATAAGGTCAGGAGAGGTAGAAAGTAAAACTGAGAGGGACATTTTGGTATTACTTGTACAAAAATACTAAGCTGTGCTTGAAAACAAACAAAGCGATGCTTCGACGTGGAAAACGAAAGAAGCCGCTTGGAAAAGTGTGCAAAACGATTTTAATGCTCGATCTGGAGGCGTATTCAGATCTACCAAAACCTTAAAGGTGAAATATGAAGGCCTGAAACGTACGGTCAGGAAAAAGTCGGCTGCATGTCGCTCTGAACTTTACCGTACCGGCGTGGTAAAAATATAGCACTTCCACTGGATAATGTGCAAGAACAGATAAAAGCTATAATAACACTAAGCACTGATGGCTTAGAAAGTATATACGACTCCGATATATTACCACAAAATCAAGAAAGTAAAGGTAAATTTACTTGTGTACCTACTCTTGTTTAAAAATCTTGATTGTAGATAATCATGCATACCTACTTTCATAAAATATGTGCTTTTTATAGACGGAATGGATGTTCCACAAATGGATGAATTTATGGGAATTCAATCATTACACGTAGACACCAGTGAGGTTGAGGAAAAGTGAGGCTACTCAAGATGGTAAGTATGTATAATCCTACCCTTCATGTAGCTACATATCAATATGTTTTATCATTCATAATTCACAGTAATTCCTTCTTTTTGAGTTATTCATGCTGTGCTTTTTTTTACAGAAGTTCTACTACTAGTTACAAATGTATGTGAACCATTGCCACCCACTACTATTGCAGAAACAGTTCACAGTCTAGATTATGCGAATGGTTAGTATTGATACTTTTTTGTTTATGACACTGATTTGTAAACTTCGATTTTATTTGATTAAAGGCAGTGATGATTAATTAACAGCAACAGAAAGCATGTAAATTAAAATTTTAACCCACACTGATACCAGTCCACTCTGATACTTCCCAGCTACCATATACTATTTCAGGTATAAGCATATAATGTTAAAGTTACTGTGAACTTATATCCTCTTAATATGAGTATGTCTAATATCTTAGGTTTTCGCGATCACTACACATTATAATAAAACAACTTTTAACCGGATTAATCGCGTGTATTATTGGTTTTTGTTTCCTGACGTTTCGAACACACCTTCCTCCTGCGACCACGAACGTTGTAAAATGTTCGAAACGTCAGGAAAAACCAAACCAATAATATAGCGATTAATCCGGTTAAAAGTTGTTATCTTCCATAAAAATATAGATATTTAAAATTATTATATCCTTTTGTTTTTGTTACAGACAATACTTTGTATGGCACTCCAAGTGGAAAATGTGTCATAACTCCAACTACATCATCAAACAAAAAGTGGGATGTCACAAGTAGAAGAAATGTAAAATCAAGGAAATATCCTGCGCTAATTGGTAGGATATAATAATAGCATTAGGTATATAAGTTGTACATTTTCTTTCTCAACTTAATTTCACAATTTTCTTCTTACAGCTAATGTACAAAAAAACACTGATGAACTGACTCAAGTTAAAATGGAACTAGTTCAACTCCAAAAGGCTTTTTTAGAAGCAGAAATAATTGAAAAGAGAATATTTGGAAATTTGAATAAAATGACCGCGTAAAGGAGTCGGAGTTTAAAGAAAAGGAACGTAAGTGGAAGGAAGAGGAATATAATTGATAAAAATATCTTAATAATGAATAAATTGTATTCATCATCATCATTCCCCTGCCCTTATCCCAATCTTTTTGGGGTCGGCGCAGCATGTATTCTTTTTCCATGCATCTTTATTAGCTGTCATATCGACAGTCACTCCTTTTCTAGCCGTATCATCTTTAACACAATTCATCCATCGCTTCCTCGGTCTTCCTCTAATGAATAAATTGTATTATAGTAAATATAATGTTGTTAGTATTATTCATGGTCTGTTATTATCAAGTAACGGTAAAAAATATTCTTGCACCAGTCTATTCCTAGCATTACTATTTAGTTCAGAATTCTGTGCTATCTATCCGATATATATTTATTATAGATAGGGGTTTCCGAGACAGGATATAGTAGATTTTCGGTGGAAATACTACGTTTCCTTCAAGTTTTGAGTGAAAATATACCAAAGTTGTAAATGCAAAACGACAAGGCGACGAGTGCGTTCGCGAGCATTTTTGCTGACGGCATCGCGAAATTTTGTGGCAATGACAAGACACTCGTTCGCTAAATGGGTTCAGGACATCGAGGACTACTCTGACATGTTTAACTGGACGACATAATAGAAGCTGATCGTCGCCCTAAGATCACTTATGGCTAACAGAACAGAACTACAGCTGCGATCAGAAAAGACTTAAGACGTTCGACGACCTAAAAGCAGCCATACAGCAGGAGTTTCCCGAAACGTTGAACAGTAGGGAAATGCATTATGTGATGAGTTCCCAGAAGGAAAAACGTGAAGAAACCTATTATCAAAGAACTGGGTAAGCGGGCGAAATTTCGATTTTTTGAATATCCCTCAATTACACAAATAAATACGCAGCGCTGAAACGTAGCAAATTCTGGACAGAAACTAATGTAAACAAAATAAAAGCATTTCTAATTAAAGTCATTTTAATGGGAATAAGAACTTAGTCAGATATCGAGTTATATTGGAGTGTAGGTCCTGTTAACAACAACATAGAGATTAGTATCATAATGAATTAACCCTCTGTAGCGCGGTGTAACATATCGTGTTACAAATTGATTCTCTGCCTACCAAAATTCAAATATTTTTTCAAACCAATTTTGTGTTAATGTAACATATCTGTAACCAACCGATGTATCGAGTTAGTTAAACATAAAAAATGTAGATGGCGTTTATGCCGTGTAACGGCCGTTGTTTGTCGACTGATCAGGTATAACTAACCTACGTGGTTTTGAAAAATCATAAAAAAATTGATAATCTTGATAAATACTGTGTGTTTTTGGAAAATATACAAGGTAAGTACATGCACTTTGTGATATAATGTGGGTTTTTATGTTATTGAATACCTTCAATGAGTTTGACTTTCTGTCGTGTGTGTACCAGAAATGTCACATTGCCTAACGTGGGTAAGTTTTTCTTTGTGAAGAGGCTGATAAACTTATTCATTCGTTTTTCTTTTTAGAATGACTTCTCGACCTATTCGGGATGAGGATATAGCCGAGGCGTTGAATGTTTGCGAAAACAGTGAAGATGGCATGGAAGATGACGATGACAGTGTTGCAGATCCAGATTATCAAGGTGAGAATGAGATGGCGCAAGTGCAGTTTTCTAGCGATGAAGATACTGAAGTGAATATTCATGAGATCATTCATAGTTTAGAAACCAGTGAACCTGTACCGTCATCTTCTACGGCAATGCCAACTGGATCGCAACCAACCCAATCATCGGGACGTTCTGGAAAGCCACAAAAACTCAACCTGCGATGGAAGAAGAAAAATCTGCATTTGAATGAGCAACAGTTGCGTTTTCTAGGAAATGAAAACCTACCAACAGATATGTTAGAGCTTGACACGCCGATCCAGATTTTCTTGTTTTTGTTTTCCAAGGATTTGATTGATTTTGTTGCAACACAAACTAATTTATATATAGTGCAAAAGGATCCCAATAATAGTTTTCGGGTTTCCACAACAGACATTCAGCAATTTATGGGTATAGTGTATATCATGTCTTTGATTCATCTTCCTCGAGTTACCAGTCAGTGGAATGGCACCATTGGAACTCCTATAGTTCAAGAGATAATGCCCGTAAAAATGTTTGAAAAGATTCGTCAATTTATACATTTCAATGATAATTCCCAAAACTTGCCCCGCGAACATCCGGAATTTGACAGACTGTTCAAACTTCGACCACTTGTTCAAAAATTGAACCAAACCTTTTCCAAAGTTCCTTTAGAACAATATCTTTGCGTTGATGAACAAATATGCTCTACGAATACAAGAAATAATTTGAAAAGGTATAATCCGAAAAAGCCTCACAAATGGGGCTATAAGATTTATGTTCTTAGTGGAGTCTCTGGATTTGCGTACAAAATAGAACCTGAAACTGGCTCAGAAAATGTAATACTGCCCAACGAATCTGATCTAGGCGCACCCTCAAATGTTGTCGTGCGTCTATCACGAGAAATACCCCACAACGAAAATTATAGATTGTATTTTGACAATTATTTTACATCTTTGCCACTGCTGGAATATTTGTCTAAAAATGGTATACTAAGTCTTGGTACTATACGTCGAAAAAGGATTCCAGATTGCAAATTACCAATAGATAAAGAAATGTCTAAGAAAGTCAGAGGCTATTCCGTTGAGTATGTGGCTGACGTCAATGGTGTGGATGTAGCAACCGTAGCCTGGAAAGACAACAAAGTGGTTAATTTGGCATCAAGTTTTGTAGGAGAAATTCCAAAAGCCCAGGTGAGGAGATATGACAAGAAGATCAAGCAGTACATATCAATTGACCGTCCTAATATTGTTGGAGAATACAATCGCCACATGGGTGGCGTGGATCTAATCGACAGTATCATGGGACGCTACAAAATACAGCTTCGCAGCAAAAGGTGGCAGGTTCGCATGTTTTACCATTTATTGGATTTGAGCATGGCAAATGCATGGCTTCTTTACAAAAGAATTCATAAAGTAAATGGGTTGCATGATAAACATTTGAACTCGGCAGATTTTCGACTAGAAGTTGCAACAACCTTACGTAAGCTTGGTATACCATCGAATATGAAGAACCGTCGATCTATCGAAAACGAAATTCAAGCAAAACGACACAAAGGTCCAGCTCAACATGTTCCTTCAGTGGCAATCAGGTAAGATCAGACAGGACACTGGCCCGTTTGGACAGAAAAGAGGATACGCTGTAAATATCCTAAATGCTCTGGTGTATCACAGACAATGTGAGAAAAATGTGGCGTTGCTCTTTGTTACAATAAACACAACAATTGATTTAGACTATTTCACCTAAGTTAAGTTATCCTTTTGATGCAGTGTGACATTTCTGTCACACTCCATTTAATTTTGATTTATTCCCTTAATTAAAAAAAAATATTTTTCCAGAAACACGTGTATTTTTATTACTTTTGATTAACATTTTTCACTAATTGTTTTTAAAAATTTGATATTTTGCGCTACAGAGGGTTAAAAGAGAGATTAAAAAAACATCTAGAAACAACACCTCCATGTTTGTGACGTTACAACTCATCAGTCTCGGGTTCACCAAAACCTTGACCAAACTGCAAAAAGTAAGACCATTGCTAACTTAACAGGACATTTCAAGAGAATGCCATCAACTTGCAGGACCAATCGGTAGCTGAAAGCATGATAAAATATATATTAAAACCAGCAGGCTAAGCCTATTACGAGAGGATTTAAGGCGTTCGTTGTGATGCAAAAACTGATTATCTTTATGAGTGTGACATTTATACAGGCAAAGACCAAGAACACAATGAAGAAAGCTTAGGTTATAGAGTTGTAATAATAATAATAATAATAATATTCAACAACTAATGTAGTAATGAAACTAGGAGGACATTTACTCCGCAATACATTTTGGATTTTGACAAAATAGAAGGTTAAAAAAAAGCAATGGATTGGAAATATCACAAACCAATGGATTGGAAATATCAAAAACCAATGGATGGACCACGCATGGATGCTCCTTATTATAAAGGGATTTTAGCCACAGGTACGGTTCGAATGCACTTAAAAGGTCTGCTATAACCTTACGTCGAAATTAGGTTCCATTTATTTTATCTGAACGTTAAAGGGTTGCCCATTTAATAATAATAATAATAAATAATAATAATAATAAATATTCCACAACTATCACACAACGCCGTCTAGTCTCAAGCTAAGCAGAGCTTGTGTTATGAGTACTAGAAAACTGATAAACATACTTATATATTTCTAAATGCATACATGTTATAGATAAATTACACCCAGACACAGAACAAATGATCGTGCTCATCACACAAACATTTGTCCTGGGTGGGAATCGAACCCACGACCTCCGGCCTAGCAGTCAGGGCTTCTAACCACTAGACCAACAGGACAGTCAGTTATTTAAAAGAAGCTACTCACTCAAAAGGTCTACACAATCATTTTCGATGAAATGAATATAGTGATAAGAAATGACAAAATCACAGGTTTTGAAGAAGATGGACGGAAGATGGAGAACCGGTATCAAGATATTGCTGACCACGTGTTGGTTTATATGGTAGAAGTAGTAATAATAATAGACTCCAACCGTATTTCGGTCACGGCGGCCTATCACCGTGGTGATTAGCCAAGTACGCAGGAGATATTATAGTGCACAAGTGTACGCGCAAACACAGGTGCACTCCCTCTTGACTCTCATAGTCGTTAGGGACGGCAATCCGACACGACCGGACAGAGATCAGGCGCAGCACCGACGGCTTTACGTGCTCTCCGAAGCACGGGGGTGTCTGCAGACATGTTATTGTTTGACAAAATATTTGATTCTGTCAATGGTAGTTTCCATCAAGACTCAAAAACACATCTCAGTAGTGGTCATCGAATTAGAAACACCTAGTCACTTTATATTTTTATAAAGTAGCTAACATTATTATAGAATTTAATAGGAGGTAAATATTTTTTTTTCATTTGTGAATTTGCATTAAAAAAAAATGGAGCTTTCAGAGTTTTGAGGTTTTCAGACTAAAATTAATTTGATTAATTCCGATGGAAAGCGATATATACGACGACCAATCAAAGAGGCTTTAAATAACAAGTACCTACACTAAAAAGACAGTTAAACACGGTGGTGGAAATGTTATGGTGTGGGGATATTTCTCAGGATACGGGATTGGTCCCGTGAGAAATATTGAAGGGCAGATGGATCAATATCAGTACAAAAGTATCTTAGACGAGACAATGATTCCATATTCCGAGGAAAACTTGCCAATAACTTGGATATTTCAACATGACAATGACCCAAAGCACACAGCACGTAGCGTTAAAGCTTTTCTCACAGAACAATCGGTGACAGTGTTAGAGTGGCCTGCCAATAGTCCGGATTTAAATCCAAAAGAAAATTTGTGGCACACTATAAAGGCCAAACTATCGCAGAGACATATTACTAATATTCATGGACTTTACAGTGCATTTGAAGAAATATGGAAGAAGAATTCGCGGTGGTGAGCAGAGGTCGAGATGGCTTAGTGGTCAGAGCGCCTGGAGTATCTCTCCGGGAGGCGCAGGTTCGAATCCTGTTCGCGACCGTATTCTTTTTCCATTTAATATTGTAACTTTAGAGTTCGCTAAGCATGCGTTAATGCTTTTTCAAAGACATATCTTGAATTATTAAGGTAATTGCATTCTTTACGACATTGTATTAACTGCAAAGTTAGTCGTGTTGGTTCGGTCACTTGTAAGTACTGAATTGATTGCAATGACGTCGCCATAAGACGTGTTAAAATATGGCAGAAGAATTCGCGGTGGTGAGCAGAGGTCGAGATGGCTTAGTGGTCAGAGCGCCTGGAGTATCTATCCGGGAGGCGCAGGTTCGAATCCTGTTCGCGACCGTATTCTTTTTCCATTTAATATTGTAACTTTAGAGTTCGCTAAGCATGCGTTAATGCTTTTTCAAAGACATATCTTGAAAACGAGGTTAATCTGAAGCAACCTACCAAAAAACGTAAACTTTACGGTCGATTGTCGGATGTTAATAAGAAGATTAGACTTCAAAGTCATGAAACTGGTCCAAGTTGTAATTGCAAGAGAAACAAGTATTTTGAAGCTGTGAATGAGGAACAGAGGACTATAATTTTAAAGGATTTCAACCTGTTGCCATCTAGGGATGAACAAAACCTTTATTTAAGTGGTCTAATAAGTGTTTTGGAAATTCAAAGAAGACGACCTAGAAAAGAAGAACCTGAAGCTAAGTTACATACAGCAAATTACGCTTACAGAGTGAGAGTTGTCGACGAAACCCAGCAGCTTGATGTGCCAGTGAGTGACCCAGCATTTATTGCAATACATGGAGTAACAAGACAAAGTATGTACAATAAAAAAATCGTTACAACAAGGTAAAGCCTCAACAGACATGAGAGGAAAACATTGCAACCGTCCTAAAAAACTGAGTCCAATGATTAAATCTAAGGTCATGGATCACATAAGGTCATTTCGTGGAAGAAAAAGTCATTACAGCTTACATGACAGCTCAAAAATTTATCTACCAGAGGAGTTGAATGTCAAGAAAATGTATGATATGTTCGAAGATAAAAATCAACTATCCTACGAAACATATCGATCTATATTCGTTAATCATTTTAACATAGGATTTGGATATCCAAGAAGTGATACCTGCAGTACTTGTGATGAATTTCTGACTAAGGCAAAAGCTCTCACAGTAAATCTAAAGAATGCTTCCGCGCTCGAAAAAGTTGACATTGAAAAAGAAATAAAAAAAAAGGTTAGAAACTGAGAATAAGTTACATAAATTGAAGGCTAATGTTTTCTATAAACGAAAAAGAGAAACTAGAATTCAATGTCAGTCATCTTCTCTAAAGGAAGCTACTGCAATGGACTTTCAAAAAAATTTAAGTATGCCGAACATTACCACAAATGACGTTTATTATAAAAGACAACTAAGCTTAAATCTTTTTAACATCCATGAACTATCTACATCCAAATCATATTTCTTCTGCTACCCAGAAACTATAACAAAAAAAGGATCAGACGAAGTGTGTTCATTTCTCCATCACTATATATTTAACATGCTTGATAAAAATACTAGTACTAGTGATATTTTGTGATTCCTGCGGTGGGCAAAATAAGAATTATACTGTGCAAAACGCTTGGATATGATTAGAATCATATTTCTATAATATATATATATGATAATATCGTTGGCTTGCTGGTTAAACATGATAAATGCACTTTTTGCCAAAAACGAGTTAACAATGCAGTTATATGCAGTTTTTTACGCTCTATCGACTGGTAAAACAAAATAAGTGATATATGAATTTTAAAGCAAAATACCCAAGGTCAAAATAAGGTAAATGCAACGACATCAATAACAGCTTCTGTTCAATCACAGTAAATGAACTTATCATTGAATGTGACCTGAGCGTCTACAAGTGACAGAAAATAAATTTCTTTAAGTTTATTTTCGCGTAGGTGCAAGAATTATTATTATGTACATTATAATCGGCAAAAACAAAATAAATGTTTTTATTTGCTTAGTCTCGTGAAAAATTACTGAAGAAATCACATAAATACGTATACTATTATTTTCCTGACAGTGGCTAATTAAATTGAATCATTATTTACTGGTTAAATATGATATATGCACATATTATTATTTCCCTAAATAACTATATATGTAGCGCCTAGCAGTATTCAACAAGCAAAAAATTATAATTGCATTTATTACTTTTTGCCTGAAGAAGTCTAGGCATATTTCGTACTTATTACGGTAATTCAAGTAACACGTGAGCGCGCGCTTGTAGAAAAAAAAGGTTTTATTGAGTTACAGTGACGGTGTAGGACATGAGTGACTGAAAATATGGAATCCAGAGGAAGAAGATTAGTATCAATGATAAATAACCCTCCAACGTCTAAATGTAAGTAGTTTATCAGCTCTGTGTTGTTTGTATTTGAGGTTATGTTTTGAGAAGTTGAGTATAACTTTTTAATTAAGACAAAATAATGAATTGAATTGTTTATTAAAGGCATTTTGATGACCAGTAGATAAATGGTTTGATTGGCAAAAATTATTATGTTTCGTACAAAAATAATAATTTTACTTTACAACCTAAAATCGAAAGTTTCTACGGTTGTGTAGATGTTTGTTAATCTTTCACGGATAAACTACTAAATGGATTTAACTGAAAGTTTATACTTAGCTTATTTAACCGAATAACACATAGGTACTTAGGCTTTCATTTATGACGATATTCTATTGATATTTAACGTAGACTACGGATGAAATCGGGCGGCAACTATAAAATAGTTAAAATGTGGTCGGCAGGAACCTACTTCATTCATTGTACTTAAGTGACGATAAAATGACTAGCAAGATAGGTTGGCACATTGTCTTTGAGCCGATTTCTCAATCTGTAGATTATTTATTGTAGTTAACTGACGAATAGAGAAACTTACGGCAGAATATAAATGTCACAATTTTTCTATACAGGTACTGTCAACAAACTATCCATTAGGTAATTTTTTTTCAGGTTGTGACGATGATCAAGTGCCGTGTTCATCGACCACGCCAATCGATAAAAATGACGGAGTTGAACGAGAGATGGAAGAAATGTTTGGCGATGATTCTGACAAGGACCCTAATTATTATCCTCCTACAGACCTGATTGATCTAAACGATTTATTGGGGCAACCATTTGTCGCTTCTGCCAGTACTATTGAGGATAACAATTTTTTACGTTTCCTAAGAGATTGGAATGATAAGGATGACGATGAAATAATTGCAGTTGATGACATAGAACAGAATTTAGATTCAAATACACGAGCCATTGTTATTCCTATTTTGGACAATTTGATAAAGATAGTCTGCGACGGTATTAAAGATGACGCTGTGATCAACCCTAATCAGAAAGATTTAGATTCACGGATAATTGTCATTTCTATTTTGGACATATTATTAAAGAGAATCTTCAGCGATTCCAAAAGTAGAAAACGGTGGATGAAGCCTAATCCAGATATCTGGAAAAGAAATGTGGCGAAGAAAAGGCGGTCTGATGGTCTACCTTATATTACTAAAAATAAAGAAAGAAAGGCAAAAGTTCCTAAGGACATTGACTGCAGTAAATGCTTTTATAAATGTAACTTACCAGAAGAAGCAAGAGAATTGTTATGTCGACACTATTGGAGTCTGAGTTTCATTGAAAAGATGAATTTCATTTCGGGCAATGTGCTAGTAGAACCTCCAAAAAGAGTTCTAGCTGTGAAAGGCAGCAAAAGACAGCGCAAATTCACTACAAAATGTTACTTCTTTCATGATGGTTCCAAACAACAAGTATGTCAAAAAGATTTTTGTTCCACTTTGGCAATTTCGCCCACTGTTATTACTAATGCCATTGAAAAAAGAAACCAGTGTGGTTTGTACGACGCTGAAGACAAAAGAGGAAAAAAAGAACCACCAAACAAAACCAATGAAACTGCTGTGAACTTCGTCAAGATGCATATTGAATCTTTCCCTACAATGGAGCCACATTATAAACGTAAAACATCGAAATGTTTGTATTTAGATGCCACTTTGACTATTACGAAAATGTACCAGCTTTACAAATCTAAACGCGCAGACGAAAAAGTTATTCCAGTTACAGAAATAACATACAGAAGAATTTTTTGCAATAATTAAAATTACAGCTTTTTTGTGCCAAAAAAAGACCAGTGTTTGTTGTGCTCGAAGTACAATAAAGCTACACCTGAGGAAAAACTTCAAATGAAGAAAGATTATGATGACCATATAACCAGAAAGGAAGCTTGCAACACTGAAAAAAATAAGGATAAAGAAAAAATTTTACTGTCTTACTTTTGATCTTCAAGCGGTATTACAGATCCCTAGTGGTCTTGTAGGCCAGCTATATTATAGCAGAAAGTTGTGCGTCTATAACCTGTGTATGTATGAGGCTGCTCTACCGAATAACGCTTACTGTTTTGCATGGACAGAAGTAAACGGGAAACGAGGAAGTTCTGAAATTGGGAGTATTTTATATCATTACCTCTCAAAATGTGTGCCTCATGACGTATCTGAAGTGTGCCTTTATTCTGATACATGTGGTAGGCAGAATAGAAATCAATTTGTTACAGCCTTACTGATTTTTGCCATTCAAAATATAGAGCACTTGAAACAAATTGAACACAAATTTTTAGAGTCAGGGCATAGTTATATGGAAGTAGATAGCATGCATAGTAGTATCGAGTCTGCCAAAAAAAATTGTGAAATTTACTGCATATGATTACTGACTATGTCTCTATTTTTAAACGAGCTAGAGGCGCTAAAACAGTTACTGTTGAAGGCGTGAAGCACACCAAATTGCCTTATCAAGTCAAAGAGTTCAAATACGACGAGTTTTATGACCTGAAGAAATTAGCTGAAGAAACGATTAATCAAAAAGCAAAAGATTGCAATGGCGACTCAGTAAAGTGGTTGAAAATCAAACGAATGAAATACCTAAAGTCAGAACCGTGCAAAGTTCTTTTTAATTATGACATGTCTGAAGAGTTTCTTTCTCTAGACGTTTCAGGAACCGCGCATGTTGCAAACAACCGACCAAAAAGACGCAAAGAGCAAGAAAATACGCGTCAGGCAAGTCAAGTTATTCTTAAAAAGCTTTATTCAAAGCCTTTGCCCATAACAAAAGCGAAGAAAAGAGATCTGTTGGCGTTGTGTCAAAAAAAAAGTGATCCCAGAAGAATACCACGGCTGGTTTTCATCTCTAGCTGAAGTAGATGGGTCTGACCGATTACCAGAACCCGCAGTAGACGAAGATTCTTCAGAAGAATAAAAATAAACTCTTGTAATATGATTATTAATTTAGTTGCAATAAAAGCTGATTTTTCAACATTTAACATTGTTTTAATAACAGATTCCCGTTTTGTGAACTTTTGTATGAAAAGTTTAATCGTAAGTCACAAATATGCATAACAGTACAGGTAAATTGAGGTATTTAAAATCATTTCTCTAATAATTCCAACAATTAATTTCATATTAACGAATTTTTTATACTGTTAACCTTACTTTTTTATTTTCCAACCATTTTCATTCAAATTTGATACATATTACAAAAAATATAGATTTTATACCCATTTTTTTAATTACAGGTAAAACAAGTTAAGTACATGCCCTCAGTCAATTCAAAACTGTTTTTTGGAAACCCTCAGCAAGTTATGCTGTTTTAATGCAACATAGATAAAGTTTAAAAGTTAATTTATCATTTGATATGAAACATTCCGCAACAAGTAAATTATTTAACACTGAAAATTCGATATGATTTTTTAAACCTCACTATCTCAGTACTATGTCTTATGTACTTATGTTGTTTTACCAGCAAGCAGACGATATATATATTCATATAAAATGAATGTGTCAGAAATATGGGTTGCATAAACCAGAAATCACGTTGTGAAACGCCTGATGAGTGGGTAAAAGTGATTTGTGAAGCTAGACAGAAGCCATGCCCCTTTCATGTGATTGAAGTTGATCAACCCCTTGTCAGAAAATGGACAACCTTTTTATCCCCAATGTATAAGAAGACATGTCCTTTTTTATCTCGACCCATAAGAGAAATCAGGTTGAAAAGGATCATCCAAGATTGATTTTTCACAGAGAACATTACAATTCCTCTTGGACGGCATCTATTCTCATGGCACCTAAAAAAAAATTGAAATCCCGTAATGACTCTCATAGTGCTGGTGAGTTTGTACTGCCAGATCAATCCTATGAAGACAGCCTTCCAGTTTCAAAGGCAAAATTTATGGATATCCAGGCCCTGTCAAAGTTTTGTGGACCCAAAGCTAAGCAATACTTCTCACAGATAAAATATAATGATACTTAAACAATAAATAATTCATGGACATTGCATATTATTTGCCTGTATTTTCTGACTTTGATCTGTTTTCCTGTGCTAACTCAATAAACATAAGAATGAAAAGGTTTTTTGTACACAACAGAAAATATATTTTCTTTATAAATAAATATATTTTCCTTCTATTTGAAACTTTATTGTACCTTTTTTCAAGGATCAAAAGATTAATTTAGCAATTTCTCAGTTCATTATCTTTGTGAAATTGCATGTTTTTCCCCTGTGCCCTTCATATAATATCTGATACATCGATTTTAATACATAGGAACACTCAATGAATTGATAAAAATTCGTTATAAAGGCAATTTACAATGAAAATATAAACCCAGGTTGGTGTTTCTACTTAGATGACTATCACTGTATCCTGTAATAACATCTAGACCCCATAAATTGTGGAGAGATAGCCTGCCAATCCTTTGTTTAATAAAGTTAGTTGACGAAAATTAGAAAACAGTGTTCCTTTAAACTTCATGTAGTGAGACATAGACATTTGCTAGAGAGGATAAAAATCAAAGACTAACCTATCCTTATATTTTAGGTTGTCTGCGCTGTCATTCTTTACTTCGGACTCATACCAAACTTTTGTTCGCCAGAATACTTTTAGTGTCATTTCCCAGCCCACAAAAAAAGAACTGTAAGAAATTTTCAGTTTCATAAGTGTCTTGTGTTCCCATCATCAAGAGAACTCAGCAAAATCAAACGAAGGTGAGTAATTGATAATTGTTAATAATCTTGCAATATATATTGATTTTCAAAATAATTGTAGTTATATGCTATTCACACCTTATAACAAATAACAAATGCCATAAATGTTCCCAAGAAATAAAATGGAGGTTAAATCGATACACAGATTTTGAGCTACAGTGTCAAATGATTCAGAAACAAGAGGCTAATCACCAACAGAATTATTATTCTGCACATGGTCCTTAGAATGGAATGATTGTCAACTTCTGCTTTACTTTTACAGCTGAACATAATAGCAGTAGCCAGTAATGTTGTCAGAACATCTTACAATTGTCCTCCCTAGACACACATTGATTTATTATGTATTCTCTATAATACATTATCTCACAAATTTGTTATTGGCAAGTAATTTAGCTATTACTACTAATTCATTTTGTAAGTTTGTGTAGAGAAAATAAATAATAATAATATACCAAGAAAATTCAGTGAATACCAAATTATATAGAAGCAATAGAATGGCTTTGCCTTAGACCTTTTACCAAGATTGAAGACAAGTACAAATAATTCGTCAACTTTTGGTGGTATTTATAAGTAAATCTGGCCTTAATAAAACAAGCCCAAACAATTTAAGATATTCATGTAAATTATACAACAGTGATGTAAATACAGATCAATATTCCAGATAAATCTTTGACAAGCATTAACGCATGCTACTTAGTGAACTCTAAAGTTACAATATTACATGGAAAAAGAATACGGTCGCAAACAGGATTCGAACCTGCGCTTCCCGGATAAATACTCCAGGTGCTCTGACCACTAAGCCATCTCGACCTCAGTCTTAAATGGAAAAAGAATACTACCTAGTATTCTTTTTCCATTTAATATTGTAACTTTACAGATCAATATTTCTAAACGTAACAACAACCCCAGAGTTAAAATTTTATGTGGAAAGAAAAATATGGTCATAAGCAAGATTTGAATCTGTGCTTTCCATATAAATAGCTAAATAAACAAGGACCTGGAGTATTTATATGGGAGACCGAGGTGCAAATCCCGATCATACCACAAAATTTTTCCTTCAACAAAAAATTTTTTTTTACCACATATGCATTCCTTCAAATAGAAGTCAAAAATCAATCAATGGATCCTTACAATACAAAGCTTTTATTGCATAAAACTATTAAGAATTTTCTTATCAGCAAAACTAAACAACCTATAACAAACAATGACATCATCATTATAGGTCATCTATCACACAATCCATCCATTGTTTCCTCAGTCTTGCTCTACTCATGTAGCCATCCATATTATATAGTAAACAATGTGACTTTAGTAAAAAATAACATGCCTCAATAATTTAATCACTAACACAACCCATTTTTTACCACTACAAACAATTACAGCCCTAAGACAACCTTTGACTTAAATAGATATGTAACCAATCTGAAAGAGCGAATTTGGTCTAAAAGCTAGCACTCTTATGGCTTTTCTGGGAAAATGCTCTTACTGTAGAACAGTTAGAGATTGGTTATATTATAACAATTACAAAGTCAGTATTACAACCTGCTCAAGAGCTAGATTATTCTTAGGTCTTCTGTGGAACACCAAGAACAGAACTATGGCATTACCATCAAAGAAGGTGACAACAATAAAAACCACTTCTAGAAAAGGAATGTGAATCAAAAACAAAAACAACTAAACACAGAACCACCAAGCCTCCCTGGGGCTTAATTAAAGTACTATGCCCAAACGTTGAAGATTGATGCAAACTAGTTTACATATTATGAATATAGTTACCAGGGCCCAAGACCATTTAACACCAAATTTATAAGAAAATTCAACACAAAAACTTCCCCGGATATGAAAGCTGTAGTAAAAGAAATAAGATTATTCACACCAACGAGAAAACCAACCAAAAATGTTTTGAATATCTTGTATGAATGGTTGTAGAGTCGGTTCAACAGCGCAGGAATTTGTAGTTCACAATTCATCAGAATACTCAATCGTAAAAAAATCACTATGTACCGAGCGACAACGCCAACAAGAATCACGAAAATCCAGAAAATGCAGAACCAATACTAATTTAAAAACTTCCTTTGACTTTCCACAATTCCACAAATACTTTTTCTGGACTATTTCCGTTGTCCCTTACTTCCATAATTATTAAAAGCTGTCGCCAGCTGTCACGCACAGCAGTCACAGACTACTAAGCAGTGTTGCCAGCCGGTTCTTATCAAAAGTTACCTGAAATGGCTGAAAAAGTAGCCTTTAAGTGCGAAAAGTAACCCTTCGTATTTTTATCCCATTATTAAGGTACTTAAAATTGATGAGGTATATATTTATATTATTATGTAGGGTTATACCTAAGTAGGTGCCTACTTTTGTTTTCTTTTACTGCAAAGTAGGTAGGTACCTTCTCACTTTTGGTGTAGGTAATTATTCCATTGAATTAGTATAACTTTAAAAAAAAAATAGTTTACCTAGGTACCTAGTAAAGACGAGTAAAATACAGAGTTACGTTTATAAACTCATCATTAAACCCCATAAAATAAGTTGGTACCTATACCTACTTACTAATTTGTACACTTGCCTAGTTTTCTAGCTCTTCTATCCAAGAAAATATACTTACACCAAACATTCTTCCTTTTCATAACATTTTAAACATGGTCACGAACAAGACAGAATTCGATTTATCAAGTGAGTAGGTGAAACTGGCCAGAACACTTTGTTCATACTTGTGATTAGCT
Organism: Xylocampa areola; assembly: GCA_935421205.1. Classification (NCBI taxonomy): domain Eukaryota; kingdom Metazoa; phylum Arthropoda; class Insecta; order Lepidoptera; family Noctuidae; genus Xylocampa; species Xylocampa areola. The sequence goes on from OW285222.1 coordinate 10,070,269, forward strand.
GGTATATATAGGTGCGAGAGAGATAAACGTATGTACTTTTAATAGTTGTGCTCACTACATTCCATTATATATGGGAATCGCTTAAAGAAATAGAAATTAATTATTCAGATTCCAAAAAGACCCCTATAATTAACCTTTCACATCGTATAACCATAAAATAACCCGACGTTGTTAACAGTTACCTAAAAGGTTACAAAGGTAACCTTCTGGCAACGCAGATAAAAAAATTGTAATGCAACAAAAAAAAACACATATATCAAATTTTGTAGATAAATACAAATGATAAGACAGGTATATTATACAACGATTTTTTACAATCGATAATATTTCAACATTGATTATGACAATAGGGTTATTGACGAAATTTCACAAAGGGCCTAAATTTAAAGAATATGTTATAGATTAACTAAAAATAATATTTTGCAATTTTTTGTGTACCTATTGTTTAAATAATAGCTGTTTAAAATTCAAATTTTAAAGGTCGTGCCAAAAGGCGCGATAATGACGATCGCCATTTTGTGACGTCATTACGCAACAGAACTATTGTAAACAAAGGAAACTATTTTGTAAATCATAACATTAGTGCGTAGTATACCAATATTTCGAAAATTGAACTGAAATACGGAGAAGGTGGTTGCAACTGGCTTCCGAAATATCAACAAATTCATCGATTTATTTTGTGTCATGTGTCACAGTGACTGCAAATTGACAATCAATCCTCTGAGTAGTGACGTCACGCAATCATTGGTGTTTCGAGTCACGTGACACATAGATTAAAAATTATGAATTTGTTTATCGAATTAAATGTATTTACGAGTTATTATTATTATTTTCAAAAATACCAAAATTTCTAATAAAATACATTCTATCATTATAGCTAAGTTTCATATTTTATTTCCATCAGTGTCAAATACCCTATTATAAAAATAATCGATTATTAGTAATCAATTAATCGATTTCTGATAATCACTTATCAACATCACTAGTTGTTGTCATTACCGTAGTTTTTCTTAGGAGTTTAGGCGGGAAAATGTAAAGTGCACGTTGTCGATTTTATATTGTTTTCCAAAACTTGTGTTTCTCCGAAGTATAATGTGTAATTATGGTGGATAATTAACCATTATGTGTTCATGAAGGTGTGCAAGTGTGGGCAAATTGTATACAATTGAAAATCATGACTTTTTGTGTTCACTCGTAAACTCCATCGAAGACTCAGTAAAATTTCCACCGTTTTACTGGGGCAATAACTGCAATAACTTTTTATACTTGATTAATACAAGAAGGAAGTAACTGAAGACGAGGCTTTGGCCTTACTTTTATTCAAGAACACTGAAGACGAGGCGGTATGGTCTAAGACCTTAGCCTGCCCGATTAGGGCGAAGGAAAAAAAAAAAAAAAAAAAAAAAAAAGTTTTTCTTAGTAGTCTGTGGTTAAATGTTATTGTTTGTTTTATCTTCTGGAATTTTGATTAGAAAGTAATTTAAGCACAGAGAACAAGTAAATAGATACCTAGTAAAGTTTAGTTACAACTTTATTTAGCCACTTTCGCTTCGTGCTTTTTGAGCTTGTATGCTATAATTTTCCTTATAATAAACTGTCACCCTGCATTGTTTACTGGACTTTGTGATTCCCCTTACTGGTACTGCTACATCTCGGACCCTACGGACTACGGTTTGTTTCCTCAATGAAGCGATAAGTTTAATGTCTTAAATAACCTTGCTTATTAAAGTACAACATTGTACTTGATAACAACAATATTTATATTGTCGCTAAACAGCGCGTCAACAGATTAATGAAAAAATTTAATAATATGAAGCGTAATGAGAGGGACTTGGGCAATAAAAAATTAATTTGAAGAGTTGAATAAAATTGCTGAAGAATTGAGTACAAAAAGATTGAGTGATTAGCCTATTTTTTTTTATGGGGTAGGGGGCTGACATACAGACGGATCGCCTGATGGTAAGCGATTACCTTCGCTCATGGACACCCGCAACACCATAGGCTTCAGAAGTGCATTGACAGGCTCTTTTCGGCTTTTGGTGGTTTGAATGGTGTATTGGTCTGAAAATACTGCAGGCGTCAGTTCATTCCTGTCTTGTGCGAGGCAGAAAGTTTCTTGAAAAATACTACCAACCATCTAAATGATTGGGATGGTGACTGTTGTCATGTAGATTAATGGTGGAAAGAGGTGGCCTATTGCTAATTAAGAGACGGCTACCATATTGACAGTGTATGAGGAATTATGATCGTTGTGTTATGCATTTTTCACATCATTTAAATATATTTGTTTGTGCAGGAGTAGTTTATTTATACACTCAATATGCTGAGAGACACAAGAAACCCATCTCTGGCCAGATCAAGAAGTCAGTCACCTGAACAGCAACTTGTGGATCAGCAAGAGCACCATGAAGTATCAAGGTTAGTGGTAAACTTATAGTACTTCTGTCCTGTTTCTTTGAAGTAGGTGGATCAACAAGAGCACCATGAAGTATCAAGGTTAGTGGTAAACTTATAGTACTTCTGTCCTGTTTCTTTGAAGTAGTTGTATATTGCCAACTTTGAATTTGTATGTAAAGTAATGCGTAGGCAGAGATGTACACAATTAAACACCCACATTTCACTAATGCTGTTATTAAGTCCCATGTGATACGGGGTGAACCTATTGTCACAATATGTATTTCCAAAAATATCACTCCTATTTTTGGGCAGTTGTCTAATAACTAGCAAGACACAGGCATATATTGGTAATCTTAATTCTCTACCTTTTGGCTTGTGTTTGACCTTTTAATTTATAATATTAAATGATTTCAAACTAATAATTAATTTAAAAAGCTTTCTATGTTATGATGATTCTATATTTCATGTCCATTGTTTATAAAGATCTGAGACAGAGATCAGATATGTAAAGTGACTATGTTATGTGTGCACTATGTATGTTATGTATTCTCATATTATCATGCAAAGCCAGGGCGGGTTTCTTGGTTGATAAATGAATAAAAAAAACTTAATTGATTAGCATATTCCTATATGCAAAACACACCTGAATAGGTCAAGTTCAAAATAATATATTTATATATATTGCAGGATCCATACAAGAGATGACGGGACTTCAGAAGCTGTGGTTTCAACAAGTTGCAGAAGACCAAGGTGTGAATGGGAGGCCCAAATTTTGAACACTGAACATATAAATAAGCTTACAAAGTCCAATTTTCGTGGTAATGAAGAGCATGCTCATAAAATGAATATTTTACGGCTCCAAGAGCAAAAACAAAGAGAAATTTTGGAGCAAGAGAAATTAAGAACAAAGCAGGAGAGAATAAAATTGAAAATTTTGGAATTGCAATTGAGCAAATTAAGAAATTAAATTAATATGAAAGTCATCTGCCTAGCCTTTTCCCAATTACATTGGGGTCGGCTTCCAGTAAAACCGGGTGCAACTTAATACCAGTATTCTATATGGAGTGACTGCCAATCTTAACTTCACAACCCACTAACTGGGTAAGATGATATCTCTTGGTTTGACTGGTTGAGACTTCAAGGCCTTTCACTACCCTGTAACGGCTGTCAGATCTTAATTTGATAACCGGGACCGACTGCTCAACGTGCTCTCCGAGGCATGGAAAGGTGTTGGTATGAAATGATGGTCACCCGTCAACAGACCGACCGCGGCAAACACAGCTTAACCTTGATCGATTGATCTGTTCGGCTGTAACTTAGCCATGTGCCTCTGTTATTAAATTTATATTAAATTAATTTTGTTTTTTTATCATCATTTCATATCATATTACATATTTCTTATAACATCATTTCATGAAACCTTATTGGTTCATCATATCAAACTAGTGTCGTCAGGATGGCCCTGCCAAATTTCGGGCCAAAAGGTGGAAATATCGGGATTAAGGTTTTGTAATCGGGACAGCAAAAAGTGCGACGTATATTTAAACCAACTTATAATGCAGACTAGACTTTCAAACGCATTAACACATGCGTAGCGAACTCTTAAAGTTGTATATATATATACGTCATACGTCGAGGTGGCATAATGGTCAAGTAACTACAGTATTTATCTGGCCGGGAGGCGCAGTTTCGAATCCTGTTCACGACCGTATTTTTCTTTCCACAAAATTTTCATCATAACAATCGGGACATTGGACATCAGAAGCATAATATGAAACATTCGAAGGGACGATTTCCGATCCGACGAAATCCAAATCGATATTCACAGTTCCTATCGGAAGAGCATTTCGTGTCGAATTGTAGTGTTTATAAAATAGATAACTTTGGTAGATAATTTAAAATCTCATCATCCCCCTTCGTTTATCCCAAATTAATTGGGGTCGCCGCAGCATGTCTGTCTTCCATACATCTCTGTCAGCCGTCATCGCGGTGGACACTGTTTTTCTAGCCCCACAATTATCATCTTTCACACAATCCATCCATCGTTTCTTTGGTCTTCCTCTGGTCGTGTAGGCATCCACATTCATACTTAAAACTTTCCTCGTCACATGTTCCTTATTCCTCCGCATCACATGTCCATTACAAACGATTTCCACACAGCTTCTCTACAACCGGTGTATCTTTCAGACTTTCGTTTTAGCTGCATGCAGTTGCCTTTCATTCATCCCTTTTGTAGGCCCGACATTCCGAACCATACAAGACAGAAGGTTTGATAACTGTTTTATAGATCTTCCCCTTAAGTATAAGGGGTATTGGAGGTCGCAAATAGTTCCCGTGACCTGCCGTCATTTCATCCAGCCTATGTTAATTCTATAGTTTACAGTCCGGTCTGTTTCGCCATCGTTTTTTACGAGTGAACCGAGATACCGAAAGTCGGAGCAGATTGGCAAAGGTACACCAACTAGCGCAATGGCTCCATAACTAGAGAGACCGCCAAAATCGCAGCATATAAGCAGTCTACTCTGGAGCCGGCCAACCGACAAGTACAAAGTAGTCGGCAAACAGCATGCACCAGGGTGCCTCTTCCTGTATGTCCGACGTGAGAGCATCCATTATCATAGGAAGAGATAAGGACCTGAAGCCGATCCTTGATGAAAGCCTACAGCCACGCTGAACTGATCGGTGTTGCCAGCAGCTGATCGGATACGTGCCAGTACACGTATCCGATCAGCTGCTGGCATTGATCTTACATAGCATGAATTAACTCCACATACTTCGCAGACACACCACAGCACATCCCGCATCATACGCTTTTGCCAGATCAATGAATACCATGTGCAAGTTCTTGTGTGCACGCCTGTACTTCTCGCACAATTGGCGGAGTGCAAATATGGCATCTATTGCTCCTAGAAATGGTATAAATCCAAACAGATTTTCAGAAATCATACTCTCCTCTCGCTAACTTTCCTCTATCACTTTCTCCCATATTTTCATACTGTGTGACATAAGCTTCATTTCTCACAAAACAAACAACGACAAATTTAAAATCTGTATAAAAAATATTATTCTGATTTATTTTATAATAGTACCGTTCAGAATTAGGCCCCGGGGTCACTTCTTGAACTTGTCCTCCATACAACACGGTTACCTCTACCCTCCATATTTCGATGTAAAGTAATTTAAAATATAGATTGAGAATATAAACTTCTTGTATTCGAACTTTTAAACATAGTTTTATACTTCCGAAACCGAGTACATCATCGGCGCGTGCGAAACGCTACGCGGCGTGATGCAGCTCCAGTTTGACTCACGACATCCCCGCGGGCTCAGCTCATGATTAAGGGCTCCGTTCGAGTTCGAAACTGGTGAACAGCAAGCAACAAATAAAAGATGTTCATATAGGACGGCTGTCCCGACAATGCAGAAATATTTGCAATTTTTCTGTTAAATTAGTGTCACTGTATCTGTTAGATATTTTGATCCAACGAGCGGCTTGATCTCAACAACCTGAATCGTTCCGCCGATACTCGGGGTTCAAGGTTCGATCTACTATGCCAGATAGATTTAAAAAATCTATTTTCTTACCCCAAAAAATTGATCTCAAATCTGTCTTGTTATTATTAAATTCGATATTTTGTTTAACGATTTGATTAATGACTTAGGTAATTGAGTCAAATTTAATATATTATCCTCATGTACGTGAAGCCACGCCCCCTTGCAAATGCGCATCTGTGGGCTCGCGTAAACAATGACGTGTACAATAATTTTTCATCTTTGTACGATTTTCGAATATTTCGTTATTTCAATAACACTCGTCTGGCATCCCTGTTGATAGCTGTCAAAGAGGTTGAGGGAAACTAGTGAAGGCTGAATCTTGTATATTTTTGTACCTTAGCTCCCTTTTTTCGTTGAGTAGATTAAGATTATGTAATTTGAGTACAGTAAAATTTCCACCGTTTTACTGGGGCAATAACTGCAATAACTTTTTATACTTGATTAAAACAAGAAGGAAGTAACTGAAGACGAGGCTTTGGCCTTACTTTTATTCAAGAACACTGAAGACGAGGCGGTATGGTCTAAGACCTTAGCCTGCCCGATTAGGGCGAAGGAAAAAAAAAAAAAAAAAAATGTAATTTGAGTATTCACAGCTGTTTTTGTACACATAGAACGTAGTGATTATATACTGTTTGGTACACATTTTCACCTCTTGGTTGAAAATTAAATAGACAGTCGGTTTGAAGTCCTTTTCTCAAATTTTTTCTTGGTGGCATTCTCCTCATGTGGTAATAAAAGTTTAAACGTGCAGATATATTTCGTTTACATTTTATTTGGCAATGGATTATAACCTTAATACTTCATAGTTGTAGAGTTTCATATAGTTTAGTTTCTGTTACTGACTCCAGCTCGATGACTCTGTAGTTTGTAAATTTCGATTGAATGTTATTTTTAGGAAGTAGGTATTGTGAATGTAGGTGGGAAAACTTAGCCCCTTAGACGACCCTCTCATCAAGGCTCGGCACATTGGTTGATGGTCTACTATAAGAGTCACTTTAAATTCATAGTAAGTATGTTTGTCATTTAAGGGACACATGTCCTGGCCTACCTAATTTGTTGTCTATTTGCAAAAAAAGTGGAATGTAATAAAAAAATATATAGCTGCCAGAATAAACGTTTGTTTAAAAATAATTTAAGTCTTAACATGTGGGTGTTAATGAAAAACTTGATGAGTGAAGGAAGCAAAAGGAATAAAATCTGGAAATTTGTGGTCTTTGTGCAAACAGATATGACTATGTAGGCATGTTGATCAATTATGTAGGAAGGATTTAATTAATAACATGTAAAAACAATAATGCTGTTTATTAAATTATTTATGTATGGTACCAACAAACTATTATTTATTCATGAACATTGATTAAAAATTAATTGTCTACATTTTTGTCTTGTGGAATTGTCATAGTTTAAAGAGAAAAATTGGTTTTATTCTATTTTTATTTGTTAAGTATCAGTAATGAATTCAATCATTTGTTTGTTGTTGTTGAGCTACAATAATGTTTCAGTTGTTGTAGGCAAGACAAAACCTCCACTCACCAATACAGTTGCTGTTGATAAGCAAATTTTTGAGGCTATGTCAATGTTTAGGTTAATTGTTTCAATTTCTTCTTAGGACCTTAGAATCAGGTTGGTTGTTCATGGCAGTTCTCCGTCTTGAGCTATTGTTGTTTAATAAGAATGCACATCAATACATTCTTGAAACGCATTTTCTAAAATGCCGGAATACATCTTTACTAGCATACTTGCCTTATTTTGGATTTCCTCAGTGGTCAAATTTATAAAATTGCTTTAAAACGAAAATTTGTTGTTATAACTGTTGTACACTTTTCCTCTCTTTTGAAGTTCTGTCACAAGTGTGTCTATGATTACTAGATATATTATCACACTGATTGATTCCTGACTAGATAATGAAGAAGGAATCTCTTCAACAGACTCATTGGCTGTGAGCACTCTTTTTTACATCCTCTTTGCGTCCTTAACTATTTCATATTCCTTAACTAATGAGAGCTCCAATGTCAAAAATCCGTGCTCGGGGTTTGCCAACAAGCAATGGATCCCAGTATCCTAGAAGTTAAGTTACAAACCACTCAAGAAACTCGATAGTGTGTAAAGTGAACAATTTGACAAATCTAGGTAGGACAATATTTGACTATTTACTGGGATTTTTTTAAATTAATTTCTTATGGAGGCTTCAGTACACTCTAGGTGATTATGCCAGCATCATGGGATCATTCATACCATGGTATAATTAACAGCATGCAGGCTACAAAAATAGTCCACGTGCAATCAATTACACCACAGGCAGTAGCACTCACTCACATCTATCATATTCTTCCATCAAAATCACCATCACTCACGGTCTCACTCTTTCATTTCTCTCTTTCAAACATACTTTCATAAAATTATAAATCCTATTACACTCTTTGGACAAAGGCTGCCTTAATAGTATGTTAATTTCACTATTGTAAAAATGAACACCAGGTAACATACTCATTCTCAGGCTACAATACTGATCACATTCCATCAACACATGAATACTGTCCTCCGGCTTATGACATGTGTTACATAATGGCGACAATTCTATGCCTGTAAAACTTATTCAATGGAACATGACCAGACTGCACCCTGAGAGCCATAACTAGTGTCTCCCTGGAGAGGCTGGCACACTTAAACCAGGGCGCTGAACTTGGTGTGTTTTGTATGGTATTGTACCAAATACCCTTAGTTTGAGAAGATTATGCAGGGGTCTGAATTTTAATGAAATTAATCATTTTTTAATGTACAAATGGTTAATTTCATTGTAATCTGGCATTCCTAATTTCCTTATTTTCGGCCTCTGAAGACACCTTGGAAATTTTTGGTTATGTAGTACACCTATCTCCAATACTTATTCTATGACCATCCAGTAAATCTCCTGGGTCACTTGGGAATTTTTGGCTAGTGAACTTCGTTCTTGGTGAGGAGGAAAAAAAACTTGGTAAAATTAAGTTGTAATTTGTTAGTTCTTCTTTATAATACAAAATTGTTAAGGTCTCCTGCAGCTGCTTAGTGTTTTAGTAGTCCAGTAGTGTGACAAATGTGATTGGGCATCTTATATAATAGATTTCCATAACACGAATTAAACTCTTTAATGTGTTGAGCTGTCCAGCTACTGATTTCTGGTCAAGTTATTTTTGTCATTCAACAACGACAATTCACTGCCATATAAGTATGGTGCAGGCCGCGGAGGCCTAAGCTGAGCTTTGCTTTTGTGTGAGCGATATACAAAAGTTTCAGACAAAAAAAAATGTTTTACTTAGGTACATAGCATAAGCGGGAAAGGTATTCTAGTTTAAAAATAAAATAAAACTAAATAAGCAAAAATTTTTTTAATCAAATCCGTCTACGCACCATTGTTATGGTAGAATGTGATAGGACTATAATTACTATAACACCATTATGTAACCACATTTCTTGTAAATAAAGGATTATTTATTTATTTATTTATGATATGTATGACTGATGAGTTTGTGTACATATGCAAGTGTGACAGAATTCACAGATCAAGAAATTTTATATATTTGAATTTGAATTATAACAATTCTTCTACACCAGACATGGCATCTTGATAGTTTTCATTCATCACTTTCGTCCTAATTTTTACTTGTCTGTGTCGTGTGTTAATAATGAATCGTTCCGTTATATCATCAAGATCGGCGTCGTGACCATGAAACTTTTTTTCTTCTTTTATTGCTTGGTCACATACATTTTTCCATACTTGTACACTGATGGTGTCAACTTTTTCTATCGCTAACCTCATTATTGTATCCATATTCATGGCCCCTTTTTTTTCGCCACGTATCCTTTTATCATAATCCATATTTATATTCAATTGGCACAGAGTACTTTATAATATAGGAAATAGAGACCTCTCTCGCTTTCAATTTTGGAAACAGGGCACACAGACGCCATCTATAGTTTTACGAATGCACTACTGCATTGTCTACGCTCGGATCATGCCACGGCGCGGGACAACACGGACCGCGCTGAGTACCGCGCAGCCTGAAGGGTGCGCGGGGGAGGGAAGCGACGCGGCGGCTACCGCTCTTTTCCGCGTTTTGGCGCGTAACCTCTCTACGACGATTTTCCGCGATGGTCACGTAGCACGATCGGGCGCCGTTTGATCTATCTTTGTTTTTTATTATAACTACTCCATATTTATACAGTCCGCTCTTTTATTGCTGTAAACGATAGGACTCCGACATGCGTATACACGTTTCTATAGAAACGGGTGCATTGATATGGTAGATATAGGTATCTACTTAGGAAAGCAACTTCAAACAACAAAGATTTAAAAATACGTGTTTCAACTGATTCTAATATATTGTTCCGTTCATTTTTTTATTGCTCATATCTTATGAATAATTTGGAATACAATTAAATGAAATTAATGCTTTTCAAAGATTTATCTTTACTCACATAATACATTTTTTTGCCTTTAATTGATTGCTGTCCTTATCATCGTCACAGTCCTTCTTTCCGCATAACATTTTATTTAAATTTTGCAATAATGGCGAATAATAAATCGGGATACAAATTAATCTTAAATCTATCAAGTTTTCTTTATGGATTTGGCAATCATAGATTATACATACTTTTAATTGAGTATATTGAGAGATAAATTGGCAATGCAGGAAGTCGAAACTAATATGTACAAATATTATTACTTTTATAAATTATTTTGAATTATTTAATGATATATTTGCTTTTAATATGTCATCATAAATGTCTTGTAATTCAGATGTGCATTTTATGAATGAGTAACTGGGACTGCAAAACCAGTTCCGACCAGCATATTCCCGATATTTAATAAATTCAAGTTCACTTTTACAAAATACTTCCTTACTTATTTGAGATATCTGTTGCAAAATAGCATTAAGCGCCATCTATTGATTTACGAAGCCAAAAAAATATTGATATAACCCTACCTAATAAAAAAAAAGAATGATTGCCATACGACAATGGTATATTTAAATGACCTACTTTATTTTGTCGATTTATAATTGTCCAGTTTCCTACTCACTTGTTCGAATATTGTACACCCTGTTCAATTGGGTTGAAATCCGGGTGGTAGGGTGGTAGACGAAGGACGCTGTGGCCATCAGTGTTGCCACACGCCAGATCGAGAAATCTGGATAGAACGGTCGAAAAATCTGTACAAAATCTGTATGAACACAAAACACTAAAATCTGTATAAAATCTGTAAAACTGTAATAAAATCTGTTTAACTCTTTCAGTCTTGGTGGTTAGTGTTACTAACCACCTCTTTTCGATTATTTTAATTATAATACACGCCATCTAGCGATAAACGGTTGAATTATTATGAAAGTTTGGACTGTGCTTCAAAACAAATGACAGATTCTATTTTCTGTGATATTTTAGTGGTAAATGTTGCATAAATAAACAGAAATTGATAATTATGTTCCTATTGTAAAAGTGTGACTGAAAGAGTTAAGAAAACAATATTTATTATTTTTTGTACATATTTTTATTCATTTTAACAATCATTTTTTTATCAACTTGGAGTTTATAACAGGGTTCATCACTAAAAAGTTGTTTCGTTAAAAGAAGTCCCTCAATCGTTTCAGTGCCTAAATGGTTTCTTGTTTTTGTTTTAATTAAATTTACTGCGGAAAATATTCTTTCCACTGCGGCACTGGAATGAGGGAAACTTAGTAAAGCAGTAACAAATTGCAGAAGAGTTGGATATAATGATTGTCCATCTAAGTCTTGTGCACAATTGACTTGATGCCAAAACAATTCTGTATCTTCTGCGCTTGATTCTAGAAGGTCGTCATTCATTCTCAATTGTCGCCACTCATTGTCCAATGTTTGAAAATGTTCTTGTCCGATTATATTAGGAAAAGCCTGTGCAATGTGAGTCAATGATGGTATACTGCGCCGTTTAACAATAATGGGATTGAGAAAGTTTAAACTTTTTGTGGTGTTATTTCCAAAATTGTAACGGGATTTTATTTGTTTAGCTCCTTCTACATAAAAATCTAGACATCGTAGTTTAAATACATGTACATCATTTGGATTCAAATTAGGAGCAGTAGACAACGATACAGCAACATTCGCGCCAAGATAAAGATCATCAAGTGGTTTGTAGTGTCGTGGGTTATCATGCTGGACATTGTGGAGCTCAGTCTCAAATAAATATGAGCTATTCATATAGCAATCCAGGAATGATTTAAATATGCGGCACAAATGCTCATGAATCGATTGAATTTGTGGCTTTTCGGACTGCATAGCTTGATTAAATTTTGTGAAAAAATCCAAAGAAAATTCAAAAAACTGCAAGTACATTATGTTGTACGGGTTGTTCAGCATATGTAAAATAGAATCCTCTGAGTTTAAACGATCTGTCGTCACAGCATCAATAAAAAACAACTTGAGTGCTTCATATTGCTCTAGAATCCGCACTACCGCACTGCGAAGTGAGAGCCAACGTGTTTGGCATGGATGCAGGATTTTATGGGGCTTTAGTGCAAGAAACTCTTGAAATTCCTTTAGTAAACCTGTTCGTTTCGGACTCGTACTGATATAATTGTATACATCCCTTACAAGGCCTTCAGGTTCACGCGGTAATTTTGTACATGCATAGGACGCGCATAATGCGAATGAGTGGCAAATGCATTTTACAACATACAAATGGGGAATATCTTCTAATAATCTGCTTGCTACAGAATTATGCTGACCCATCATAGCATTAGCTCCGTCGGCGGCAAATCCAACCAAATTGTCTTTATATGGAATATCATTATCTGTAAATAATTTTACTAGATGTTCGTAAAGTTTTTCGCCTGTCGCATCTTGAACGGGTATTAGTGCAAAGAACGCATCTTTAATTTTTTTTGTTTCTATAATATCTAACAACAATGCATAAAAGCTTGACACATCCTCTGTCCGTACTTTCATCAATAAGCAGTGAGAATTTTCGAATTTTTAAATCGGCAATTAGGTTTTCTTTTTCAGTGTCTCCCGTAACAGATTTAATAATAGCTGTGGTTTTGGTGCGACTACACGCAAGTTCTTGTGCAGTGGGACTATCCTTACATATTGTTTTTATGAGTTGAGGGAGGTGTTCCATGACATTCATTGAAAGGTTATGCTCAGCTACAAAAGACGCCAATAGAACTTCACCTGTTTTTACATCATCAGCAATCGTACCTTTTTGAAAAAAAGCTGTGACTGGTTTTTGAATGGCAGAAGATCCAGGAACTGAGTTTAGGTGTTTAGTTGTTTTCATATGTCGCACAAGATCATTTTTCCCCCCACCACCGATTGCAAGGTCTGATAAACAAAATTTACAGTATGCGTAATCTTCTCCCTTTTTACTTTTTGTTAACCACGATTTAAAACTGCTTTCTTCCAGCCAAGTCTGATTAAAACGCTGCGTATTTCGTGACTTTTTCGCGAGCATATTAACAAGTTATTTACTTCACACTGAGAGTGATCAATTTTAATTTTCTTAGAATGCAGCACTGCACACACAAGTCACAACACAAAATCGACAAGAAAGTCAAGAAACAGCGCAAATACGACTCGCGATACTCGACTAGAACTAGAAGTTGAAACTCCAACCAAACAAATCGTTTCATACTGCTCATTCCGTTCATTCATTTGTACTGAAGGGATTCCCCGAAACTTATGTTTGAAATGAAACATGAGTTTCGGGGAATCCCTTCAGTACGCTATAAATGTTGCCAGGGACAATGATTTACACAGAACACAGGGAAAAAAATGTTGAAGGCAATAAATAAACACTAAATTATTATACACTAAAAAGAGATACATTTTCAATCATTTCATCATAGATTATGTGAGGAAGCGAAAATGACGAAAATCTGTATAAAAGTTATGCTAAATCTGTAATCTGTATTGGTGATGAAAAATCTGTATAGATACAGATAAATCTGTATATATGGCAACACTGGTGGCCATGTTCTCTAAGTAAAGTGTCAATTCTATATTCAATAAATCTGTTTGTTTTGCAATATCAATTGATAGAGTTGTGGTTTAAGCATCGATGTAGAGTGATCGATATTGCGATACTTGAGCCAGTCAATCATATTTTGTTTACGACTATTTGAGTTGAGAACGGGATTTTCTAACGAATTGTGATAAGATATTGAGCTTTAAATTTAGAATTGCGTTTGTAACCATTTCGTGTAGTTTTCTGCATTCATATTGTTATGGTAATCGGGCCATTAACAAAAAAAATGTACATTGTGACTAACATGATCAAAGTTGTGACTTAACTGTTTCGTGACACACCTGTAAGGAAGTGTGTTCATAAAAACATGTCGTAAAAAAGAACTACCTTTTAATTAGACGGATATTGCAAAGTTCAATACTTTGTAACATGGACGTTACATATAATTTTAGTAATAAATTGTAGCTGTTTCATTTGTTAACCCTATACTTGGCAAGTTATTTTTTTTTAGAAATATTGATAAATTTTACAAAAAAATGATTTCTAAGGTGTTCATTGAAGGGAGAAAAAAATAAAAATAAAATTATATATTCATTAATTTATGATTTATTGAATGTATCACATACGGTACATCGCCAGACCCGTAACAATCAACTTTATAAAATCAATGTATCATATTTGCTGCTCTGCCAGGCTTTCAATGAGTTTTAAACATTATTAAATAACTAAATTAATAAACAAAAAACTAAAAATTCACATAATACCGTGAAAAAACACAAACAAATATAATATATATGAATATAAATGATGTTTAAAATAAATCAACAATTATTACAACAGCCTTTGAACCTTATAAATCAAATTATTGATAGAATGAGATCAATCACGAATATCTACTTATTTTATATCAGTCTTAGAATAGGTTATTTTAAATCTTTATTATTAATTATTATTTCTTAGTGTGATATTCTAGGAAACAATTACGTTCCGGCAATAAGCACAACCTCATTTTGCATTTTTGGCAAAACAATTTGTGCAATACATGCATCTCCCTCTGATGGATGCTATAGTTGGATAATGAGTAACTTGATCATACCGAACAGCATCTGGGGGTCTTTCAGCTACTGGTTTCTGTATGAACTTAGTTGAGCTGATGCTAGTTCTGCTTATATTGCTCGTATCAGTTCTCTCAAATCTGCATAGGCTTTCGAAAATTTCAGTTCGAAATGTTTTTAGTGACTTTGGTTTTATGGCTTCATGCCTGGCTTTTCTATCACGCCGATATACAAGCCAGGCATTGTTTACACAAATATCAAGCATTTGTGCGAAAATTGGTAAATACCAGCGATGGCCTCGGAACGGTGTACGATACAGAGCAATCAGCATATCTGCTAAATCAACTCCGCCCATATTGGTGTTATATTCTTTTATCAAATTTGGGCAAGTCACTGGCATTTTTTTTTTCTTTGTTATTTTTTATAACGAATTAACGAATTGCTGCAAGCACATTTGTTATCGTACCATTTGACGACAACGATCTTGTTTTTGTTGCATACAACTTGAGCGTGAGATCCTCTGCCTCTTTTTTTTAGACTTTTATCCGTAGGTAGTTTATTCTCCGCTCCTCGGAGCCTGTTGGCTCGAATTGTTCCCAGTGCAAAAATTCCGTATTCGTTGCGTAAATATTGCAGGAGCTCAATAGATGTGAAAAAATTGTCAAAGCATAAGACTTCGCATGCAGGCTGGCGAATAGATTTGGCCAAAGCTAAAACTACCTTTGATACCAGGCCCATACTATTTTCTTCATCTGTGAATGAGTGAAATCTAAATGTGTCATTTCCTCCATAGATCAGGAAGTCGTAAACGATTCCAGAGACACCAGCGCGAACGAATATTTTATATCCCCATTTTTTCGGTTTATTTTTTATATATTGTTTGCGGCTGCCTGCTCTAGTTCCTTTATGTGGAACCATCATCTCATCAATACTGAAACGCATCTCTTCTTCTACTTGGAGACAGTTATCACGGATTCTTTGAAGAATTGGCCTCACTTTGTGATACCTGTCACCATCGTCTTTCAAATTATCATTAAAATGTAAATATCGCCTTAGTAACTGAAACTTCTTCAGGGTCATTATCTTAGCTACTTTGTCATATCGTAGAATTTTGGACCAATAATCTGTGTATGCATGCATTTTAACAACCCCCATAAATAAAAGGATCGCCAAAAAATCTTTAACATCATCTTCTGTAATATTTATTGAGCTGCCATTTGTCTGTGTGCTATAGATGTTAGTTTGTTGCACAATGAGAGAGATTATGTCATCTGTAAAGAACAGCTTGAAGTATTCAATGGCACTCTTCTCGTGGCTCAAACAAGCTATCTTCTACTTCTGCAGAACCAGTGAACTTAGAACAACGCCAAGTAGGTACTAATCTTTTAGCTGGTATTACTTTTCGCTTTATCGCGACAACTAGGTCTTTTGAACGAGTCGCTGCTGAGGGAGAAGGTGCAAACAATGGAGATGGCACCTGGTTATGACGCGACAAGTTGCTTACTCGTGCTGAAGGTACTTGCGAGGAGGTTGCCAGTGGAGACGGGGAACCTACTTGATGTAATAAAGGTGGTGCCGGAGACGATGGAGTGGCTTTAGTACAGTGTAGCTGCCTTATTGCAGATGGATTGGGCGATAAAATTGACGGCGAGCAAAGGTTGATTGATGGCGACTGTTGTTGGTATAGTACCAAAGATGTTGAAGCAATCACTTGTTTCACCCCATCATCGTCATCTGATAAAAGATTAAGGTTTTCTATAGATGATGGCAATGATGGAGGTGGTGAACTGCTGTCGGAGTATGTTGGGTGGGTGCAGTGCTGCAGTTCATCCTCAGATGATTCACTTTTGTCGTAATCTGATTTTGCTCCCGGCTTAAGAACAAGAGCCACAAGTTGTCGACCTCTTCTTTGTTGCTGCATATTAAGTTGATCAAATACCTATGACAATAAAATACAAATAAATAGTATCTGTACAAATCAAGCACTGTCGCGTATTTAATACATAACAAAGAATATCTAGAATGTTGGTTATCTGGCGGTGTGGCATATCTGCTACACTCGAATAAAACAGTGGATTAATACGATTACAATCAATTTTGGTATACGAAAATACTGTTTCCTACTAGCAAATACTGTAACTTATTCGAATTAATTCGCTTTTGCAAACATTTTGACCAAAATATAATAAAAAAAAAATATTTTTACCTTGCGATGCGCAGACGCCTTCGACCGGTCCGCCATCTTGCGTTCTACTGCTTTTTCAGTGTTGCAAATAATAAGGCGGTATTTTTTTGTGGATTTAAGGTAATTTTTTTAGCATATTAAATATAAAATATTTGAAAATATATCTCAGAACGTCTCTAGATTTTCCAAAAGTTCAACGTATTAAATTATCCACCGTGCCAAGAATAGGGTTAAAATGAAAGTATCTGGTTTAAAACATATCTGTAGTAACTTTATAGATTAGACAATCGAAATTTCGGGCACAATATCGATATCTCTTCTTATTGGTACTACAAATTTTACACTTTTTTTAGTTTTGACTGTTTTTTATTAACATATTTCATATTATTTATTGTGATTGATAGTTTGAATCACGCCTGAGTAATATTTCCAAGCCTTTCGTAAATACTACGATTACATTGTCCATTTCCGTCTTCATTGTCGTTGTATCCCAACTCCAATTTCTCTTTGGTCATGTTTTTATCAATCTCAAGCGTATGTTATATTTCTATGCTCATTTTCAGATTCTTTGTCATTTTCCACCCTCCGTTCCGGCTCCTGCAATTTCCTCTAGCATATCCTCCCGCCTTCTCTTTGATTTGATATTATCAGTCTCATTCATTAATATTTCATTTTTAGATTGATCATTAGTTTTAACTTTCAATCGCTGTGTAATTTTTTCGTACCATAGCTCGCCGTTGTCTTTGATCTGGTTTGCATCAGTATCATCCATTAATGAATCAATATTAAAAATTTAAGATTCTGTATTTGTTTTCTCTTTCGACTCTGTGTTTATCACCTCGTAGCATAAATCATCGTCATCTTTGGTTTTATGTGTGTCAGCCTTATCTGGTATGATTTGTTAAAATTCTCAAGATCCAATCTCAAAGTTTCATTCCAAATCTCACCCTCTATTTTAGCAACTCTGTTTAACAAAGTAAGTTTCGTCTTCAAAGGAAGTTATATCACTACCATCATTACTAACAATATCCACTATATCGCTATAACAATGTTTACTCATTTCTACATCTTCAATGCTTGATGAATAGCTTGCATTTCTTTTCATTATATTCTTTGACTTTGTTTTCTTTACTAATAGGTTTTAATATGCCACGTATATGCTTGACCTTTCTTTTTATAGAATCACCAAATATGTCCTCTTCCCTCGTATTCAACGGCAAGCCCGTGTAATGATCTGGTAGGGTTCTTGTTTTCTTTTAGGATTACATCATTATCACTTGTTTTTTGGTCTCTATTTACTGTTTCTTTCCTTTTCCTTTCTTTGTAACGTTGATTTTGTTTTGTTCCTTTTCATCGATATCTTTTTCCTCATCACTTATCTCATAGCTGTCAGTCTCTAGTCTCTCAATTATCTCTAGTTTCTTCTGGCATATTATCTTCAGTGTCAGCGTAGGACACATGGCTGTCAATACTTGTATCAGTATCTGACAAAGTTGAATTGAGTTTTGCTTTAATTTCCTTTGTTGTTTTTAATGGAGGGATTACTCTTGACGACTCTGGGATCGGAAATCGGATCAAATCATTGCGTAAAGCTCGTAAGTTGTGTTCTCTTATTTCAAGACAATTCCACAGTCCTAGGATAGAGCAACAAAATCAGCTTACGTTACGATATTTAAATTGGCCACTGATGCAAATTATTTGGTGTATTTGTATATTTCCCTATATTGCGATCAAGTCTTGGGGTATACGATCCTGTTTACATTTTATTATAAAACTAGCGGCCCGTCCCGGCTTCGTACTTAACAACAATTTCAAAAAATATTTATTTTAACACAAAGACATATACACCCTTCTTTTTGCGTCGGGTTACTAAAAAGAGTACATTATAAAGAAAGTTTGGATATTATTGCTTTAATGTTTTTTTTCTTATATGCGATTATTTTATTTTTATTTCTAATGTTTGTAAAAAGATGATAACTAAAAACAAAAACCATTAATTTTATTCAGTCAGAGCTAGAGTAAACGATATTTGATGTTGTTTTATTTTGTGGCAGCAAAATAAATTTATTTTCAGGAGCTCCCGAACCCGCGATAGGCCAACATACAGTTGGCTATGAGTAAAACATTACTTTCGTAGGTCGACCCCTACCACTTCGAAAGTTTGACCTTAGGACTTGTTAATAGTTAACGCGAAAGATGTTTTACCGGAAATTGAAGCCGTTTAAATGGGATTGGCAGATCAGTTAGGATCATTGGTATCGTCGGTATATGAGCTAGTTGACCAGCTGCTGTGCCGTTGAAAATGGTCGCTACAGTTAAATTGTCCTTCAATTCCTTAATAAGCAGCCTCGTCCCATTGCACATGCACGGAGGGTTTAAATTTCTCAAAAGCATGATTGCTATTCCGATTTTTCACGTCAATACAATGGGGTGGCGTGTGGGTTTATTGAATTTTAAAATTCTTGTGGATAATGGACTGCGTCTTCGATAGTAGTCACGGTACCGATCGATTTGTAATTTTTTATTTAGCCGGGGACTTTTTTAATAATCAGATTGTTTATTTCGTTGACAGTATCATTTCTAGGTGACACTATTGCCCTAGAACACAATCAATGAAAGTCCTTTTCATGCAAATTCCCGATGATGGGTTATATACTGCATTAATTAAAATTTCAAAATTATGGACTATTTGGCCTAGAGACTTATCCAGAAGGATGTCATAATTTCTGCTTAAATTTGGAGTGGGAAAATTTCCTTCTCCAAGCTTTAGCAGTTGTTGTGGGAAATCAGTATCTTTGATTCCATGAAGATGAGCTCTCATATTCGTCTGTAATTTATTTTTCAATCGAAGTGCATAACGGAGACGATTATCTATTATTATATATTCTCTCTGACTTGCAAGATAATTTTCAGTTTCTGATGAAGATTCTCCATTACGGCGTATTTTTGATGCCCTCGCCTGTGAACTATTTCTAGATTGTTGAGATCTTGATCTTTTGGGCATTTTAAAATGATAAAAAATAATTAAACTATTTGCTTAACTGTTGAACAGGATTACCTATATAATTTTTTTATTGAAAATTATAAGGTTCTCTAAGTCACTAAGCTGATTGGATAGTTAAATGTACAATATATATTTATTGATATCAGGTAGTATTTACTGAAAGAAATGAGTAGTTCTGAAAAGAACTTTTTTGTTGGGTTTAATTACCTAATAAACGAATTTAAAGCGTATTCAAAATATTTTCAAGCGACAATTTATTGATGTCGCACACGACTGCTGCGTAAGAAGCCGACTACGGGATTGAGCCGCGCGGCAGCTTATTTCTTAACATTGACTCCCCTCCCGTACCCCAATGACGCTTACATCGCATAGTTAGCCGAGCGGAGTGTTAATTGATTTTGATAAGGATTAATACCAAGGTACAAATAAAGGGTCTTTTCTAGCGGCGGCATTTCAATTAAGTTTTTAAAATAAAAGAGCTCTTGATGTGACATAACTATAATAGTTAGACATATGATGTCGGGACATTTTGTAGATAATGACGTGTTCTGAAAAGTCGTAGTTTATTATTTTGCTCTTCATCAATAGTTTTCGCAGCGCGCGCGATGTGAGGGACGTTTTAGGTATTTTTTTTACACCTTTGGTTACATTATTGGAGTTTTAGTAAGGATCCCAATTTTTTTCGGAAAAAAATTAATATAGCCTATGTCACCCGGAGATAGTGTAGTTTCTTAGTGGTGAACGAATTTTTCAAATCGGACCAGTTGTTTCGGAGCCTATTCAATGCAAACAAATAAACAATCAAATCTTTCCTCTTTATAATATTAGTATAGACAACTTGACATTTGTGGTTTCTGTCAGAATTTCATATACGTTACGAGCGCTACCGACATACAAACGAACATTAGATCAACAAATTGGTTTTGGGAAAGCAAAAGCAATTTGTTGATCGAATGTTCGTTTGAGGTGCCACCAACACCGTCGTCAGCTCATTTACCATGGGAGGATTCAAAATACGACCAAGTGCCGTAATGTTAATAGTGTTCTACCAACTTGCCAAATATATCGCACCCTTAGTAATATAAAGGCTTAAAACAAAAAAGTAGTTTTTTGGGAATACGGTGTTTAAAGATTCTGAATTATAACATTCCAGTTTATTTTTCAAATAAAATGCTTAATATTTTAGTTGTAAATGTGATTTTCTTCAGATTTTTACTTCGATACCTAGACTATAAGTAGCCATCAATAAATATAAATAATAATATGAAATTCGATAAATTATAAGTATTTGAAAAAACACTTTCAAGTTAGGCCCATATACTACAAAAACATATAACAGTAATGTGGACCTATTTAAGTTTGATCCAGTATATTATTAAAAGGCCTGTCACTATTTAGTTTTTAATCATAGTTGGTACTCTATATCATAAAACTAAACTGCAAGTATGAACTAATTGTTTACATTTTAAAAATAAAACATCAGATAAATCGAAAATAATACTTTAATAATCAGTCAAAATTAAAAAGGTAAGTAACATACCTATAATATCTCCAAAATTTTAATTTTAATCAACAATTAAACATTAGATAGATGAACATTACAATAAAGTTATTAACTCAAAAAAATATTTATTCTCAATAATAAAAAATAAGTATCAAAAACTTTCTTTTAATCAACAAAAAACTTGAGATATTTTTTAGAAAAATATCCATAATAAAAATACTCATACTACAAAATAAGCAACATAATAGGTAGTACTTTTACGTCGTAATCAGTCTAATCTTAACCAAAATATCTCTAAATTAAAACAAGTTTAATAATTACCATAAAATTAAGACAACATGACATTGTAATAAGAAGCATAGTATGGATCTATCAATTGTTTATCAATAAGGTCCTTGAGATCATTCTTTTTAGCAGTACTAAGTTTAAGTGGCTCTAAGTATGCCTTTTGCATGGTTATTTCCTCAATATCTGGCAACCTTTTCCTCTTATTACGAACATTAACTTTCTTAAAATCATCCCTGTATGAACACTTGTAATAAAATGAAAAGGGGTCATCTTTGGTAAATTTCAGTGCTTTAATGCTATTCCATATTACATTATTTTTCTGTTCATCAGTATTAAAATTATAGCCCCATTTTTCTTGCAATTTCTGAAGGTCATAAAAAAAACTATGTGTTAAACTGTGAACTTTAAATGGAGTACCAGTTTTCCTTGCTCTTTTGATTGCTGACATGTACTGAACTGGCGAGTAAATTGGTCCAGTTTTCAAATCTCTTGTTATCTGCTTTTGAATCAAACTGTGTACATTATCAGCTTCATTTTGTGTGTGACCTTTTATTAAATATTTGTGAGTTATTGATGACAAATTATTTATATTGGCAACAGCATATAAGTATAAACAAGTGAGATATTTATTTTTGTTTTGGCCACAACAGTTATCAGATATGAACGTTATATTTACTTCCCTCTCCCCAGCTTTTGCACACACCATCTGTAAATAATTGAAAACACAGCTACCTATCTCCGTAGCGCCTCTTTTAGCTTGAGTCTCATCCCAAAAATAACAATGAACAGTTTCATAGCTTTTAGAGATATCCATTGTTGACTCATTATCCTCGTGAATTTTACTTAATTCAGTAATAGTGAAATTATAGCTATTAAGTTTTGATTTATAATAGAATGCCGAAGTTTCACCATTCGGACTTTGCATAATGGCTTGCACATCGTAGCATACACAAATATTGCACTCATTAATCTTCTTTCTATCGTTCTTTTTTTCTTCTCTGCTTAATTCCTTTTCTTCTAAATGGGTATTATATTTGTCTCTCAGTTGCTGCTTTTGTGGTTCAGTAGAATTGTGGAACTGTAGACAAAGATCGCATTGATCTTTTTTGGGCTGATAAAAGCCTAAATTAAATTTTGTGTTAAATATTTCATAAAACGTGTGATAGAGTCCAGCAGGGCGAGACCTATCCTTTTGCAAAACTTCGAAATCTCTAAAGAGCTCTGCAATGCTTTTGCCACTGCTGATGTACTCTCTAGACGTAGATTTTCTTAGGTAGTGTGATTCAATGCGAGGTATGGAGTTGATAAAGTTGATGATGTCATTAATAAGCTCATCACTTGCAGTTTTATGATTTTTGTGTTTGCCGCGTTTATCATCCTTTATGAAACCTCCAGTATTTCTGCTCTCAATCTGCACGGTTCGAATCATCTTATGTGAAATATCAAGAGTATTAATAAAAAACGTTTTACATACCCTTATTTTTTCATCGTCCACTGAAAAAAAGAATGCATGGTTTGGATTACGTGGGTTCTCAGCATTGGTATACTTGTACTTAGGTGTAATCTTTGTACTATTAGACAAAATATACATTCTTTGTAACTGTCTATCTCCTAATGCCCAGAATGTATTAAAGATATCCAACCTCCTAGCATCATTTATTCGATCAGTGCATTTTAGTCTACAGTTTTGGCCACAAGGTGGTTTAATACTACGTGCAGGGACCAATTTCTTCGAATGTACAGCTACATAACTTTGACCCAAGTTTCGTTTAATTTTTTGCGCGTTTTGCATCCATTTATTCTTATCTGCTTTACGTTTCCTTGGTTTGTTAGAACTTATAACTGCTGGGCTCGGTGAACGTTGACGAAGATTTTGATCTTGATTATAAGTGGGATCGTCATCACTGAGGTCTACGTCACTTTCTCCAGAGTGAAGTGGCGAAATAGAGTAATTACGAACCGCTGTTCGGGGTCCAACTGATGGCGGCTCGTTGCAAATCGGTGTCGTTAAGGATGGTGAAACATTGGCTCTCGAAGTACTAGGCTGTGGTTCGGCGTTTTCATCTAAAGATGGTCGCTGATCGTCAGAAGAGCGTCTACTAGAATTACTGCTAGATCTAGAACTTCCAGAGCTACTAGAGCTGGACGAACTTGAGCTGGACGAACTTGAGCTAGAAGAACGACGGCACGTAATGGGCTTCTGAGGAGAGCTCCTATTACTATTTCCTATTACTTCGTCACTTTCTACAGGAGGAACCGATGGGTACTGTGATGGTATTTTCTCTTCAGAACTATCAAAACCAATTGGTTGCTGCTGAGTAACAGCAGTTGTATTTTTTTCTGGACTAGTAGGTTCCAACGGTATTTTTTTTTTTCTTCGTAACAAATAACCTAAAAAAAAAAAACTGTAAATCACTAGGTATAATAATTTACTTAAATTACAAAATAAAATAATAATAATTACGTTTCCTTTTTCTAAAGATCGATCATTCTCACTGCCGCATTCCAATCTATGGTGACTTGGTGATTTTAGTAGTTTCATAATTCTTCGTGCCCGGGAATCCATTTTTCTAAAAAAGATTTAAGTAATTTAACGTACTTAATATTAAGAATATTATTTAAATAGCGTATCTACTTAAGAAAACACTTGGAAATGCACTACCTACCTATATATTGTATCGGTATAACATTAAAACTAATAATATTTATACAACGACAAAGAATTACCACCTATCTAGTAAAAATATTTGGATTTCTGTAATTTACCTAAACTTTAAATTGTTTAACTGGCACTTTATAAAGGCCGAAGTAATAACAATTTTCAATGTTTTCAATAAATAAAGGCCTATCGCAAAATACGTCATCGCACATAAAACAATTTACGTACTATATTGAACCATTCAGATATAATCCCCTTCAATATCTTTACATTTCGACAATATAGCGATCTATTATGAATTAAACCCAAAAATATTAGTATATTTTTATAATATAACGGCACAACTACAAATTGTTCTATATAACAAAATGGTTAGAACAAAACTCACCTGTTTTATTGTCATAGAAGGGCACAAACACGAATTACACAACGTTTGAACGGTCTGCCTTCGACAAGTATGGACACGTTACTGGTTGCGACCTTATAGCAGTAAGAACGGGAGACGAGCGGGGGGAGTGTGAGAGAGACATAGTTATAGTTACAGAGTCGTTAACGTTTTTTTTCTCTCTCTGTCAGCGGTAGCCGGTAGATAATTTCGTTTTGTGCCCTTAGCATTCAAAATCAAATTTTTCAAAAATTTTGACTTGAGCCCTTATATTATTAAGGGTGCGATATGCTCTTGCGTACTGTGTACTGCGTGCTGGGCCCATCCGAAAACATGTGTATTATTGTATTGTTAAGATATTTTTGAAGAATATATTTCAAAACCACCTCTAAATGAGCCCATATAGCCCTAGGCACAGAGTACATTATACTATAGGCTATAGAGTATTCAGCTAGCCCTTCTTTGAAGCGCCGTCTAGTGTCTAACGACAGAACTAAAATTTTAATATAATTATCTATAACTACGTACTTTAGTAATCTATAGCTTTACATAATATTTCATATAAATTATATTTAAAAAAATTGCGGTTTTTTTCGATAAATAAAATACAAAGTAAATTACAAATATTTATTAAGTATAACGAAATTATTACACTCAAATTTGCATAAAGCAAAATAATTCTTTAAATAAATATACAAAAACCAAAACTTAGACTAACATTTGAATATTATTTTTCAATCACAGAACAATTTCAAAAACAAATACGTTCTGTATTTGTACCCAATGATTGCTTGAAGGAAGTTATTACCGTTTCTTTCAAGCAAACATGGGTAGGAAAACTATTTTGTTTAATAATAAGATAATAATAACAATTAAAAATAACTTATACTAATTGAGTACAACTTTATTACTTTTTTTTTTGTCTTTCGTCTTTTAGTGTGATACGTTAAAGCCTGATTCTGAATATCATCAGTAGAATCAACATCTTTGGTTGTGCTGGTACCATTTAAAATCTTATTAGTCCATTTACACCAATTGTTTGCAAAAATTCTACTTGAAAAATCGAAAATAAATTCAATGATATCTTTTTTGTGAAAACTAAACTGCATAAATTGTGTATTAATATTAATATACAATATAGTTATCATATAATTTTTTAAATTTTCTATATGGTTTTTATTTCTCAATTTGTGGTGCAGAACATCCTAGATTTCAGAAAAACTTTTTATTAAATTTTCACTAGGGTAGCAAAGGTATTTTTTACCTTTTACATATTCCCTATGTTGCAGGTACCTGTTTCTAGCTGGGTCATCTGTGTACAAGTTTAATATGCAATTTTTAAAATTTCTAAAATATTTGTTTGCTTTTCGCAACATGTATCCTGTTACATGCTCGAACTGAGCGATTATTTTCGGATCCTTCTTTTTGGTTTCAAAATTAATAATTACATTTTCATTTAAATCATTGAAGTTAACTTCGCATGTTTGTTCAGCATGCTGATTTTCTGAAAAAAACATTTCATCGAAAGATTCGAAAACAGAACAAAAATCTTCTTCACAGTTGGACCCTGGAGATTAATTGCTGCTCATGTTATTTACTAACAAAGAAACAAATGCACCTTCAAACCCAGCACAGGTGGGTGAGTTATTTCGCACCCCATGAATGCAACCAAAAAGGTTTTCTAGTGGATCTTGATTCAAATGTCTGCACCAAAATGATTTTATTTTATAATCATTAAAGAGTTTTTCTCTTAAAAAACCCATATTTTCAACGGTTTTTATTCAGTTAACAACTGATGGAACCGTACCAGCACTTATATCTTAATAAATCTTTCCCAGACCGGACATTTGAATTGTTCAAATTTCCATTTAGGGAGTCAAACAAATTGTCAATGAAGATTATAAAATCTGCAGTATTTTTTGTTTCTTATGGAAGTATGCCATTCTCTGAAAAGTAAAAACAAAAATACCATAATTATACTACTTATTATAATAGTATTACTACAATTATAATACTACATATAGTGGGATATTGAAGTTATTGTGCGTGTTCTGTGTATGATAAGGTAAATAAAAGAAATAATGAAATAAATGTCTTTAATTCAGATTCCACAATACTTCGTTATAACTAACTACGTACTAGATATGCGTCGAGGCAGGGCGATGTGACGTAGACGACTAGCGAGCCGATCGCCCGCGCTCCCATATTACGTCACGAATGCAACTCAGCAAATCGCGGTTACTAAGCCGCCACTTCACACCCCCCCATTTTTCATTTTTTTTTACAAAATATAATTTTACACTAATCAATTTTAACATAGTAAAACGACATACTTACATCACTATTACAGTACTTACTCGGAAGTCTCTAAGCTTACAATGTTGCTTACGATAACATTAGATACCTGTCAGCATTCCAACAGTTGAATGCTGCCTATTGTTTTAACTTTGTCGCTAAAAATAGACTTTATACACCTAATTTTCTAACATGTTGCGGTCTCATCATTGCTTGAGCTCCGAGCCGATTTGAAAATATACATACTATAATTATAAATATTATACTAAGGGTAGTTGTCATAACCTCCGCTCTGCTAAGCATATCCCGTGACAGTCGCGGTAGGTTACTCACTATACCGGATTGTCCTGACAGTATCGACGGCACTTCTTTTCTTAACCATTCTCTCGCATGGCCTACGCAACCCCTCTTGATAGCGTAACATAATAGTATGCCCAATATTACACAACGGTGTATGAATTTGTTTTAATACAATGTTACCTCGTGATTCTGCTAACATATACGCCATTTGATCGTCTGTTTCCTGTGCCTGTGCGACTTAGTCAAAGTCGATAGACGTTGGGCAAACAACGGACTCTACCCGTGATAGCGTGTCAGCAACCGGATTCTCGTTTCCGTTGACGTATTGTATGTCGCTCGTGAATTCGCTAATATACAATAACTGCCTTGTGCGCCGTGGGGTCTCTCGCTCGGTACCTATTTTAGAAAAAGCATACGTTAATGGTTTGTGGTCAGTAAAAATAGTAACCTATCTACCTAAGATCATGTTTCTAAAATGTAAAATAGCTAAATAAACTGCCAATAGCTCTCGATCGTACTCCTTGTTGTAGCACTGCCCCCACGCATGTATTGGATGCGTCACACATTAGAGACAATGTACCTTTGCTCTCCGGATAAGCCAGTGTAATGGCGCTTTGTAGGCTTGCCTTACACTGCTCAAAAGCCGCCGTGGCCTAATCGTCCCATGTTATTTTAGACTTATCCTTTTTCTTGGCTCCATGCAAAAACTTATTTAACTCTGACTGGCGTTCTGCCGCTTGATTTATGTGTAGCCTATAAAAATTCACCATTCCCAGAAATCGTCGCAACTGTTCGACGGTTTCCGGCCGCGGATAACTTTGAATAGCCTCGACTTTGTCTTTTAAAGGTCTTATCCCTTCCGGGCTAACATTATAACCTAAAAATTCTATTTCTGGCTTACCAAAACAACATTTTGATAGATTAATAGTTATTCCGAACTGTTCAAATCTGCTAAAAACAAGTTTTAGATGTCTTCGAAGTAATTCGGCGTCAGTACTTGCAAAGATTACGTCATCTATGTAACAGAATAGGTACGAACATTCCCCTTTCCGTTCTCCATCTAAATACTCTAAACCCTGTAAAACTGTATTGTTCATAAACCTCTGAAATGTTTGCGCTGCATTACGCAAACCGAATGACATTCTGGGAAATTCGAACAGTCCAAATGGGGTAATAATAGCGGTTTTCTCTACGACCTGCGGTGCTACGCGAATATTATGATATGCTCCATTAATATCTAAACGTGCAAAAGTTTTCTTACCTGCTAGTCCATATATGAAGTCCTGTAGCCTTGGGATCGGGTACCTGTCCGGCTTCGTGATCGCGTTGAGTGCACGATAATCACCACAGGGTCTGATCTGGCCATCCTCCTTAGGCACGACGTGCAGCGCGCTCGCCCATGGGCTCTTTGATAGCCTACTTATACCTAATTCCTGCATTAACCTAAATTCCTCTTGCACCATTTTATATCTATGGGGTGGCAACGGCCTAGCACGGGAAAATACGGGAGGGCCTGTAATCTCAATATGATGATATGTATTATGACTAGAAGGTTCTTTGAACGATATTGGCTTAGTTATTTCCGAAAACTCTTCGAGCAAATCTTTGTACGGGTTATCATGCTGAATAATAGATATGGAAAGTTCGGAACATTTCACTACAGCTGCCTCTCTACTCAAATTAGTGAGACCGTCAATCAACCTTTCATTATGTAAGTCTACAACTAATTGGTGTGCCTTTAAAAAATCTGCCCCTATGATTGGCTGTTTTACATCGCAAACTATAAATGACCATTTATAACTTCTACGTAAACCTAAATTTAATTCTATAGCCACTACCCCGTAAGTTTTAATTTCTGAATCATTTGCTGCGAAAAGTTTATACGTACACTCTTGTTTTTGCTTTGTTTTTACTTTACTTACAGGTATCACTGATACATTAGCACCCGTGTCCACCACATACACAATTCCCGTTTTGAAGTCTTTCACACAAAGCCGGTGGTTTCCCGCGGCACAATCATCCACCGTCGCTGGCTGCACCGCGTCTAGTTTTCCGGTTTCTGCTGCTTCTTGGCCCAACTACACGGAGATTCACATGCCCGCGCGTTGTTCTTATAGCGGTAATGTTGTCTGCACAGCCAGTCGGGAGATTCTGGAGTGCGCCGCGTCCGACTTTTGGATCCAAAACGTTGCTGCCGTTGTCCAACTCCTGTGTTTCCCCTTCGGTTCCTGATCTCATTTATCTCTCCACGTAATTCTTTCATTTCCATTGCCAATTCCTTCAAGTGATTGGTTATACTGTCATTTGTTGACGTACTCGGTGTAATGGATGCGACCTCGCCGTTTCCCAAGGTTTCTAATATTTTATCCGCCTTCCTAGCCATATCCTCTAACTTGGTGTCTTCGCTCATTTCCAGCAGTGCACGTACATTAGGTGTTAGCTTGTCTAGCCACAGCCTCTTTAGTGGTTCTTCTGTCAGACTGCATTTCTTCGCTAAAGCTGTCATCCTACTGAGTAACTGCGACGGTTTTTGTGTTCCTAGGTCCATTTCATGCATTAATCTCTCAGAAATCAGAAATCATTTACTTTGCAAAGACTGTGGGTTCAAAATAAGGTGTTCACATTTTAACAAATAGCTCTTCCACATTCTACCTTACGGCATGCAAAGGTAATAAGTAGGTGTTTTGGTGTGTGTGAAGGTCAAGGGCTCTTCAATGAATTATCCCTTTATTTTCTGAATGTAGGCGTTTATTTTATTATTTACATAGGCTTTTTGACTAACAATAAAATGAAAAACTTAAGACGATTTTATAAAAAATAATACGAGTGACGATGGTGAACCGACTACCATCCTTTTTTGTTTGTTTCTGGCCCTAGACGCACTCGAACCTCCGGTCAATACGGGGATCGAAAGTTCTAGCGTTTTCTCGCGAAGACCAATCATATTTGCGCCGCTCTCGCTCCCTCACAAGAGTATTGTAGGTTTCTTGCTCCCTCACCTTCCATCGAGCCTCCGTCTACCCAACGCTAGAGGGTGCGACGCGGTGTCGATTCTTCCCATCAATAGATGGCGTTAACATATGCCCCCGGCCTTGGAAGCTACTGCTTCCAACGAAGTACCAATGGCGTTGATTTTTTGTAAAGGATAATAAGTATTATTGTGGATCTGTCTTCTTAATATCTTTCTTGTGGTAACAAAGGACATATTTTTGAGAATGCCCTTCGCACCGTCCCGGTCGCCGTTTTGATGTCAGCGACTCGTGAAACGCCATCTTTCCCAGGAAAAGTATGAAGAATTCTTCCCAAGCGCCACTTAAGAGGTGAGAGATTATCCTCCTTGATGAGTACGAGAGTATTAGGTACCAATTCCTCCTTACTAGCCTTCCACTTCGTTCTGGTCTGCAGCTCCGCTATGTACTCCTTTGACCATCTCTGCCAGAACTGTTGGCGCATCTGCTCGACGCAGTCGTAACGGGACAGGCGATGTGAAGCTGTAGTCGTCAGGTCTGGGCTAGCTGGTGCGGTGAGCGGTCGACCAATCAGAAACAGAGAAGGGCTGAGGGGAAGAAGGTCAGTCGGATCTGCGGACAGTGGATACATGGGTCGAGAGTTTAGGACGGCCTCAATTTGAGCCAATATCGTGCTAAACTCCTCGTACGTTAGGTTCGCGTTGCCATTAACACGACGAATATGATATTTGCAAGACTTTACTCCTGCCTCCCACAATCCCCCAAAATGCGGTGTATAGGGTGGTATGAAATTGAACTTTATATTATCATTAGCTAAAATCTCCGTAATATTATCCCGATTGTTCTTTAAAAATTGCGTAATTTCATTCATTGCCCCGACAAAATTCTTACCATTGCCCGCTTCTTATGTAGAATACCTCACAGGTGTTGACAATTAAAATCAAAGCAGAAGGCACCAATTAAACTTATTTATTTACTTATTATATTTATATACAGAACAACTAAAATAACAATAGGAAAGCAGTGAGACAAAATACAGAGCGTGAAGCGCAAGCAAGCGAAAGCAAAAGCGGAGTGAAGTAAACAATGATAGTACGCGGTATTTATACTATTGAGACGTTCACATAATATGGTTCAACTTGACACTTTTGCTAATTACTATGTGACGCCCACAACATGGCCGATGACCATAATACAAAGGAGGACCGTCGGCCATTTTGCTACGCAGCGACGTAACAAAAGGACGCGACCGCCCTGTTAGAAGTAGGCGGCGCTTGCGCCGACATCACGCGATATCGTACGATGTGACGTAGTAGTGGCGTGATTTCGTGCCGAGGTCTCACGGTTCATAAGCGGCAGCGGATGTCGTAGCGGTTTTGGTCGCTACACTACTCCCCCGCTGAGACCGTGACAACGGGCGATAGTAATCAGGGAATTTCACTATTCGCCCACTCTTTGTCTTCTTGACAGCCGCTGGTACTTGCTGCAGATCTGGAACTGAAGACTCTTCCCTAGCAATATATGCTGGTTTTAGACGGTCTATGGTGACTGTCTGCCTCTTGCCTGCCACGTCGACGTCAAACGTCTTCAGCCCACGTCGTAATACCTCGTATGGCCCCAGGTATGCTGCCTGCAAGGGCCTTCGTGCTGGACCCTGACGGATGAAGACGTGGGTCGCCGTGCTCAAGTCTTTAGGCACGTAAAATGATTTGCTGGAGCTGGTATGCCACGAAGTTGGTTGTGGTGCCAGTTTGCTCATGTAGGCTCGAAGTCTGCTGACCAGGTTGCTTGGTTCCACCACTTCGTCTGAGTTGGTCGCGAAGAATTGCCCAGGTAGCCGAAGTGGCTCATCGTAGACAATTTCTGCTGTGGAAGCCCGTACGTCGCTTTTCCAGGCGCTGCGGATGCCCAGCAGCACCCACGGGAGAACTTCAGTCCAGTTGGAGTTGGAGTGGCAAGCGATGGCTGCTTTCAGTTGACGGTGTAGCCTTTCAACGAGACCGTTGGCTGCGGGATGGTAAGAAGTGGTAGTGTGATGGGTAGCACCCACTAGCTTGGCGAGTTCTTTGAAGGTGTGTGACTCAAACTGTCGCCCGCGGTCAGTCGTGATGTGCTCGGGACAGCCAAACCGAGCGATCTACCCGGAGATCAGGGCAGTCACGCAGGTCTCGGCGGTGATGTCCTGCAGTGGCAGCGCCTCAGGCCACCTGGTGAAGCGGTCGACAATTGTGAGACAGTACCTGTTACCAGAACATAAAGTTAGAGGACCTACTATGTCTAAATGTATATGTCGAAAACGGGTAGATGGTGCCGCATATGGTGCTGTAGGTGCTGACGTGTGTCTCGATATTTTACAACGTTGGCATTGCTAGCACTCCTGAGCCCATTGTCGACAGTCTTTTCTAATCCCTGGCCACACAAATCTATCTGTAATTAGGCGTACGGTGGCTTTAACCCCTGGATGGCTTAAATTATGCAACGCATTAAATACCTGTCGGCGGTGTGCGGGGGTAACGTACGGCCTCACACATTCCGTTGAGACGTCGCAGTATACCTGTGTGGTGCTCTCAGGTAACCTCCTTTTTTCCAGCTTCAAGGAGGAGCCGCTCATCAGTAGACTGTTAAGCTCCTCATCAGAGTCTTGAGCGAGCGCTAAGGACTGGTAATCTATGGGCAAACAAAGTTCGTTAATGCGTGATAAGGAGTCTGCAACGATGTTGTCACTGCCAGAAATGAATTGGATGTCAGTTGTAAATTGGCTAATAAAATCCAAATATCGAAACTGGCGTGGCGAGCAATTGTCCCTATTAGTAGAAAAGGCGAATGTTAACGGCTTGTGGTCTGTCAATATACTGAATGTTCTTGCCTCTACCATATACCGAAAGTAACGAATAGCTTCGTAAATAGCCAGCAGTTCACGATCATATGGGCTATATTTCTTTTGTGCCGGAGACAATTTCCTGGAAAAGAACGCCAGCGGTTGCCATTCCTTTCCTTTTTGTTGCTGTAAAACAGCACCAATTGCCGTATCGGATGCGTCGGTCTGGATCGTCAGCTCTGCACTAGGATCTGGATGTACCAACAGTGTAGCCTGTGAAAGACTTTTTTTACTTTGATTAAATGCGTCCAATAATTGCGGTGTCCATGTAATTAGGATTGCTCCTTTTGTTTTGGGTCCGGTCAATAAGGAGTTGAGAGGCGCCTGTATGCTAGCTGCACCTGGTATGAAGCGACGGTAAAAATTAAGCATACCAAGATATCTTCTTAGCTCCTTTATAGTCTTAGGCTCTGGAAAGTCTTGAATGGCTTGTACTTTTGTTTGTAAAGGCTGTACGCCTGCTGCGGACACTGAATAACCCAAGAAAATAACTTCAGATTTACCTAGATGACACTTTGAAATATTTATAAGAACGCCATATTCTACTAAACGTCCGAAAAGTTGCTTCAAGTGGTCCTCATGTTCCTGGCTGCTCCTGCTAGATATTAAAATGTCATCAAGGTAACAGTAGCAGAAGTCCAGTCCACGCAGTACCTCATCAATAAAACGCTGAAAGGTTTGTGCGGCGTTACGAAGTCCAAAAGTCATAAAAGGAAATTCGTACAAGCCGAATGGTGTGGTAATGGCCGTTTTAGGGATGTCTTCTTCCAGGACTGGAATTTGGTGATATGCTTTTACCAGGTCAATTGTAGAAAATATAGTGCTACCTGTAAGCTGCTGTGTGAAATCCTGAATATGCCTGATTGGATATCGATCCGGAACTGTGCGTGCATTAAGAGCTCGGTAGTCCCCACAAGGCCGCCATCCATCAGTTTTCTTACGAACAAGGTGAAGGGGTGATGCCCAAGCGCTCTCTGAATTTCGCGCTGTTCCATCCTGTAACATAATGTCAAACTCTTGTTTAGCTATATTCAACCGTTCTGGGTCTAGGCGGCGAGGTCGACTGAATACAGGCGGTCCAGGCGTGGTCCTGATTTGGTGCACCGTGCTATGTTTGGGTAAGCTAGGTTTACCGGCAGGCCGTGTGATCTCGGGAAACTCCCGCAGTAGCCGATGGAAGGGATCTTCATCTGGGGCTACACAAGTCGTGCGTACGGATGAAATGCTATCCGCTGACCGTTGAAGAGGAGCTGGAACGGTAAGTGAAGTAAACCCCATCTATGATGCGTTGATTGCGGCAGTCGACAAGCAAGTTGTAATAACTTAGAAGTCGACACCGATGATGGGCTTGGATACGTCAGCCACAACGAAGCGCCAACTGAACGCACGTCGTAGACCTATATTCAACTCCAGCTGTATATAGCCATATGTAGCTATAGGCGTACCATTGGCTGCGAACAGATTATAATTAGTTTTCGGACGCGATTCCCGTACAGATGACCTAGGATACACACACAAGTCTGAACCCGTGTCGACCAAAAACTGGATCTTCGTGTTGCGGTCAGTGATGAACAGGCGGTTCGAAATATTAGGGCAGTCGTTTACCGCTATTGTCGGCTGCCTTGGTTGTTTTCCGGCTTGTAACTACAGGGTTTTACGCACTTCCGTGCGCGTTCCTTAAAACTATAGTGATACCAGCAGTGGGGATGGTCATGGGGGCGCGAACGTGACCGGGAGCGACTACGGTTCCTGTAGGAATCTCGACCTTTCGAATCGCGTCTGGAACGTCTATATAGCTCCGTAGACATCACCTCAATCTTACGTGTCAATTCCGCTACTTGCATTTTTAAATCGCTATCACTTGTACTTGTGACCGAAGCCGATGTTGCCGATGTACTCGCTACCTGGTTTGCAGCGGGAACGATATCGTTGATGCGGTCCCCCAGCTCCGCTACGTCCTCTAAGCTCATGTTGACCTGAGATGCCAGAATGGTTTGTAGGTTAGTTGGTAGCCTGTTTGCCCAGATTTTTATTATTATCGAAGAAAATATTAAGCCCAGAAATATTACGAGTAGCCTTTAAGGTTAAGTTCCTTTTTGATGACATGTCAAGATCAGGAAACGATTGGGTTTGGGACATTTGAGTCAACTTGATAATAGATTTGTTTAACTCATCTACTTGAAGCGGGCCGTATTTACGATTTACCTTTATTTTATTACGAACATTATCAATGAAACGTAACATGTAAGCAACTACGCGCTTCATGTGAGTAAATGAAGAGAATCTATCAAACGGAAACGTATTCCGATTAGTTTGATGAACCAACAGTGTGGTAGTTAATTTAATATCCGGCAACTCGGTAAAATTAACGTTATGACAACTATGATCATAGCTAAAATTACAAAGACGTTCGTGCAAAAATTCCGGGCCGTGCCACCAAATATCAGTGGTGCGCAACGCGGCCAACGTGACCCCGCGTGACACCAAGTCAGCTGGGTTGGATTTACTTACTACGTGTAACCACTGCAAACTACCAGTGAGTTCATTAATTTGAGCCACCCTGTTTTGCACAAATGTTTTAAGCGTGTTAGGTGACATTCGTAGCCATCCCAGCACAATTGTGGAATCAGACCAAAAATAAACATTAGTGAAATTTAAACGAAGTGAATTAATAATTTTGGTGTACAGCTTTGCACCTAATAATGCCCCACATCATTCCAAACGCGGTATAGTTATCGGTTTGACAGGCGCGACCCTCGATTTAGCGCATAACAAGGCTACGGACACATTGGTATTGTTATCCGAATACATACGCACGTAAGCACACGCGCCGTAAGCAGTTTGAGAGGCGTCCGTGAATATGTGCAATTCTATATATTGCATTTTGCTATTTATAACCTGACGCGGTATACGTAATTTACTCAACCAGTCAAGAGTATCAGCGAATTTTTGCCAATTAATTAAAATATCATGAGGCACCGGATCGTCCCATCCGATTTTATACATCCATAATTTCTGTAATAATATTTTTGCAAGTATAATTATAGGTGCTAATAGACCTAACGGATCGTATACTTGTGAAATTGCCGATAACATAATGCGCTTAGTAACGTGGCCCCCGGTTAACTTTAGTTTATTCGTATAATGTAATTCATCTGTATTTGCGAACCAACCCAAACCTAAGGTTTTACTTTGACAGGATTCGCCTAGAGATAAGTTCTTCGACGTATTTACGGTTGCAAAATCAAAATTGAACAACCATTTTCGTAAACAGAAACAACCCGATTGTAATACAGTAGAAACCTTATTACAAACATCTAATAATTCCTTTTTATCATCGCAACCCGTCGATCAAATCGTCGACGTAAAAGTCTTTGTGAATAATATTAGCGATGTCGTTATCAGTGCATTCCAACGCCAGCTGTTGTAAACATCGCATACTTAGGTATGGCGCGGACGCCGTGCCGTAGGTAACTGTATTAAGCCGGTACACACCGAGCGCATCTAACGGGTTTTCTCTCCAAAGAATTAATTGTAAAT
Source organism: Xylocampa areola (assembly GCA_935421205.1). NCBI lineage: Eukaryota > Metazoa > Arthropoda > Insecta > Lepidoptera > Noctuidae > Xylocampa > Xylocampa areola. The sequence continues at coordinate 10,107,258 of OW285222.1, forward strand.
ATTGTTGATCGGGTTGAATTAATATTTGTCTGTACATTTTCTCGACATCTGCACAGGCAATATATGTATACTGACGAAATCTTAACAGAATGGTGAATATATCATTTTGTAAGGATGGGTCAATCAGTTGGATGTCGTTTAATGATTGACCGGAAGTAGTTTTAGCGCTAGCGTCAAATACTACTCGTAATTTAGTAGTTGTACTATGTTCTTTAAATATACCGTGATGCGGTAAAAAATAATGTGGAGATGTATAAGCATCTATTTTTGTCATGTGACCGAGTTCTAAATATTCACGCATAAAATCGAAATATAATTTTTTACAACTCGGTGTGCAACGACCTAATTTTCGTTCGAGCGCGAGGAACCGACTCTCGGCTTGTAGGTACGAATCGCCTAGTTGATCAGCTGATTCGCGTAGTGGAATACGCACAGAGAAACGACCATGATTATCACGTGTAGTTGTGTTTGTAAATAAATTTTCACAATCATGTTCTGCTTTAGACATATTATCTGTTCTTGAGCTTATCTCCTCTATATACATTATGTATAAACTCTTACATAATGTAACTTAGTGGTACCGCTATTATAACATCAAATCAATCTTTTTATTTCAGACCATGGATCCATATAGTGTTAGTATGAACTTATCCTATGTTAGTAAATAACAAATCACATGAACTTAAAATTATACTAATTGGCTACATGCACATGTGCACGCACGTGTCTGCCAGCCCAGAGTATAATAAAAGGTCCGTCAACCTTGTCCGCCAGAGTAGCTAATATACTGTTAGGGCTACCCCTGAATCGCCGCAACATCGATGCACACCGTTTGCGTATGATGGCATGAAAGTCATCTATTCGCGCTTCCGCGAACATGCCTGATGCACTGCAAAACCGAGGCAGCCCCAACAATATCCTCAGTGCATTATTATACTGCACGCGCAGAGCGTTGTAAGCCTTCTGCGTATACCTAACCCACAAGCTGCACGAGTAAAACGACTGGCAGTAGGCTCTGAAGAGCGTCAGTTTTACCTCGTCAGTGCACCGCGCAAACCTGCGGGCAAGCATATTGCATCGGACTGCCAACGCTCTGCGCTCCCTATCTATATCCTGGTCATCCATGAGAGAATCCGTGACCACATGACCGAGGTATTTAAATTGAGTGACGACCTTTAATGGTGTTCCTTGTAACGTCACCGATGGTATATTCGTGGGTGTATTATTACGAACTTTAAAAACCACCACCTCACTTTTAGTGGCATTATACCTCAAGCCATGAGCCTCCGCATACCTCTCACAAATGGCCACCAACTTCCTTAGTCCACAGATTGATGGGCTGAGCAGCACCATGTCATCAGCATAGCTAATGTTGTTAATCATTCTTAATATATATAACGCATCGATGAGCAGCGTAACGCGCACTGGGATAAGACGCTGAGCGACTTAGAGCCCACTCACCAAGCATTCTGGCAGCTTCAAAGGAGACTCCAATCCGATGGAGTGGCCACCATGCCCCCTCTCATCCGCCCCGATAAGAGCATAGCCTTCGACGACATCGAAAAGGCCGAGTGCCTGGCCGACAGTCTAGAAGCGCAATGCACTCCTAGCACCCAACCGGTCGACCGAGCGCACCTCCTCAAGGTCGACGCAGAAGTAGAACGCAGAGCCTCACTCCCACCGTTCGAAGACCCCGACGACCCCCTGCCCCCCGTCACTCCCGACGAGGTGCAAGAGGTCATTAAAAATCTCAAACCCCGCAAAGCCCCCGGCATAGACGGCATCACTAATAAAGTCATGAAACTTCTCCCCGCCCCTTTCATTATACTCATGACCGCCATCTTCAATGGCGCCATGAGTCACAACGTCTTCCCTCAATCGTGGAAAGAAGCCACCGTCATAGGTATCCCTAAGCCGGGAAAACCCGCGAACGAACCCACCAGCTACCGACCGATCAGCCTCCTCAACGTACTCTGTAAAATCTACGAGAAGCTTATTTATAAGCGACTCAAGGACTTTGCCGATGCGAAGAGCCTCATCCCCAACGAACAGTTCGGTTTTCGTACCCAACACTCGTGCGTACAACAGGTCCACCGCATCGTCGAGCACATAAGCGCCGGTTTTCAGCGCGGCACGATGACAGGCGCGCTCTTTTTCGACATAGCGAAGGCTTTCGACAAAGTCTGGCACAACGGCTTATTATACAAGCTGTACCAACTCGGCGTGCCCGACCGTCTCGTGCTCATCCTACGGGACTTTCTCTCGAATCGCACTTTCCGCTATCGCATAGAGGGCGCACTATCCGCCCCCCACTCTATCCGCGCCGGTGTCCCCCAGGGCTCCGTGCTCTCGCCCCTCCTGTTCACGCTCTTCACTAGCGACATCCCCAAAAATAGACAGGCAAAGTTAGCTCTCTTCGCAGACGACACTGCCATTTTCTACTCCGGTATCGTGCGCGACCGTATAGCTAGCACTCTCCAAACTTCCGCCAACGTACTAGGCGCTTGGTTCAGGAAATGGAGAATAGAAGTCAACCCCGATAAGAGTCAAGCCGTACTCTTCGCGAAAAAGCGTACGATCAGACCTCCCGACCCCAAACCGATAACCATGTTCGGCAAGCCGATCCCTTGGGAGAAGCAAGCCAAGTACTTAGGAGTCATCCTCGATAGACACTTGACCTTCGGTGAGCACATAAGGTCGGTGCGCTCGCGCGCCGCCTTCGCTCTGGGTAGGCTTCACTTTATTATGAACGCACGCAGCAGAATTGTCCCTTAAGTGCAAACTGCGCATTTACACCACGTGCATACGCCCCATCATGACCTACGCCTACGTAGTGTTCCCACACGCGAAATCTTACCGCCTCCATAAGATGCAGACCCTCCAAAACCGTGCCTTACGTAAGGTCACGGGAGCCCCCTTCTACGTTAGAAACGAAAACCTCCATCTCGACCTTAAAATTCCCACTATCCAACAGTTTATAAAACGCATTTGCAAGCGTTATTTCGAATCTGCTGAAAAGCACCCCAACCCTCTTATCGCGGCTGCCGCCCGATACACCCCCTCCCAGATAAGTAGAACTCGCCGTCCTAGGCATTCACTCCTATACCCCGATGACGCTATAACCCTGCTCCAAGAGAGCCGTAGGGCCACCAGCACAGTACACAAACACAGACCGCCGTCATTTAGGCCTCGCCGCCGAGGCCCGTCGCGACGTCCCCGTAATGCACCTAATGCATCACCTCCCCGACCCTTGCTCGTGCCAGCCCGCGTAGCCGCTGAGCCTGTAGCTTTAAATTCCCCTAATAATAATAATTATGATAATTCTTGTTCGATCCAGCCAGTCCCTTGCTGTCCTCCCTCAAGCGAAGCCCTAAGCCGAGGCTCGTACCCCGCAGGGGGTGCCCTTAGCGTTGTCGCTTTAGAATTAATTTAGTCGTATGCCCCTGGCTGGAGGCCTTAATAATTGTTTATTATTAGGGCATCCACAGGAAAGTCCGGTTAAGCAGTCGACAACCTCCTAGGTTGACCTGCGAGATGCCATTAACAAAAAAAAAAAAAACCGCTATTATGTCGGCCACAAATTTAACTACAGAAGTGGTAATGCCATCATAACCGTGGCTTTTTTTGATTTTTAATAATTTTATAGTACTAGATATATCTTGTGGAACCACTGGTGGCATGAATATTGAGTTCGGGTTATTGGCTATACTAGTTATGTCTGTAATTTTGTTTTTCCGCTTGCTACATCTTGTACTTGATCTACAAAGAAATTATTAAAAGATTCAGCTATGTTTTGCGGGTCTTTAATTATGGAATTCTGACTGTTGATTTGTAAGATAGGATCTTTAGTAAATTTAGTTTTATTAATAATTTGCCATGCTGCTTTAGTCTTATTCTTGGAACTGTTTATAATATAGTAATTTTGGGCCTTTTGGGTTAGCCGAATAATTTATTTCGAGTCTTTGTGAATATGTTTTGAAAATAGATTTATTTGTTTGCGTAGGTGATCGCCTATACTTCCACAGTAGATTTTTTTGTTTCCGACTGCAAATTCTAATACCCCTAGAAATCCACTTAATCTTTTTGTCAGGTTTAACAATTACCCACTGTAACGGAAAGCAGAGATTGTATAATAAACAAAAAATTTCGATGAAATTGTCATAGGCTTTATTAGCGTTTTCTGTACCAAATACGTCTGCGAAAGTAAGACACTGTAAATGATTTTTAAATTTTAACAAATTTTCCTTTGTAAACTTACGTTTCTGTACTCTTCAAGAATTAAGAGTGCATGTGTTTTGTTGTCTAGGTTGTCATAAAAAAGACTTATGTTCGACCAATTAGGCGGACGATATATGCATATTATTACAGTATTTTGCTTAACTAGTTCTAAAGCACAACATTCTATCACTCCCGCCACTGAAAAACCTGCTATGTTCTTTAATTCTTTGTGTTCATAGATATTTTTAATTAGAATGCAGGAACCTCCACGTTTTTGTGTTTTTCTTGCATAACACGCGCCTATCTTAATTTTAGGTACGTCGATCAAGTTTTCATGACCAGCTATTATGAAATGTAGGGAACATTTATACAGATCACATCTAAATCTATTTTCTTTTGTAACAATTCATGAACATGTACTGGCAATAGGTCCGATTTATTGAGAAGACCAGCTATGTTTTGGTGCAAAATGTATAAGTGATTATAAAAGAAAAAATCATTAGGTTGAGTCAAATTGCCATTAGGTGGTGCCTCTATTGATTCCACGTCAATTGATAGGCCATTTTCATCATCGCTATATACAAATTCATTTAACATTAGACGAAGATTTGAAAGTATAATTGACATACCGTAATTGTTAACATATCCACTTTTTTGCCAGAACATTTTACTCTCTTGACTCCCTTCCTTTTTTTGCCAGGCGTGCGAAAGACGGCTAACATATTCGACTCATTTGCTGTTGCAGCTATTCTTTGCAGTCCTCAGTGAAACGCCTGTAGCTGCCGCCACCCGTTTTTGAACGAGCGTCAAAGGAATTTGGACGCCGTCTTCATTCTCCTTTTTCATGAATTGCATGACGTTGTACACCATTTTTCTGGCTTGCCTGCGTTAAACGTTGTATCGTCCACGTGGCATATTTAAACAACCAACAACAGTCTAAAATGTAACGTAAATAACGAACGGACACAGTCACATTGTTGAGTTTTCATTTGTTGTTGACTGTTACGAAACTTTCGTAACAGTCAACAACAAATTAAAACTTAACAGAACACTAACAAAAAAAAAACTTAAAACAATTAACAAACAACAACAAATTCTTATGAGCTCACATCTCTTGTACGTAAGCAGGATTGCGCGCGCGTGTGCAGTATACGGAAGTAACTCACACACTAAAGGCACGACGCGTAGGGCTAGTGCGGGTGAGAGAGAGGGCGCGCGGGGATGTGCCCCGCCGCCGCATCCCTGTACGTCCCGCTGATACCTACATTGTACATTCTGCGCATCGGAACGTACGATGTTCCGAGCCGCCATTATGTTTGAATCGTACTGTATATTTCAGATTTTTTGATATATTAAATTATTTCTCATCCCTTTCAGAAGATGTAAAGGAATAACTGACTTGCCTTCAATTTCAAAGACATAATCATTATACTGTAAATTTCTTTTTGCATAATTTCTTCTAGTTTCCTCAACCAAGTAAATTGATGGCACCAATAAATCCAATGGAGTGGAGCTTCTTCACTACTTCCTTTATTTGTACTGCCAAAATTTGTTTTCGTGTGCTACCTGAGCAAAATGAGTAATAAATGGGCTGTTTAAAATTTTTTGTTACACCCCTTATCATAGAAACCAGCACATGGTCAGCAATTTTTCTTATTGGTTCACCAGTGTGATTTACAAAACCCGATACCCTATAAAAGTAGAGTACACAAGCTATCATCAGGTTTCATTTTGTCAACTTTTCTTTTCAATAGATCAAAAATGTTTTCATTTATTCCTGGCTTTAGAGGGGCTATTGTAATCATTCTTCTATGTGTGACAGGAGCTGGCAAAACAAATATTTTACTTAACCATCTGTAAGCTATTGGCCCCAATTTATATACACTAAGAGCCATAATTTTCTCCTCCTTACCTTTAACCGGTACATAGGAAAAGCAAACTTATTAAAATTTCTTCCACAGTTCGGTACACAGCACTTTTTTTCTGATGACATTGTATAAAATTGGAATCCAAATCCACTAAACGTTGCCGAGGTCCACAGAAAAATAGAATGTACGTCGGAGTCCAAGATAAAGCACAGGTCAACAGAACAGAATACTATCACAACAATCCATAAAACGTAGCCAGGTCGTATTTTAAAGTTCTACGGGTTCTAAACACACCAGGAATGACATTAATATTAAATAACGCAATATGGCCGAAATGAGGTTCCATTAACAGAAAAAAAAATCGTGCCTATATTTTATTATTATTTTATTTTGAAAAAACAATATTAATGATTAAAAAAATTTTACATTATGAATTTCAGCAAAAAAAAATTTTTTTGGGTCAAATACCAAAATAATATCAATTATCAATACAATACAATACAATATAATATTCTTTATTGTACACCAATACAAAAACAGGACAGTGTGTATAAAAACGTTATAGGTACAATGGGCGGTCTTATCGCTAATAGCGATCTCTGACAGACAACCTTGGGATGGACAATATAGCTAAGATTAATAGAATTTGGGTAGTCCGTGGTGTACTATTAAATATATAAATGCATAAAAAATATACTACACAGTTACATAAATAAATAAAATATACAATATATATATATATATAAAGTATAATAGTAAATAATCTATTACATAGAGCAGGGGTGTCAAACTCAATTTTGCAGAGGGTCATATATTAGATTAAGAATGTGTAGGCGGGCCAGGTTCAAATAAAAAAACTAAAACATACTGAATTATTTTAACACCTTTATTTATTTAGTTATTTAAAGTTGTTACAAATCATACCAAAAGTAAGAAAGAGGGTAATTATTTTGAGCTAGAGGATCCGGATACCTGACTTCTCTTGTTTTTGACAATCTCATTCATGTCAGGTATCATATTCGTAGTAGTTATTTTAAGAATTGATTGGAGATGTTCATTCGCAAGTCTTGTGCGATGTTTGTTCTTATTTATTTTCATGACGGAAAACATCTGCTCACATAAATAGGTACTACCAAACAAACATACACAGAATACGTGCTGCGTGCTGCATGCTGCATGTATTTCTGGGTAGTTATTCAAACTCTTGAAATACTGTGTATAAAATGTAAGAGCGTTAACTTCTTTAAATTTTTCATAATGCTGTCAGATTGAAGATCTATCAACTCCATTTGCAAATGAACTGGTGCCTGTGAAGCTTCAAAAGTGAATGGATTGTTGAAAATTGGGAATTCCATTTCATTCATTTTGTGGAAGTCTTCAAAACGTGTGTTAAATTCCGTAATCAGATTTTGCAGAAGTTGCGAAAAGTCGTCCATTTTTTTCTGGTCCACTGTGTCAAATGATTTCAAATGTGGGAAATGATCCAAAGTATGGTTTTTTAACTGTCCCACAGTCTTAACTTTGTTTCAAAGGCTTGTATATATGAATACATTTGAGTGATAATCAAATTTTTACCCTGTAACTTTACATTCAGATTAGTCAAGTGTTTATTCATATCTACCAAAAAAGCACAATCAACCCACCAGTCATTATCATAATCAATTGGCTTGCCTTTTTCTAACATGAAAGCTTAAATAGGGTCACGTAACGCAAAAAATCTTTCTAAACCTGCCCCTCGACTGAGCCAACGAACTTCGGTGAAATAAGGCACATCGGAATATTTTTCGTCCAATTCTTGTAAAAACTGCCTGAACTGTCGGTGATTTAGTCCTCTACTACTATAAAATTTACAATTTTAATTACAGGTTGCATTACATCAGGGCTTCCCAACCTTTTTTTGTCTACTGCCCACTTTAAGAATAAATTATTTTTTAACGCCCCCCTTTTTAAACATACTTAAAAACCGCTAAGTTCTTATAACTGATTATTGAAACGCAAATTTATAGTATTCGGACAGACTATCTTTTATTGAAAATAAAACAAACATAATCAATTCTTATACGGAGTGGGGAAGACGGTACGACATTTTAAAAAACCACGTATGGGGTGTCACTTTCTCTGACCGTACACAAAAAATCAATAAAATCGGATGCATAGTTACGGCACAGGAAATTATTTTCATTTTCTTAATTTTGAACATGCTGTAAATGTAGTAACATTTTACTAGGCAAAGATCATTAGGTCATAAACCCGTACGAATTCATTGATAATTACATCTCCTTCACAATATTATTAAAAGACAGAGAAAAGTGACACACGTTGCCACTTAGACGCCCTTCATTTAGACAAATCAAAACATTAAGTGAAAAATAGTCTTTACGCACTCGAATGTGTAGGTGATTGTTCATGCATGACAGAAAAAGAAATAAGGATTAATTCGGCGAAATTTTAATTGATCTAATTCATGCGGTCACTGGGTTAGAATTTCAGTACGGAAATGCTATCCTTTGAGAGAGCACGTCCTTTTTCTATTTCGCTAGTTAATTGCGCACGAGTCGAACCGCACGCGCAGGATTGTTATCGTGATCTTATTGTTATTGTTAGTGATTATTGTTATTAACAGTGTGGTTTACTTTAGTTTAGATTGTCTTAAGTTTTGAAAAAAAAAACACTTTGTGTTTTAGACTAATTTTATTATTAATTATGCCTTAGGTGAGTTATTCAGCTGCAGAATACACTCACATGATCCTTAACTATGGAGAATGTCTACAAAACTCGGCTAGCATTACGTACATATCAGGGGAAGTTTTTAGAGCCTCTCAGTGGTCCCGTATCTGATTACGTAGATAACTTGCCATTAGACGTGTATCGTCGTCTTTGGTACCAGTTGGATGGTGCGCCTGCCCATTCCGTCGTGCCTGTGAGAGAACGTTCAACGGCAATGTTTGGACAGCAGTGGATTGGTCGCTATGGACCCTGCCGGCACGATCGCCAGACTTGACGCCACTGGTTTTTTTTTGTGGGGATCCTTAATAAATTAAGTCTGTTCTCGCGAAGTTCACACGTTAGTGATGAAATAAAAATCAAAATTACTCGTGCGTTTGAGAATTTAAAACGTACGGCTGTGCAAGGCGATTTGTTAAGGCGAGTCCGAAATAATAATACAAAACGATGCCGCTTGTGCGTCGATGAGAACGGTGGGCATTTTGAAAATTTAAGATTTTAGTTTACTTTGATTGTGCAATGCAAAGTTTTTTTCATTTAGCGATCGTTTAAATTAATTATGAGACACTCAGTGTTTATAGCAATAGTTCTCCAAACGTAAAGTGAGTGCTTTGTTTATCACCGACAAAAGAAACCGACCTAGAGGTCTCAAATTGCACGTTGAGGCGACGTTGCCGTTCATACAACAGGTCAGTCACTCTTCATTGACAGATAATTACAAATGGTGTTATTTTTTGCTCCGACTATTTTAATATTTATTTTGTTTGAAAATTACAAATTTTTAATTTTCGATAAATAATTTTGTTATGTGTTTGATAATACTTCTATAGGCTAGTAATAGCCGTGTATTCATTTAATGTCGTAGCATCATCCCCACTCAGTATAAAAACTAATGTGAAGGTTGAATCTGATGCTGTTCAATAAGTTTGTTGATATCAGGTTCCAATTTACTCAAAAACAGCCGCAAGTCGCCACGTTCGGTAACACGCAAACGATTTCTCTTTTTAGTAAGCAGCGTTGCCACAGCACTAAATCCACGTTCACACAAATATGACGATGGGAATGCTATCAAAAATCGTTGAACAATTGACCACAATCCAGGGTACAATTGCGGGATCGGTTTTTGTAGCCAAAATTCTTGATATCCATTTTTGAACTTGATTTTTATTTCTTCGTTTGTTGTCAATTCTATAAGTTCTTCTTCCAGCTGAGGTGACATTGCTGTGTTGACATTTGAAAACGGATCCAACACCCAGTCTGGTATTTCCAAGTTTAAAATGTCCTGGTATCGTTCGGTGAAGTCAATGTGGAGGTTTTCCAAATGTTGGCAGTAGGCAAACAAGTCGTCGTTACTGCAGTATACTGATAAATTCGGAAAATTGTGAAACTCACGTCTGCCCATATTCTTTTTGTGCAGAAGCAGTTTGGCTGCGAAAGCAGCAACGACATTTTTTGTTTTAATTAAATTTAGTTCATCGCCTTGCAGTTGGAGGTTCATGTCGTTGAACATTTTATACAGGTCTGTCATGTAAGCTATATCATTCTTTGATGTTATGAGCTTGTTGCGCAGTTCTGTATCTTTAGTTTCCAAGAACTCTATCATAGAGTCAAACAGGTTGTAAAATCGAATCAGACAATTGCCTCTTGACAGCCAACGAACTGCAGTATGAAGCAACAAACGGTTGAAATCTTCGTCATTAGTAACACAAAGCTGATGAAATAATCTATCATTCAAAGAGCTGCTACGGATTTTATTGACTGCTTTGATGACATATTGCAGTGATTGAAATAGTCGTTCACTTAAGTTTCTAGCAACCAAATGTTGTCTATGAATAACGGAATGTGTAGCAAGGACATCTGGAATTTTATTCTTTAAGTATGCTATGTAGCCTTTATGGCGCCCTGTCATAGCCGGAGCGCCATCCGTAGCAACTGATATAATATTTTTCAAAGGAATCTCTTTCTCTTCACAAAACTTTTCCAATGTATTGAATATGGTTTCGCCTTTTGTATCTGTCTCCAAATTTCTGGCAAACAATAGTTCTTCACGTATTTTCTCATCTTTAAGATAGCAACAACGCTTCATTAGTTGGTAAAGTGGACTCATCGAGCTGAATTGAGAATTGACTAGTCCTCAGATGATTGCACAATGATTCTTCAATGTTTTCAGCCATTTCATCAATTCGTCTTTGCACAGAATTATTACTCAAAGGAATTTTTCGGATAATATCTACGGCCGGTTTATGAAGCACAGTAGTTATTACTTCCTTTATTGCTGGCAAAATTAACTCTTCTCCGATGTTGTGTGGTTTGCCTTTTTGAGCAATTAACAAAGAGATATTGTACGAAGCTCGAAGTCCGTCGTGATCTTGCTTAGCAGCCGCCGAAAATAGTTTTGATACACTTGGCTGAGTATTATGCTTCTTCTCTAGGTCTTGAAAATATGCTACATTCTTTTCTGTCTTATCTGGATGCATTTTATTCAAATGATCTTGCAGTCTTGAAGGCTTCATTGCTTCGTTCGAAAATGTTTTTAGACATAGAAGACACAAAGGCGACGACGGGTTTGTGGGATTTTCAATAAATCCGAATTTAATATATTCCGCAGAGTATTGCCGTCTCTTCTTTTTTACTTCCGACATTGTTTTGTTTTAAGAAATACGTAAGTGTTGAAATCAAGTACTGCTTATCTATTATGCGCGAAACCGCAAATGAAAATAAAATAAATTTACGTCGTTTATATAGGATTGCATAAGCAGCACGCACCAACAGGAATAAGACAAACGTGCATAAACTCGTTTATCTCATTCGACGCCCAATCGTACTCGACAAGCAAGAACAAGTATTATAGAACCAGCCGATTGGTATAGGAATGTACAATTCGGATTATTTAACAAAAACTTGTTAAAACATGATTGCCCGCGGTCTTTTATATCGAACCGAGTTTGAGCTATATCTTAATTAATATTAGTTGATGTTCACAAGATGTAGTCGAGAGTCGAGAGCTCAGTCGGTGTCTAAGAGTCTTCCTAGCTAGGTAGATGAAATTATAAATCGACCCCAAAGCCCTACACAATGCCCCCTTTTTTTCTGGGTCTCTTACCGCCCCCCTTTAGGCCTGCAGCGCCCACAAGGGGGCGTTATCGCCCACGTTGGGAAAGACTGTCTAAAGTATGTACATAAAAGTTGATTCTATTAATCATCATTTCATTAATATATGATGCATCTCTATTAATGAATATCATCTGCACGTCTTCAAATGTATAAACAACAAAATTGCAATATTGTTTCCCTGAACAATATAATTGTCCTTGAACTTGAGCATAATATGTATGTTTTTTTTTTAATATAGCTCCGCATTACACTTCTCTAAATAAGGCACACTCACATAATTTATTTTACAATATCTAGGAGCATATGGACACTTTATTTATTTATTTATTTACACTGTTCTTAAATCTATCTTTACAGGTTAACCTAATGCGATAGACCAGATTTAAATTTAATTAAAGGTTAGCCAAAAAAAAAAAAAACTTTGAATTATAACAAATTACATTATAAGTGGCTCTAGTAAACTCATTTAACTTCAACACTTAACTTCAATGACAGTATCTTCTCACAATAATCCATCTGGAGATGCAGCAAGAAATGGATTCTGTTCTTTGAATTCATAATCGTTTTCTTCCCCGCTCCCCGAATCCACCTCTACCTCCAAATCTCTGGCGAGAGTTTCCCCAAAAATGCTACCTTCATCAATTACATCCTAAAAACAAACATACAATTCAAACACCCTAAGTTCCGCATATCATTACAACAAGTAGCGCGTTTTGTAAGCAGTGAAGTAAATTTATTTCAATGCAATGAACTTTGCATTCACTATTTCTGATGACGAATATCCATCATGCACTAAACTAAACTAAAAACCAAACTTATCAAAACCGAATATCCCAAAAAATCCATGGCGATTAATCTGTACACTTTTTAGTCATTATTAGTAGATAACAGTGATTCCCAGCATCTTGGGCAGTGCAGCAGAGGATAAAGTGCAGTTGAGCCAAAGTATTAAGTGTAGTAGCTAATATCAAAATGTCCATACATATGTATGTACTGATTTATTACGTCTGAGGCGCCTCACTACGGTAGTAAACTAGAAATATAATTCACATTTCTGAATATCTTGTCAGGGATATTTTTTGCTACTAATTTGTCAATTGTATTAGAGTTGACTTGTCAGGATTAGCGTATTAACATATTAGTGTATTAACATTATTCATACATCTTCCTCAGGGAACAAGCGACGCCGAGGTTTCCTGGAGGTGTACAATTCCTCCACCTCAATCCCTTCGCCGACTGATAACTGATCGCGTTGATAATGCTGTAAAATAAAGGACAAATTAAAAAAAACACAAAATAGTACGCACCATAGCACAGAATAGTGGTTTATGTTTTACTTAGACGAAACTGTCCAGAATCAGTTCTAATTAGGAGAATATTTTCATCCTGGGTTACATTCATTGCCACTAGGAGTGATCTCGACAGGCCTGGCCAAAATCAAAGGTAACGAGAACGGAAGGAATGTGAGGCATTGAAGGATCCATTTTTAACCACAATAAAAAACTGAAATGATAAAGTAATTCTGATCATGTGTAATATATAATACTACAATATGAGAGGAACCATGAACGTATACACGTCCGCCATTTCGGACTTGTGCATGTGTGAGTTCGTTTTTCAATTGAAACAGTTATATTCATGTCATTCACTTGATTTTCATAGAGTTAATACCTCATTAAATTGAGAATACAGCTTGAAATCGTAAAATTAGACAGTATCTGCAATATACCAGACGACTACGACTGTCAGGATCCTATACCAACACAGATCAAAGGTTAAACCATGCAAAGGATGCGTCGCGCTCTAGGCCGACATCACACCTACACTATCTGTGTGCACTCACCCAAATGCAACGCTCAGTTTAGGCCTCGCGGACTGTATTATGTGTTTCACGCACACTGGAGTAAATAGGTACATATACATATATGCTATTGCTTAAGAAGTGTGACTTTAATTAGGAAATAAATTTAATGCCCAGATTGATAAATGCAGCCTTGAAAAATACAACACTTAAAACTATTTGCTGCACGTTCGTAATGTAGTAAAATAATGATATTCCTTTCAGCTGATACCTTTGGAAATTGTTGTTCTTGATGCGGAGGTGGGGGTGGTAACACTGGTATTACTTGACGAGGCACCAGCTTTGGATCAAGTAGTTGATTTGCAATGTAAGCATGTTCCATCAAATAACCATTTCCATCCAACTCATGTTTTGAGATTAATTAATCTCTAATTTTTATGGGATATTCTCTTAGCTATTAAGCCTCATTATTGTTTAATTCTTTTGAATACTCTATGTTGTATGTATTCATGGATCCCCTGGATTTCTGTTTTAGCTATGACAAGCTTTGGATCAAAAAGTTGACTTGCAATTTCAGCATCTTCAGCTGTACCTGAAATAACAATTTTCATTTAAAATCTCGTGTATTGTTTTTTTTTTATTAGGTGAAGCGTTATTATTATTTTAATCTTTTGAATTCTCTATGTTGTATGTATTCATGGATCCCTTGGGTTCCTTCTGTTTTATCTTCTCGGGGTAAAAGAATATTCCTTTTGCCTCTTCGAGTAGCAAATATTATATTTCCTTCGACCTTCTGTAGGGTTTCTTCATTTCTTTATTTTTGTATTCCTGCGTATGTATGCAGTTGCATTAAACGGCAATCGCCCGCCGTTTTGCAAATACATGCATGCACTAGCAAACATACGCAAGCGGCTACGAACGGCTTTGAAATTTTTAATTACTATCAACTAGCGATGGCAATAAGGGCTAGATCTTAATAATGCATAATTGATGATATGATAACTGTTATTGTAAACTGTTATTGTTATCCTATTAGTTATAGTTTAACGGTTATTACTCACGCGCATACTTCGGGATTGCCCGACTAGTTTCGAACTCGAACGGAGCTCTTATTCATGAGCTGAGCCCGCGGCGATGTCGCGAGTCAAACGTGAGTCAAACCGTTAAACTATAACTAATATGAATGTGTCTTACGAAAGTTATTATACAAAAATATTGTTATCCTATTATTTATACAGCAGTTCGGCAATGATTTTCTTGTCACCCATTCAGCCGTATATGCCCTAGAATGCACATTAATTCTTAAGTTACAATATTAAATGGAAAAAGAATACGGTCGCGAACAGGATTCGAACCTGCGCCTCCCCGATAGATACTCCAGGCGCTCTGACCAACTAAGCCATCTCGACCTCTTATGGCTTAGTTGGTCAGAGCGCCTGGAGTATCTATCGGGGAGGCGCAGGTTCGAATCCTGTTCGCGACCGTATTCTTTTTTCCATTTAATATTGTAACTTTAGTGTTCGCTAAGCATGCGTTAATGCTTTTTCAAAGACATATCTTGAACATTAATTCTTTCTCGCCTTGCCTGGACTTGAATAATATCATGGTCGAAGTCTACTGTATTTGAATAACTAACTGATTGTTCAGACGCTGGTGCAGTGTTTACATCTTCAGTAACATTGAATAGGGACTTGATATTGAGTTAAACCTTGCTCACATCATCTTCACAATTATAATTTTCGGAATGAAAATTTATGAACCTTGTAACTAACAACGATTTAAAAGTATTGATAAAAGCGTAAGGACTTGGGTCATTACTTCTAAAGTTATATGCGCGAACTTGGCCAAAAAAAATATTCTATTGGGTCCGAATTAAAATATCTTGGTCTCATAATTTTAATACTTTTTGCTTTAATGGAATCCCACACTCTTTTAAAACTATTTAAAATAATGACGCAGTTTTTAATTGAAGGTACGCTTTTAACTTTGTTTTGTTTGGTTATAAATTTTATATTTTGTATTGTTTTCAAAGCCTTATCCCAAAATGTATGGTGTCTTGTTCTTGCCATGACAGCCTTGCGAAGGTTTTTCCCCTTTGCGTTTTTAGGTAGAGTGTTGGCTCCATTTAAGCTGTCAAACAAGTAGTCGAAGAAAGAAATTGCATCTGCCGTATTTTTTAGTGTCGGACTAACTGGTGTTCCATCGGGATATAGAACTAAAAATAAAAAATGGAACATCAGTCGGATAAAAATGCTAATTATCAATTTATATATTTTTTTAGTAGATATATTTTATAAACTTATATATCAATAATATATATGATAAGACCCTACTATGTGTCCAATGCACCTTAAGGTGTGTCCAAACATTGAGCAGCAAGAGCGCGGCAGCAACACGCGGCATTTGTAGGACACGTTTCTGCCGCGCTCTAGTTTGGACAAACCCAACTAATGTTTGCGCGGCAGTACTGCGCGGCACAACCAAGATATGCCGCGCGCTTCAGTTGGAATCAGAACTAAAATGAAAGCGGTCGCATGTTTCGTAGCTCTGCTTATTATTAAAAAAATGCGTAAAAGAGCTAAGAAGAAACATATTTTAATGAGGAAATGCTGGATGAAACCACTTTTACAACGGAGGTTACAGAATATTGAGTCAATAAATTATGAAATTAATTACCGGACACCACAGTTTTTAAGACTAACCTTGGAAGAGTTTGAACATATGCATAGCCTGGTTGAGTTACATATTAAAAAAGAAGATACGTACTGGCGTAAAGCAATCACAACCAAAGAGAGATTGGCTATAACTTTACGGTATTTAGCAACAGGAGACTCCTATTCTAGCCTACAATACGTCTTTTGTGTATCAAAACAAACCATGTCATCAGTAATACCCGAAGTGTGTGACGCCATAACAGCAGCCCTTAAGGATTTTGTAAAGGTAAGAAAGAATAATAGTGTTTATCATAATCACTTATTTTTATTATGCTTGATTTAAAAAAAAAGGTAGTAGTTTGCGTCAGATATAATTAAAAAAAGATTAACTCTACGTATATAGATCGCGAATTAACTGTGTCAATCCAGATCCTGTATCAGTATGATTAGAAACTGTTGAGTCGGAGAGATCAGTCAATTGCGATGTGAAGTATCCAGGTCTTCTTTCTTCATGGTATCCTAGTGTCTGTTGCTGTAGATATCCCATATCAGCCTCATATATGATATTATTAATGGAATGTTTAACTCTTGTCAATGTAATTGTATCATACTTTCTTAATTCAGCCGCTATGTGCATACCAAAAGCAACGTATGGATCGTTGCTACATTAATCTTGTTTGCGCATAAATTCTATTGCATCTTCTAGCATTTTGTTTTCGGCATCCATAACAGGATCTTCAAGAGTACGTTTTGCTGGTTTCTTTTTACGTTTATTTTCAGATGCTCTTGAAGGTATATTACCTTCAGAGGCATTGCTATTTGAATCCGTATTTACCGTTTCATATGTGATTCCACTATTGCTGTTTGTGTCTAAGAGAGAGCTCTCTAGTGCCGAATCCTGAAACAAATAAGTAAGTTGTAACCTAACCCATAAGTGGTCACGGGTTTCTTAATAATATTTTTTTTTTTCAGTTGCCACATTCAGAACAAGAATGGCACGCAGTTTCTAAGGAATTCAATGAGAAATGGAATTTTCCGCACGCTATTGGTGCTTTAGATGGAAAACACATCAGTATTCAAGCTCCCTTTCGAAGTGGCACAGAATATTATAATTATAAAAAGTTCTTTAGTATTATTCTTCTGGCATTAGTAGATTAAAATTACAACTTTATGTATGTTAATGTAGGCTGCCAAGGCCGGATTTCAGATGGAGGGGTTTTTAAAAATTCCCAATTATATCACAAGCTCGAAAATCAACAACTTAATGTACCGGTACCGGAAATTTTAAATATACCCTACTCAAAAAAAATACCGTTTGTAATATTAGGAGATCAAGCTTTTGCATTAAATACATATATGATGAGTCCTTTTGCCGGAATTCATGAAAAAGGTTCCAAGGAAAGGATATTCAACTATAGGTTATCAAGAGCGCGGCGAGTAGTTGAAAACGCTTTCGGGATAATGTCATCGAAGTTTAGAGTACTGAGAAAAGTAATGATCCTAAAACCGTCATCAGCTAAGAAAGTAGTTTTAGCCAGCGTTCATTTGCATAATTTTCTTCGTAGAGATTATTTAGAACGTAGTACCAATATATCCACGAATGAAACAGTTTCTGCAATACAGAACAACCAATTTACGGGTACCACTCCGACTGATAATCGTAATTTCTTAGCCAATCATTTTATAACAAATGGATCCATTCCGTGGCAAGATAAGTACTAAATAAAACTATACTTAATTTATTATTATTAGAAAATTCCTGGTCAATTGAGACTTAAGAACTAATGTCTCAGGGTTGGCAGCGGCCTGGCACTCTGGCACTGTCGAGGTCCATAAGCGGCGGTAACCACTTACTGATGTCTTGTTTGCCGCCATTGGGAATAAAAGAAACGTTAGATACCTACCATTGTATCAGATGTGTCTATAGGATTATTTTTATCGTGTAAAAAGTGAAATGCTTCGTAAGCAAACCATTTTGATGTGTAAGACTGGTTTCTACCTGCAACAAAATAATATGTACCCACTTAGTTTAAAAGACTAGAATAAATAATAATTGCGTTATGAGTCACTGATATTCAAAAAGTATAGATTCACCTTGTATCGGCAAATTTCGTGCCACAAACATTCAAATTGCCTTCTATTTTATCTATTTGTCTCCTTCCCTCTTGTGATTCCCGAATACGTCTATCGCATTCAGTGCAATGCAAATGGCGTACCTACATGGCATGTTATTTTGACGTGTGAAATATGACTATACTCCATCTATACTTTTTGAATATCATTGTTATGAGTATAGTAAGTAGGTCTAGATTTACAGGAATATTGGTATACATTATATTAATTATTAAAAGATTATAACTAACCCGATCCAGTTGTATTGCTTGTTTTTTCTCTATTCCTTTCTCGTCTATAGGAACTTAAAAGACTTTTCATTTTAGCCTTTAATTCCTTCTTGGGAAGATCATAATTGTTGGCTATTTCATTCCACAAGTCTTCACGTCTATTTTTATTATGGTATTCTTTTTGTCGAGGATCCCATAACTCTTTAAAAGATCCATATATTTCAATTAAACGAATCGATGTTTCGTTGTCCATGTTTGTGCGCAGAAATACGTCCAAACACAATTACTGCCGAATGTTTACTAAGAATGTTCACGCGCAATCGTCTAATCACAGCGCGGCGGGCCGCGCGCGGCAGCCGCGCTCGATTGCCGCTCGATATTTGGACACGCCTTTAGATCATGGTTTAATATTTTGATGCTATGCATAGCTTATAATACACCAAACCTTAGTTAAAGTATCTATCTAAGCATGCATTGTAATATACTTATTACTGATCTGTGATGCACTTTATCAAGATTGGTTCTGCTATTGCATTGAGGTAGAGAATACCTATAAGGTATAAGTGCAAAATTATTGTGTACTTACGAAATTTTTATTTTTCCAGGTATGACATGTTGGTCAGTTAATTTATGTAGAATTCTGGATTCACCATGTTTACAATCAGCATTGTAAACATCTACAATATCCTGCCATGTTGCTATTTTTCCTTTAAACTCCATGTCTTTTGAGAGAAGATTGTTCCTTATCCCTTTTATTAGGTGTGGGGACTTAGAGAGGTCTCTGCCATGCAGTGGGAAGATCATGGCAGATGATAATAATAAATAGTACAACTTACCAACTCGCTCCCCTATACGTAATTGATGTCTTTTTGTGTCTTCTAATAAATCATTCAGTGCAGACTGTAAACTAGAACCTTGATCTGACAGAAGAGCTATTGGTTTAAGCCCTGTATCTGTGACAGCAGCAATTATCTCTTTTATTATCGTCTTCAATTGTAGACTACAAGTTGCTCCTTCACAAAAGTAGAATGCTAATGGTTGCTGCCATTTACAGACAGCACCCCGTAGCATGAAGACCAGAGCATGGTCTGCAAATTGCTTGGTTTTCCCGTTTAAATCCACAAAGCCAACAATATTGTCTTTAGTGGCTGAATATGTAAGTGAAGTCTCCAGTGCCATCTCATCAAACATAACTGTGCATAAACGTTTTTTACTATCCCAGTTACTGAAAAATTATAATTGTAATATACACAAACAGAACATTATTTACCTTTAATAATTGCAATGCGAGAAAGTGATGGCAAGAGGTACCTGTTCCTTCTTGGGTACACAGGAGGTAAATTCAAGGAAGAAGGTAATTAATGTTTTTTACCTGTTTCTTTATGAGTTTGAAAATTTGTAGATTTATGCCAGGGCCTATGTCTAGTTGGCTTATCAGTTTTTTCAAAGTTGTTTTGAAGGAAGAATAAATATTTTTTGTAGAAACTTGTATGATTTAGGACCTTGCTTGTAAATTGAAAGTGCAATAAGCTTTTCCTCTGTTGTGAATCGCCTGGCCTTTTTACTTTTCATACATAGTTTAACTTGCATCCACAGAATCTGTCTTGATAAAGGATTCATGTTTTTAGTAAGTTCTTCTAAAGACTTTTCCTTGCTAAAGACTGAGGCCCTTCTAGCTCGTGATTTGTAATTATTTTGAAGCCTAGCCTTCCTGTACTCTTCATACAATCGCACAGTGTCCGGCGTAGAACAAGCCAGGTGGACAAAAATATTTTTTCATGGTTTTGGAACTGTATCTATATATGAGTTATTTATATAGTACCATAATATATTTTTTTTTTAAGAAAATGCATAGGAATTGTGTATAAATATTTTATTTCATGTATACACGATTATAATATAGGAAAAAAAATAAGAATAAAGTTATCTTAATCGCTCCAAAATCAACGCTAATTATATAACCTTAGACCAACATATTAAATACAATAATTATAAATCTAAGACTAGAGGTATCTATTTACATTAAAACTAATTCTCAATATCAGACTCATCGGATTCAGAATCCGATGAATCCGATAGAAGATTGTCTTCCTGAGTTTGTGGAGGTCTTGGTTGCAGTTGGAGTCGAGGCTCTATACTGGGAGCTATGATGAGCTTTAAGACCTCCGCGCACAATTTATTACACTTTTTTTTTCGGTATTTCCCGGAGGCTGTTGATCAGAGGATCAGACGTTAAAATCAACATATTGAGCAAGTCTCTATTCGTGGCAAGACGAGAGCACTTTCTGGTGTTGTGCTCTCTAAACCTCCGGCAATCTTTGTTTCTCGCTTCTTGGGCATCCTCTGAAAGCTGCCCTATTGGAACTATTGCCGTCTTAATCACCTCTGTACTGTGAATAAGCAATTTATGCACAGTAGCAGGCATGTAGTACCACGAGTAGAGACTTAGATAAAGTTTTCTTGTCTCGAGACAAAGCTTTTTGAATTCAACAAGATTTATCTCGAAACCAGAAGACAATGTCCTCAACAATACATCAAAGTGTTTGATGATTGTAACATCCAATCCTGTGATCTGAGCACTCAGTTCGGGGTTCCCGAAAATAAATCTTTCGTCTTTTTCGTGCTTAAGCCACTCTTCGAAAAACTCTATTTTACTAATAGAGTAAACCTTTTCTGCAAAAAAGAAAAAAAAATGTTGTACTCAAGTGTGCTACATAAAATATATGTCATAATCTTCTATAGCCATGTAGCTAAAACATATAAAAAAAATCAGAGTGGACACAAGAGGATACATGGCTGTTCCAAGCCTGATAAGTTCGAAAACAAAGAAAAACATTGTTTTTTTTGTGTATTCACAAATAGTTTACTTTATGAATGTTTATGACACATTAAAAGATTCTAATAAGAAAATAATATAGTACATTCCTCCAGAAGTAAAATCCATCACTAAAACTTTCCACAAAATTAGAACTGCCACCATGAGATGTAGTGCAAGTGTCGCGAAAATGCAACTGACCTATTTCTTTAACTGCATTTACCTCGTTAGCTTACTTTGATATACGATGACTCATCAGTACGGAATGTTAGACGTAAACAATTCTTGGAATCAGAGGTTTAGGGGTGTTGTTTACAGGTAGAAAGTACAAATTTCCGGGAATTTGATAATGACTTCTGTCCACCTGGCTTGTTCTAGGGCGGACACTGAATCGCTGGCATCGTGGTGTCAGTGACTTTACATTTCTAACTACACGTTTTTTAACCAATTTCCTATAAGTTCTGGAAGATGAATCTGAAAATAATGATTTACTCAAGTAAGTAATTGGAATCTTTAATAGCCAATTTAACAAAACACAAAATAAACTATCTTTTACATCAGAAAAATAACTCAACATTGCACTAGCAAAATATATAATCAACAACAAAAGTATAGTGGCATTCAGTGTACAAAAGAAACAGCATTTGATATAAATTAACCATATCCTAATACAATAACAAAGCACTGTAGATTGTAAATAATATTTATCTATAAAAATAAGTAAATCCAAATAATATAGATTTTTATCTGATGCCACTATCCTTTTAACCCTGACTATATATATTTATTATTATGATTTTAATGTCTTTAGGATTCAATAAATATAGAACAGTTACCTAAAAAAAACCATTAAAAAGTTAAGCTAACCCACCAACCTGTATTGAGCTAGTGTGGTGTTCAATGCTCATGCCTTCTCTGTAGGAGAAGAGGCCCACGCCCTGTAGTGGGACTGGTTATGGTTGGACTGGAGCTGGTTACATTATGTTATGTTGAAAAGTTGATGATTGAGTAGATGTAGCTGATGTTATTATGGTGTGCACTGAGATGCCTTCAACCCGCATGATTTTATTTCGTGGCAACTCACGCATGTAAGTATGGTAAAGAAAGGCTGGCAGTATTATAGTTAAAAATCTTAAATACTGACATGACTTAGATTTAATATGGTGAATACAAGCATAATTTTAAGTTTGATAGCTTACCTGTTTCTAGACAGACGCTTGTCGGATTTCCTGAAGAAACCTCCAAAGCAGTGAACAAGCTTGGATAAGCGCCACTCTTCAGACGATTTGTTGCTGCAAACAAATCTTTTTTCAAAATGTTTATGACAAACATATAATTTGCCAATATCATTTAGCAAAATGCTCTTACAATTGATACACTTTAGCCACTGTCTCTTATTTTCCTCTTTATAGGGAAACTGATGAAATTTAACGTTCTTTCGTAAACTGTTGCACTTCGGCACACAACTTTTGCGGAACATCGCCAGTGTGACCAGATTAAATGTTACAAAAAAACCGAAGCTCCTTAAAAAAATACTGAAATATACCAATTTGCACAGGGAAAATATACCAATAAAAATACAGATTTTCAAAACATATTTTTATTTATTAATCATCATCATCATCGCAATAAATATTAGAATTATATTTTAACATTCTGTTTGATGGGTTAAAATTCACACAGCCTCCTTCATCTTTTATACCTTGTTTGGTTTTTAAAATTGCAAAGATACTTTTTTGTTTATCAATCTGTTTCTTTGTTCCGTTTTTATTAAATTAATCTGTGAAAATATGCGCTCGCATGCAGCATTCGACACTAGTATACATAACAGAGATTTACTGAAACTAGATATATTCTTGTATTTTAATGTACCATTACTGTTAGAAATTTTCCCAACTTCCAACCAAAATTGTTCACAAGAAAGGGGTGAGCCACTCGAAGATTGTAATAAATTACTTACTTCGCGATCAAGTTTGAGTGTTCTATATTCTTCGTCAATTATCTGCATTTGTTCTGGCTGTACTTCGTATGGGAAAGTTTCCATAACATTTCTTAAACTACTAAATTCCTTATTCAGCAGTGTGTGGGTCAAGAAATTTCAGTTCTCGGAAAATTTGATCTTCAAAAGGCAATCGTGATTTCAATTGCGTGCTCAATTCAATTAAACAAGATTGGCACTTTCTGAAAAAACAGCAATTTGTTCTTTCATGTTTATGTTTCCCCTATGTTTAATTAATTCTTGACCCACTGGAATCTCTAAGTACATATTATACAATGGCAAATAATTCACACTAGATTTTGGGTCTAATGTAAATACGTTGTCCGTGCTTTTTATATAATTAGTTTTCATATAGAAACCCAAAATCGACAGGTACATACTAGAAGCATCATCATATAATCTTTCAATGCACGGGTAGTCGCCTTGGAAAATTATATTAAATTTGTTTACAATCGGCAAAATGTAGTCTAAAAAGTAAAAGTATAATTTGTTTATATCATTATTAAAAGAATGATACAAAAATTCTGATAACATAATGCGATCACTCAAATATTGGTCTTGAAAAAACAACTGCAGTGCCCTCCATTGCTCAAGTATTCTATTAACACAAGCATGAAGCGATAGCCATCTTATATCATAATAACGCAGTAGTCTATGTTTTTCAGTGTCAGTGAAATTTTGGAACTCAACAAATTCTCTTTGACGCTTGCTGCTTTGAGAAAAATATCCATATACTTCTTTTACTATCTGTTCTAAATTTCTAAGTAGTATTTTGCAAGCATGACTAACACTTAATGCTGCAGAATGACAAACACATTTTATGAATAAGCACTTTGGGTTCACTTCTTTAATTTTTGTAACAATGCCAGAGTGTTGACCAAACATCACATTCGTAGTATCAGCAGCGAACCCCAACACGTCTTTTATATCTAAACCTAACTCGGATAACTGATGACAAAGCATCAAATAAATGATCTGCAGTCTCACCACTGAAATCAACTAAATCAAGGAATTTGGTTTGTACTTTACATTTGGTTTCAGAGAAGTATTTGATTACTATCGCCAACACTTTGATTGTGGTGACATCTGTACTTTCATCGATTACAATTGAATATACTGGTTTACCTGACGGAGATACAGTACGAAGTATATCTTCAATCATAACTTTTTCAAATTCGGGTCCTAAAACGTTATAGGTAATAGCTGCTCTTGCAGGAAAATTCTTTTGCAATTTCGGAGTCAGGATAACATTTCACTAGAACATCACTAAGATGGTCCATAGCTCTAAAAGAGATGTTGTGTTCTGAAAGAAAACCGCATAAACGCAGCTCCGCTTTTTTGACTTCGTCTTTCAGTGGTGCCATTTTGAAAAATGTGTCGACCTGGAAACAAGTAAAAACATAAATTATACATTATGATCATACACTAAATAAAATACCTCCGAACTTCTCGACTTCAGGTACAGTAATTAAAATTTTCCTAAAAACTAAAAACAAGTTAAGCTTACATTTGACCGTCCTTTATATTTGTTCAAGGTCGATTTATGCTTTTCAGTATTTGCATGTTGTTTTATAGATGCTAATCTACTTTGGAGTTTCGCACTGCACGCTTTACAAAACGAAAAGATGACGAGTACGCTACTCGTCATCTTTATAACGTGAAAGCCACGAAGAAAACTCCGGAATTTGTTCCCATTTAGCCAAATAACTTTGGTGAAAACTAGACATGTTTTCTGGATTCTGAATTGCGTATCAGATAACAGCGTATTAGCATGAAGTAAAATGACAACAAAAAATCGCGCGCTCTATTTATATTACGACGAACACGATATAAACAATCAAACAATATAAACTTAGGGAAAATCCCGAATTATTGAGACTCAATAATTCGGGAATTTCCCTAAGTTTCAATTTGAAAGTTTGAAACCAAACCATCAAAGATTAAGCCAAGTGCAGAACAGAAAATCATTTTGTGACTAGATGATTCGATACTATTTGTAATTCTAGGGGGCCCACCTGTCATGTCTTATCTGTAACTTACTGATCTTTGCTCCAAAATGAAATATAGACTAAATCCGGAAATTCCCCTGAACATCAATGTACGCAGTTTTTTTTTTATAATTTTATGACATGGCTATGGTATTGCCATAACTTTTTCCAAAATATATCCAAAAATACTAGCTTCCGCCAATATACCTTTAAAAATACTGACTCTTGGAAAACTTACTAAAATATACTCAAAAAGTAATAAAATACTGAATCCGGTCACACTGGGAACATTTCAAAAAATGCCAATACTCTCTATTTCTCAAAAGCAAAGTGGCAGAAATTAATCAACGCAAGCACTTAACTTTAAAACAAGTAGAAAATATCCGAAAACACTAATTTAAGTTAATTTAAAGAGGCGGAAATTAATCGACGCAAACACTTGTAAACAAAACTTAAACGCATTTGTCTGTTAGCATGCCATTGACAGAAGGAGCAAACATGGCCGCTTACTGCGGGGGTGAAGGAGGGAAGGGAAGGGGCATTAATGTCAAACTGAAAACTAGCACTGTCATTTTCTACGGTGTTTTTTTTTTGTTAGAACATTGCCAGGCGTGATCACAGACTACTAAGAGAACTAAGCTTGAATAGTCATGTCGTCATAATTTAATTTAAATTATCCCTATCCATGTTTTATATTATGGAGAAATGATGTAATAGGACAGTGGTTCCCTTCATAATATAAGTTTCCCATATATTTTCATGGTATGTAGATTGTTTTTTTTCGCTGTCGTAATATTTCTATATGAGCATTTCTCAAATTTTTGACGCTAGTCTTAAAAATACACACTTAGGTAGGATACACAAGTTCTGTCTATCGGATCATGATACAGCACAAACTATTGAATTTGAAACCGAAAATAATGAAAAAAAATCAAAGCATTATTTTACAAGTGGTCGCGATTCCAGCAAAAGCAACCTAAATAAATTTGTAGAATGTATTAGTAGTTTAACCTTTTCAGAAGTCCTTAATACATCAGATACAAATGAGGCCTTTAATGCATTTCATGAAGATTTAACATTATTCCTTAAACTTTGCTTTCCCGTAATAAGACGAAGAAATAATTTAAGATCCGGTGGAATTTCTTGGATTACGAAAGGTCTAAAAAGCAGTTGTAGAACCAAAAGGACACTAAGATACAACTACTATATAAATAAAAGTAATAGTAATAAAGTAGCGTATATAAAATATTCAAAATTGCTAAGGAAATGCATCAACAGTACTCAGTCGCTTTGTAACCAAAGGTACATAGACAACTCTCAAAACAAAGGTAAAGCAACTTGGGACGTAGTTAAACGCTATGTTGATGGTACAGTACCTAGATCTGGTGCTTTCATTGAAAGTATTATTGATAAGGAAAGTGAAATTACATCAGGGCCAGATATAGCTAACATTTTTAATAATTTTTTCATTGATGTAGTGAAATGTTCTAGTGATTCTACTGGTGCCAATAGTAAGTCTCAGCATGGTCCTACATCTAATATAAGCTGCAACGATTCTAGTATTTTTATAGAACCAACAGATGCAAAAGAAGTATTCAACACAATAATCTCATTAAAAAACTCAAAGTCAGCGGGATATGACGAAATTAATTCCGAGTTAACTTACTGGAACAAATAATGTGGTACAATTTGACTCGACTCAAAGAGTTAATGGTTTTGGGGTGCCCCAGGGTAGCGTTCTGGGGCCCCTGTTATTTCTACTTTATGTAAATGATCTTCCACGTGCACTCAAACATGATTGTGTCCTATTTGCAGATGACACAACCATAATTTTAGACTGCAAGAATATATATACTTTTAAAACAGAAATATATAACACGTTAGAAGATGTAATTCAATGGTTAGATATGAACAAACTAAAAATAAATATAGAAAAAACAAAACTAATCAACTTTAAAACTTATAAGAGCAAAAACACCGAACTCAATATTACTTACAATAATTCAGAAATAAAACAAATATATAGCGCAAAATTCTTAGGTATTACCCTCGACACGCATCTATCATGGAAAGAGCACGTCAACAGTTTATGCATAAAGATAAACAAATTTGTTTTCGCACTTAGAAAGGTGAAAGATGTGACGAACAGACACACCTCTATTATGGTCTATCACGCTTACATTTGTTCCATCATCCGTTACGGCATAGTAATTTGGGGAAATTCCTGTGATATTGGTAGGGTGCTCATAGCACAGAAAAAATGCATTCGAGCATTATACGGCATGGGATGGTCAGAATCATGCAAACCAATATTTAAGTCTGAAAATCTACTAATTGTACCCTGCATCTACATCTACGAAGTAGCCAAATTTGTTAAAAGCCACAGTTACCTATTCGCCAGCAACGATAATACATTTAAACGCAAAATTAACCACCTTCCTCTAAAAATGCCTGTACCTAAACTAGAACTGTTCAGGAAAAACTGTGCCTATATGGCCCCTTTAATATATAATTCTTTACACAAAGGAATGACTGACCTACCTTATAACAAGTTCTGTAGTGCCTTACGGAAGTGGTTGATACAGGAGAGTTTTTACAGTGTCAAAGACTTTTTGAACAAAAGCTCATGTCGATTTAAAAGTGTTGTGATTACTATATTTTGCATACCCTATACTGAGGGTAAAATATGACCTGTACTTACCTACATAAATTTACCATCCTATGTACCACCATATTTCGGCAAATAAATGATTTGATTTGATTTGATTTGATTTGAAAATCGTCTAAAATTAAAATATTAAAAGCAAATGAAACAATTTTCTTTACAACAATAATAAATTTAATGATTTAACTAAAACTTTTCTATAACGATTATTGATTTCGGTCTTGCACAATTTACAACAAAGAAATATTTATTAAGTTTATACGATACGTAAGTGATGCGCCTGTCCGCGGAGCTGTCTCGAGCAAAAGTGAGAGCACAGACTCACTAAGGACTGAATTTTGAACGAGGTTACGGATGTGACGATCTGTCAGTTGATTTTGACAGTTCGGCTGACTTCAGATTGTTGATGTCTCCTTATAATATGTATATTTAGTACATATCGATGGCAGTAAAGTAGAAATGGACATATACAAAATCACAATTATAAAGGAGAGCACATTTAGTAAAAAAAAAATGGTAATTTTGATAGTTATGGACCGATTAACGTGAAATTTATTATTATTCTTACTACTTATAGTAGGAAAAAGGGAGATCAAAATGTTAACGATTAGTTACAAAACGAAGTTATTCTTCGAATTCAGCGTCATCAGCAGCTTCTGATTCTACCATGGCACTGCTGTGCTTAAATTTGTGTAAAAATCATCGTGTCTTTGTGGGATTACATTTTGTTGACACAAAGACTAAGTCCTTGTATTTAACAGTAGTAATGCCCTAAAGTTTCACCTTAAACTTTAGCAAGTTCTTGTGTATTGACCTACAAAACTCGTGTGCTTGTCCTCTTCGAACAGTCAATACACAAGGTTGATCTCTTATTCAAATCAAAAACAAACATTTTGGAGTCGCTCAAGCTTATTTAATAGGTCGTCAGTAAGGTCAAGATAGCTGGCATCAGCATAATCGAGGATAGGAAGAAGAAGGGATTGCGCTAACGCAATTTTAGTGGTGATTCGGAGAAAGTTGCGTAACCTTCTCAAAGATCCAGCGGAGGCAAACCACTTACGGCTAGTTTCTTGTAGATGAGCAGTTCAGGATAAGGTTCTACCTCTTATAATCCCCAAGTTCTTTACATTTTCACAAAATGGAATAAAAGTATTATCGAAAGAAACTTTAGGAAGGTTGGTCCATTTAATTTTAGATATCATCATGGAACTGCCCACCAAAATAACCTGCGTGTTTGTAGGGTTGACTAACAACCCGTACCTTTTGCTCCACTGAGAAATTCGAGCCAGATCCACATTAACAGTGTCAACAGCCTCAGAGAGTTTTGCAAGAGGTGCTTTACTATAAATTTGTAGATCTTCTGCGTAAAGGTGGCAGGAAGAAAGTAGTTTGTCAGACACGAAATTTACAAAAATTAAAAATTGCGAAATGTAAAGGATAGAGGGGCTCGTGGCTAAGTAACAGCCGCACAGATTGATCGATCGAGGTTAAGCTGCGCTTGCCGCGGTTGGTCTGTGGATGGGTGACCATCATATCATACCGAGACCCCTCCGTGTCTCGGAGAACACGTTAAGCCGTTGGTCCCGGTTGTCAAATTAAGATCTATGACAGCCGTTACGGGTAGTCAGAGGCCTGAAAGTCTGACAACCAGTCATACCACGAGATATCGTGTTACCCAGTAACTGGGTTGTGGAGGTCAGATAGGCAGTCGCTCCATGTAAAATACTGGTATTAAGCTACATCCGGTTTGACTGGAAGCCGACCCCAATGTAATTGGGAAAAGGCTAGGCAGATAGATATAAAGGATAGAGAACGCCACCTTGTGCGACACCGACAGTAGTATTGCACCAAGAAGACGAAGTAGTATCCGTAATGCAAATACGCCAACCAAAACTTTATTTTAAATCTTTCAAAACCAAAGACTACAATTATTTTTATGAAGGTTAAAACCTGTAACAAAATTAAAACTGAAATGAGCATACGACTCACATTAAAGACTGATTTTCGTTAATGTACCTAAGTTGTTTAGGTAATTTAATATAAATAAAAAAGGACTTAATTTTATTACAATGTTGTTAGATAAAACTAAGAGATCACTCTACCACTACTTAAAATAATTTTTAATCTGCAACCCGGAAACACCTTTGTAAATCGAAGTATAAGAATTATGGAGAATAATCCAGGTTAATATTCGTTTTAGAGTACATAAAGCGTGTTAGACTTTTTCTTCAGTATTTTGGTTGAAAACGTGCAGCATAATAAAGTTTTTTTTTTTATATGTTTCAAAACCTGAGTCAAAAAGGCCACTTGTTATGTATGTACCAGCTCACTCTTTTTCCTAGTTAAATGTTGTCAGACATAAAATGTAAATTATTATTGTTAGATTTACCTTGTACATAAATATCAAAATGTATTTTTGCTAAGATGTTGAAATATATAAAATACCAACTTGATTCCTCTCCGCCCCTTACCTCTTTGGTTCCTCTCCGCCCCTTATCTCTTTGTTTTTTATTAAGTTCTCTCATTAAGTTTGACTCCAAGCAAAGCACTAAAATAAAATATAAATACTTTTTTTTTAGAGATTCTGGATATGTTACTTAATTTTTTAGCCAATCTTATTTTTTTTTATAATTCTTGGTATTGATCTTTAAGAGTTTCGCATTCACTTCTATTGGGAGGTTGATTATTTTAAATATGGTGTTTGAAGAACGTAGTAACCATTTTATTTTGTTCTAAGTCCACGGTACTAAAGTTGGTGATTTTAATGTCATCTGATCGGATTCATATGCTTTATTCTGGACAACAGAAGGTGTCTTGGAGTAGAAGGGATTTGGTGAAATAATTACTGCTTGGAATACTCAGTAAACAAGAAATCAATTCTAATGCGATGTTAACTACACGAGTCAAGTACAGCAAGTGAAGTGTAAAAACGTAACATAGACAACATTAATTAATAACTCCTCCCGGACGCACAGCAACATGCTGCCATGAGAAATATCCCAGGCGCTCCAACAGAAGGTCCTGGTCGGGGTTCACCATATACTTGCTGCACATAATCTTGCATTGGCTCTTCGTTTATGGGTATATTGTAATCTAAAATGTCCTCATTTTTCATTTTCATTGGCCAGATGAAACAAAGAATGATCTATATAGCGATCGAATGTATAGAATCAGGTGTTACCATATTCTCAGTCATTCCCAAGTAGTAGATTATTTTCTTCAGAAATCGCCATATTTATGGCTTCATTTATCGTTTTTATAGATTTGCATCTAAAAATGTTTCGAGATGCGTGGCGTCAATCCCATTTGGAAATGATGGAGGGCGAGTTCCTCCATGGCTGCTGTTCGTCCTATCATCTCTCGTCTCTTATGGCCATGTGATAATATAATATAATGGAAGATAGAGATTTCTTTTAATAATTGGTATAAGCATGTCTCAATTCTCAGGGCATACTGACTGACGTTTTCGTTCATTTGTTGCTTGCACTCTGCAAGTCTGTTAACACATTCAATGCTAAATGAATTGTAAGATGCATCTCTGTATTACAGTTTTTGGCAATGTATGTACTACTGTGGCCATACATTTTAAGTGTTTTAATTATTTGTAATTAAGTGTTATATGTAAGTTTTGATAATATTTTTAGCGGAACTTTATGTATTTATAAAAAAAAGCAATTTCACGGCGCCGTGTACTTGGCCTACGGAGCTATGAACGGCCAAACACACGGCGCCGTGTATTTGTCTTTATTTACATTACCTGTGATGTTTTAATTGAGTTTTTTTTTGTATTAAATTATTTAAATTAAAGGATAGTACAAATAAAACAAAGTAAATAATCATCATAAGTGTAATTGCAGATAAAAATACAAACTATTTAAAGACAAGAATTATGAAATTATAAATGCAGTTCAAAGAAACATTCTATGCATAGGCCTGGCTTTCCAATGCAGCTCTTACATTCATACAAAGTGGCAACTCGGTTCTTCTTTTCTCTACACCCTTTACTTTCTTTTCTTACAACTTCTGTGATAGTTCTTGTCTTGTTGCCCTCTTTTTTTTGACGCGTCTTAACGTTCTCAATTTTGGTTAAAATATGTTTAGTTGACATCATTTCAACTATTTGTGGTGGTTTTGGTAATAATTTTTCCAAAATATATAAACGGAAATCATATAGATTCATTTTACTGTTCACACTAAATTTATTATATAAATGGAACGCATTATTTAAACTCATTTGCAGTGTGTGGAAGAATATCTTCTTATACCATCGCATGGTTTTCCTTTCACAAGGGTAATATGAAAGCATTTGGTCCTGCAAATCCACACCAAACATAAAATTGTTGTAATGTATAATTGCTGATGGTTTTACTAATACAGTGCCTCTTTTGTTGGTGGTTTCCAACATTTCGTTATCATGCTCTGTCGATATATAAAGCACGTATCGCTTGTCTTTCCATTTGCCTATATGGACACCATTTAAAAACAATGACTTATTTTCTCCTTTACGCAACGTGACAGTCCCAAGTTCTATTGGATTACCTTTTCGATTCTTATTTAAGGTACCCGTACAGTATGTTTGGCGATTTAATAGTTTGATAGCTAAATTATAGGAGGTGTAGTAATTGTCCATATAGACACTGTGTCCCGAGTCCAATTTCTCTTCAAGTAGCTTTAAAACTATTTTTTGAGTGTGCCCTATCCCAGACGTATCATCACCTGCACCACCGTATATTTGAAATTTGAGTACTGTGCCATCTGGCTCTGCAAGTACGTATAACTTCACTCCATACTTATGGCGCTTATTTTTAACGTATTGTCTAAACTGGAGACGACCACGCCATAACACCATCGCTTCATCCAGAGAAAGCTGTTTCCCTGGGTAATAAATATCATTTATTCGATTGTTAAAATGATCTACTATCGGACGAATTTTGGCCAGTCGATCTTCTTCACTTGTTTCTGATGAAAAATGCAGGCAACGCAATATTAACATGAAACGGTTACGAGACATATATTGAGCAAAACATAGAATATTAAATAGCCAATGCTTTTTCCAGTAATCGCTGAGTCGATTTAGCCGGATTGTACCTGTGTGAAGAACTAACCCAATAAATGTTGATAATTCAGCTCGTGTTATGTCTTTCCAGGATATTATTCGCGAGTGTTCTTTAACACCAGGTGCGTTCTTTACTCGAACGGCATTAGCATTAGTTTCACGCACTATTAAATCTAAAATATTTTCGTCTACTAGTAACTGGAATGCCTCAAATGGATCAGATGGAGCTGGAACTAATAATTCCTGGGTTTTAGTGAAATCTATACTTTTCATTGTCCCTTGTGTACTCCAAAAAGATGTAGCTCCTTCCTCAGATGGTTGGTTATCTAGCCTTTCAACGCTAGTTTGTGAAGTTTTGTCTGAAGCTGGTGACCTTGGCGGCAAGTTTTCGGTATCTTTAATGGGAATGTCGACCGATAAGTTATCGGACATTAGCATAGATACTGATGGTGTAATAGAATTATTTAATAAATTTGCCGGTATATCAGGAAGCTCACCATAATCTTGAATAATAGATGGTGAGGTTACCATGTGCCGCTCTGGAGACATTGGACGGTTAAATGTCTCCTCGGGTTTTGAAATCTTCTGACGACTCGATGACTCAAATCTGTCCATACGTCTGTGTTTGATACGACGCCTAGAATCAAAAATACTATCGCAACTATCGTCGCTACTGTCCTCTTCGTCGTCCTCTTCATCATCACATTGAGAGAATTCAGCTTTCACACTTGAGCACTCAAAGTCATCGAGACTACTGTCGGCACTATAAGTACGGCTTCGAACCGAGAACCCAAAGTTGATTCGCTACCAGAACGTTTAGAGGGACCTGGCTTGTCAGTCATTTTACTATAAAAAAGTGTATTTTTCAAACGACTACCTATAATTTACAAAATAATAGTGCGAACCGTAATCCAACACTTGATTTTAAAAGATCGTTTCTTTACGCGCGTGGCCATGAGCGTTACGTACATTCGTCGCAACGGCCGGAGCGGTACTGATGCATACAAAAAACACTATCGCAAACCACGACGCCGTGTGTCTAGCTCCCCACTCCACCACGGCGCCGTGTACTCGGCCATATACATCTCCACGGCGCGGCGCCGTGTAGTTGGCATTGAATGTGTTAAGAGATGAGCATAATATTTTCTCTCATTGAATTGGGTTTTGAGAAATTCTTTAAGCTGCTGCCAATTGGTAAACTCTTTGATAGAGCAAGCGGTTTCTGCTAGGATACTCAAAACTAGGGCCAACCACGTTTTTTTGCTCTCAGTTCGAAATATGGATAATTAACTGGTTTTCATGGATGTTTGGGTTAGGGATTTAGAAAACGTTTAAACACTTTCAATAGTAAAATTTGTGTATTTTTTGTAAACCATACACAAAAAACACATATTGGGGAAATTATCGCAAAATAAACAAAAACAATAAACTTTGCCTATCACTATTTTTTATTAGCCTGTGTTTACACATGTTATGCTTAGTAACGCGTGGGGCCTCCTCTGCTCCGTATTCACTCTCTGAGCCTATCTGGTACACTTTCCATGAGATGAGTAACATTTTGCTCCGGTATTCAGACTTTCCCAACTACCTGTAACGGCTCTTAATTTGACAACCGGGACCGACGGTTTCACGTGCTCTCCGAGGTACGCAGGGGTCTCGGTGTGAAGTGATGTTCACACATCCACAGACCGACCGCGGCAAGCGCAGCTTAACCTCGATCGATCTTTGCGGCTGTTACCACAAGCCCCTCTTGAATGTACTGAAAGTAACTTTTCAGAATTGATGTCCTCTATAATTGGGTTCGAGTCAATATCACTAAGGTCTATAATAACATCAACGCAATTTTAGCGGTATTATTTTCATTAGCAACGTTTTCTTCTAGATCCACATTATCATCAATACATAATATTGGCAAATCATCTACCATCTCAGTGTCAAGAATTGGTAACTCATTTAATTACTATTTTGCAAGGAAACATTGAAAAAATAATAGACAAGAACGGGGCTTGAACCTGAGAAACTTGTCATTTTTTTTCAATGTTTCCTTGAAAAATAGTAATTATTATAGACATTACATGGCCTTAACATGTATAAAAATATATCATTATATATAATTCAATTAATTCTGACAATAACGGTTAGTTGTCTGTAGGCTCATTTTTTCAGATTCATGGTTGTTCACATGTGGAAAATTTGGGTAATGTGTCTAGATCATAAAAACAACATAATTTTTTACTACGAAAACAGCTGAGGATTCGATGTTGAATTTCATCACTACCTTCAAGTACAGAAATCACTTCATGAATGCTCATTGTCCCTTATATGGTTTTTAGGCCAGCAGGTATAAGTTGACTTATCCCGTTGATTTCTGTTTCAGATACGTAAAACACTTTTACAGCTATAAAAAAAGATTCCAACGTCAAGTACATATCAGTAGCGCTTATAATGTCTTTTCCGTATGTGATTTGCCTATCAAGAGCCCTCTTAACAACCCCTCCAATAGCATCAGCCACACCCTTTCCGTGCCCACTTTCAAAATATGACCACGAAATATAAAAAAAAAAACAATTAATATTTAATGAGAAATAGTTATTTTCTGACGGTATTGCGAGCTAGGGCCATCAGAAAAAGACCCTAAGTCAAAATCTTGAGATTTGGAATTAGGGTTTTCCCGAAATGTATGGTAGGTTTCAGGTGGGCCCATATGACATTTGGCTGATGTATACTGGAGACAGTACAAAATGACTTTTGTCCGCCTCTATAAAATATATCCCCTGTCTGTAATGTGTCTTGCACTTAAGAGGCACCGAAATGCATTGCCTACACTTCTTCTGCTCAGCCATTTCATGATCGTCTAAGTTTTCAATACAGTCGTGTCGGTTCGGTCACTTGTATAGGTACTGAATTGATTGCAATGACGTCGCCATAAGACGTGTTAAAATATGGAAGAAGAATTCGCGGTGGTGAGCAGAGGTCGAGTGGGCTTAGTGGTCCGAGCGCCTGGAGTATCTATCCGGGAGGCGCAGGTTCGCATCCTGCTCACGACCGTATTCTTTTTCCATTTAATAGTATATAAGTACTTACTTATCTAAAATATATTAGTAAAAATATGTTTACATGTTGTCTTTTTTCCGCCTCGCCGAAATTTTTAAATTTTTCAAACAATTCTTTGCAAATTTCTACCCATGCCGCTGTTCGGGCGTCTCGGTCTTTATACAGTTTATTCGCCTGGTCCCATATGGCAGGGTGACACTGGACTTCCACAATTACCCTCTTTGTATAGAAAGACATTGTCCTTGATTTTCTCCGAGCGTGCGTGCGAGCCGTATCACCTAGCGAAATTGACTGAACAAGCCCGTGCGTGTTACCGCTGGCGGGCACCGCGCGTGCCCCCGCGACGGGTTCCGTCGCACGGAGGCGGGCCCCGTTGCGTGGCGGGGCGCGCCTCCCTGTGACGGACACCCGCGCTGGTCCCCGCGACGGAGCACTTTTGTATGAAACCGCGCGGGTGCCCGCTTAACGCAGTTTCAGGCCTAAAGCTGTATACAGAAAGAAAGCTGGAAACTTATAAGCTTTTACCGGCGCTTGACAGCGCTGGTCCGTTCTACACAAAGGAAGCAGGTTGAAGCAGACCAAGCAAAATGTCGGACTCATCGGACGATGATTTCGTATTGTTAGAAAATGTGTATTTAAAAATGCGAAAAGAAGCTATACATCCCATTAATAGAGAAAGGAAACATTTCGGAGAGTACCATCATTTATTTGTAAATAAATTGAAATTTGTTGATGAAAGATTTTATAAATATACAAGAATGACTCAAGAAACATTTGATTACATTTTGGATTTAGTGAAAAACCATTTGATGAAAAATTGGTGTAATTGGCATAAACAACCAATCCTTCCAGAAGAAAGACTTGTTGTCACCATTCGGTAAGTATAAAACAAATATATTTATCGCTTATTTATTCAAAGATAAAGTTATTTATATATTAGGTAGATTTATAAAAATATAAAATTATTTTTTATAGTATAACTTCTGACCTTTAAGGTGACTTTGATGATAAGTAAAAATGAATATTTCATTGATATCGGCCAATCTGATCTCAATAACAAAAATTGACGTTTATAAGTAGTTTTATTTTTTAAGAAAAAAAAAACCGTTTCAGGTTAATATATGTTTATTTCTGATTCACATTTTTATAAAAAGGTGTTCTTAATTATGATCCTCACTAAGGAATTCTGATATCGACGGTCCCTACGTACATAAAGACATGTCAAAAACCGAGGTTTACAGGAGAGCGTTATTTATGTTCAAACCGCTCTAGAAATAATTCTATGTACAATTATAATTATTATTTTTCTATAATGTTTTATTAACTTTAGGAACTTTATAATGGTATTTCTACATATTTTCTTTTTTTATTTTTTCTTGGAAAAACTGATAGATGACTGTTTCTACGCTGATATTAAAATAAAAGCATGTCAGACATGTCTATGATACCTTTTTATACGCAGGAAAGAAGAAAACAGTTAATAAAATGTAATTTAAAGCAAATGATTTATTAAAACGTAGAATTATGTTATAGTTTTCAAACGGATATGTTAAACATCCTAAGATCGCCACCCATGGATATAAAAAATACATCAATGAAGACATATCGCTTTATACGCGGTTTCATTCATTCAGGGTAGGACTATATTTCTTGTAATGTAAATAAAGACATGTCCTTAAATAAAATAATCAGGATTGTGTTTTATTAATTAAACAAGGTTTATAATTGAAAATAATTTATTGTTAATTAACAATTTTTGTAGCATCTAAACAATATCGTACTTGTAGTCTCATTGAAGCAGGAACTAAACATTAAAAATCACAGTTTTCTAAGATTAATAATTAACCATTTTTATTTAAGCATGAACTTAAGCTTAATTATGTATCTAAATAATTAGTAATATTTAATAATCATCACAGCATTATTTAAGTATGTGTCTCATCTATCTACCTAATTGGTAATATTTAATAATCATCACAGCTTTATTCAGACTGATTCATCTTATTAGTATTAAAGTTTTCTTAATAGTTAAATAACAAAATAAAATGTATAGAAACATAGAAAGTATAAATAAATTTAACAATCTTCTTCGTCATTACCTTGTTCTTCCTTACTATGCTTAAGGTTATTATAGAATGTATGATACTTTTTTGGGATAATCATCGTATCGCATAAACTAATCAAGTCTCTATATTTCACTTCAGTGATAGGAATAGGATTATTGTACACCTTTTCTAGTATTACTTCTTTTTCCTTCTTTTTTCTCCCTCTAGTCAGTTTCAAATTATTGCCACAGTTCAGTTTTCTATAATTTTCTTCAAAAAAATCGTACTTAAATTCAATAATATCTGGATTATTCCTTTGCACTTTTACTTCTCTTATCTTATTCCAAGAAATTTTCTCTAAATTTGTATCTTTTATCCAGTTTTTAGTATGTAGCCACGCTTTGAAATCCAGAACCAAGTCTTGGTTCACTTCTACGACTGTATAAGGTGGACTATTCTGTTTCGCCCAACGAACCAGTGTGTACCATTCATCTGGGGTGTAAATAAGTTTATTTTTTGAAGAACGCTCTATTAATGCGTGAACGCTATCTGCCTCGTTTTGAGTATGGCCTTTTTCCAAGAATCTATGGCACACATCTACCTTAAATGTATTGCTTACATACAAGTACATAAAAAAAACAATGCGATTGCGATTCTGACCGGCACAGTTGTCCGACCAGAATCTAAAATCTTTAACGCCAGCTTTAACCTTGTTGTTAATGAAAGAAAACAAACAACTAGACACTTCATTCGCGCCACGTTTAGCAACTGTTTCATCCCACATGTAACACGTAGCCTCCTTTAACCCAGCATCGAAAATGGTAAAATTATATACTGATAGTTTCCTTTTGTAATACAGCACACTAATTTCGCCATGTGGAGTGTTATTTATTTTTTGGAAGTCAAACATCGATGTGCAAATATCAGAAGGATTCGATTGAGCTTCAATTTTATCAACGTTTTTTAATTCCCTGGCAAGTTTTTTGTTATCCATGTGTGACTTATGCTTCAGTTTATCATCATTGGTTGGCGAGGTGTTGTTTTTCATTGCGTGACACAGGTCGCATTGGTCTTTCTTAGGTAAGTGAAAAGCTATATTTAGTTCTTTGTTAATAATATCTTTGTATTGTCTTACAGAAGTAGCTATATTTTCAGTTATATTCAGCTCTTTACACCATACAGTATACAGGTCGTACATTTTTTTAAACGTCAATTCACTATCTAAATACTGTTTATTTGAGTCTTTGCGCGTATAATGACTTTCTATGGGCGCAAAACATTTTACATGTTGAATTACATTTTCTTTCAGTGTCGCATTTATAATAGTTGGATGATTTTGATGAAAACCCCTCATGTCTTTAGTACAAATACCCATATTTTTATCATGCTTGTCGATGGCAGATTGTATAAAAGTGTTACTTATTGAAAATGTATTTTTAAACATGGTTTTGCATACCATAATCTTCTCTTTAATGCCAATACCAGACAAAAGCGGCAAAAAAAACTTATAAACATTTAACCTCTTGGAATCCTGTGTCCATTGTTTTTTTCTTATTTCTTTCACATGTGACGCAATAAAAGACCACTGACGAGAATGATCACCTAGATTCCAAAAGGTTTTGAATATATTTTGGCGAGCTACCACATCAAACTTTTCAAAACATTTTAATCGACATGTAGATGGACATGGACCCTTTATTTGTTTTGCCATTTGTTGTTTTCCGGATCGAGATTTATGAGCTTCGCCTAAATTGACAAGCACCTTTCTTTTTTCATCTAGCCAGTTAGATTTGTTAGTAATTCTGTTCCTTGTTATTGCTTTTTTTACATACTGACGCTTTTTTTTTCGTTGGTGCGGTGTTGATGAACCAGACATTTCACTGGATCCTAACGGGCTTGATCTTAAGGTTTCATCAGATAGGATAACAGAACTTTCGCTTAAATAGTTACATTCATTTACACTGTCTCCAAAGGTCATGCATGGACTTGGCATGGGAGTTGAAACCAAAGATTCTTCATTATTATCATTTTCAGGTATCAGTTGTGGTGTTTCATTTTCACAAATGGCAATTGGCATATGTTAAGGTCAATTCCATCATTCGAAATTTCCCCTACCGTATCGATTATATAATTTAAATCACTTTGCGATAATATATCAGCTGATGTATGATTTTGCTCTCCATCACTATGTGCTTCGGCAACTTGTCTTTCGTCGTTAGAAACTTCCAAAGGCCGATCCTCAAGATCCATTGAAATATCTTTTTCGGTACATACACGTGTCTCTAAAAAGAAAAAAATATTTATTAAACAGTGTAATAAACGTAAATGAAAACAAATCCATAAATAAATTTAATAGTTACATGTATATACAAACATGTAGGACATGACTTCATATACTTCGATAACAATAAAAACTTTGTTTTCTTTGTAATAATTATTTAGGAAATCATATTTTAAACA
This sequence comes from Xylocampa areola, assembly GCA_935421205.1. Taxonomy (NCBI): domain Eukaryota; kingdom Metazoa; phylum Arthropoda; class Insecta; order Lepidoptera; family Noctuidae; genus Xylocampa; species Xylocampa areola. The sequence goes on from OW285222.1 coordinate 10,148,061, forward strand.
AGCATGTAACATTATAATTATTTGTGAAATAATTATATTTTCATGACTATATCATAGTATAAGCGGATATGTCTGATATGACCGCTTTTACACTGAAATTCTACTGGTCTAGGTTAGAAAAAACAATAAAAATATTTATATCGGTTTTGTATTTCATTGAGCTAGTAATGTATACTTATTTGAATTACTACTTACCCTCATTAGCTTCATCTATATAATCAATTAAATCTTGTGCTTCAGAAACGCATAAAATTTTATTTCAGGACTTAGCAATATCCACCAATAACTTTGATCTACTGTTATTCATGTTTCACAGTATTGTTGCAGGTCTTATGAATACTTATAACTAAAAAACACACCACTGAATCTATCTAAACTGTATCAAAACATTAATATGTCACCACGCGAACAAGCATCGACCCGTCTTATTGGGGAACTCCCGCCGTGAATGACGTTATGTCAGACAAGGCCGCGTCCGCACCGAGTGGCGCGCATTTTAAAACACCGTACAAAACGATACGTATAGATATCCGCATCTACGACACTTATTCGTTGTAAATATAATGCTTGTTCTCATATACGATTTGTAAATGACGTTAAATAAGTAATATTAAAAAAAAAAAAATATACAGGTATGTGCATATGGAAATACTAAAGCCAATTGTGCAATAAAAAAAAATGCCATTTTCGACATGTCTTTAAGTACGTAGGGACCGTCGAATGCTCTCAGAGAAAGAATGAAAATAATTGTTTAGATCTGATGATTGTTATGTGATTGGTGGTGACTGTAGTGTTGCTGATATCAATTGAGTGGTGTGTGTATCTGATGATTGATTTGTGATTGGTGGTGACTGTAGTGTTGCTGATATCAATTGAGTGGTGTGTGTATCTGATGATTGATTTGTGATTGGTGGTGACTGGAGTATTGCTGATATCAATTGAGTGGTGTGTGTATCTGGTGATTGACGTGTGATGGGTGGTGACTGGAGTGTTGCTGATATCAATTGAGTGGTGTGTGTATCCGGTGATTAATGTGTAAATGGTGGTGGTGATGGCGTATACGGTGAGTACCTAGAGAGAGATGAGTGTGAAGAAAAACGTGACTGATATGCATAATCATCTACTGTTTTTTGAATACGAAATGACAGCAGTCGTTCTTGAGGAATCTTGCGAATATGGTAGGAGACTCTTTAGGAACAATAAATTATCATCATCTTCATTTTGAGTTCTTTTGTTTTTCAAATACTCCATTCTTGGTTTTTTTTTTGTGTGGTACTGAGCTCTCTTTCGGTGATTTGGTGCTAGCTGACCTCTCTGAGGCGTTGCTTGGGCTGGCTTGATCAGGATTTGAATCGTCTTGATTGAGATTGTCTTGGTCGAGATTAGAATCACCTTGGACATAAAAAGGACTTAAAATCACCGGTTTGTGGCTCAGAACCCACTGATAATTGACGTTTCGATTTGGTCAGATTTCCCGAAGATTTTCTTCCCTTAATGATATCTTTCAAAAACAGCGGGGATTTGTAATATGGCCATTTTGGTTCATAGGAAGTAGATGCTCCATCCCCAGAAGGAGGAACTGGAATTTTTCCATGTTCGATTGCAAATTGGTCCCTCAAATATTTCCATTTCTTCCTGACTTTGTTCTCTGAAACATAAAATATTTTATTTTTATTTCAGCTATCTTGCAACTGGTTCATCATTTCCACATTTGGCATCTGAATTTAGAATGGGGATTTCTACAGTAAAGGCGATAATTGAAGAACAGTATATTATGGGATGAATTACAACCAATACATATGCCTATACCTACAAACTTTCTACTCAATAGCAAACGACTTCAAGAATATTTGGGATTTTCCGAATGCTTTAGGGGCCATCGACGGGAAGCATGTACGTGTAATCTGTCCAGATCAGTCAGGATCTATGTTTTTCAATTACAAAAAGTTTTTTCTATGATTCTGCAAGCAGTCGCCGACGCAAATTATAAATTAACAATAGTTGAAGTTGGTGTATTTGGTAAACAGAGCGACGGTGGAACATATAAGGCTTCCGAACTATATAAAAATTTTAATACCGGGGAGATGGATATTCCAAAACCGGAATATTTTCCAGGAACGAACGTGAAAGCACCGTATGTTTTTATAGGCGATGAAGCATATCCATTGCTAAAGTATTTATCAATTTTTTTTTAATAATCGTCTATCTAGAGCCAGAAAATGTGTTGAGTGTGCGTTCGGCATAGTAAACTCAAAATGGCGACTACTTTCTAAATGCATTGAATGTAATGTTGATTTAGCAGAAAAAATTGTTAAATGTATTTGTGTTTTACACAACACTATAATCGATAAAGAAGGTATCGACCGAAATTTTACTCCTGTAAATACAACACATTTAAGGTGGAATAGAGCAAATCACCCTACAAATGAAGCAATGAATATAAAAAATATTTACGTTGACTATTTTTCACACAATACATTGACTTACAACAATTAATTATTTAACTTTATCTACCCTCACTAACATTAATGGCATAGCTATGACATCACAACCTAAATAACATTTTATTCAGACATATTTAAATAAAGAACTTATAAAACTTAACTTTACTTTAGTCGAGAAACAAAAATAAAATCAATTAATACTTACCGTCTTCATTCATTGCCTCGCTTATTTCTTTCCAACATTTGTCAGTCACGTTTCTATTACAATGTCTTTTATCCCTTTTGTCCCACACAGGTTGCTTACTGAAGACTAAAGATATCAACAAGTCACTATCCATTTTAATATTTATCAAAATAAATATGCCTGTCGTAATTGGGCATGCCTGATTTTTCGGAAGACGTGCTAACGGAAAAACCATTTGGAGATTTTTTGATTTTAAGCTATATTTTGTTAATTTCCACTCATAAAAGAAAGAGATTACAAAATAAAAAGCAAAAATTAATAATAACCTTCATTTGACCTGAAGTCACTTGCAGTGACGTCACATGTTCATATTTTATATAATCTGTGGACTGAAGGTCATTTGTCATTCTTAGTGATGCCAGAGTACTAGAAAGAAATGTTTTCTGGCATTTTATAGTGAAGCTATTTTAACCAAAATCGCATTTCATGATACGAATGTATTTTATTTTTTGAACTAAGATTACTATATATATTTCTACAAGTATATCAAAATAGATCTATGCCTAAAAACGTATAAAACATGCGTTTTATTTATTTATTTATTTATTTATTTACAACACAAACTATCTTTACAGGTTAACCTAAAGTGATAGAGTGGTACAGAACACAATTAAACTAAGATATAATCTTAAAACTAAGTACTTAAATCTAACTATACATGCAGATCAGAATAACACAATACTCTAGTGGTCGCCAGAGTAAAATCGTTCAGTGCACAAGAGAACAGGTCCAAGCTCATAGCTACCGCGTTGAGAGTGCACAGCGCACGTGTAAACGGGGCACGGCGGAGAAGGTTGGTGCGCGCTTTCGGTACCCCCAGCAGCCGCGGCCGCCGTCGCCTGTTTACGTACTCGTCAGGTACCCACAGCTTAATTGTCTGTAAAATGTCAGGATTGCAAATTTTTCCCCTTATTACTTTAAATAAGTATGTGGCTAATGCAAGCTCCCTCTTTACTTCTAATCTAGTATAACCTACCATGCCTAATACAAACAAGGTAGGATACAGCAGTGGGTATCCCGGATACACTCCATACATCTTATGGTACATAAACCTGATATATTTGTTTTGTATCCGCTCTAACATTGTATTGTATTTGGCTTCGCTAGGACTCCAAATAGCTGCATTGTACTGTAGGTGGCTCTTCACCAGTGCTTCGTACAAAGCCCTTAAAGCACTCATATTAGTAAACTGGTTGGCCTGCCGTAAAAGAAACCCAAGGTTACGGTATGCCTTTTTGCAAACCGCAACAATATGTTTTCTGAACTGCAAATCTGCGGCGAAACAAACACCTAGATCTTTGACCTCCGTGACACGCTGCAGCGGTTCACCTCCCATAAGGTACTGGTGGCGACGCGGGGTGTGCGCGCGGGTGTATGACAGCACTGAGCATTTTGACACATTGAAATACAATTTATTTTCCTGACTCCAATCAGTGACCCTATCTAAATCTCGTTGCAGTGTGTCATGATCGGCAATATCTTTCACCACATGAATCAGTTTGAGATCATCAGCAAAAAGAAGGCAAGTTGACTCCTTAACTACTTCCGGTAAGTCGTCCACCACGAGGATAAAGAGAAATGGTCCTAAATTAGTTCCCTGACTTACGCCCGATCTAGTGAAGTAAATTTCGGAAAAGCTCCCCCCACAGTCAACATATTGACGTCGGTTGCGCAAGTAATCGGCAAAGAATTTAATAGTGTGTGGAGTAAATCCCTTGTTGGCCAACTTCGACAGCAGCACATCATTGTCCACTGTGTCAAATGCCTTCCGAAAATCTAGGTAAGCTACATCCACCTGTAGTCCAGCGTCAACAGCAGGCACCAGTTGCGTCATCAAATTTAGCAAATTGCCTGTTGTACTCCGCCCAGGACGGAACCCATGCTGCGCATCGGACAAATGTGCGTTCACCTGCTTATATAAGCTATTGTGAATTGCTGCTTCGAACACTTTAGCAGTAGCACAAAGGACCGCCACTGGTCTATAGTCGCTTGCCTCGGAGCCGCCACTACCTTTCGGTACCGGCACCACTCGGCTAAGCTTCCAACGATCGGGAAACGACGCTACAGCAATACAGACATTGAACAAATGTAGTAAGGGTTCATCCAACACCATGCGACTATCCCTTAAGATAAAAGGTGGTATACCATCAGGTCCAACTGGTCGTTTAGGCGGTAGGCGGGCTAGCGCGCGACGCACTTCTGAAGCTTCAAAGCAACCGAGGTGAACCCACGCGCCACTTGGCTCCGCTGTTTCACTACAGGTGTCCGCATCTAACGTAGCCGGTTCCGGGTTATACACAGAGTGAAAAAATCGTCCAAACTCCTGAGCACATTCTTGGTCTGATAGAACTTGCCCGTCCTTATTCAAATTATACTGACTTGAATTTCCTCTTTTCGACCTAACGTAACTCCAGAAAGCTTTCGGGTCGGCAGCAAGATGGCTCTGCACGCGATCACGATATCGGTCGTGGGCAAGAGCAGTCTCCGCCTTAACTCTCGCCCGACACCGCGAAAACGCCTCGTAATCAGTAGGGGATTTACTTGCTTTGTATATTTTATGTAGCCTGTACTTCAATTGAATGTCCTTGATGATGTCAGAGGTATACCACACTGGGTATGTATATGTATTGTTATTGTTAGTGATTTTATTTTTAAGAGGTATACAAATATCAAAAACTTCATAAATCTTACCATAAAAAAAGTTTAAAGCTAAATCCGGATCGCATAAACTGTACATTTCATCCCAGTCTATTAAAGCTAATAAATGGTATAATTGATGGAAATTTGCTTTACTGAAATTCCATTTCTTGGTCAATATTTCATTTTGAGGTTCTAACTGTGCGTCTAATATGGCGGGTTGCGGCAGCGGAGAGGACGTAGGAACCGTGACCGCGAGCGGCGGGTGGTACACGTCCACGGGCAGCAGACCCTCATCCCCCGCGCACACCACCACGCCACTGAGCCCGCTCAACACGAGGTCCAACTGTCTGCCATTGCAGTTAGGAACTTTGTTACACTGAACGACTTCACAAAATGCCACGAAATACTCAAAATCGTCACAAACATGATTTGGGCATGAAAATAGATTAAAATCTCCTAATATAACTACCTTATTTTTATATTTTACACATATTTTTTCTAAAATATTAAACATTACCGAATATTCTTTTACATCAGTCTGTGGTGGAATATATAATACACAGCAGGTAACTAAAAAACGGTTTTGTGAATAAACTGTAGCACAAATCAACTCGAATTTATGAACATCAATATTAATATCATCGGGAATTGTTACCTGTCGCAATTCAAAACGCGGCGTGGACACCAACAGTACGCCTCCTTGCTTACGCCCATCGGCTCGATCACATCGCAATATCGAATAACCAGGTAACGTTATTTCAGCGTTCTGTATTGACTCATTGCATCCGGTTTCCGTAATTGCAAACAAGTCCGAACTAGAAGATTCTAACAGTGATAAGAACTTCGACGACTTTGTTCTTAGACCTCTGACATTTTGATATAGAATAGATAAACTCAAATTAAGCTTGCGGTTGTAGAGTGACTGGCGTGGCTGGACGACGAAAAAAAATCCACTCACTTACTTCTACATTCATAGGCCATACTTCAGGAACACAAAGTTTCTCAAAATTGCTTTCAGTCACTCCAATTTTGAACGAGGCATAGTCCCTTTCAGTTTTTGGCTGTATTTTAGTAAGAACTAACTCTGAGTCTTCTCCTAATATCTTTTGAATGTACTCCTTTAAATCGACTTCAGTCGTCGTTTTCTCTAACCTCCAAACATGAAGGTATTTTTTCCGTTCAACTGCTTTTAGAGCTACTATTGATCGGTTTCCACCTCGTATTATCGGGTTCAGTTTCTTTCTTCCTTTCACTTCTATCCAGTTGTTTTCCATGTTCATAGAACCTCCACTCGAAACCCCTGAATAACTGGCGACACTTGCGTAACTAACATTTGGCTGCGGCATCGGTTTCGAGTTGCTGTTTTCGCTTAAAGCGATTACCTCCGATGACGCCTCTGCTACTGATGCAGGTGTAGCTTCCGTATTTTGCCTATGAGAAGTACCCATAGTGCCCAATTTTCCTTCATTAATTTGTCTAGTCTTTTTCTCCATAACTTTCAAAGTATTGATTTCTTTTTCGTAGCTTACACATTTGCTATTAGCAACACTTAACTCTTGCCTTAATTTGCTATTTTCGACAGCCAAGGCGGTTACCGTAATCTTAATTTCCTCCATAAGGTTTTTTTCCAGAGAGTTTAGCCTTTCAGTTATGACTCCTTTTACCATTTCCATAATATTCGGCAAGCTATCCAGGTTAAGTGATGCTGACGTACTCAAGTCAACTTCCTCACACGGATGATTTGCATCCTTGTCCGGACAATCCGCTGCTGCCCGGACACCGCGTACTGGGGTGTCGTCAGTTACTCGCACCCGCTGCGTAATGTTCGAGCAGGCCTCGCACTTAAAAGTACTTTTCAAATGCGCATACTGCTCCGTAAATACCGCCGAAGTGACATTCAAACATGCATAATGATAACACGTTTTACAACCAACACATCTGAGCAGCTCTCCAAGAATGACTTTCTTTTTGCACGCAAAACAAATCATTATGTATAGCAAAAAGTGTTACGAAGTGACAAATTGCTCGCAGCCGGAGAGTAGGCGCTCTGCTGTACTCGCAAACCTGTCGCACGATGACTCAGCGGTGACGTCGTCAGCGCGCGCGGCGCGGCGCACGCAGCGCGGTCGCAAATTTAGACACTTGATGACTAACCTCAGTGGCGCAGAGGCGGGACGTCCGGCCGCGAATCCAAACGTCGCAGGTTCAAATCCGGATGGATGAAGCACACAAATATCTATTTGTTTCTTTCTAGGACCTCCCACTAGGCGGGACCAGTCCATAGAAACAGTTCAAGCGAAAGCGAGAAACGCTTTTGAGAGCCACGTCTACACTGTACCAAGTCGCTACGGTGAATTGTAAATTTATATTAATAAACATCAAATTTTTAATACTAGAGCTGGCAACTCTTGTCGATTTGACGTTTGTGACCTTCATTTGACATTACCAACTGACGTGAAACTGACACCTGTTTGTTTTAGTTCGTTTAGAAACTAGGTGTGTTAAAAAATTCTGAACACATTACGTCATTTGGGCCAATACTTAAAAAAATTATAAAAAATTAAATAAAGGTCTAAAAAATAAAATACCCAAATTAGTTTCTCATAATTAGATAAACATTCGAAAAAAAATATAAAAAAAATAAACTTATTATATTAAATGGAAAAATAATACGGTCGCGAACAGGATTCGAACCTGCGCCTCCCGGATGAATACTCCAGGTCGAGATGGCTTAGTGGTCAGAGCGCCTGGAGTATTCATCCGGGAGGCGCAGGTTCGAATCCTGTTCGCGACCGTATTCTTTTTCCATTTAATATAATAAGTTTAGAGTTCGCTAAGCATGCGTTGATGCTTTTCAAAGATTTATCTTGAATAAAATAAATACCTTATTTTTTTCATGGATGCCCAATTGCACGTGTTGTCGCAATTGTTTATTAATTTTAAGTGGCAGCGCCCAGCGCTGGCCAGCGCGTGTTGTAGTTTGTCGGCACCGTTCAGTGCTTAACCGCGCGCGTTCATATATTTTCCTGCGCGGGTTACCAGCGCTGTCAAGCGCCGGTAAGCGCTTATAAGTTTCCAGCTTTCTTTCTGTATACAGCTTAACGGGTCGAGCGGAGTGGGACTCACACGTCCGCCGTGACTGCTCATTGTTTTTTATGATAGGGATTAACACAGGATCCGCCTCTTCTTCGGTCATCTCTTTTTCGTTTATTGCGTTTTAGTTTATTATTTCTTTTACACCTGTGTCCATTTCAGTTTTATTCTTATCTTGATTTTCTTCATCTGATTCTATTCTACTCGACGGTCCAGGACAGGGCTTTTAGTAAATTTTTCATTTTTAGGCGCAGCTTTTTTGGATCTTTTTCGTTTCGTTGAAGCTCTTTAATTCTTCCTGATTTGCATCTTTACAAAAAATTTTAAGACAATTTTGAAAAAGTTTTATGGCTCTCTGCGGTATAAGTTTTATCACGTCTTGGTTTTGTCACGAACGTACCAATTCATAGTAAAAATTCAGGATGTTTTTATATCTCTTTAATCCAACTTTTACTTCATCACTGTTTCTGCCATCGCCGTCCAGGAACATTTGCATTAGATATCCCGAGAAAAAAAAACAACATATCCAATATTTTGTATGCACATGTTGCTCCTTTACCATCTGATTGTGAGCATACAAAAGAATATTATTTCAAGTTTGTTTTTATTTTTTATTCGGTAAATGTGTTTCAAATTCCTCTAGCTCATTAAATTCTCAATTGGTTTTATTGCAAAAGGCTCGCTGTAGACCGAGTTAGACTCGCCCAAAGTAACGTAAACGTAACATCTCTACTTTTGGTTTGGCTACCATTGGAAAAACCATCGTCTACTTGCATAGACAGGCTAGCCAGTTTTTGAAAAATCGTTTTTTGGTTATCTGCTAGAACATTTTTTTTTTTATATCATATTGTATAGATTTCCAAAATTAATTTTAGATATATTTAAATCTGATTTAAATCAATATTATTCTGGGTTTGAGATTCGAACGTATTTTGATGGGTGTCAACTGAAATTGCTGTTAACTCAGGGTCTTCTACGTATTGTAAAACATATTGGGCTTGGGCTGCAGTTGTCGCTTCTGGAAGTATCGGTATGGATGATGACATTGATGATGTCTTTGGTTGACTAGTAACCTGGAACCATACATAAAATAATAAATTAATAATATTCTTGCCAGTTATATTTATAACAAACTTGAAGGAGGAGGGAGCAGCGAGCGAGCGGTCTAGTGACTATTCCACTGCCATGTCACCCAGACTTAGCGCCCGCTGAGCAGCAGAATGGTCGAGTAGTTTTCTGACCTTAACGAAATACAGACTGAGTTTACAATAACATGCAGGAAAATTTACTTATGGTCGCCGGCATAAATTTTATCCTGTTATTTTGAACTCAATCCCTATGGATTATGGTATGTTAGTCACAGAAAAAACTCGAGAATTTTGCTTCTTAGAGGGGGCTGAGAATTATAGATCATGTATCAATCGTATTATATTACACACCTTCACGGAGATGGAACACAGGTTGCGTGTCGGAGAAGTTAATATTATTATACTGTTAATATTATTATACTGTTAATATAACAGGCAATCGTCATATAATTTTGCAATGTCCAATAACTACAAACACAACAAATATCGAGTTTGGTACAAAGCACTGACCCGCCGCCGCCGCCTGCATATACCTATTATTGTTATTATCATCTACTTTACCTACCCACTTAGAGATTGCAAAAATTATCAATCTAGTATTTATCAGACAAGTAATAATAAAATCTTTAGTTAAGTTTCCATTATATAAAGTAAACCAACTGCAACACTAAAGCATGGCAACGAATAATTCATCACTTTAACCTGTGCCTCCAGGATAGATAGTTACTCAAGGCATTCTGCTAACTGAGCTATCTCGATTATGGCTCACTATGACCAATTCTTCTTCCACGTTTTATTACGTGTTATGGTGACATCCCTATCTATTCAGCCCCTAAAAAGAAGACTAACCTGTGCAGTTATGTCTTTCCACAAAAATATGTATCTTTTATGTCTTAAAAACACTAATCAACTGCCAGCTTAATAAGATTTAACCTGGAAGCAAGAAAATATAACAACAAAGTACACCACATCTGTATTCCCCGAAGAGATAGACAGAGCTGTACACAGGTGAACCCACATTACTGTTTTAAGTCTCATGTAACAAGTGGTGAGTTTATTGACATATATGGGGAACAATTCTAAATTCTGGGCTGTTATTGTGAATTTCTTAAGAGAAAAATCTAATAAGACTTAGCCCAACCCGGGAATCGAACCCAAGACCTTAGACACGGTCGTCGCGCTTGGCACCATTAGACCAACAAGGTAGGCAATCAAAATATAGTTAAGACTGTTAAAATATTTTAAGATTTATAGCGTAGGTGCCTAGTGAGTTATTGATACTTCTATTTATGTATCCTAATAACATGTGACTACATACTGATAAGTAGTTTTTGTCGGTAGGTATGTTTATGTTTACTAGGTATGAGAAATAGGTTCGTTAAAGAATAACAACATTTTGTAAGTAATAATTCCCTTTTATTAATTCATTAATGACATTACATCATCCGCCATTCATCTTCATAAGTAATTAGAATGGAATCTAAGAAGTGTGCAGTGGCGAAATATTTTCTTGATACTTAGCCTCACTCCGGCATCATATAATTGACATTCGCATTCCGTGCGGACAACGCGCCTGTGCGTTTATAGGACTTTTACCGTGTGCTCGCGGCGCGTATGCGCGTCCATACAATTTACATAACTTTTTTGGAGTGCGGCGCGCCGAACCTGCGGTGCGAGCACGGTTCTTTTTATCGAGTCATTTGTCGATTTTAAATGTCAAATTTGACATAACGTGTTGATAAAACGATAACGGTAGCACGGTGCGTAGTATATCGACCCCTCGATAAATTCGACAAATCTTATCGATTATGTCGACATAGCTAGCATGGTTCTTATGTTCGACAGTTCTTATTGGTAAATTTGCCGAATTTTGTCGAAATTTTATCGTCATTTGAAAGTTAGTAGATAAAGATTCTTTGAAGCAATTTAAAAAAATCGACATGGATTTTGGTGATATAATTATTTTAGAAGCCCTAAGAAGAGCGCGTCGGGACACAGAAAGGATCAACAGGCGGAGATTAAGAGATGCGAAGACGGAAATTTTAAAATTTATTTTAGAACGAGTAAAGAAATTGCCATTACTCTGATTCAAGGATTAGAGGGTGATTTAAGAAGAAGTCGGTCTCATGGTCTCCCAGTGCATATTGTAGTTAGTAATAAATTAATCCTTTCTATGTGATGCTAATACTTACCTTTATGTTCACAACTTATTCATGAAAATCCGTGTTTCAGGTGTTGACTGCAGTACGCTTTTATGCTGTTGGCAGTTATCAAAGGTGTATTGGTCAAGATTACAATATTGCATTGGGACAGCGGACCGTTAGTAAGGTGGTGAAGGAGGTATCCCAAGCCATAGTTCAGCAAATCATGGACAATTACATAAAATTCCCTAGTACAGCAGAGGAAAGGAGGGTTGTTGCTAGTGGTTTCCAAGCATCGCATGGTTTACTGGAATGTTTGGGGTGTGTTGATTGCACACATATTTCCATTGTCACACCGCACAACAATAACCCAGAAGACCCACCTAGTGGCGACAAAAACCGGAAGGGAAATTATTCAATTAACACCCAATTTGTGACTATGTATAACAATATTTCTGACATGACATTAAGTTGTTCTTGTTGGCATTGTATCGTTGTATATTGGTACTTACTTCTTCACTATGGTCTGCAATCTTTGTTAGTACATAATCATAAGAAATGTAGCAATTTCATTATTATGCTATAAGCAGCTGTTATATGTTATTATGCTGATATAATGATGTTAGTTAGTAACTAATTGATTAAAATGTTGTTTCAGGTATGCGATTCAAATTGTAAATTATTAAATGTCAATGCTAGGTTCCCAGGGTCAACACATGACCAGCATATTTTTAACCAAAGTGCAGTTAAAGATGAAATGACCAGGCTTGTGGATTTAAGATTGGGAAAATATTATCTAATTGGTAAAATAAAATAAAGCTTTTTAAAAAAAAAAAGTACTTATTATTAACATTAAAACAAATAATTAAGACCTTTGACCAGATCTCAAGTAAGACTATTGCAAAGTATGCATGATCCCACCGCTGCTGTTGACATCATCGTCAACATCAATCTTCATCTGCCTCATCAATAAGTACTGGCTCAGACACCCTGGACTGCATGATCAACCTTAGAATAGAAAGAACAAGATTAAAAAGTTTATACATTTTATTGAAGCCTAGTTGATTTTAAATATTAATTGATATTTTTTTTCAGGTGATTCTGGATATGCCAAGCAAGCATATATGCTGACACCAATTTTGCCAACCCCTCCTGAAGGCTCCCAAGAGTATAGATATAATCATAAAATATCTCAGGTCAGAAATTGTGTAGAACGAACTAATGGCATCATAAAGTCCATATTTAGATGCCTTAGAAAGGATAGGGTACTGCACTACCAACCACGGGCTGCAGCACTGATAATGTTATCTTGCTGCACCATATATAATATGATGCACCATTATAGGTAAGACCATAAAATATTAGATACTCCCCAAACATCTAATACAAAATAATTATTAAATTACATCTCTACACTAATCACTCTTTTTTCCATTTTAGATACCCAATGCCTGAACTAATTTACATAGAACCAACAGATGAATCCACAGAAGATACCACTCCTGTCACCAATTAATAGATCAGCAGCTTTACGTCGACAACAAGAAATGTTGGAATTCATAAACAGTTGACAACTTTCTTTGTATTTTATTTTTATTCTACTTTAGTTACATTTTACTAACTGAATACATGATTACTTTTAAAACTACCTCTATAATACTTTCTAATTCTACACCTACCTCTATGATACTAATAAATGGGTTAATTCTTACAATTCAAGAAGTTTATTCTTTTCTTGCAATATGATATTGCGTTCTGTAAGAATATTATTTCTTTTTTCTTCTATCACATTTCTCTGCTCCAAGTGCTTCGCTATAGCCTAGTTATGTAAAAACATTATTCAAAATATACAGTGTATATTATTGTTACTGTATTTGGCCACCAGGGGAAAGGTGTACGAGATGATTCACATAAAGGAGAATGCTTGTAGTTTATATGATATTCTACTTAGCGCGGATGTAAAAACGTATATCCATAGTAAATTTATATATCATACTCAGCCGGTTTTAGCAAACCCATTGATGGCGTTTAATGGGACTGCTGCTTTTAAATAAGCTTCTCCAAAAATCTTTGCAATCTGAAATACAGTCACTGATCTGCCAGGATTGTTGTTCATCCATTTTTCGAGTGACTGATTGTGGTAAATGCTCAAGGGATACATCAAGCTGACGTCTAAAGGTTGCAGTTTATGGGTGCAGTGTGGAGGCAGACAGACAATAGTGACGTGGTTTTCTCGAGCTTTTAAAATCAATTCCAAATTTTTTGTGTGTGAAAGGTGGCCATCTAAAATCAACAGCACTGGGTCCTCCGCAGATGGTTTCGTGTAGCTTAAAAACTGGTCAAACCATTTGGTAAAAACTTCCAGATTCATCCATCCAGATGAATTACAGGCCCAGGCGGAGCCTGGCGGTGCGCCATCTATTAGTTCCATCTTCATACGAACCCTTCGAAAGATAAACATGGGTGGAATAAAAGTTCCAGAAGCAGACATACAAATTACAGCTGTTGTACTCTCCCCCCTTTCAGCTGATGTAACTCGTGCTTACCTGTTTACGTCCAGTTGTTGCAAACACCTTTGTATTTTTGGTAGGCACGGTAGAAATGCCAGTCTCATCAACGTTATAGATACGGTACCATGGATGGTTTTTCGTCTCTTGAACACATTTTAATGTGGAATAAAACTTATCTACGACTGGTTTATTAAAGGCCCGTGCTCGAGCAGTTGAAGTGGATTCAGGTGCCCGAAGCGCTATATCTGGATGCCGCTGACGGAATCCTCTTAGCCAATCATATCCTGCTTTTTCTTTGTTGAAAGGGTGGGTGATATTATTTTTAACTGCAAGTTGATATGCTAACGATACAACATCTTGTCGTGTTAATCCGTACATTCTCGTCTCCATATCTTTAATGTGCTTCACGAGCTCAATTTCCTGTTCTGCCGTAAAAACTGTTTTTTTCCACCTAAATATTTTATTGCACCGACAGCCACTTTATTTTTGCCTTTAGCCCGCCTTTTTAGTGACATTACAGGCACTCCAAACTGTTTACTTGCTGATCTAAATGGCATGCCATTTTTAACAGCATCCAGCGCTTTGAGCATGGAGTCTTCCGACCACAACCCGCGGTTAGTTTTCCGTTTATAATTACGAGGCATGGTCTAAAACAAAATAAAGTATTTTTTGTTATTATTTGAAATCTACTACATTTTTTTAATAATGCAGGCAGGTCATATTAATTAAGTCATATTTATTAGAAAAAATACATAAACTAAAACGTAATAACATACCTACAAATTGTTAAAAAATATCCCCGTAATAGTAGGTATGATTATGCTACTGTAACAAATATAATCTTGCCCCAACATAAACTTTTTTACTCAATGTTCGATAACATAACCTATGTGGTTTCATCTGTTACCATGCTGTTAAAAAATCAAAATAGAGCAATATCCAAAGCTAACTAATACAACAGCCTCAACAATTAAGTACCTAGAACACATTAGACATAAACTTAAAGTCAGCCTTACCTTAGATCAAAGTCACGTAATATTTGTTTTCTTCCTCAAAAAATTTGATTGTCACTCACGACGCCATTACGTTTGACTGAGGCGGGGGAATATCGGGGACTACATTTTACCAATAAAAACAACTAGATGACGCTACTGGTTTCGTTGCAATCTAAAAGGATCATCTTCCCTCAACGGATCATCTCGTACACCTTTCCCCCACTATTTTGGCTTTTACAGTGACATAATTAAAGAGAACTATAAAACCATTGAGTGACTTAACAATACGATAGATAATGCTTACTACTACTTACTATAAGAGCAGTAGTGGATGACCCTGAGCAGGTCTCATAGATTTGCCCCAGATCTTTGCCTCTCAGACGTGAGGGCTCGGGCTGTGTGGGCAACTGAGGCACCGTTGCCAATGGCGATGGCAGTGATGGTGGCATTGGTGCTAATGTTGGTAGTGGCTCTGGTGGTGGCAGTGGCGCTGATGGTGGTAGTTGCACTATTACTGACGGCGGCGGTTGCATAGATCTTGACTTCGGCGGCGGTATGCAGTGGAGCTGACGGCGCCAGTATTGTTGTTGAATGCGGCAGCTCTGTTGCCGACAGTGGAACCAACCACGATGGCGAGAATGGCAAGACCGTTTCCGAAGGTGAGAGTGGTGATGGTGGTAGGACATTTTTTGTTAATGTCGACGGCTGCACTCTTGTTTCAGGCACACATGCATGCCCTGAGATGTGACCTTACCAATAATATTCAAGATCTGGTCATCTCCACCAGACAAAACAGGTACCTCAATATAGTTGCCCGTTTGGCGCCGAGCATTGTATACACGTGCATTATTTGTTTTTGCCTTTGTTTTTAAGTCTCGCCATGTCTGAAATACGAATTACAAGTCACTACTTATACAACAGACAGATCTAAACATGATTGCGAATGTACCCGAAACTAAGCTCGCTTTTCTTTATTAATATTTGTGGTTAAAAATAAACTTACAGTCTTCCACTGTTCAACTGATTTGGCTGGACCAAGCTCCGCCAACTCCGAAGCTATTTGCAGCCACACCTGCGTTTGGTTTTGCAGGCCCATCGCGCAATTGAAAGTGCCAAGAGTCACCTCGCTATGCTCTCCCATAAGCTCGATGAGCCTCGTTTTTTGTACGGAGGTGCACCGTAGTTTTTTCCTGTAATAAGTAAACAAGATTTAAACATATCAGATATTCCTTTGAAGAACAATCTACGTATAGATGTTAACTTACCTTGGGGGCTCCGACATAGTACCTATAGCCTTACTGAAATTCTCAATTTCAATAAAGAATTTATTTATAAACTTAGAAAAAAATCACAATTTCAAATTTATGAATTTGAATTGTAGTACAAAGATTTGACACTTTGACCAATGACAATGACGGTCAGATGAGAGAATTAACAAAGATCCCATCTGTCCCAATGTATTATTTAATTTAAATGTTTTACTTTATTTTAACAAAGAATAAGACATTATTAAAAGAAAAAAAAAACGACTATTTTCAGTCATGCGGAAAAGAATTCTTTGACGCTAAGCTTTGACGATTTAGTAAAACGCAGATGAGTGAATGATGAACGATTGTTTTTTTCTTAATCATGTGTTGCCAATTATAAAGTCGATAAGCTGTCGACAAGACATAGCCCTCGACAAGGCTCGATCAAGCTATCGAGGCGAGTTCCGTGCTACCGAACCTCGATAAAATTCGATATGTTTAAACTTATATCGTCTCGACAAATTTATCGATCAAAGAACCGTGCTTGCACCGCTGTGCGTTCATTGTGTATCTCTATTGTTTCGAAAACATCGTAAAATAAGGATTTATAAGGGTGTCTACACATTTACACGTTATTTCAATTGTTACATACGATATTCGTTTGTTAGTTTGTTACACAAGTACCTAATTTGTTACGAGTGTCGGTGTGAAATAATCTCGTTCGTGGTGTACCCCCCACAACTCGTTTTCCGAGTCGTGTATTTATGTATCTAACTATTGACACTGATTTGTGAGCGTGCAATAAAAAATCAGGCATAAAAGAATAAAATTTATTTTTTTGTTCTTTTAGCCACGCCTTTTCCTTTGGCCGTGGGTAATTCCGGCTGGAGGCACGGCCGTTTGGCGGGTCTATTATGACGGCTCTCTTCGCCGCCTGCAGCTAAGACGTCAATGTCCCGCGACCTGCAATACTACTGCCCTCGGCGCCGCTTCCCCCGAGCTCGCCGCTGCCCTCGGCGACGCTTCCCCCGGGCTCGCTGCTTCCCCCAGGCCCGCCGTAGTCAGCGGCAGTTGGAGGCCGTGACTCCGACAGGACCCAGTCACCAGTCAGATTTGTATCCTCGTCTTGTCTAACAAAAAGTTATAAAGATGTAATAGGACCTATTGGTTCGATAATTATCTATGGCAATAAATTCAAAGAAAACTACATAAATACATTTACACATATTACAGCTAAACCTTTGTATTTTTAGTTATAAAAAATATGAATACTTACAGAAATCCTTGAGCTTCCATTTTTCTTATTTTCCCGTAATGCAATATGCGTAATTGCAAACGACAACATACTATCTTTTTAGTTTATGGCCATTCAACACCAGGGTATAGTCATCGGGGCGTATGCCTAGTTCTAGGTGAATCGTTTTATTTGAAAATAATATTAAATCCTATGAATCTCAACGACGTAATTTAATATTTTGCAAAATAATTAGTAGACAATTTTGTTCCTAAAAGATCCATTGCGTAGCCAAACAACTAACTTCAGGACCGCCAAGATACGCCGGCCGTACCTACTGAATAGAGACGTAAAACGTCGAACTAATAATTCTGTGGTATGGGTTCTTAGGAAAAGTTCATTGTTTATTGGGGGAGCCCTGATGAGTCGCTGGGACAAGAGCAATCACCAGGGCTCCCCATAATCAACACGCTCTTGCAGCCATGTGAGCTATACGCTGCGAGCTGGTGGTGCAGGGGCTTGTGCTGCTGGTGCAGGCCGGGGCTGGTTTCTGCAAAAAAAGAAATTATGATTCTTATATAAGGTCCTAATTTATTAGGTAATTTCCTTTGAAAGGCGTAATATGTAAGTCAAATACATTCACTTTAGCTAAAAATTAAATGGATATAACAAATTATTTGTAATTAACATAGTACTAGCAAGACGAAAACTGTTCCTTGAACGGCGAACATTAAGAAAAAAATTAAATTGTTGTTAAAATTTGAATTATGGCTTAAATGAATCCTTATCATGTACACATTGACCCCTTCAAAAAAATTACCTAATAAATTAGGACCTTATATAAGAAAACTTTTGAACATGAACCTACATTGAAAACCAAAATGTAAGTTAGTTTTTGAGTAAAAATAGTAGAATAAAACATAACAGTCTCTCAAAGAGGCAGTTACAGCTACTTTTAGAGGGACATAGTTGGAGGGATTGTTTTTTATTGGAACAGGAAATAGTATAGTAATAGCCCTGATTTGCTTTAGACTAGGCATCAGTTTATTACTAGCTGACCACTAGCAAGTTGATGCCTGTTCCAAAACATATTACTAGTTACTTTATCTTTGTGTACCAAAAATATAGGTACATAATTGTGTGAAGAATGTCCAGAAAAAGGGCACTAATAAATTTAAACAAATTAATATCATGAGTTGGCAGTTCATGTATGTGCAGTTGAGCTACTATGTACTCACATCATTGGCATATAGTCCCTGTCTTCCGGCCTGTACAGCAGCATCGGGTGTAAATGTAGTTCCAACCGCCGCATGCGCTCAGGCACGTCGGCGATTGGAACTAACATTCGCCGAATCTGTCGAAGTAAAACAATTAATGAAATCATATTTCTTCTTCTGTATAGGTACACGTGTTCTGTACACGCGAAGTATTTCGAGTGACCATAAAAATGCGCCGTGTATAATTATTATTCCCTTATTAACATTAACCTAATACTATTGAATTATTTAACATGGAGTTTCTTGCCGGTTCTTCTCCATGAGACCAACTTCCTGGAACCGTGCACCTAGCTTTGACTTTTCATAAGTGCCTTTAATATGGTCTATTTGAAATAAAAGAAATGAATATGAAAAAACAAAACTAGCACTAAACAATCAATAACGGTAGGTATATACCTCGTCCACCGACTCCACCACCAACCGCAGCGTGCCCGCCGCGTCCTGGGCCTGGTGCAGCTGCTCCAGCAATTCATATACAGGTCTGAAAGTAAGAAATCATTAAAAAAAAAATAAGTGCCTAATGAATACAATATTGCCTACATGAACTATTCATTTAGAAGTTGATACTTACTCGTTGGTAGAAGTCTGGGGCATCAGCACCAGGCCCACAGCAAAAGACGCGGCGAATAGCATGGCTCCAGCATGTAGTCATTTTACAAAAACTTGCAAGAAACAATGTCGTTTTTTACTTACTGTTTAAATTAAATTGTCGCTGTCAAATTTTAATCGTAACCTAAAATTTTGAATGATCGAATGAATGATAAACTAAAAAGATTTTAATTCTGCCTGTTGATTGAAAAAATGAACTGTCACGGCTAAATAATTATCATTCGGGGCTGATGTCCACCCATTAGTCGTAATGCACACGTAATCTGCTTGACAGAGTTCTGATTTGACCTTTTCTTTTGTTTGATTTTAGACATTTGTCATCAATGCATTAGATAACGTCTTACGACTAGGTAGGCGGGATTTAAATATTTAATAAAATCTTTGAGCTCCGGGGATTCAATAAGACGGAAGGCTAAGTAATTTTTGGTGCATACTTTTACTTGCATATTTTTTAAATGTTCATTTTTATAGCAGAAAGCGGCTTATAAAAGTACTGTGTTAGTTTGCTGTTAGTAGCTGGAGCTTTTTTACATAGATCAGTGCTTGTAGTGGTGGCTGGTAAGGAATCAGATGGTTCAGGCATGACAGTAGTTGAAGCAGTAGGAATCTCAAGCACTTGTGCTGTTGAATCAGTGGAATGTGTTTTCAAATTGTGGATTTCTGTTGCGGAAGAAGCTATATTTTCAATCGGACATTCACGAAAAGCAACAAATACTTGTGGATGCTTGCTTTTTGTGTGCCTGATCAGGATGTAAGCACCACCACCTTTATATGAAAATACTTTCTGACAAAAATTGCATTTGGCTTTATTATTTTTGAGGTCCGTAAAAAACTGCCAAGCTTTTGAGCATTTTCTATCACCATCACCAGACATACTACGCATGCAAAAAACAAACATAAATAAATTCAAATGAAGTAAACATTTAAAAACCATGGTTTAATTGTATTTACGTAGGGTATCTATATTTAATTGTTAGGAATCTAACCCAAGTAACTGAAGTTTACGAGGACTAGACGCGAGCAGCGCGGGTCATGGCAATGTCGCAGATGGATTGTAAAATCAGCTGTTTTACAAAACTGCTAGCTGATTTACAAAACAGTACTGTTATGAAAAACAGCTGAACGAAGTTTAGCGGTTTTACATCATTACTGAACTATAACACGCAGAATCGAATGAATGTTTTGCGTTTATCAATGCAGCGGGTCAACGATCAGAGATTATGTAAAACAACGTGAAATGAACTGTCAGATTGTTGATTTTAGTTCGAAATTTTGTCGCATATAGTTCTGTATGTCATAACAATAATAACCTAACTTTATTTTACTTGTCATTAGCAAAAAAAAGATGAAAATGTTGAATGACGTAAATACTAAACCACTATAATAGTCGACAATATATCGGGATTATGAAAGAAAATAAACGAAATTGATCCATGAGCGAGCGAAGCGAGCTCGGGAGTTTCGTGTATCCCGACACGGACAGGTTAGGTTTGAAGAGGACGACGGGGGCCAGTGAGCGAGCGTAGCGAGCGAACTACCCCCGTCATCCTCACCGTCGACCCAGCCACGGAAAGTCAAATCAGTTTTTTTTTTTTCTCTGACCGTCGTTCAGCTGTTTTATAAAACAGTACTGTTTTGTAAATCAGCTACCAGTTTTGTAAAACTGCGGATTCTACAATCCATCTGCGACAGCAACACAACCTGAAGTCCAAAGACCCCGCTGCCGCCCAGACCGGTGGCGCCTCGGCCAACGGACAATCAACATTCGCTTAGTTAATCCACTAGGTAAAGAAATTCCAAGAATAATATTGTTTTCGTGGCCACTATTAGCCTCTTGCCCTTTGAAGGATTAAAATGTTTTGCTGATACTTATACCCATATTTTTATAAATTATATGTTTATTCAAATTTCATACAACAGTATCAACTCAAACCAATAAAAATATTAAACCACAACAAAATTAGCCAAACAAGCAAAATAAATATTTATTGAAAGTCATATAAAAAACATAAATACTTACCTGGATATATTAATTAAAATACCTATTCACTTTAACTGCACAAACAAAGTATCAAATAAAAAACTTTTGCACTGGTCAACTGAAAACTCAAGTACGTTATGATATTTAAAACAGTCGCTTCAAAGGGCGCCTCACAGTATTTAGTAATGTCAACATATTTCCCTCTCGCTCAAGACTCGAAACGCGGTCACGTAATGTTCATTGTAGAATGACGAACGATTGTAATTTGTAGCATAAGTCTCGCTCCCTCTCTGTCCTCATCTTATAGTTTATGGAGACGGAGAGTTAGTAACGCGACTTCGAGACTACCGCGACATGAAATTTGAAGTAGTACAATATAAAATTTCGTCTCGGCCTTACATTTTGACGTCATGTATGGGACAAATGTACTACCTCTTGTATGTCCTACTCAACACTAATCTAAGGTTTGGCTGGCACCGACTCCAAGAATAATAATAATTGTATATTATTGTTCTAATAAATCGATTTTAAAGATTCGAATTCGAATCGTCAATTTTTTTAAAGTATTTTTTAGTAATTTGAAGTAAGTAAATAACTCAATTATTTTTTACTTTTTGTACATTTTTACACAGCAGAAAGATTTGTGGAGTCGGTTCTTGTTTTTTGTTAAAAAATATTTATATTACGGCACTAAAGCGGTAAAAATGAAGTAAGAGCACGCGTGATTAGTAAGCCTCATTATGAACTTAAAAGCGGTGCAATAAGAGCCACTTTATGAGCAAGAGTGTTGAAAAGTTTTTTTATAGACAATATAAGTTAATTACAAAGTAAAATTAGTTATTATTTATAGTAAAATTTCTAAATAAGATTTTACACGTAGATTTATTATCAATTAAATGTAAATTATCAAAATCAACATATATAAAAAAAAATGGAAATAAAATGTCATAATCACAACACGGCAGATTATCCATAACTATAAAGCAGACTTACACAGTTCATTAAACGTTCATCGCAATCAGTACAATCACAAAACAAGAAGTTTTCAAAATTCTTTGTTATTTTTAATTGGGTTAAGTATATAATTATAAATTGTATTTATCCTAAAAGCCTTTTTCCTTTAATTTATAAGGATACACCTAACAATTTTATATGCAGGAAATTTCTGAAGTAGTTCGTATTCATTTTCTATATTCGTTAATATTTCACTTTCGAAGATTTCTTGAATTGAGGTCCTTGCATCTTCTGTCATCTTATTTTCACAAGTATTGAAAGAAAGACAGAAAGAAAATATTTATTTGCATAGAATACAGGTGGTACCAGATGTAAAAATTGGTGGTTAAGGAATGAAAATTGTTTTGATATCTATTTGTTCAAAATTTGGGATAACGAATGTCGTGTTTCTTTTAAAATTTGTTTTACCTGTAATGGTAAGAGTACCTATACAAGTTGGCCTGTTAATGGTCTACTACAAGGTCTATTAGGTCTTCACCTATGAAATTGCCGTTTAATATGCCTACGGAAAGTTAAAGTCATAATTTGTGCATGTGCAGTGCGATGCGCGCTCGCATACGGACGTGTTTCCGCAGTACGAGTATTAGTTATTCGCGTATTGCGCGGCTGTAGCCGCTGCACGTCATTGTCGCTATGAGTTCACAACAACTTATAGTCAACGAGCTGTTGGCATTCATACAGCATGCCAACGACACCATAGACGAAGTCAGCATTTTGCAGATCTGCAAGTCTAACTTCAAATAGGAGGAGATAAAAAGCTTCCAAACGCTTGGGAAGGTCGACCAGATGCCGTCCCGTAGGAGAGATGGAACCGAGAAGAGCATATAAGACATTATCACCTTGTTGAAGGTGACCTATCCAGACGACGTGCCCGCTTTCGTGGCGAAGGAGCTTCATAGGCTGCCCCCCGTCACATTGGACCACGTCGAAGTTACCAGGTTGTCGAAGGACTTTATATTGCTGAAAACAAGCCTGGCTGAGGTGCAGTGCAAGTTAGAGGTGTCGAATAACACCATAGGTGAGCTACGTCCCGAAGTAGTGTTGTTACGCAATGCTGTTACTGTAAGTAGGTCGCCTGACGCTTCTAAGGTGAACACACGACGTGGGGTGCAAAATGTTTCAATCAGTAGTTTTGAGTTGACTGATGCGTTGCCGACAATGCAATCCGACCCACCACCGATCGCCCCCGACTCCAGTAGAGGTGACGACATGCGTTACTACGTCGACCCCAAAACGTGCTTACGCTGCTATCACCGCCAACAAACCCGCTGCGTTAGAATCCAAGCAGCAAGGAGGGGAACAGCAGAACCACCGTGAACCCATTCACAGGGATCTGCCACAGTGCGACAAGGAGGGCTTCATAAAGGTTGAGAAAAAGAAGAGAAAGCCCACTTGTAAGAATCAGTGTGGTACTGCACCGACTGGACCGAACCATCTGCTGCGTACGGCTGTGCCCGTGACGCCGCTGCACTTTTCCCGGCTGTTTTACTCTACAAAGGCCGAAGAGATTGTGGGGAGTATATTCGGATCAAGACCAAGTTCACAATGAGGGTCGAGCGGTTGGAATCTCGACATAATGCAAACTTCAGTTCATTTGAAACATTTGAAATTTAGAACTCAGTACTATGGCAACTCTTGTGGTGGTTACTCATCTATCTGATATAGTCTAGAAACTTAGTTTGTGTCGTTGTGGTCTGTTATTCCACTATGAATGTTCAGAATAATAAACGCATACGTCGCAAAACCCGCACTGTCAGTACGCCCGGCTCTCACACGCCGAGCGAGTGCGCACGCACATTGGTTTGGTTTTACAAAAATCGTTAATGTCACTGCGGCCGCGCGCACGTGATGCGTGACAGTAGCTCCGCGGCCTAGCCTAAGCGAATGTTACTTAGCAGTCATCGTGTACACGCTCACTGCGTAAGTCGATTACGATAACTTTCAGAGGGTGCATCATGGGGTCTTTTAGGGCCGATGCATAACTTTTAGTGAGTTAAAGGGTCGAAAAGCTCCGACAATGATATGAACAGTACAGCAAATACAATATCATTGTAAGTAAGACGATTTATGAATATATATTAAAGGCAACATATTGTGACATTATCAACCAAGTTAAACATTAAATCGCAGTTAGATTCACTAGCTAATTTCTTTGGAAATAAGAAAATAATCTATCGGATCTTTTCGACCCATTGTCCGCACTGATTAATCACATTATTGATATGGTAGTTATGTTGTAGGTAACAATAAAATATCGATATCTAAACTAAGTAATAATTTTTAATTAAATTTAATGACTGCATAGTATTGGACTTATGACATTTGTTATAGTATTCACGACAATATGTTTTTTTACATGCTTCGCACATGGTTTTAACCTTTTTAACTTTGTTATTGGCGTCTTTGCTATTCATTGTTTGGCGTAGTATATCATTGCATCCTGAACAGTTACGTTTCTTGATACCCATTGTAAAGTTATGTACTGCACTGGCAGATGGTGGATCAGTTTCTGGGAGCATCTTGTGTTTTTTCAATGAAGTCTGTGATAATTTATCTATTCTATTTTCAACGAACTCATTCTTTGTAAGTTTATTCTAATTTTTCATATTATATACAATCAAAGCATTTATAACTGCAGTTCCAAACAGCAGCTCCATCATCAATTTTCGATACCATTTAAGGCCCCGTTTTCATGTGAAGTAATATGAAGACATTTGATCGCTATAATCGATCCTTTTTTTATAATTATTACAAGTGAGTACGCAATCGGGCTTCAAATTATCTTCATTTGTTCCTTTTCGTTATTTTCCGGTGCTTTTCATTGATGTATCATGATTCTTAACGGTACTCATCAGTACTGGGCGTATGTCGAACCACTTCAGTACACGGATTCCTCTCTTGTTCATTTTACCAATAATCTTACCTTTTTTCAATTTAGTTCTGATAATAATTTTTAGTAAACCCTTTCTAATAGAACGAAAGTGCCGCAATAAAATGTTTTCTGGTCAATTAAAGCCTCTGACAATCCAACTGATGTCTAAAAATTATCTGCTATGACAATTCGTTCTTCATTTTCTTAATCTTTTATAAGTTTCATCACAACATTCTGACTATGATCAAGTTTCCGTGCGCTATCACCTTTTCCTGTATAATTTATAATATAAAAAAAGTGTATCCCTCTGGTGTGCATGCTTTATATAATTTAACACCATATTTATGCAATTTGTTTTTGATGTCGCTCACCTAACAGTATAATGACACATCTACTTTTTTCTTATTTTACAGAAATGAGGGTCAAAGATTTTACAAATGTTTAAAACGAAGTTATGAGTTCATTTTACATTTTATCATGGATTTCATGGTTTTAACAACTAGTATAGACCTTAATAGATACTTAGGGATAAAAAAATCCACTTCAAGTTTCCAGGAGTTACTTCATAACAGTCAAAGAAGAAGAAGAGCCATGCAATTGTGCCGTTATACTTTTAACAACTTCCAAAAATATCATGTATGCCTCCAAAGCCATAATTATACAGGATGTGAAAACCAAGAAATAAAGACAATTGGTTAATAAAAAACAAAAGTTTTTATTTGAAATCAACATACATTAAAAAGTTTAACTAAAATATTATGATAACCTATATTTGGCTCGTGAATCGTTAAGAAATAGTCATCATCAACTATAACAAATAAAATAAAGTATAATCACGTATCTTCTCTTAATTGTAAAGGTAGGTAATCATCATACATTTTTAAAATTATGGTGAGATAGTTACTCTCCGTTCTAAAAATAATAGCACTTAAAAGCTTGGCAGTTTAAGTTCAGATAAAGGTACGATAATGAAATCCAGATTCAAATCAAGTTTTACCTTATCACTCCGAAATTTTCAGGGAGTTTACTTTACCTTTAAGTATCTTTATTAATTGACTAAGCAGTAAACAAAACTATAAGCATATTAGGCAATATTAGGAACTTGCACAGCAGGTTCATGATTTTGACCTTTACTATTCGACACGGACCTTTTTCTCTGTGTGTTAACAGCTGGATGAATTTGTGCATGAAAAACTCACTCTTGTAACGCTTGTGATGCATAAATTCACCTTTTTGAACTCTGTTTAAATACCTACGTAAAGCTTTTAACACGATGACTGCTGAGTAACATTCGCTTAGGCTAGGCCGCGGAGCTACTGTCACGCATCATGTGCGCGGGCCGCAGTGACTTAAACGATTTTTGTAAAACCAAACGAATGTGCGTGCGCACACGCCCGGCGTGTGAGAGCCGGGCGTACTGACAGTGTTGGTTTTGCGCAACGTGTGCGTTTATTATTCTTCAACATTCATAATGGAAAAATAGACCACAACGACACAAACTAAGTTTCTAGACTATATCAGATAGGTGAGTAACCACGACAAGAGTTGCCAAGTACTGAGTTCTTAAAAAAAACTATAAATCATACAGCTTTTCCCTATCGACGTTTTAAAAAGTAAGACATTATATTAATATTGTATACAATACAATGCCATGATGTATGCCTTTTGGTAAGATTATAATAAATATCATAAATAAGCGGCAAAGAAACGATTGTACATTTATAAAGTACGTTTCAATTATCATCCTTAATTTAGTAGTCGTTTCGTAAATACTTGATCAAATTCGCCAATTGGATGGTTCCGCCATCTGTCGGATTTAATCTGGCTTTTTCACAAACTTTCGAGTAAATTATGAGTTTACCGACATCTATGATTTTCAAAATAGCCACTAGATGGCTCTATGCTAAAATTTTATTCATACTCAACAGTCTTTTTTCATTTTGATATGAGTATTAAACTATCGTAAGATACATATATTACTAATCTGTGGTAATAAACGATAATTGCTTAAATTACCTGGTCGGACCATGTCTACTTATAAAGTGAGTAAGTTTTGAATGATTTAATAATTATTTATTATTGG
The DNA here is from genome assembly GCA_935421205.1 of Xylocampa areola. Classification (NCBI taxonomy): domain Eukaryota; kingdom Metazoa; phylum Arthropoda; class Insecta; order Lepidoptera; family Noctuidae; genus Xylocampa; species Xylocampa areola. The sequence continues at coordinate 10,175,533 of OW285222.1, forward strand.
TACTAATGAGTTTTTAAACCTATTTTATGTTATTAGAGATCATCAAAAATGAACCGTACCCAACTACACCAGCTAAGAAGTGCATTGAAAACTTATGGCACCGTATTAAGAAGTAGGACATTTGCCACCACTTTGTTGTTGATGTAAAAAAAACTGCACAATGATTTTAATAAAAAAAATGTATTAGTTCACATAATTAATCTGGGAGCTCTATACGAGTCCTAAAAAAATCACCTAGAGCTCGTATAGAGCTCCCACTACAGCGTGTGACGCCGGCGATGCTGCCACGTAGCCCGAGCTTGCTCCTCGAGGGCTACTGTGGCAGACATCAGCCGGAAATTCATGAAATTAATCATTTCGATTATGATAGGGATTAAAGTATCCCATAACTTCGCCTCGTCGCTGAGGCCGCCGACCTCCTCCTCAGGCCGGACCTGATCTGCAGATCTGTTTTGACAAAAAAAAAAGAAAAGGAATTAGTGAAATTACCAGAAAATTTCAACCATGAACTATAAAACTAGTAGAACTTAATAATGTTTTTAATCCTCGATCAACTCCCAATAACTATCGTCATCTCAGCCGAAAAACGTCCACTGTTGGACATTGACCTCTCCCAAACACCATTACGACCAGTCATGCGCTTCGCGCATCCAGCATATGTCCGCGAGCTTCACTAGGTCCTGGGTCATCAATGACCATAGCTATGAATTATAATAAATGCAGAATAGTGAATACTATACCAACAACGAGTACCTAGTTGGTAACCTACCTAATATGTTTTTGAATATATATCATGTTAGCTACACAATTCAAGGGGAAGCAGTCAGCAGGCAGTAATAAAATAATATTTATAATAATCAATTTTGGAGATCACTCATATTGATTCCTAAGCCTAACAATGTACTAATGAATCAAGCCTTACTTACTCAGTAATAGTGTCAGAATGGCGACGGCGGCGGCTCCGCTCCAATCCACCAAAGCTATAAAAAAAGAAACCATGCATGAAGTAACTTATCATTATTGCATTCCTAGCCCACTGTATGTTTTCGATAATTCATTGTTATTTTTTGTAATAAGATGCAAAAGACACGTTAGGTGCCACACCATGTTAGTAACAATTATCAAGCCTTCCCCATACACTCGCAAGACCGTACATATTAATAAATAAGACTATAGATATTCATAGGAGCATAATTTTGATAAAGACCCCCAGACTGATGAGTTGTAAAACATTTAAACAGTTTTCAACAAAGTACTCACCAACTCCAAATGGCGCCCATTTTTCTTCCCAATTATTATTTATGAGCTCATCTCTTTTCGACCTTCTAAGCAATCTAACAATAATTGGCCTAGGGAACTTTGTGGTTGAGTCGGCCACTGGGATTTTTTTTTTGTGGCCTGCCCTCGCCGCCCAGTCAATATCATCCAAGGTCAACTGAACACCAAGCTTAGAAGCAGTCAACAAGACGATGTGGTGAACGTTTTCGGAGGGGCATTCTTCAATACCCATGATCTCAATCTCATTACGCATTGTTGATTCCATTTGTTGATTTATTTGATCCTTTAGCTTGCAGATGGTGTCGTTCAAAATAACTACTTGGGAATTGCTTTGCTCTAGGGATTGTATTCTCTTATCGTAGCTGTCAAGACGTGCATTGCACTTGTTTACACCGTCCAGCAGTGATTTGAGTGTTGTGTTGACTACGTCCATGTCCGACCTTATAAGCCGGATTTCAGAAACAAGATCAGCAAAACACACGGAGTTCTCGGAAGCGTCTCTAGAGGGCGATCCAAAGGCCATACGCTTGTAGCCGCGTGATTGGGTATTGACGTTTGAGACGTCTAGCTCAACGCTCGTGGGCGCAGGACGTACGGGAGTGTTGCTATTATCAGTGCGTGGTGTCTTAGTCCGACAAGAGGGACAGAACCAGGAATCAATTTGCCTGTTCGTGTCGATTAATGTTGCGTTAACACATATTTTATGATAGTTAGCGTCACAGTTACAGCATTTAATTAGTCGGTCGGTGGTTATGTCCTGCTTACAAGCTTCACACAGCGTATTCATTTTACCGGTTTGTTTACAATTTGAATGCAGCGATGTACGATGGTGAAGGCTTGATAATTGTTACTAACATGGTGTGGCAGCTAACGTGGCTTGCATCTTATTACAAAAAATAACAATGAATTATCCAAAACATACAGTGTGCTAGGAATGCAATAATGATAAGTTACTTCATACATGGTTTCTTTTTTTATAGCTTTGGTGGATCGGAGCGGAGCCGCCGCCGTCGCCATTCTGACACTATTACTGATACTATTACTGAGTAAAGTAAGGCTTGATTCATTAGTACATTGTTAGGCTTAGGAATCAATATGAGTGATCTCCAAAATTGATTATTATAAATATTATTTTATTACTGCCTGCTGACTGCTTCCCCTTGAATTGTGTAGCTAACATGATATATATTCAAAAACATATTAGGTAGGTTACCAACTAGGTACTCGTTGTTGGTATAGTATTCACTATTCTGCATTTATTATAATTCATAGCTATGGTCATTGATGACCCAGGACCTAGTGAAGCTCGCGGACATATGCTGGATGCGCGAAGCGCATGACTGGTCGTAATGGTGTTTGGGAGAGGTCAATGTCCAACAGTGGACGTTTTTCGGCTGAGATGACGATAGTTATTGGGAGTTGATCGAGGATTAAAAACATTATTAAGTTCTACTAGTTTTATAGTTCATGGTTGAAATTTTCTGGTAATTTCACTAATTCCTTTTCTTTTTTTTTGTCAAAACAGATCTGCTGATAAACAAGCAATGGTGAGGGAGCAGGCCACAATACTGATCAGGAATGCTCTCATAAGGATTCTGCACAGCCGCTTGGCTGCGGGTTACGTAACGTATACGGGTGCCCTGGCAGCAGCTGAGGATTGGTGGCCAGAAGGGGCCGCCGCACTCGCCTCCAGCTGGCCAGAAAGGGTCGCCACACCCGACTCTAGCTGGTCGGCAGAAGTCGCCTTAGCTGAGGCCAGGTGGCCCGAAGGGGTCGCCGCAGCCGTGGCCAGGCGGGTGCAGAAACGGCGCGAGACGTTTTAGTGGGAGCTCTATACGAGCTTCGGTTGATTTTTTAAAAGGACTCGTATAGAGCTCCCACGTAAATTACATGAAATAATAAATATTTTTTATTAAAATCATTGTTCAGTTTTTTTTACGTCAACAACAAAGTGGTGGCAAATGTCCTTTTAAATACGGTTCCATAAGTTTTCACTGCACTTCTTAGCTGGTGAAGTTCGGTATGCTTCATTTTTTATGATCTGTCACAACAGAAATTAGGTTATAAAACGCATTAGTATCATTAGGAAATAATTATTAAAAATACTCACTTTATAATAATTAGACGAGTTCAGAGGTCGAGACTTGTTTTGATCTAGGTAATTTCAAACTGTGTTATCACTACACGATTATTAGTAGGTATCGGTGAAGGTTAAAAATTCCAAATATCACAGCAATCTGACACTAACTGAAGGTGGTGAAACAGGGTCTCATAAAAATAAAAGAGGGCACATAAAAATAAAAGCTCTATTTTTTGTTTTTTTTTTCCACGCCCTTTCCTTTGGGCGTGGGTTGTTCTTTGGCTTCGGTAGCTGCCGGCGGCGTCAGTACGTCGGCTTGCGGCGACTCCTGCCGAATACACCGCCTTTTCGCTGGATGCTGTATTTGTGTGGTGCATTGAGCAGCGCGCAGCAAGCCCGACATGCTTGTTTCGCCACCGGCGAATCCGACGTCAGCGTCCATCGGAGGCGATACCTCCGACGGGACCCAGTCACTGGGCGAGGTATTTTCGTCATCCCTAACAATAATTTTAAAAATTGGAAATTACACTTATCTAGGTAAACAAGAAAGTATATCTTCGAATGTTTTCAAATTATTCTTACATGCTATTATGTATGCCGATTTTTTTTGCTAATAGGATCGGGGCGCCAGGATTCCACCAACTTCACACGAACGTCAAAAATTAGTTCCACGCAGTTGACAGATGCGAATGGAAAAAAAATGAATGAGTTGGAAATATGAAATTTTGAATGATTGAATGATCATCATGTTTAAAAAATGTTTATGTTGACCCACCGAAAATGTTCGCATTTAGTAAATAGCGTCATATCGTTCTTAGTCCTATTAGCAATGAAATTAAAAAGCAAGCCTGCCATTTTTTTAATCTGACTAGCTTATGTTAGGATTCTGAAAATACCCCATTCATCTTAATGAGTTATGGTGGAATAAAGAAACATACATACCTACATGAAACAAAGAATCGGACTTTATGAAAGTGATTCAATTGATAAACTGAATAAAACATAAGGTTGGAATAGGTAGGTATTTAGAGGAAGTGAATAAAACATGTATTTTCTATCAAAGTTCATTATATTTGCGGCGGGGTTGTGACTATCGAAAGGTCAATTTTTCTCTAGTCAGTAGTCACAACCCCGCCGACGGCTGATTAAATTTGGGTGGATCCAGTAAGACGGCGCTGGGATGTCGATGGGCTGTGTCGGCCACGGCAATGGTATCGCAGCGTTCGCCTCGCGATCCGACTGCACCCGCACCGCTTCGCCACATCCTGACAGCCGCCGCAGCGCCGCCATACGCCGCTCTCTCCGCTTCTTTGCGTCCCAGTCGTTGAGTTTTCTAAAACAAAATTTTTCTTTACGATGTATCCACTATCAGTTAAGGTATTTTCGATCATATTATCACTTTGTAACCTAAAATATGTTACGAGGAAAACATGTAGGTGTAAAACAACTAGTATAGTTTTCTGGCGTGAAGAAAAGCGTAAATAAACAAAACAGGCACTCGACAGTATCTAGTTTAAAATAGAAATTATCACATGTTATTGACAGATTCTGTACAAGGTTTATCATGTTTTTGATACCTACCTTACCATACTTTTAGTGTTTATGAACTAAAGGGCTTGCATTGGTAAGTTTACTTGGGTAACAGTGGGTCAGCAAATAGGATCCTAATCACCATGCTTCAAAAACTGTTCTATAACTGATAGTCCTGGTAGGGAAACTATGCTTGTAGATAACGATTAACAATACAACAAAAACACTTACCCTTGAAGAGACCAAAAAATCATATTTAATTTAAATTACAATGTTGTAAAAAGCAACAGACAAGTTGTATTGTCAAATAAGTTTTAGTGTTCGCGCCAGTGTTGTCATTGCTACGGCTATTGCCGTGTTTTACGGCAATTTGGCTAATATTTACAAATAATTTACTGACAAATAAACAGGGGGGTTATAATATTTACAAAAACTTTTTGTCGTTATGCTTACTAAACTACACCGTGCAGTTTTTTTTTTTCGCAAGGGTAAACCTTCAAATGGTCCCAGGCCTCTTAGGGGAGAGGCCGGGGTATGTGGGATTCTTACCCACTAAAACCCCTTGGTGGCTCTCTAAACGCGTCCCGTACAATAAAAATACCCGAAAACCCTCACATGGTCACGACAACACATGGCCACAATGTGCTGCCGTCCTAATCGAGGTCGCTTGATGGACGCTCAGAACCCCCTATTCTGAACGTCCGCGACCTCGAATAGTATACAAACAATAATATAATGATACAAAATAATGAAACAGTAGTAATTCCGATTAAAAATTAAATATTAATAGATGAGAAAGACCATGGAAAATCAACAGGATTTCAAGAAAATCAAGAATATAAAATCAACAAAAGCACAAAAAAAAATTAAAATTTCTTAAAATTAAAATATATCGATTAAAAGTAATACAAGCAAAATAATATAGTAATAATAAAAGATTTAAAAAATCAACAGTTTTTACAATAATTTGACTTAAGTATACAAAGCATAAAGAGCAGGCACATAAAATTGACAATAATTAAGTTTTTTTATATCTGCTAATACGAGAATCTAGGGTAGACAGATTGTAGATGGCTAGTTTCAGTTGTCATTTCTTGGCAACGCTTCTATTACATGAATGTCCTCCCCGGAAGAGGTACTTATCTTACTGCGATTATTAGACGATGGAGTAGAGTTTGTCCGTCTGGCAGCACTTCCTCTAATCTTAAGCAAATTACTTACGATTTCTAAACGAAATTAATAAAACGACATGTTAGAATTTGTGGTGTCGTTTTGTCGCTGCTGTTCTTTATATATGAAAAATGCATTTAATAACATTACTTGACAAACGTGAATTAAATTTTTTTTGTACCACCTTGTTGATTTGTTATAACAAGGATAGTAAGAAAGCATTTGGTCTTTTCTGTCAACGCCTTTCATGTACTAGACAATGACATTAGGTTTGTTAATAACTTGACCGCGCCTATTTGTGTACTCGACAAAATCTGGATGTTTATGAAAAATACTGACATACTTTTTATTATGACCAGAAAAATACACATGCATGGTTTAGTTATTTCTAAGAATAAAAGAGATGAATACTCCATCCGGGAGGCGCAGGTTCGAATCCTGCTTCCGACCGTCACCTATTTCCACAAAAATTTATACCTTTAAGATTCGGTAAGCAAGCGTTAATGCTTTTCAAAGATTTATCTGTAAAAGAGATGAATTTATTTATTTTTAAGTGTTAAACCTAATAATTCTGACTACCTTGATCGCAGTAAGTAGTTTCTTTTTAGATTTATAGTAGTTTCAGCTCCAGAGAATAACTGATCACTGGCCACCGAAGTTGCCACATAATGGTCAAACGTCGATGATAAAACATAACATAGAACGAAGTATCGATATTTTAAACATCGATGTATCGTTCGCATCTCTACCTACCTAATATCACAATAAAACATTTCTGTGACAATAACATAATAAAATATATATTTTATTGTTAGTATGGAGCACACCTGCACGAAAACAAAAGCCGAAAATCTGTCGGGCTTCCTTTGTTTTAGATAGATAATAAGTACGGTCATAAAAATATTAAGTCTGTCCTTTTGAGTACAAAGAACAATATATAATTAACAATCTACCGCAAATCTAGTCATTGTTAAATATTCTTCTTTGTTTTTCACACCTGCAAGAATATGCAATGAAATACTCAGAATGAGCTGTTTTCGTATAGTTTAATTATTTATTTTGTCTTTCAATATATAAAAAAATATAATATAATAGGGATAGATACATTTCCATAATTAAAGGAATTTAAATTATTTTTTTACTAGATTTCTCATACTGCGGTAGGTACATTATTTCCGAATCAACATCTAAGTAATATACAGGAAATATTTATTCCATTATATTTTTCTAACGTACTAACAAAATAATTAAAAACGGTCGAAGTGCAAGAATGCAAAAACAGTGAACAACCCAATGTGTAGTTAGCACTGACCTAACGGCACAAAGCACACCAGATGTGTATTAGCACTGGCGTAACGGCCGGCAAAACACAATATATGTACATTGCAGCACATTCGTATTAAAAAATGTGCAAACGCAACATATGAGTGCGAGCCGTGCTCACGTCAAATTACAGAAACTCAAGGTAGGTGTTTTTCAGCAGTCATCGTGACGCGAGTATTCCATGCGCAAATCTAACTCACAGCTAACTACAGAGAGATAAAAAAAGAAAAGAAAGATCCTTGGCGAATAGTTACGTAGTACTAAGTTACGAAGATTTAAACCAGGTATCTTCTTTCATTACCTACTTAATAAGAATGAATATAATAAGAGTATGAATATAATTAATAAGAAAAGGTAGGTATTTCTTATACTTATTTAAAGATTATTATAAAATCCTTCATAATAGCTGGGCACTATGTTAGAACGAAGTAATTGTAACAAATCGTTTTTCTTTGAATCAGAAATATTCATTTTTGAATCATAAGCTGCTTTTAAATTAATTTGTGATGGTTGCTTTCTTTTTCGTCGTACCAATTTAAGCTTAGCTTGCACCCATTCTCCTTCAAAAGATGTTTTAAATTCATAGAAGTCACTATTTTTAGTAAATTTAATCATTGTTAACTCAGTCAGTTTTATTATATCCCCATTAGTGTCTTTCTGGTAATTAATGGCTTGCTCTTCAGTCAGCGCTTTCAAGTCATAAAAGTTACTGAAATGCATCTCATGAACAATGAAAGGGTTTCCGCTTTTTTTAGCATCTCGTATCAAATTAACATATTGATCTGGTACGTAGATGGGTCCAGACTTTTTAACCCTTTTTATTGATTTTTCAATCAGAGAATGGGCATTATCACCTTCATTTTGACTATGGCCGCTGATTAAAAACTTATGGCGCACAGAATTTATAGCTAAATTTTCGACGGCATAATAATACATGCTGAACACATATCTAAAAATAAAAACGTATTCATTAGAAATTATAATAAAGTTAATCATTATATCAAAATATTCACCGTAAAAAATTTGATACGTACCGATTTTTTTGTTGGCCACTACAATTATCACTGTAGAAAATAACATCAGAATTTGGATGCTCTTCAGCAACTTTCTCTAGAAACTTGTAGACGCAAGTTCCTATTTCTGTAGAACCTTTGGAACCCAAGCCCTCATGCCAAAAGTAACAAGTAGTTGAATCCGTTTTAATATTTGTTATCTGAAATAAAGTTAATATTATTTATAGTAGGTAATATTAAACATTTAAGAGTTAAATACGTTACTAATAGTCGTCTTACAGTAAAATTGTAGCAATTCAATTTGGATTTGTAGTAAAACGCTGATGAGTTGCCGATTGGCACAGGTAACTGTGCTTGTAAGTCATATATGGCCACTATGACTTTGCTTTGTGGTTCTCGAGAAAGTGCAATATCTGCTGCTTTTTCTGTACGACTTAACACCTTTTCTCTTTGGTGGTTTATATACTGGTGTTCTAGTTCTGTTTTCTTATCACTTTCTGCATTTTTGTAAGATTCACAAAAATTGCATTGGTCTTTTTTAGGTATAAAAAACCCTGAATTCCCTGTTAAAAATCTGACTGTAAATGAACAATGTAGCTGCTTCTTTACCGGCACTTCTGCGTTGGCATTCATAGTCGCGATGTAAGGCAGCCAAGGTAAGTCCACCATCAATAAACTCGCGACTGGTATTAGCACGTAAATAATGGCTTTCAACTCGTGGGACTGAATGGATATGCTTTCGAAGAGGTCCACGTATCCCATACATTCTTGCCTTTGTACACAATTAGAGGCGGCGTCTTTTCCCCCGAAGCGCTGGCACCAAGTAATACTGTAGTATTATCTCTTCCAGGTGAAGATATTACTCTAGTTGCTGCATGACCTTTAGCACCAACGATTTTAGTTTTGGCCGGGTCCTTGGAAAAGCTTGTTTCATCGAGGTTCCATATGGCCGACGGTTTGTACTTCAAATCTAAGTCACTTATTGTCTTTTCCAGGAGATCAAAATAAGGTTAGATAATAAATGGGTCGGCAGCCCTTTTCCGCGCGTACTCTACAGCTTGAGGCTTTTTCTTGGATAAACCATGACGTTGTTTAAAAGCCAAGAACCAGTCTTTTCCGGGTAGGCCATTTTTGAAAGGTGTAATCAGATCGTTTTGGCTTACATAATCTCCAACCATCTGCAAAACTTCTTTCCTGCTAAGCCCAAAACCATATTTTTCCATAATATGGAGACTCGTAGCCAATTTATATTCTATTTCGGGTGACAGAGCTGTATTTCGCCCAAGTGTTGTAGATTTTATTCTTCGTTTATTAACATGATCCATTATGGTCATACGAGGTATTTGGTACGTTTTTGAAGCACTATAACTACTCATCCTGCCACATTCAACCTCTTGTACAGCTTCTCTTAATTTTTCCTTTGAGTATGATCCTCTATTAGATTTTCTATGGTACTTTCCCATATTTGTTAATTTTTTAATTTAATTACCTGAAAATACATTATACCTATATAAATATATTGCAGTAAGCAGTAGTCATTTTAATAATAATCAATTACAAGTAAAGTTCAGATATGGTAAATAACAGCACTCATATGCAATACGAAACAGTTATCATTAAACAAAAAAATTTGCTTAGCGTGAAAGGTTATATACACCGGTCTTCACCGTTTCCAGGTGTCATCACCTGGAAACGGTGAAGACCGGTGTATACCGATCTTAGCCTCCAAGAACTAGACGGACTTGTCCACTATTGCACTTTTTTTTTGCATCTTCGGTTGCCATCTTTGTAGTTATTGAGAATTCGTCGTATTTCGTACTGTACGGTCCTACCCTACGGACGGTCTTCGCCACATTGACCTTATAGGTACTTCCATTAAATCGCTCACGCTCATTCCGACAAGTAGTAGGTATAAGAGAAATGGTGCAAGTTAATCGATAGATAGTAATGATAAGGTATAAAAAAAAAATACAAAACTTTAGTCCAATATTATAGTTAGTACAAAAATATTAGATGAATAATGAAACCCTTCCTTCCTACTTTATACGGGCTTAGGACCGTCAGCAGAGAAATATATATAATATTATAATAATTTTTTTTAAAAAAAAGAACCGACTCCAAAAATCTTTCTGTTAAGTAAAATTGCACTAAAAAGTTATAAAATAATTGCATTATTTACTTACTACAATTCATATAAAATTATTATTATTTTTGGAGTCGGTGCCAGTAAAGAATAATAAACGTGTTCAAAAAAACGAATTGATAACCTCCTCCTTTTTGGAAGTATGTAGGTTAAAAAAATATGTTTAATAATTATAACAATATTATGATAACAGAAATTAGTAGGTACTTAGGTAAATACCTACTAATTTCTGTTATCGGCTGGCGTAGTTAGGTTTCAATTCATTTTTTAAACTATACGCGTAATAATATACAGTATGTACATAGTATATTAAAATTTTATAATAGGTCCCATTATTAGGCAACAACTTTTTTTTTTGCTTTTTTATTTTAGTTTTTTATGCTTTTTCTATATTTACAGTATGTACATAATCCTAGTAATAAAAACTATTTATTATTTTTTATTTTGCTGTAGAAACAACAACTGTTGAACCTTGCGGCTCCCTAGTCTATTTCTCCTTTCGGTTAGAATATTCCCTGCAGCAGAAAATAATCGTTCGCAAGGCACGCTAGTGGCCATTGCATTCAGCTTTCTTCTGGCTAGCTTTGCCAAATATGGGTAAATATTTTGATTTGACCGCCACCAATCCAATGGATTTACATCCGAAGACACCACTGTGTCATCTAAATACCGCTGCACTTCAACGATTGCCCTACTATTAGCCGTGCCGGCTGGCCGGACATTCTGCATTACTTTGTTATAATGCTTCCATAGTAAGCTGTAAGGTTTTCTGCTGGATTCCAATGACTCAGGTTGTGACGTACTACTTATTATTGCGTTTTCTTCATTCATCATACCAGTTATTAAGGATATCACATGTTTTTTTGTGTTCTCGGCAATGGTTTGATTCTCAAAGTATAATTTATACCGTGGGTCGAGAAACATAGAAGTGGTGAATGTTTTGCTGTTACCCACGTTAGCAAATCTTAATGCAGTTTCTGATAACAGGTCTTGTCTGCACATTTCCACCTCGTCTGGGAAAACTGCGATATGGTTCGTTTGTTGGTATATAGGATCAGCAATTTCGTTAAGTGCACTGGTGAGACCGACCGTAATAGGCAGCACTGAGCTACCGCTGACGTATTTTTGGCCACTCATTTCCTTCGTCACTTCTTCACACGGCTGCAGTACCAGTAGCAACGACTGACACAGATCCCATTCGTAGCTTGTTAAAGCTATAATATTAGTATCTAAATTGCAAAGCGCGCATTTTATTTCGTCTTTAAGCTCTACAAATCTCTGTAGCATATAAAAAGAAGAATTCCAACGTGTTGCTACATCTTGAATAGGTCGATGATATCGATGATTGATAGTGCGATGCGCGCTCGGATACGGACGTGTTTCCGTAGTACGAATATTATTATTCGCGTATTGCGCGGCCCTAGCCGCTGCACGTCACTGTCGCTATGAGTTCTCAACAACTAATAGCCAACGAGTTGCTGACTTCATCCATGGTGTCGATGGCATGCTGTATGAATGCCAACAACTCGTTGGCTATTAGTTGTTGAGAACTCATAGCGACAGTGACGTGCAGCGGCTAGGGCCGCGCAATACGCGAATAATAATATTCGTACTACGGAAACACGTCCGTATCCGAGCGCGCATCGCACTGCAATGATGAAAATGTTTTGTAAGCACGCGACAAGTGCATCCTAAATAATGTACAATTTTGAAAATCCCTATCTTAGGCACAAGCGATAACAAATCTTATTCTTGTAACTATAGAATATACAATACAAAGTACCATAATTAATATTGTAGATTTGCGAGTTCAAGGTTTAAAGGTCATAATTAAAATACGCTATTGTTTCTTAATGCAATAAATTTAAGTTTAATTTTCTAGGCTACACAGTAAAAAGTAAGACAGAGTGAGAGCGATGTGTAATTTATTAGTATCTTTTATCATAAATTTTTTCGTTGCTTGTGCCAACTGCGTATCTCTTTCTTGAATTCTCGCGCGCCGACACCACCCGAATGCGGTCGAAGCAACTTTAGTACATATTGTAATAGGTACGTTGTGTTACCATGCGCCGCGAACGAGTTATTCGCAAAATGAAAGACTTTCAGTCTTGTTAGTATTTTGGGCCCGCACATAATAAATTGATTCGTGCGCCTATAACACTAAGGAGCAAAATCGCACGTGCAAAAAATGTACTTTCAAGCCTTCGAAATAGAAATACTTGCATAGGAAATTGATCCGTGCTACAATATAATTAAAGACCATAATCACGTCCCAAAAAGAAAAATACTTGCAAGCCCTGGTAGAAAAAATACTTTCATAGTCAAAGTCAAAGTCAATTCATTTATTTCAATTAGACCCTTTACAGGCACTTTTGAATTGTCAGAAGCTAGTTGCCACGTTCCAAAGTGTAGATTCCTATGGAGAAGAACGGGCAAGAAACTCCATGGTTACTCTTTTTATAAAATAGGTTTTCACAATAGCAGGTATTGGTTACACTGACTCTGTTGCAAAAAAATAATAATTTAAATATGTGAGAACAATGTAAGATAATACTAAAAGAGTGTAGTTTAACAATTCAAATTTCCCGTCATGACAGTCCAGAGATGACCAGTCCCAACTGACGGCGCCCGTTCGCGAACATGACGCATGCGTCAGCATCACCCAACTCAACCATGTTGTAGGGAATCGAATGACCCAACACACACGCCACCATCAGCGAGACATTTTAGTGAGCATGACATACTCCCAACTGCCAGACAACAACAAAATAGAAAGTTTAGTAAAATGGTTACGTAGCACTCACATTTACAAATATTTATATTTAGGTACTAGTTTATTGTTATTTATTATAAAATGAATTAATTATACAGAGCAAGATAATTCATTTTGAAAAATAAAAATACAATTAAATTTAGTCGTATTAATTTACAAATCAATTAATATTATGGCATATTATTTTTAATATCAGCGATATAGTCAGGATTCATCAGGAGCATGTCACAATTGAACTTATTTAATGGAATGTCCGATATATTTCATAGGAAATTGATCTGTGCTCCAATATAAATAAGGAGCTTAATTGCGTCTCCAAATAAAAATACTTGTAAGCCTTGGAAGTAAAAATACTTCTATAGGAAATTAATCCGTGCTTCAAGTTGGAGGTAAACAATACTTGCATAGGAATTTGATCGGTGCCGTCATATAAATAAGAAGCATAATTGCACTTACTAAAAAAATACTTTCAAGCCTTGGAAGTACAAATACTTGCATAGGAAATTGATCCGTGCCATCTTTTAAATAAGGGCTACTATCGCGCCGCGAACTTGCGAGTTGCCGAGTAAAATACTTTTAAAGTCTTGCGAGTATTTCGGGTCGGCACCTGGTAGGCGTACTTGCAAGCAAACACCTGGTTTTAAAACCTGGTCGCGTAAATACCTTCCCTAATTATATTGAGATGAGAATTATTTTTTCTAGAATTGTTAAACTTGCGCTTATAACACTGGGAGATATCGTGCCCTGGTTTCTTACAATATCTACAAATGAAAGGATTAATTCCTGATTGATTTGTGTTATAACTGCTACGTTGGTCTAGTGGTCCCAAGCGCGACTGCTGAGCATGAGGTCTTGGGTTCGATTCCCAAGTCGGGCAAAAGTGTTATTGGGATTTTCTGTTAGTAAATTCTCAGTAGCAGCCCGGAGTTTGGAATTGTGCCCGGTAGATGGCAATAGGCTCACCACCTATTACATGGGACTTAATAACAGCATTGGTGAAATGTGGGTGTACAATTGTGTACACCTCTGCCTACCCCTTCGGGGAATACAGGCGTGATGCTATGTTTATGATTTGTGTTATTTTGTGTGACTGAGTAGTCGACTATTGTATCAATAGCCATGTTATTCGCATCATTTATGTTTTTAAGATTTCAACACCGCACCATATTACTAAGACGGGGAAGTAAAGCGAAACTAAGTGTGTACAAAGCTAGATCCTCAGTTATTGCGATTCTGCCAGATAGATCTTTTTTAGACGTATCAGAGTTATAAATTTCAGCTTGCATGTCAGTCAATACTGATTCGTTTGGTGACTGTTTGCATGACTGTAACTCGAAAATAAATGACAAGTAAATATATTTTTTTTTACTTAGTACGATTTCGCTTTTTTTAGATTAAAATTAAATAAAAATGTAAACGATTTTAAAACTTATTTCTTATTGAATAATACGATTAGATTTAGGATTATAACTTAGGAATAGGTCAGATTAAGAAAATATTTGCAATAACATAGGATAAAATATTCAACTCACTGCAACACTGTCAGCTGGAGAGGGCGTACTATCGTGGACACTCCCGCGTGACCACAACTAAGTTCATTTTCGCTTGCACTAACAAAATAGAAGCGCTCTGTAGCCCCGCAAAGGTTAAATAAGATTATTAAGACAATGTTAAATAACAATAATAGATAAAGGACAATGACTAAGTGACTTTGGGACTGTATCTATATGAAACCTCTTGTGTTACGATGTAATTTGGCTTAATTATAATGAAGATTTTTGTACTTTTAAATGTATTGCCCGTTTTATGATAGATCTTCGCAGTTCGCAATTATAAGGTCACGAATACTAGTAGTTGTACTCTAAGTTCTCAATTCCAGTTTAACACTAAACTCCATTTTTTTTTCATCAAAAATGGATCTAAGTTTGGCCACCACTTGTTACATATACTGCTCATAGCATAGCCCATGCCACCAACTCATAGCTAGAGTACTTGCTTTGTGCTTCATTTGTTCTTTTACTCATAAAATGCACTAGATGCAAGCCTAAATTGGGATAATATGCTGTACTGGATGCATCGGTGTGCAATTCATCTATCAATTTACTACGTTTAGATTAAAAAAAACACTCCTTTGCTCTTCCTCAAATATAAACTCTTTATCCCGTAGCATAGGCTGCTCTGTACTTTCTGAAGTATCCTGTCAACCCAGTGAAACTATGCAATTCTTTCAGTTTTAGGTTCGAGTTATGATGCCACTACTTGAATTTTCTCTGTGCTTGGTCTCACTTCGCCATCTTTGATTATGTGACCGAGATATTCTATCTTCCTCTGAAGTACATTCGCCTTCTTCCAGTTAATTGACAGCCCAAATCTAGATGCTACTTCCAGTACTTTCTTTAACCTCTGGACTGTGCTCTTCATCTAGCGCTGGAATGATAATATCATCTATAAAGATCATCATAATTCCTTTACCAATCAAGTCCCAGTGACAATTCGCGTAAACGTCTTCGGACAAATAGACAGACCAAATGGGGCACGCAAAAATTCAAATTGCCCATGATGCGTCACAAATGATATATATCGTATACACTCCTCGCTAACTTTCCATTTTCATAATCAATTAAATCATCAATTACGGGTAGCGGAAACTCATCCCTACTTTTTTCTTGTTCAGGCGACGGTTATCCACGCTTGCCCTTGTAGACCCATCTTGTTTTCGAGCCAACACCAATGGGCTTGAATAGTAATTTTTTTATTAAAAGTCATTTATTGTTAAATTTGACCCAGATTTTACAGTAGGGTACAATATGCACAGGTTATACGGATAAGTCTGGTAGGTGGATGAAGTACTGATCTCCCAGATAGGTTACTGTGTAACCTGTGTTTAGGAGATACAGTTCTGATGTCCCATTGACATGAATAACATTTAGCAATAACCCTAAGAACGACCAATACATTTAAAACAAAATTAATTTATTCTTAAAATAATTAGCTTATAATATTAGTAGTATGTATTAATAAAGTAAGTGGTATGTGTTTTTGATGCGTGCGTTTGTGTGTATGTGTGTGGGTACGCGATAAGTGCGTGTGCGTGCGTGTGTGCGCGCGCTCGCACGCGTGTGTCTGTGTGTGTGTGTGTTAGTGAGTGTGTATTGTGAGAGAGAGATTAAGACTGGGAATTTTTCAATTAGTCAGAGTAACTTACCCGTATGATGCCATCTTTCTACCAGTCCTCTACCTGCTTCTCAACTAGCTGCTGCTCTGCTAACGACAGTCGTCGAGGTCGCTGCGCAACAGTTATGTCGTCTTTCAGTATGATTTTCAGCTGTATAGGCGCCTCTTCTGTCTTCTTAGGTTGGTATTCTTCCTCACAGTTCAACACTTCTTCTTTGACAAAAGGATTCCGGATGTGTTCGAAAACAATACTTACACACCATGTAAAATAGTTAATCTTCTCCAGCCAATTGCAGTCGTCGGGTAAAAATTGTATACATCTATCCCTAAGCAAAACAGTACACAGTTTCAAGAAATCTTTATATTATTCTTTATTGTACACACGATACACAATACAAATAATGAAAATGAAAAAGGATGTACAAAGGCGAGCTTAACCCATTAATGAGTTTTCTGACAAACCTTTGAGTGATAGAGAGAAGAGAAGCAAATATGAGGACAGAGTCAAGTGTACAACACGAATAAAAGACTAGGAATAGTGCAGAATTATAAACCATACTTAAATACCCTATTAAATATATACCTACATATACAATATAATACACACTACAGATATATATATATATAAATATATACATATATAGAGATAGCGTTCCGCTAATTGTTGATCAGGGGCGACTACCGGCGAGCACTTTGTTGATCCGAAAACGTATGTTGATCCGGCCGTCTTTTGTTGATCCAATATTCATCTTTAGTAACAAATGTGGCTCCAAATAGATCAACATTTGGATTCGCGTGAAGCTGATAATTTGTTAACGGTTGTTGATCCAATATACAATTCCACGTTGTGTTATGTTGATCCGATTCAAACGGACCAATGACAGCAACGCAAACGTGTTATTGGTTGATAGAGACTGAAACGTTGCCATTCTATGCAAATTTCATTACTAATGTATATATGTAATAGGTACGTAGTTAGTTAATAAGAATTATTAAAAGCGTAAAAGTTCTCCAGCGCGTCAGTAGGAACCAAGAGCTCTTACAAACCGTCAAGAGAAGAAAGTTTGCGTATCGTTGCTATGTACTGTGGCATGAAAATTACAACTTCTCCAAGTCGGCGCGCATTCGGTCGAATTCGCGCGTCTTTTGATTGCGATAAAAATGTGTGCATTACGTTGTGGAGATAGGAAATTTTTAGATTGACGCTTCGACTCTGCGTCAGTCTGCTTTAACCCTTAGAATTAATAAAGGAAAGGCAGGGGAAGACCAAGGAAAAAATGGATGGATTGTGTAAAATACGATATTAAAGAAAAGGTTGTAAATGTTTAGATTCCGACTGATAGAGGAGAATGGAGGAGAAGAACTTGATTGTAAATTATCATGAAAGAAGAGTGAGTGCTGGTAATGAAACAGTCGAAAGGTGTCCGCCAAGCCCCGGCTCGCTGTTCATGGAAGAATGTTCATGCCTATTTTAATGTATGGTAGTGAAAGTTGGGTGCGGCAGAAGAAGCATCAAAGTAGAGTCATGGGTGGTGTGACATTTAGAGATAGGCTGAGGAATAGTGAGATAAGGGAGTGTAATGGAGTGAAAGAAGATGTGGTGACGAGGATTGAGAAAAGTATGTTAAGATAGTGTGACATGCAAGTGTTGATGTGGGTTGACCTCGGGGAACGTACCGAAGTCAAATTGAAGACGCCCTTAGGAAAGGCCAGGTTAAGAGTACCCTAAATCGACGTGTATGCATGAAACAATAGATGGGTGTGAATGAAGCGAAAGAGCTGTATCAAAATCGTACAAAATGGAAATCTATAAATTCTACCTACCCCTCTGGGAAACAGGCATGATTTTATGTATGTCTGAAGGAGAAGAATATTTTGCGCCGACCCCAAGTGATATGGGACCAGGGCAAGAAGAAGCATTGTAGATTGGAAATAAATAAAACAACAATGCAGAATGTTTTTTTTTAATATTATCAAAAGCACACGTAATAATTTACCATCAATCATTAAATTCCCTTGAAGTTAGGCGGTCGCGCGATCAGATGATTGTAATATTTAAAATTCTTAGGGGAATTATTGATGATCCCGATATGCATAATGAAATGTGCAATCTATTTGTCCCAGACAATTACTGTCGTAACAGAAAACACCGCTTACTGGCTGTTCCAACTTGCCGTACTGTTGCACACTCTAAGTCACCTATTCCTCGGACATTAGCCGCTATTAACGCTCTCCTGAACTCAAACAAGATCTCGATATGTTTGCGAATGAATGGAAGATGATACTGTCAGAATGTTTGAATTTTTGTGAGAAGAATGCATGACTGTGTTAAATTAATTATATGTTTAAATAGTGTAATTGGTTTCGGCCGTTCTATTTAAAAAAAAAAAAAAAAAAAAAAAAAAAAAAATCAATCAAAATATTGAAAAGTGCGAATGAAAAAGCTGTGGCATTAATAGGTATTGGCAAGATCAACAAACAACTACTTAATTTTACAGAATTATATATATATATAAGGTCCTAATTTATTAGGTAATTTCCTTTTAAGGGGTTGATGTGTAAGTCATAAGTATTCAAATGCACAAGGAAATAAATTGCCAAAGCACACTTTAAATTAATAATAATAAAAAATTATAATGTTTCATTATTGCTCTTTACTGATTATGCTGTCCCCGAGCCGCGCGGAGGGAACTACCGCGACATGCCCCCCCCAAGCCCGCGCGCCCCGCCGCCACCCCGTCTCCTCGTCGCGTCAGCTGTTACTACCTACTTCTCTCATCGTGTGGTTGCTGAACAACTTAGTGTCAGAGTTTAAACCACCCGTAGGTCACTGACATGGCTTTACACACCGAGCCGCGCGTAGGTAAATTACCTGAAATGCGCGCCGCGCGCCCCGCCGCCCCGCCACAGTATTTTACTACTGAGTACCTACTTATGCACGGCCTTTTCCCGCGTTACAGCCAAGTGACCCAAGTGACCCGGGGCTCTAGAGCTAGAAACTACATTACTAGGAAAGGCCACGAAAAAATTCAGAAAACTTACAGACAATGACGTTGCAACTTTTCTTTACGATACCTTCTCGAATAAAAAAAATGCAAATGTAAAAATTTTACACGATAAACCTGTATTTCTAAATTCCCATCACACTCAACCAGGCTTTGGATTATACTGACAAATAATTTTAACGATTAGGTACTAGAAAGTTGTCAATGATCAATTATTACGTTTAATTGATAGTATGCACTACGTAGGTATTAGCTTGCATTAATGTTATGGTTATAACAATAACTTGGCGTGTTTAACAGTTTGAATCATAAATACATAAGTACAACATACATAGCATCACGCCCGTATTCCCCGAAGGGGTAGGCAGAGGTGTACACATTTGTGCACTCACATTTCACCAATGCTGTTATTAAGTCCCATGTGAGCCTATTGCCATCTACCGGGAACAATTCTAAGCTGCAAGAATTTTCTAATAGAAAAACCCAATAGCACTGCTCGACCTGGGAATCGAACCCGAGACCGCAGCAGTCGCGCTTGGGACCACTAGATCAACGAGGCAGTTTAAGTACAACTATTTTAATTTATTTGTTACCTACTTACCAATAAATTAAATTAAGTATTCACAAAATTTTTGAAAAAACCCTTGTCCTTGAAATCACTTCACTTACGTATTTACTCGAATGTACCTCTCTACGAGACACTTATTTGAACAAACTCAGTTATAACAACACTGTTTGGTTGAAGACTTTAATGGGAATCACTTAGGTATTTTACAACTGTTACGAGATTATTATTTAGATATCACAAAATAGATCTGTTGCAACATACTGATTGTTCACCATATTCATCATTTATGTAATCTCCAAATATCGCAATTATTAGATTTTTGAACCTACGATTTTTTATCGATTGTACAAAAGCGTCGCGGTCATTCCGCTGCAACGTCACCCGTCACCGAACCATCGTACATCACCGCACCGCACCATGCAGCTGACTGAAATTACGAAGTAGGTACGGAAGTATTTTTGAACTACTCGGTAGGCATGGTCTTTCTTATGCTTTGTGTATCGCCGACAGAACAAGCCGATATTCTTTGATGGTATCCGACACAAGCGAAATTAAATACTAATTTTAGTAGGTACGTGACCGTTAAAGAAGCCGACGGTGACAGTTCGCACACATACTTCCCGGAAGGAAGAAAGAGTAAGCGTGTCGTCGATTAATACGAAAGGAAGAGATAGCACAACAGACGCTGACGCCGCCGCCATTCCCCGCCGCCCGCCGCCCGCCGCTCGCCACCGCAGCCCGCTGCGAGTGATTGTATGCCTACAAAGTAATTCAGTCGGCGCCGGCGCGTTTGATGATCCGATGACGACAAAGCGTTGCAGCACGGCGCTTTTGTACAATCGAAAAATTCGTAGGTTCAAAAATCTAATAATTGCGCTATTTGGAGAATACTTCTGTGATGATTATAGGGCTCTGCTACGTCACTACGAGCTTAGTGGAAAACAACAAGTACGCCGCAACAGATCTAAGTAGATACCTAAGTGATTCCGTTTTAAAGTCTCCAACCAAACAGTGTTGTTGATACTGATTTCGTGTACATAAGTGTCTCGTAAAGCAGTAACTTCAAGTGAATACGTAAGTGATGTGATCTCAAGGACAAGAGTTATTTACAAATGTTTGTCAAATCTTATTCTAATTTATTGGTAAGTAATTAAGTATTCAATTAATTAAAGTCGTTGTAGGTACTTATGTGTGGTTCAAACTTTTAAACAAGCCATGTTTCTGTAATGACCTTTGTACATTAATGCAAGCCTATGCCTACGTAGTACCTACATGCTATCAATTTAACGTAATTATTGACCATAGCATTACACTAATTTGTCAGTCCAAAGCCCGGTTTATGCGTGATGGGAATTTCGAATCACAGATGTTTTCGTGTAAAATTATAACATTTAATGATCCTGCAACTTTTTTATTAGTTAAGTTGTCATATAGGATAGGTATACAACGTCACTATCTGTAGGTTTTCTGAATTTTGTCGTGGCCTTCTTTTACCTAGTAATTACCTACGATCATGTGCCCCGGCTGCCCGGTGCGTTGACTGTTAGCGCGGGAAAAGGTCGTGCCAACTAAGTAGGTAGTGATAGCCTAGATGTATGACCGTTGGATTGAGTCAAAGGTCGCAAGTTCGAATCAACGACCACTACCACTATCTTTTCGAAGTCATGTGCGTATTATAAACTCATTATCACTTGCTTTTAACGGTGAAGGAAAACATGTGAGGAAATCAGCACACCTGAGAGATATTCTCGATGGTGTGTAAAGCCATGTCAGTAACCTACGGGTGGTTTTAACTCTGAGACTAGGTTGTTCAGCAACCACACGATGAGAGAAGTAGGTAGTAACAGCTGACGCGACGAGGAGACGGGGTGGCGGCGGGGCGTGCGGGCTTGCGGGGGGGCATGTCGCGGTAGTTCCCTCCGGCGGCTCGGGGACAGCATAATCAGTAAAGAGCAATAATCGAACATTATAATTTTTTATTATTATTAATTTAAAGTGTGCTTTGGCAATTTATTTCCTTGTGCATTTGAATACTTATGACTTATACATCAACCCCTTAAAAGGAAATTACCTAATAAATTAGGACCTTATATATATAATATTATAATTTACTTTTTCTTATAAATATTGTTAACGTAGGTATTGAGTTGCATCCATGTTCTATTTAGAAACGCAGGTTCTTTATTTAAAACTTCCATACATTTGCTTTTACCAGGGTTATTTTTTTTATTTATATTGGTTTGAAAATGTATTTTGACTGCCTCTATCTCTTCTTCAGACCACTTCCTATGATTAGTTTTATTTCTTTTCTGAACTGGTTTTTCTTTATCACTTTCGCTGCTACTTGAATCACTCGACTGTTTTGTTTTTGCCTTTCTTGCATTTGGTTTACCTTTGGTTTGTCTAGTTTTATTTCTTTTCTGAACTGGTTTCTCTTCATCACTTTCGCAGCTACTTAAACAATTTCGGTGTTTGGTATATATTGTTCTTATATTTGATTTAACTTTGGTTAGTCTAGTTTGTTTAGTTTTAGGTCTTTGGTCATTTAAATTCGCTTGTTCTTTATGATTTTTAGTTTCAGGTTCTTCAGTTTCTGCTACTGTACTGCAATTATGGGCTATTGTTTCAGGGGTTTCATTAGTTTTGTTAAAATTTAGAGTTAGGCTTTCAGGTGGTTCGCTATCAGGTAGCTTTTCTGTTGTCTTAATGTTTCCATCTTGTTTTTCCATTAAAAAATCTGAATGTGATGTGTTTTCTGTCTCGTTTAGTCTCTTTTCAGTAGATATGTTTTCATACTCAATAAGTTGTGTCCCTACAACAGCCTTTTGTAAAACCTGCATGGGCAATCTGTAATTTTTTGCATGAACTGCTATATCGTGTCCTAGAAATCCTGCTAAGTGTTCAGTGTATTGGTCATTCCGTTTTGAATGTATTTGTGACATAGTTGCTATATGATGTCTCATGCCGGTAGAAGTCAACATTTCAGGTCGTTTCAAATTGCATTGCTTTTTTATCTTATTTAGACATTTACCACCATCAAAAGGTTCTGCCGTACCAGGTCTAGCGAATAAATATCTGTTAGAATTCGGAATATTCAAATCTTCACGGCAAGCGATAATCAAATCAATATTTTCTCTCATTATTTTTGTTAACAAAATCGGTACAGCTCGTGTTCTTTTTCCTGGAATTTGAAATACATCTAAGTCTTTAATGGATTTTCTTTGCTCTGATGTTAGAGTTTCCAGCACCTTTTCTGGCACTTCTTCATTCTTTCTATTTATGTAAAATGTTAGTTCGGCTTGAGCTACGTCACCTGCTCGTTTTCTATCCAGCATTATAATATGAGCTATTGTTACTATGCACAGTGACTCATAATTCAGTGTGTCTCGATTTCTCCTTAATTTTTCCGAATATGTAATTTCTTACTTTTGAATTTTCCGCGTAACGGTGGCGATGTCTTCATCCAATGGGATCACACTTTCTTTAGTCATATTTACTCTCTTTCTTGATTTTTCGGCGTTTGATGATATCTCCCACTGCCAGTTTATTTCTATAAGACGCTTAAAATCGTCCAGTTTCTTTTTATATGCCTCCTTATACGCTGTAGACTCCGCTGACATGATGCACTGAGTGTAGAGTATATCGATACAACCCAATATGGAGGGTCGCATTCGTGCAGGTATGCTCGTAATATTGACCATTCCAGTTTTTTCGTCAAACCCACACATAGCTTTTATGGAAGCAATAAATATGTCATATTTTTCTGGATCAATGGCATCTGTAAGATTTTCGATGGTCGAGTTTTTCTTTCGCATAAAATTTAATAAAGTTGCTAAGTCCCTCATTTTGGAACAAATTTGCTTTCGACTACGTCGTTCTTTTTTCTTTTTTAGAAGTCGTGAGCCGTATGCAATAAGCGTAATTTCATCGGAACGAAGATGCGATAAAATATTATCTCTGAGCTCATCTGATGCATTTGTGGTATTGGGGATAATAGTTATACTATGATTATATAACGCTTTTCTTTTGAGAGACGGCAGCTTATTTTCGTCGTTACTGGTATTGCAATTTTTGTAATGTCTGAAAAATGTCGTTATTTTAAATGTACCTAAACAAATCTTACAAGTCGCATAACTAGATGGGCTTGAAGTTCCTTGGTTGTTGCGTTTGCTCGGTAATAGGGTGAATTCTCCATCTCTATCAAAGCTTACTTTGGAGTTGTGTATAAAGTTTCCCTGGTTTCTCAATTTGTTCGTAATCGCTTGCCGTTTTTGTTTTCTTATTTTAGGATCTTCGTCATTGATAGATCGGTACTTAAGAACTTCGGTTTCGTTAGCGTGGTGTCTTAAAAGGTGCCTCGAAAAGTTGGTCACAACTTCTTGACAGTAAAAACAAGCGTTTCTTCTGTTCCAAATACGTTTTCCCAAAACCTTTTCCAGTATTTTGGTCATTATTTATTTCTTCAGATTTTTTATTTCCACTCATTGTTATCACTTCTTCTTCTATAGTCTGACAAATCCCTTTGTGATTCATTCTTTCTTCATCTGCCGGAAGCTGTTCATCATTTTCTTTATTAATTTTTTCTTCATGATCTGTCTTTCTTTTTGGTGTTACCACATCCTTTTTTTTTCAAAATTTGTAATTTTTCATTTCTTTCATCACTTTTTGTGTTTTCATCTTTTTGAAACCGTTCACACCTTCTTTTTAGTTTTCTACTCAAACGTTTCGAATCATATACCACTTGGTCATCGTAATATTCTTCTTCAATCATCTAAAACAATGTGTTAGTATGTTAGTACCTACTAAACTTAAGCGAACAAGCGACCTATGTATAATATTTTTACATAGTCAGTATTGTTCTATTTTAATAATATTATGAATGCGAAAGTTTGTGAGGATGGATGAGTTGCGACCAACTACAACCATGGAAACAACCGTACGTGCGCAGTATAAATAACCGTGTCGCTCCGGTACCGCAGCAATCCGACATCAAAAGCTTAATTTGAAAGAGTCCTAAGAATAATGCGATGTGAACTTGACCAGGCACACATTGTGTGGTTAGATTACCTTTTCGCAGCTGTCGTCACTAGTAAGGCCAGCTTTTTCGGGGTCAAAATCAGACCCATCACTAGGTGAAAAGTCGTTATCTGTAGAAAAGCCTTCTGTTGTCTTAATCTGTAAAAATAAAACAGATAGTTATATAAGATTAATTCAGATTCAGTATCCAATCAGCAACTAAGTATAAACATATCAATGAAAGAGGAACTATAAAGGTTGACATCGGGATAATTCAAAGGCAAAATAAAGCAATAGATACCTGTTCATCTTGAATTTTGTCTTGGAACAAGTGTTGTTCAAGATCTGTGGAGATATTTATTGGTAGGTTTTCTGATAGGCCGGTTATGTTTAAAAAAGAAGATACCCCAGATATGCTCAGATCAGATACTGCTAGCGCATCTGCTGCTCTTAGCGAACTGCTTAATAGTTTAACCTCAGTAACTTCTTGGTTTTCCACTGGGTACTGTTTATCATATGTCTGAAATAATTTTTTTATTTAATAAAAAATACTAATGTTTCCAGTTGAAAATTTTTGAATACCTAAGCAAAATTGGACTTTTTATGTACGTGTGTTGATCTCTCTCTGAAAATGTCTGTTGGACGATTACCTGTCTCTGTGCTCTCATAAAAATAAATCTAGTTTAATCTTATACTCTAATTTACTTTTCACCCTAAAACCATCAGGTTATGGGCCCAGAGTGTTTGCTTCAGCTTGCAATGTAATTCTTTCTACTTATTTCGCAAGAAAATAAGAATTCATTGAGAGTCCATTCTTTTGTTTTTTCCACGCTATGACCACGTCGGTCGGCACAATAACCATGACTTCGGTGGGACTGCAGATTGAGAAGCTGCGAGGCATCGAAGACTACAACCAGTGGAAGTTTATGCTGAAGAATGTTCTTATGCACGAAGATCTATACGTTTGCATAGAGACTGAAAAGGGGAATGAAGACCCTAGGAAGAATCAAAAGGCGTTGGCTAAAATTTGCTTATCGGTTGGTCCGTCCGCGTTGCCACACATTCGTAACGCGAAGACGGCATATGAAGCGTGGAATAGCTTGCAACGCGCTTATGAAGATAAAGGTTTGTGCAGGAGACTAGGACTGTTAAGAGCGTTGTTTGGTGTGAGGCTGAATGAGGCGGAGAGCATGCAAAGCTACCTAACTAAAATAACTGAGCTTGGGCAGCAGCTTACAGACATTGGGAATGCATTTGATGATGAGTTTTTAGCTGTAATCATGTTGAGTGGTTTGACCCCAGACTTTGACCCCCTTATAATGGCTTTGGAGAATGCTAATACAACGTTGACAAGCGATATGGTTAAGTCTAAGCTTTTACTAGAGCAGCAACGACGCGATGGTAATCGTGATGATCATCAAGAGCTCAATGCGTTGGCGGCAAAGAAACCCCCAAAGTGTTTTCGCTGCAAAAAGATTGGTCATATAAAGAAAGATTGCCCAAAGAAAGCTGAAAGTAAACCAAAGTGGGCGCCCAAGGCAGAGAAGTCATTGTTAACGGCGTTATCTGTAAAGCTGCAGAGTGATATCTGGTATGTGGATAGCGGGGCAACCAACCACATGACCAACAACAAGGAGATGATGCAGGACTTTCAGTGTACTAAATCGCTTGAAGTTAACGTGGCAAATGGTGAAATAATCAGGACTGAAGGACTTGGTAGTGTGCAAGTACAGTTAAAAAGTGGTTTAAAGACAATACGTAATGTATACTATATTCCTAAACTTTCTGCAAATTTATTATCAGTTAGTGAGTTGAATAGGAAAGGCTTTACTGTAATTTTTGATAAACAAGGATGCAAAATCTTGGATAGTAATGAAGTCATAGCTACTGGTACATGCTATAGTGGTGTCTATCAACTAGACACTGTATACAATGTGAGTTGCAAGGAGAGATCTGAGAGTGCCATGAATTCAATTTGTGAACAGGTTCAATCAGAGGAGTTTTCAGTGCATGGTGAAGACATGACTGATTTAGCTGCTGGGAGTTCAGTTTCGCATGAGGTTTGGCATAAAAGGTTAGGTCACCTCAACTCGAGGAGCATGAATGCTATGAAGAATGGATTGGTCACAGGTATGAATTTTGATAATTATTTGTTTAGTCCTTGTGTACCTTGCATAAAAGGAAAACAAACTAGACTGCCATTTCCTAAGAAAAGTCACAGTAGGTCTACTGAAATACTAGGGCTGGTTCATACTGACGTGTGTGGTCCTATGCAGGTGCCATCATACAGTGGATCACGTTATTTTCTAACATTCATTGATGACTTCAGTAGAAAGTCATTTATTTATTTCTTAAAGAAAAAGAATGAAGTGTTTGAAATATTTAAAATATTCAAAGCACTTGTTGAAAACTTTACAAACAAGAAAATAAAAGTTTTAAGAAGTGACAATGGTGGTGAATACATTAATTCGAATTTTCAGGAGTACTTAAGGAACTGCGGGATTAGGCATGAAACTACAGTGCCACACTGCAATGAACAGAATGGTGTAGCGGAGAGGGCTAACCGAACAATTATGGATAAAACCCGTTGTATGCTGCAAGATGCTGGACTGGGAAAGCAGTATTGGGCTGAAGCGGCTAACACAGCAGTTTACCTGAAAAATCGTTCTCCCACCAAGGCAGTCATGGGTACAACACCTGAAGAAAAGTGGACATCTAAAAAGGTGAATGTTGCTCACTTACGTATTTTTGGATGCATAGCATATGCATTTGATGAAAATGCCAGAAAGCTGGATCCTAGGAGTAGAAGATTTATCTTTGTGGGGTACTGTGAAGTAAGTAAAGGTTACAGACTCATAGATCCATCTTATCCTAAGAAGATTCATAAGGCGAGGCATGTCATTTTCATAGAAAATAAGTTTCTAAGTAGTAGTATTGTGCCACATGATGAAAATAAAAATACTGATGTTAAAGTATTTGATGCATCTGAGTTATTGAGTGAAGACTGTACTGTACAACCATCTACAATACAGTTATCACCAATAGTTGTATCTGAGCCTACACAAACTGACCAGGGCGACCAATCTCCACAACTAAATACCTCTATAGATGACAGTTTTCCCTCTGATGGCACAAGGAATCCTCGCAGACAAACTATGTTCAGTTTGGATGTGGAGGAGGATTCTGAGAGTGCGGATAGCTTTTCGTCCGATATAACTTACATTCCAGGGAGGTCGAGCATTGACTCCGAGGATAGTGAGCAGTCATTGTATCAAGATGCTCCTGAAGCAGAGTATGCCGGGCTGACAGGGGTAATGGTGGAAAAGCTGCCAATTACGCTGGAGGAGGCATTAAGTGGCAGTGAGGCTAAACACTGGAGTGAAGCTATTGCAGATGAGTATAACTCTTTCATAAAAAATAAATGCTGGACTCTATCTGACTTACCCGTGGGACACAAGCCAGTAAAATGCAAGTGGGTCTTTAGCAAAAAGAGAGGTGTGAATGGAGAGTTACTCGGGTATAAAGCTCGCTTGGTGGCAAAAGGATACACACAGAAGTATGGAGTAGATTACCATGAAACATTTTCTCCAGTTGTCAGGTATTCAACTATTAGAATACTACTGGCCCTGGCTGCTCAGTATGACATGGTCATTGAGCATCTGGATGTAAAGACTGCATTTCTCAATGGTAACCTAGAAGAGTCTGTCTACATGGAACAACCTATAGGTTATGTGGTAAAAGGATCTGAAGATCCGAAGAGAATCTGAGAAGAAAGTTTATAAGTTAAATAAAGCAATTTATGGCTTAAAACAGTCTGCGAAACAATGGTATAAGAAAATTAATGATGTTTTAACTAAAAAATTGGAATTTAACAGGTTATCTTCAGAATCATGCGTTTATGAATATAATCATGATGGTGAAATCATGATCATTGCCCTGTATGTCGACGACATAATGTTATTTACATTAAAAACATCACAACAAAGGAATGTGATAAAGAAGAGACTGATGGATGAATTTGATATGAAAGACTTAGGTATAGCCCATCATATTCTAGGTATGAAAATAGTAAAAACAGCTGATGGGAACTTCACCTTAGATCAGTCGAGTTACATAAAGAAAATATTAATTGCATTCAATATGTCAGATTGCAAACCAATGAAAAATCCAATGGAGGTTGGAATAAAGTTACAGAAGGAAAATAGTTTAAAATGTAACTTTGATTATAGAAGCCTTATTGGTTATTTAATGTATTTATCTGTATGTTCTAGGCCTGATATCTCTCACAGTCTCAGTTACCTTAGTCAGTTCAACAACTGTTATGGTGAAAGTCACTGTAAAGCAGCAAAAAGGGTTTTGAGGTATTTGAAAGGAACAGTAGATTATTGTCTTATTTTTCAGAAAGGTAAAATGAATATTGTGGGTTTCACTGATGCAGACTGGGGGACCAATCAGGTGGATCGTCGATCTTACACTGGTTACATATTCTGTATTGGAAAGTCTATAGTTTCATGGGAAAGTCGTAAGCAACGTACAGTGGCACTCTCTAGTACGGAAGCCGAGTACATGGCTATTTCTGATTCTTGTAAAGAAGCTATGTTTTTGAAGACATTTATTTCTGAATGTATTGGCTTTGTTTGTAAGATTTTGTTGTTGAATGACAATCAGTCAGCACATAAACTTTGTAATAATTCTGTATTCCATGCAAGGTCAAAGCATATTGATATAAGACATCACTTTGTAAAAGATTTGGTATCAAAGAAACAAATTGATTTAGAATACCTTTGTACTGATAACATGTTGGCTGATGTTTTAACAAAACCTTTAACTGCTGAAAAACATCTAAAGTTTGTGTCTCAAATATTAAAATGTTAACTTTGTGCATTTTTGGATATAGTTATATTTTTCTTTTAAGGCCTAGTATTTGTTACATAATATTGTATTAGTTTAAGGCCTAGTATTGAAGCATTTGTAAACGAAAACTATATTGTCATAATAATATATGTCATTTTGAGTTTGACGTGTGTTGATCTCTCTCTGAAAATGTCTGTTGGACGATTACCTGTCTCTGTGCTCTCATAAAAATAAATCTAGTTTAATCTTATACTCTAATTTACTTTTCACCCTAAAACCATCAGCATACCAACGGTCTTAGGTGTGAGACCACTATTATGTTATGCTTATATTATATACTGAGTGAAAATTTTAACAAGGACATTAATGGTAGCTACCATAACCGTCATAGCTACAGGAAGAAAACGGTTAGAAGACCTTCCATGGATTTTCGAGATGATTTTAGTCTCAATTTAGATTATCTTCAAAGCAAATCCTATAAAGATAAATGTAAGTTGGAGTGGAGAGTCACCCGGCAGTATTGCAGCGCTTGAGTCTGTGTGTGCCGGACCGCTACGTGTGGCGGCGGCGAAGCCCGCCACTGCTACTGGTACCTACAGCGAGAACTAACTTACTCGCCAAAGCACCTCTTACAAGAGCTCTCCGCACCATCAACAGTCTTCAAAATCAGATTGATGTATTTACATGTTGTTTCAGTGAATTCGCAAAGGTGTTACTATTTTTATTATGTTATAAGCTGAATGATATTTAATTTAAACTTTATTTTAATTATGTATTTTTGTAAATAATGTAGGTACCTAGATTTTAATAATGTGTTATAATTTTTGTTTAGTTTCAGTTCTTAGCTGTCGCATTAGGGTAAACCCTGTAATGATAGTTTAAGGTTTTAAATAAATAAAAATAATTTATGTCAGAAAAAAAAAGTTTTAATATAAATAAATATATTTTTACTGAAGTGGACATTAAAAGTTTTTTGCGATTCCTGAAGTTTCTAGCACTTTAATTGATTTTGGTCCCGTAAAACTTACTTTTACAAGCAGCATCAAAAAATAATTATAATCTAAAACTCAAATTTTCTCTCTGATTACCTTTTTCCACAACATCTGTAAATGCCGATCAAAAGGTCTCAAAATCAATGGAATATCTTTTCATAACGTTTTCCTGAAGCAATAACGGTTGAGGTATGTCCATATAAAAATTTTCAACCAATATAGTTGGGTTGGTAGAACTTACGTTATCTATGGTTGTTTGATTTATTAATGCAGGATCTGAATTAAAATTGTCTGATTCTTCGGAATAATCTATCATACCATCAAATACCTGCGTATACCTACTAAACACTGCATGCACATTCCCGCCTCCATCCGAATGTATGTTTAAATCAATTCCGTATAATGCTCTGCATATATCATAATGATTATAATAACTAAATTACATCCATTTACTATTGAATTCAGATTGGTTCCGAATAACTGAATTAGTGCGTTCGTTCACTCTTAAATGTTACTTGCACACTGAATGTCTCCGTATACGTTCAAAACACTGCATGCACATTCCCGCCTCCATCCAACTGTATGTTTAAATCAATTCCGTATAATGCTCTGCATATATCATAATGATTATAATAACTAAATGACACCCATCTACTATTGAATTCAGATTGGTTTCGAATACTATTTTTGAATTATTGTATCCAGCTTATCAGCCAATAGGCTTCCACCCTTAGAGTATCTAAAAATATAGAGCAATCCTAAAGGAGTATGAACCGTGAGCAGGGGTACGAACACCGCTGCTGCGACACGAAATATTTGGTACGGAAACATAACTTAAAACCAATTAAGAGGCTATTGTATAAGGGTAAAGCCACCAAAGAGTGCGCATTTTATAAACTTTTATTTTTATTTAAATCAACTTAATTATTACACTTCGTGTTTCTTGTTTAATTAAAGCTTTGGTCATTTAGGAACATAAATTTAAACATAAATCGTAATTAACAGTCTCAAATTACTCAAAACAGTCATAAACTTGATATTCGTCCAATGCGCACTCTTAGGGTGGTGTGTTGCAAAGAGTACGCAATGACAACTGTTCATACAAGCTAAGCGTGCGCAAAAGAGCGAAGCATCTACATTCTTCAACCTTGGCAAGTATCACAAGTGAAGGCCCCAAATCCGATGTAGTCTGTGCACTCGTCATGCCACCAAGCTTCACACCGGCTACACTGTATCCAGTCTTCATCAGGGGGTTCAACGAAGATTTCAACACAAAGAGGACATCTTATTATTTCTTGACCTGTAGTTGTGTTCAACAGCTGTGGATTTTTTCTAGAAATCTTATTTGTTTTGTTTCTCTTATCTGCTGCTTTCTTATTTTTATTTCTTTCTGCTTTCTGTTTTTCTTCTTCAAGTTGATTTTTATATGGGGTGCTTGTTAAAATTTCAGATTTCTTTCGTTTCACATTTCTCTTCGTCTGATGGGTTGCCTTTGGCAGAGGCCGAATGTCACAGGGTTTAGTTAATCCTGATGTGGAGAGTGTTGGATTATCTGCAGATAGATTTTCATGAACATCAGGAGAACCAGGGAGCTCGGGAGTTTTTTGAGTCTGGCTTATTAATTCTTGTATGTCTTCAGCTGACTGTGTTTGTAGCAACGATGGAGACAACTGTGCTTCAGGAATTTGGCTATCATTTGTTTGAAGAACTGATGTTTCAGGTGGTCTTGAAGAGTCCATAGGTAGAGCTTGGCTTTCAATTGTCTCTGCAGGGAAATATGGGCGATCTGTTACATCTGCTGGAGCAAAATCTTCATTAGTGAACAATTGATCATTAAATGGCCAGATACCACAGGATTCAAATGACTTCTGGGCTCGTACAACTGAAGCAACCTTTGAGTATGCTGTGCCGAATAACCTAGCCACTTGAAATTGGGTAATAGCACGCCCAGAGTTTGAGATTTGCCAGTTATCGCAAGCCACAGCGTAAGCTTTCTTCAGTGGCCCAAAAAATCCTGTATCCAATGATTGCATGCGATGACTTGTGTGTGGGGCCAAACTCAAGAGAACTACTCCATTTGCACGTGCTAATTCAATTGCTGCTAAATTTAAATGGGATGAATGATTATCCAAAATCAAAAGAACAGGTGTGTCTTTGGATGGTCTTACTATATTAAGAAAGTGCTTTTTTTGTTTTTTTTTTTTCCTTTCTTTTTCGATACTTTTACCAAAAGTAATGACGTACAATTCTTGTCGATATTTTTTCCGACAACGGTAAGTCACTAGTGTACCATAATTATCTAAAAATGCATCTATATGCAACCTGCTCACGCTCCGCTCGAGGTAAAGTACTTTACGTTATTGCTCTATATTTTTTATACTCTAAGCTCCCACCTATATAAGGGCTTATAATGACTCCAGGCACAGATAGTAAATAATTAATAGTTAGCATACAAAAGTGACAATACCTATGTATAGCGTAGGTATTTTCACTTTGGTGGTCTACAAAATCTTAAAAAGCAATATAATCATTTTTGACGAGTGACAGGTAAGTTTGTATGTATAAACAGGTAAGCTCAGAGGCACAGGCTGGTGTGAACATGTAGGTTCAAAGGTAGAAAGAGGAAGTTTCATGATACATATAATATAATAGTACCTAGTCATATTTATGCAGGTGAATATACAGAATAAAAGGCATATCGTAATATAAAACATTTAATGTTTTATTTTAAATTTTACAAAAAATGTGTATCTAAACATAAAAACTTTTCAATCAACAAATCAATGCAATTTAACATTGACATAATAATAAACATAAATTTGCTCTGCCTTGCCTAGTAACGAAATAAACTGAATTATGAACATCAATCAGTCTTCATTACAATGGAACAAGGATGGTATTTTTTTTTAATATTATAATTAAAATAAATCAGTGGCTACAACTAAAAGTCTCATGCCCGCTTTCTGAGGTGCTGTTAGATATCTCTTCATTAATTATTAATTCGATAAACAGACAACCTTTTTAATTCTTTATTAAGTCCTTTGTTTAAAAATGCTTTTAAAGGCATTTGCTTATGTAATTGCAGTTATGTCAGTAAAATCGTTTTTAAACAAAGTTTAATGACAGCCAAACATCAGATAAAGTTATGGAATAAATAAACAGCTGATACGGAGCTCAGAAACCGGGTATTAATCATCAATTCAAACATAATTATAAGTATCTTAATCATTGGTATGCATTAACAAAGTAAAAATATTTGAAACAAAACATACTATTTTAAAACATAAATTTTCTTCTCTCATTTCTTAGCCTTAGAGTAAATATTTTGGACGAATACCTTTATTTTTAGCCAGTCTTTATTCTTAAGTAAATCTACATGTTGTTCTTTTAGTTTCTCACATTTATTTCTTTTAGGCGGTTGGTGATTTTTTATGTGAAATTTAAAGTATTTTGTAACTACGTCCTTTTGTTCCTTTGTCCAAGGTACCAACGTCCTTTTTTTTCCTTTTCGTATTTTGTTTTCGTTACCTAATTGAGACACAGGTTCATTAATAAGTTGTTGAGAATCATTTTGCATACCAGATGGTCCAGCCTGAGATAAGTCATTTAAATTACGATTATTGATTTAGTGTCGAAGCAAAAAAAATATGCCTAATCGATAATAATAATTTAATGTCATCTTGAACTTCTTTATTAAACAGAACTGGTACTCCGCGGCCGCGTTTACATCTAATGACAACACGTTTAAATTTCTTTACCAGAATCCTTTCTGAGGCAGTAAGCGCACGATCAAACTCTTCATACTTATTATTATCATTACTGTCGCTTTCTAAATAATCGTGCACTGTAATTCTTTGAAGTTCTCCAGGCCTGCGCCTATTTAATAATAAAACCCTACAATACACAGTCTCTAAAAGTTGTGTATATGTTTCAGTAGTTTGTAAGCCTTCTTTAATTTTTATAGCAGCATCCAAGGATTTTTTATTTAGGTATTCACATCATATTTCCAATTTGATTCAATAAGTTGAATCAAAGTTTTTAAGTCGGCTTCTTTTTTGCCAGTATCTACTTCCGTGTAAGGCCCTTGCTTTTTTAATGCACACATTATTGCAATATTGCAGCATTGTTTCAAAGTGGTGGACGGATTCATTGCGAACGTAGGTGTCTCATACCTATCTTTTTCTATGTCATAATTTCCCAGTATTTTGGTTGCTTGTACAATGATATCATAATGAATTGGTCTTAAGGCAGAAAAGAAGTCATTAATGGATGGATCAATCTTTTTTAATTCTAGTAATAATTTTGCAAGCTCTCTCATTTTTCTAGACACTACGTTAACGAAATGTTTTTCTCAGTGAGTTTTTAAATATTGAGATCCGAAAGCACATATAAGGTTATCTTTTTTTGCAATAAGTGATATTTTGTCTGCTCGCATTCGGGGAAATACAGTTTCCTTAAGTTTTTCGTCGATTTTAAGATGACGTATCAGTAGATTTTGAGCGTCAGATTGAATGTTTTTACTTCCTGATTTACCACTATATTTCTTTTTATGTTTCCACAATAGTTTTTTAGAATAGAATCCCAGACACTCTGTACACGGCAAATAATCAGTAAATTTGAATTTTCGCATCGGTTTAGTGACCTCTTTTGAATTTACAAGGTTGTTTCCTTTTTTACGTAGAGCTGCAATTAATTGTTTTCTATCAAGACTTTTTTTAGGTTTTGACACAATTTTTTGGACTTCAGTTTCATAAATATGGTGTCGGAGTAAATGACGAGCAAAATTTAAAACAAATGACTCACAGTAAAAGCGTTTCTTAAATATGGTGTCGGAGTAAATGACGAGCAAAATTTAAAACAAATGACTCACAGTAAAAGAAATAATCTTTATCTCGAACCTTTGAACTTTTGGGGTTTTGCCTTTGGATAATTGTTGTACTATCATTAGAATTATCTTCTATTTGAGATGCACTATTAATATCGTAAATAATCTCTTCATTTGGTTCTGATTCATTGTAAGGCTGTGGAAATTCCCTACTTACAATGACATTGCAAGGAGAATTGCTTTTACAACTAACTTCACTTAAACTTATGTTATTAGGTGGCTTGAAAGATACATTAGACAAGGAATTATTAACATCGAGAGGTATTCCTTGATTTGGTACGAATTCATCTGCTTTATAAGGTTGAAGAAGTTTCCTTTCTACAAATACACTACATGGAGAACCGCTTATGTGACTAATATCGCTATAATAAAGATTAATAGGCTCCTTGACCGATGAATCGAAGTTCGAAACACATTCTAATGGCGTTAAATTATTCGAAGTTCCAAATTAATTGCGAAAAGAATCATCAGAACTGGTCTGCAACAAAAAAAAAGCTTATTATATTTTGTTGCACTTTACTATTGTTGCTTCGTTAATATGAAGGTAACAACTTGATTAGTGATATAAGTGTTGTCTATCCCTTGCTGAACATCAAAATCACCTTTTTTGGTGACAAGCTTACATCACGGCCGGCACATGTCTGTTTGTTTACAAACTTCGGCACGCGAGCGCGCTGAAGCCCGCCGCCCCGCGCCCCGCGCGTCCCTCATGAACCCCGAATAGGCCCCTCAGACACTGTACCTAGTGCCCGCTTAAGGATATTTAAGAGACGCAAGATTGTTGTCACGAAAACATGATAAAAACTTTACAAATTAAGTACGATATTCAATGGACACGATAAGATGCGTGAACTGAACTCAAAGTATACGTGGTAAATTATACGCTGAACACTAGCACCCTCCAAATTTCAGTCGGACGATGGCGGAACTATATTATACGCTAAAAGGCATTGTAGTGATGGAATTACGTCCATGCCAATTTTTCGCCCTTGCATTCTAATGATCATAAGGGACCCTTGGGCTAAAAATGAGGGTCGGTCAATCTTGCGTCCGTATTCCGGACGAAAGTCAGTGGGACGCAGCATCATCGGTAAATAACGCCTTGTAGGACGCAACATGTCCTTTAAGATGTATATATATATACTATATATACAAACCTATTATTCATGCTGAAAGGAAATGCTGCCTGACTCTTCTCTTAAAGACATCCAAAGAAGGGCTGTCTCGAAGAGAATGTGGGAGAGAATTCCAGAGGCGCACTGCACGTATAGTGAATGATCCATCATAACGACTTGATGTGTGACGAGTAGTCCGGAGAAGAAGAGAAGACACTAAGCGACATGGTTTTCCTCTGGGGATAAGATACTCAAAGCGTTCTTTGAGATAATTCGGGAAATTGGGGTTATGAAGAACAGAATAGAAAAAAGAAAGAATGTGACTATCTCGACGCTGCCGAATAGTCAGCCACTTCAATCGAGTCCGGAATTCTGATACATGATCGAATTTCCGAAGGCCGAATATGAAGCGGATGCACAAATTCTGCAGACGTTCGAGTTTGTTGACAAGTTCTTCCGTTGCGTCAAGAAAACAGACATCAGCATAATCTAAAAGTGGTAGAAGAAGAGATTGGGCAAGAGTTATTTTAGTTTGAATTGGCACTTCTGAAGACGTTTTAGCGAGTGAAATGGGCAATAGACCCTCTGGCTTACTGCTGCGATATGCACACTCCATGACAAGTTACAGTCTATGATAACTCCCAGGTCTTTAGCGCTTTTGGAGTATGATATAGGAACAGAATCGTATAAAACTGGCGGGAGAGACAGGTGATCCAAGAGATTGAAGAAGTTCCTGCCACCAATAATGAGAGCTTGAGATTTTGCCGGATTAACCAAAAGACCAAAAGCTTTTGCCCAGTCACTGATATTTTGTAGATCATTATTGATGGCAGCAATTGCTTCGGAAGCCTCCCCAATTTTTAAATGTCGATAAAGCTGCAAGTCGTCTGCGTAGAGATGGTAGTGTGATGCTAAGACTTTTGTGATGGCATTGATAAAAACAGAAAAAAGAAGAGGAGACAAGACGCCACCTTGAGGTACACCCACAGCTAGATCACACCAGTCAGAGAAGTTCTCATCCGAGCGCACCGACTGCGAGCGACCACGAAGATAAGAATTGGACGAAGAAATTACAGAAGGAGATACATTCAGAGAGGATAAGATTCCTAAGAGGATGTCAAAATCAACTGAATTAAAGGCACTACTAAAGTCCAGCAAAACAAGAACTGTGAGGAGCTTGTTTTCCATGGCCAGTCGGATGTCGTCCGTTATTTTCACGAGTGCCGTTACTGTACTATGGCCAGGGCGGAAACCAGACTGATAGGGACTAAGTAGACTATTAGAGGAAAGGTAATAAGACAGTTGATTGAAAAGGAAATGAGCTGGTCATAAGGGTATAATTTATGATGTGAAGAATAACAGGTGCAAGTTCATCGAGGATGAGAAGAAGCATTTGGAGTTGGAGGCCATCATCACCCACCGCTTTTGTGGAAATTGATAAAATGGATTTCTTTATATCACGTTCTGTAACCTGGTGAAAACTGAATGAAGTACATATTGGCAAAGGAAGATCAGAGAGATTTTTTAGAGTTGAAGATTTTATGTTATCATCCAGACTAACTGGAGATTTTGAGAAGTGCATATTAATTGCATTAAGGTCCATCCCAGGGATGCCTTCAGGAGCGGGTTTGCCAATACCGAGAGATTTAAGAAATTGCCATACTTGCGCTGTGTTGAAATTTTGAACAGAGTTGTGAATGTGGCGCCTATTAGCATCCCTACACACACGACCGCAACGATTCCGCAACTTCTTGTAAAGAGCCCAGTTCTCATCCGTAGGGGAATTTCTGTATCGGCTCTTAGCGATTACCCAAAATTGCTTCGAATAGCATTGTTTCGCCAGGTACAACATGAAAAGTTACATCATTATTCATCTTATAGTCGATCTCTACATTTAAAAACACCTTGCCAAGCGAAAACACCTTAGTTTGACCAAGACCGGTCAACATAATTCGATCATCCGACAACAAAGTACGTTTTCGCTTGAAAAGCTAGACTGGTAATTAAATTTACTTCTGAACCAGTGTCCACTAAATGCACATATTACACATTTTGACTGAAATTACTTAATTTCTTCTTCTATTACTTTCCTCATTTTCTGTTTGCACATTTGCGTATGTTTTTGTATCAAATATCTCTGACTTCAAAATTCTATCTAGTACACTTGTTGATAAAGACTGGTAGATACCACAAGTGGAGCTCTTGAGGGACTATCCCTTTTGCACATAACTTCTTTTTGGCCTGTGAAATAGGCAGTGGTGAGCAGTAAGCTAGTAGTATTTTTCTCTCGTCCATCCGTTTGTTCTTCTTGTTTTTTCCTTTTTCTAGTAAGAAGTGTTAGTTTTGTCGGACATTCTAATATATTAAATTCTAGATAGGGACCATCGTATTGATACCTGAACTTAACTAGACCCGGGAATTTTCTCTCGAAACGAAGACACTTACTTTTTTACTATTTCATTTTATTGCCTTCTTTATCTTTGTTTGTATTTTTTTCGATTTTTCTCTTGTTTCATTAAAGCGAGCTCTTTCCATTATCGACTTCCAGCCAATCTGAGACTAAACAGGCACATGTCTGTGCTGTCTTTCTATCGCAGTATACATGGAGTCCACTTCTATATGAATGTGACCATTCTCTAAAACTTTTGCTCAATAACTTCCAGCTGTACATCCGATCTTTGAATTAAATTAACCTAAACTGCCGTGATGAATAGTCGCTATAAATGGAGACTTCTTTAATATTGTTTGGTATCTGACTAATACACCAGTTCATAGATAATATATAATATTGGAGATAGATAAGCCACTCCTCGCTCTAAAGGAGACTTGGTTAAATAGTCTTAAAAAATACGATAGAGGGCGTAACGATAACGTTCGTTCATTATAGCACCTTTTGATATAAGGGCCAATTTTTCAATAGTCAAATAACTTTTAGAGTTAATTCAAAGGAATAAACTCTTAAAAGTTATCTAACTATTGAAAAATCGGCCCATATATCAAAAGGTGCTAGTCAATAAAGATCTAAAAGGATGAGTTAATTCAAAGTAACTTAGAATTATTCCAATTTCAAGTTTCAGGAAAACAATTTAATTGTATTTAATAAGATTTATTTTTACACCTTTTTTTATAAGCCGTAGCTTGCGCTTTAACAGCATCTCGTTCATCAAAACTTTTTATTTTACCTTTGAGTATATTATGCACGCCTTTACACCAACTGTGAACGATGAGATTTATAGCTGTAGAAGTGATTAACTTGATTAACAATAATTTATGTACTTCGCAAGATACCAAATTAAAATTAACATCTATTTCAATAAACTGAATTATTTTTGTATTAAGGTTCTTTTCTTGA
Source organism: Xylocampa areola (assembly GCA_935421205.1). Taxonomy (NCBI): domain Eukaryota; kingdom Metazoa; phylum Arthropoda; class Insecta; order Lepidoptera; family Noctuidae; genus Xylocampa; species Xylocampa areola. The sequence continues at coordinate 10,215,804 of OW285222.1, forward strand.
GGAGATTCTCTCAAACACAACATTATTATATCATAAATAGAATTTAATAAATGAATTACTTATTCAAGATAAATCTTTGAAAAGCATTAACGCATGCTTAGCGAACTCTAAAGTTATTATATTAAATGGAAGAGGTCGAGATGGCTTAGTAGTCAGAGCGCCTGGAGTATTTATCCGGGAGGCGCAGGTTCGAATCCTGTTCGCGACCGTATTCTTTTTCCATTTAATAGAATTACTTATTCTTTAGTGTAAGTTAATGTTTTTTTCGTGTAATCTCTATAATACGTGTACGTCGCAGGGTCCCTTTCATCAATTAAAAAATCATTTTTACAAGTTTCACAATACATAAAATCTTTTTTTTGGCATTTATGAATTATGTACCCTGCAACATAACGTTTTGATTCCCTATGATTAATATTGCTTCTAGTATCTGTTGTACTTTCCATGTGGTGTATGAGAGAATCAATATTGAACATATTTTCTGTTATTTGAAGAGCACTTACATTCTTTAAGTTAACCAAGCTTTTCAACGACTGTAAGCACGTATTATCGTCTTCTTTACAATTGGCGCTTACAGAATGGGGAGAACTTAAATTATTTACAAGTAGGGTTTTATATGCTTTTATAAATTGATCACAAGTTGGATTAATGTTACGTATACCATTACTTCTGATTCCGCAAAAGAAATTTTCCAAAGGATCCTGATTAAAGTTTCACAATAAAAGATAAGAAATTTTACGCTCCTTCTTTAAAAAATCCCACATTTCTATAAATGTATTTATATATTTTTGCCAATTTATAATTGATGGCACAGTTTCATATTTTATATTTCTTGTGCCATCTCTATTTTTAACTACCTCTTTAAATTTTATAGAATTTAATATAGGTAAAACTTCTTTCCAACATTTTTTATGAGGTGAATTGTCTTTGAAGCATCCTTTGTATTATTTGGCAGAATCAGAATAGGAGTGTCCATTGAAGGAGTCGAAGAGTTTGTCGAATAGTAGCAGAAACTCTGATGTTTCCGAACATTCCGCAGGCAAAATATTATCTCCTAAAAAGAAAAAGGGTATTATTATCACGCAACAGATATCATACTTATGCAATATTAGTAAGCATTTTAGTGAGATTATGAGACACCGAAATTAGTTTTATATTCAGTATTACCACGATAGGCAGCTTTTACAGATCTTTGGTAACTTAAACTAGCCAAGTCTAGTATTTAGTATTTGTATGACATTTAAGAATTAAGTACACCAAAAGATAGATAAATGAAATATAATTTTGTGTTTAAATGGGTAATGCAGATCATCACGACGACGATAATATATTCTATAGATGATAAATCCGTTCATACTGTAACGTTTTGTTTACGATACTACAAAACACTAGAAATACTTGCTAGAAATCCTAATGCAGATGATACGCTTTGGCTAAAGACCTGGGCTGCATATTTTACTTGCATTTTAGGGATCTTATTTTCATCCACATGCATTTCAGTTAACTTGTTTACAAGTCTAACTTCGTGTTGTCCCACATCATCTTTCATTAAAAAAAAAAAATGTTCCCATTTTGCAGTTTTTCTGACAGTAAATATTGCATCTTTTTTTAAGAACATATTTCTGAGCCCTTTGAGCAAGTGCGGCGTGTCAAACAGAGGGAAAATCTTAATGTTTTCTAACTCGACTGCAGTTGAATAATATTCTTTTCCCTGTTTTAAATGATATCTCCTTGATGTCTTCTTTAAGTGCGTTTATAACACTAATATTTGTTTGGGACTGGTCATCAATCTTGTCTTGGTTAAATAGCAGGCCTGGACCTAGAGCCACTTCATCAAATAAAAGATTACAAAATCTTTTTTCTCTTTGTATTCTCTTTGCATAATTTCAAAATTTTTCCATTATGTGTGTATTCACACCTGTCTCTAAGCTGATGTGGCTAAGTAGTTTCTGGAGTGTCCTTTTAGACGGCAAAACACACAAGTTTTTTAAAATTGTATATGCCTTTGGGCTTTGTTTGTATATAGAAAGAGATATGTGATATTATATATATGATAGTGGCATTTTACATAGCTAGGGCTTAGGGCTTGTGCTTTTTTGCAGGCATGAGAAGGCCCTTTTTACCCAAATAAAGCAAACCTTTTTGTTTATTAGATTTAGCTGTTTTTTTTTCTCTTGTTAATATCGCTATTTTTCCAATGTTAGGTTCGATATTGTTTGAAACAGTAATTAAAGTGTTTTAATTATTATTCTCGATAGATCTTAAGTTCGACTTTTAAAAGAATAAATATCTTAAAAATGGGTTGATGATTTTTCGCTTTTGAAGTATTGTACAAATCATTTAAAAATAAATAGTAAGTAGTCACTATGTAGAGTCAGTTAATTTTCGCTTTTGTGTGTTTTAGTAAACTACTGATTTTATAAATTCGCTAAACTATTTAAATGATTTTTAGACTACCTAAATGCGTATGTATGCTTGATAATTCAAGAGAAAAAGTAATTAAAACGTTTTATAAGGGGTCTATTCCTATGGATAAATCAATGATCTACGCACGGACTCGGTAATATTAGTTTATAAGGGGTCTATTCCTATGGATAAATCAATGATCTACGCACGGACTCGGTAATATTAGTTTATATTGACAGACAGTACAATAAACACAACACTCAATCAGATAATTAGTCACGATAGATGTAGGTATGGCGATCCGTCGCACGATCGCAGCGTGCGCGGTTAGTCTAGGTGCGTAGCGGGGGGCCGACTGTCTGCGCGAGCGAGCGCTGGCGGCGCGAAGCGGGCGAAGTATCCTTGTAGCGGCGGGTACGGCGCGACCTAACTTTAACGCGGCGACGCGGTTGCAACATAACGCTACAGTTTTAATTTTGAGTTATGTAAATTTTTGGTAACCCTATAATAATTAACTAAATTAGTTATTTCTCCCATTACACTGTGGGGTCCAAAGGGCAGACTTACTTATTTATCTTATTATCTAAAACAAAAACGAAGGCAGCTATAAAAATAATGGTTCAACAGATATTTTGAGAAGAAAATGTGGATTTCAGTGACATTAATAACACATTTTGGCCATTTACACCATAATTTTCTACATTAATTCAAGTAAATAACAAAAGTACAATGGGCGGCCTTATCCCACACGGCAATTTCTTCCTAAATTTAGGGACAAAATCCCTAAGTTGGGAACCGTGATAGAAAAATAAAATGTTTTTTTTTTTTAACGCAAGTAATGTCACCTTGGAAGCGTTCATAAATATTTACTCTATGATGCTTTCAAATTATTGACCAAGTACTACCAGTTGCTTTTGCGTCCGACAACAGCAAAAAATTAAAAAACTAAATACCGCAGCCAGTTGAGAAATATTATCGTTAGTTCTTTGAATTGATCGGTCCGATTCGGGAGGTTTATGAATCGATTCATTGAATCGATGTAGGGTTCAAAATCGATCTGAAAATCGATTATATTACTCTAAATAATCGATTTCAAATCGACATGCCTAATTCGGACGACATCGAGGACCGAGTGCGCGCGTCTGGTTATTTTTAACATTGTCTCCCTCGGCTATCATAGTAAAATAGATTTGTACTAAAAGTTCGTCCGTTTCAATCATCTCCCAACATTTGGCGACCGTGACTGTTGACATATTCTAAAGAGTATATGATTAATAATAGTATAATAGTATATGATTCACTACAAACTAGCGAAATAAATAAATCACATACTATTCTCTTTATTTAGAATATGTCAACACGAATCGTTTGATATAGAGTTGAAATCTCTAAATAAAGGTTTAGGAATACCTAAAAAATCCAAAATATTTAATTTAAATCTGTTTCTTGACTCTGATGGTTTATTAAGAGTAGGAGGTCGTCTTGACAATTCAAGTTTTGATTATAACAAGAAACATCCAATTATACTCGATTGTCAATCATCCAAAATTGGATGCTGAATATAAACCAAAAACATCCATTATATCAGGAAGTGCTAAGTCAATGTTTATGGCTCCCAGTTCACCACACGACATACATAAAATAATAATGTCATTAAAAAACACTGGTAGTGTAGGTTTTGATGGGATTGCCACTAAAATAATAAAGTCAGTATCAGTCGGGATATGCAGTCATCTGAGTCACATAATCAACCTCAGTATATGTACGGGTGTATATCCAGAAGCATTAAAAATATCCATAATTAAACCTCTATTTAAGAAAGTAGATAAGGAATTGATGGAATATTATAGACCCATCTCACTCATACCAGTCATCTCAAAGGTATTCGAAAAGTACATTTACAAACAGTTAGCTAATTTCATTGAAAAGAATAACATATTATGTGAAGAACAAAAAGGATTTAGGCAGCATAGAACCATCGATATGGCAATTTATGACTTTTTGTTTCCGATTATTAGAAATATGGATAAACGAGTCGCCATATGTGCCATATTTTGCGATATGACGCAGGCTTTCGATTATGTTCATCATAATACATTGTTAAATAAGTTAGAAGCCTACGGCATAAGAGGTAACGTACTCGAACTAATGAAATCGTATTTAGAGGGCAGAACACAGATAACCGAAATTAGTCGCATCAATGTAGTTAATAAACATGAAGAGATATCACGGTCACGAGAACGCAAAATTACATTCGGTGTTCCACAGGGAAGCGTTGTGGGCCCGTTTGGATTTATATTATATGTTAATGATATGCCCACGTCCATTGAACATCCCTTAACTATGTTTGCTGATGATAGTACCATTACGATCCCGTGTAAAAACGTAAATATATATGAAACGGACATAAATGATTCTCTTGACAATTTAATTAAATATCTAGATAAGAATAATTTGAATATAAATTTAAGTAAGACTATGATAATGCACTTTAGACAACGTATGCCTCGTGTACCTAACCTTAACATACACTACAAAAATAATGACATTGATGAAGTAACTGATACCAAATTTTTGGGATTACAAATAGACTGCAGTTTAAACTGGAAAGCACATATTGACGGGTTGTGTAAAAAATTGAGTTCGTCTGCATTTGCTTTACATAGACTATCCTCCATAGTGGATACAAAAACACTTCTTGCAGCGTACTACGGTATTGCTGAATCGCACTTACGCTACGGTGTCATTTTCTGGGCGAACTCCACCGACAAAGAGACAGCATTTAAGGCTCAAAAAAGATGTCTCCGGTCAATGTTTAAACTAAAAACCACCGACAGTTGCAAGCCATATTTCAAGCAGTACAACATATTAACCCTGCCTTGTATCTATATTCTTGAAGTGGCTATGTTTGTGAAGAACAATCCAAATCATTTTGAGCGTTTGGCCGATGTATGCCCAAGAAACAGACGTGACAATTCAAAATTAAAAAATGTACCGTGTCAAACCACTATGATGCGCAGAAGTATTTATTGCATGGCCCCCGTTGTTTATAATAAATTGCCAAGTGCATGGAAAGACTTGAAAACGTTGCAATTCAAAAGTACAGTTCGTAGGTTGTTAATAGACAAAGCATATTACAGTGTAACTGAGTTTTTAACGGACAATTTTTATCAAAATACCTCGAAGTTTTAACTAATTAATTATTGTTTTGCGTACGGAATATTTATGGTGTATTGTCTATGACCTGGAATTTTGATGCTTGTTTGTTTATTTGTCTTCGGACCACGATTCTGTATTTCTTGTATATATAACCTACTGTTACTGACAATTTTAATGTATAATGTAATAATTAAGTTGATATTTTTAATGAATGTTTTAATTTTTAATAATTTTATTTAATGAGAATGACATAACTATTTGAATGTTCCAACAAGACTTTAAATTTTAACAATTTTAGTATAATGAAAATGTTTGCATGCCGAATGGTGAAATATGGCAGAACTCTGATGAAAACCTACTACTACCTACTTATGTATAACCCATATTTGCAAATAAATGCTATTCTATTCTATTCTATTCTAAACATAGATTCACCCTTTTATTAATGCAAAATGAACACCAACGTTTATTTCATCCAGGTCCGCAATTGTTATTATTTTCTGTGAGAGAAATGTACTGGCCTGTAGGTGGGAGGGCCTTAGCGCCCAAGGTCAATAATCAATGCATTGTGTGCACTAGATTTCGTGGTAAGACTATATAGCCTATAATGGGCAACTTACCATCGGCTAGGATGAGGCCTACTTTCCCTTTCCACTCGACTGGTACTGACTTCGCGGGACCGTTTCAAATCTCTAGTAAAAAGGGAAGAGGTAATCGAATAAATAAATGTTACCTCTGTCTATTTGTTTGCTTAAGTACCAGAGCGGTTCACCTAGAGCTGGTGACTGATCTTACTATATCAGCATTTATTTTATGTTTACGACGATTCGTGTCGCGCAGAGGTAAGCCCTATGAAATTTGGTGTGACAATGGCACTAACTTCGTGGGGGCAAACAATGAACTGGGTAAGGTGCTGCGCTCCAGTCATAACTCAGTAATTGATTATACTACTAACGAAGGCATTTTATTTAAATTTAGTCCGTCTTATTCACCGCATTTTGGTGGGCTCTGGGAGGCAGGCGTAAAGGCAGCCAAATATCACTTATAAAGAACAGCAGCCAATGTTTCCCTTACTTTTGAGGAGTTGTCAACTCTTTTTACACAAATAGAGGCAATCCTAAATTCTCGCCCTCTCTCCCCTTTGTCTTCTGATCCCTTAGATTTAAACCCTTTGACCCCTGGGCACACCTCATCTGCAAACTACGCCTCGAGTTCTGGAAGAGATTGTCTCAAGAGTTTATAGCGGAACTCCAGCAGCGGTCCAAGTGGAAAACTGGGTCTATCGGTCCTAGAATTGGGGACATGGTATTAAAAAAGAACCAGAATCTGCCTCCGCAACGCTGGCGGCTTGGCCGCATTACACGTCTACACAGGGGCGCAGACAATACTTGCCGTGTAGTAGATATCTATACATCCAAAGGAACAATCCGCAGAGCCATCCATTACATCGTCCGGCTGCCGGGTGAAGAAGAACCTGAGGAACCTGTTGAAAGTTAGCTCTTTCAAGGCTGGGAATATGTATACGCGCAAGGCGAACCGGGGGCCGCGGGCGGGGCGCGGGGAGCGGTTAGCGGCGCTCGCGCGAACCCCGCGGGCCCGCGGCCATTTGGACGACATCCAGGACCGAGTGCGCGCATCTCGTTATTTTTATCAATGTCTCGCTCGGCTATCCTAGTAAAATAGATTTGTACTAAAAGTTCGTCCGTTTCAATCATCTCCCAACACTAATATAAATATTTATAAATTATAATTGAGAAACAGCATTTTCGAAACTTTGTCGTCTTTGAAAGCCGTTCGTCTGCTGTTTAAAATATGGCCGGCCTTAGAGAACACGCGTTCGCATAGCACAGACGTAGCCATCACGCATAATCTCTTTCTCATATGGTTATGCAAGATTGGGTAGATGCATTTGCATTCTTCCACCATTTTAAATGGTTGCTGGTCCTGGGTAACATCTCATCTTCCAAATATTTATCCAGCTCCTTGATGCTAGCCGCAGTTTGGTTTTGTGGCTTTTGCCGAACGAGTTCTTGATCAAATTCATCCCACATCGATGTGCTAGAAAACGTGGAAGCCATAGGAATGGAAGTGGGTGTTGTTTCCTGAGAAACTAATTGAGGTTCAAGAATCCACTCTGCACTTAAATGTCTTTTTAAATTTGAAACGGCGTTTCGGTAATTAGCCTCGTCTCGGAACCCAAACTTTTTATATCGTGGGTCTAATATTGTATCCTTTGCATATAAAATATTGCTTTCCAAACGATCTGATAATTGTTGTTTAAGTGTATTTAGGAATGATGTTATCTGTGGGGAGCTAGAAGATAATTCATCTTCAAAGTACTTACTTACATGCCGTATCATGATTTTACATAACACGATCAAGGCTGAGAGTGTTATCTGGTTTTCTGAGCTGATTTCATTAGTAATGTTATAGAATATTTCCAAAATTTGTATCGATTTATTTACAATTTGCCAGTCTTGTGCTGTTAACATTTCTATATTATTACCTAAAATTGCCATAGTAGAAAGGATACCCTCCTTTAATGTATATAATTGTTTTAACATGTCGTAGCTTGAGTTCCAACGGGTTATGACATCTTGTTTCAATTTTAACTCTGGGAGGCCCAATTGCTTCCGAATTTTTTTCAACTTAGCTAATGCTAAAGAACTTCTTTAAAAAAACTCTACAATGGATTTGACTTTAGATAAAGTTCCCGTCAATTCTATAAGACCTGCCTGCAGAGATTGAACCCTATCTGAAGATCGATCTGCAATCCACATCCTAATAACTAATCTTATTATACATTAGAAAAGGAACTGCCTCGTTGGTTTAGTGGTCCCAAGCGCGACTGCTGAGCATGAGGTCTCCGGTTCAATTCCCAGGTCGGGCAGTGTTATTGGGTTTTTCTGTTAGGAAACTCTCAGTAGCAGCCCGGAGTTTCGAATTGTGCCCGGTAGATGGCAATAGGCTCATCACCTATTACATGGGACTTAATTACAGCATTGGTGAAATGTGGGTGTACAATTGTGTACACCTCTGCCTACCCCTTCGGAGAATACAGGCGTGATGCTATGTTATGTTAAAAAGGAATTCCTAGAAGCAAAATGAGATAACATAGGTACTTTTATAAAATAATAAGCATAACTTAGAAAGTGAAAAACTTATGTTAGAAAATAAGAAACTAAATTTAGAAAATGTTTTTTCTTGTCATAAATAGAACAGTTAAAAAAATAATTATTCCAGAAATTTTCGTGACTGAACAATTAATGATATTATTTGTTAAGTAGATACTATCATTAAGTAGTTATAAAAGAGAAACCTAACTAATATGTTCATATAAAAAAAAAACATTTTATATAACTTTTTTAAATTTATTTTTTCAATTAATCTTTACATATTATTTAAGAATTTTAACATGTATGCCTTGGCTTTGGACGAGACTAGTATCTATAGCTGAATGTATTCAGGTAGATGGATGGTAGTGGTCTACATATATTCTTCAATCGTGAATGAGTGTTGGTGTTCTCTTATGATCTCATAAAATAATTATTTATGAGATCAGTCCTGTGTGTTGTAGGAATATCATCATTATGAGTTATTGTATCACTGTCAGGTTGTTCTACTTCAGATCGGATTTCTGCAAGATTTTATTCCTGCAAATATTATGTAAGACTGCAGTCGCTATGATTACTGCCTGAATATTGGGAATTGACGTAGTGTTAGTGCTACAACAGAGCTGTAATACCAAATGTGGTGTAATAAACAAACAAATATTCTGATAAATCTTTGAAAAGCGCATGCTTAGAGAAAATTTTAGACAATAATTTCAAACAAATATTCATTATTAAACACGAGTCTCATAAATTTAACTAACCTGAAATAATAATAGAATTTGAGTTGTGTACTGTTCAATGGTGTTTCTACTTTTAATGTGTGCCTCATTGTAATCATGTTCAGCTTCAGAAATTGGATTTAGAAGAGGATTTAATAAATATTGCCTGTTTGGAAAGGCACTGTCTCCAAGTAACCAGCGGTTTCCAAATTGGCCTGCATCACATTGCGCTACGATAAAAATAAATAATATTAAGGACTTAAAATCTGTTATTTACGTAGTTCATTTGTATACATACTCGTTTATTAAACTATTTCCACCAACCTCTAAACAGAGAGTTATTGAATATGTCTGCATGATGTGCAACCAGGCCAGCGAGCAATAACTTTCATGAATATCAAATCCGCATCCCAAATCCCTTGGACATTCAAAGAAAAGTAATTCTTGTGATGCTTAATTCATAATAATTCGCTAAGCATGCGTTAATGATTTTCAAAGATTTATCTTTAATTCTTGTGATTTCAGAATTTTTCACTTGTTAAATGGCCTGAAATAGATAAAATCATTATTATTAACAGTTTAACTTTAGTATAATATAGACATTTTAAAAGGAGTAAGTATTGTTACTTACATGGAGACTGTATGCGGATATGCGTGTGTGCCATCAATAGCCCCAAGTGCATGAGGAAATCCAGAAATTCTATAAAATTTGTCTGCATTTCTTTGGTGAAAATAAATATATTCATCATATAATCTGGAAATTGCTGATGTCATGTCTCGCACTATCCTGCCTGCTGTTGATTTTGACACTCCAACAAAATCTGCTACGGACACCAGCATTGTGCCAAGTGCATAAAACCGTAGTGTCAACAAAATTTTATGCAATGGTGATACCCCATAATTTCTAGAAAGGATTAGGTAAAATGAAGAAAAGTACAAAATATAGCTTTAAATAATTACGATTCTATGGATATCACGTTAACTGCCATGTCAGGCACCGGTGCTTGACAGACATGGCACCTGTTAAGGCCATGTCAGTCCCGGGTGACTGACACCACAGTATGTAATTTAGAAGATCTCAGGGAGCTGCCCGGCACGTTTAGCTCGTTATTATCTATTAAAATTGACTGACAAGGCCCTGAAAAACGATGTTCAACTTGGCCTAACGTTTTTATGTTTAGAACTGGATTTATTTTTGTTTTAATTAGGAAATATAAAATGCGACACAGTGAAACTATAAAAACTTTTTATTGTAAGAAATAATCATATTTTGGGCTTATACAGCTTAGAAAATTATAAAAAAATGCATTTTAGAGTAATGAAATGCAATAATCAGTCGGAGAAGCCAAGGAAAAGTTACATTGTTATATGTTCTTCCTTGAAACAAGATAGGCAAAAATGTGGTTCATTAGGGCATTGTAGTCATTAAGTATTCACTTGCTTAGTCTTCTTTCTAGCATAATTTCTGACTATTGTTTGAACATTTACTTTATAACACCGCGAACAGTACTTTCTAGATTTTTTTACAGGTCCTTCTTTCTTTTTTAGCTCATGCTTTTTCCTCCTATTTCTTGTCAATGGCATGTCAGGATTACTGTTTTCTTTGCCCGATTCTGTTAGATATTTGCACAACTTTTTCCTATATTCGACTATCCCTTCGACTTCGTGGTTTCTTTATAAATTATGTAAGAATTGAGTAATGCACTGTTCAACAACAGTTCAACAGCAAGTTTTCTGTACCATTTTACAGTTTTTCTCAATGGTGTTGAGTATGCGATCATCTGATCAGATAGGTCTACAGAAGATTTTGCTTTGTTATAATCGACTACAATTTTTGGTTTTATTATTTCTTTGTCTCTTTTGTAAGTCCTTGTAAATCCAATAGAATGTTTCGTAGACAGTAAATAAACATCCCTTTTATCCTTCCATTTCATACAGGTCATACCATCTTCATTTTCTTTAGCTCTAAACTCTCCTTTTTTATCTTTCCGTTTATAACATCTTTAGGCAAATATTTTCTATTTTTACGTAAAGTGCCCACAAGATACATTTCTTTGTCCAACAATTTGCGTCCAAGATCAATACTGGTATACCAGTTATCGGTATATAATGTATGACCTTTTTGAAGATATCCTTCCATAAGTGACATCACAAGATTGGTTGGGGTTGTAGTTTCGGTCTCACCTCTCTTTCCCGCATATATTTGAATTCTGTTAGTGTAGCCTGGATTAGTACATAATTTAAAAACTTTAATTCCATATTTGTGCCTCTTCAATTTGATATATTGTCGGAATATAATGCGACCCCGAAATCTGGCATAATCCGTCAAATGAAATTGGCTTATCTTGTGGATATTATCACACACTTTTAGATAACGTCGCAAATATATTCATTTTTGAAGATAAACTTCGAGCTTTTATTTGCAAACTTCAGTTGTGGTTACGTAAAATTGAAGAAAATAATTATTCTGCTCTTGCGACATTAAAAGCACTTGTGGAAGACAACAAGTATGACGCTAGTAAAGCAAATATACCAGAAAACATCAAGACTCATTTACAAATGTTGATAGATGAATTCAATCGTTACTTCCCAGAATATACCGAAGAAGTTAATCAGAAACTGATTCGTAACCCTTTTAGCACGGACGCTGGTGAAGTGACTGAAGAAATCCAGGAAGATTTTTTTGAATCGAATTCACTTGAGTCGTTTTGGTGTAAGAAAGCAATGTCTTGTACTAAACTTCCAGAAATCGCCTTGCGCTATTTTATGGTTTTCTCAACAACTTATTTATGTGAACAAGGATTTTCTACTTTGTAATTAAAAACAAGGCCAGGAATCGTTTGAAAGTAAGTGATGATTTGCGTGTAGCTTTGAGTAACAATATTAGTCCTCGGATAACCGAACTCGAATTACAGAAGTTTATCCTAAAATGGCTAATGGCTCATTAGGCGCAAAATGGCTCTAATGGCGTAACGTGCAATGTAAAATTTGTGTAACTGTTTAGTTTGACGTTTCATTAGTTAAATTTTATGCAACTTTAAAATCTGTAAAAATTTAGTTTTGTGCAATGATTTAACGGAAGATTAGTATTTAATGTTGACTTTAAAAAATAAAGATCGTTTGTGCAACCGAGTGAGAGACGCTGCAGACAAAAAGATTACTAAGATGGTATATTACGCCTTGTGTCATTCACAAATTGATTACTGCATCACTACTTGGGGAGGAGCTGCTAAAACGCACCTTGAAACTTGAGAATAAATGATATTTATTATTATTTGTATCTCTATAAATTCTCGGCACTTCCTCCATTAGAAAGAAACCCCGGTCCTTTGGAGGGCTTGTCTGGAGACACAGGTCAAACACACAAAGGTCCCTGTGAGAGTTTTAATCTAAATTGAGTTGGGACACCAACCGGAGACTCTCCGTGATTACACTATAGGAATGCAGCCATGGGGAGTTCCCGACAGATGCAGAACTATAGAGATTGGAAATTACATAAAAAGTGGTCTATTGCTGTGTCGTGCTATATGGAATAGATTCAAAATTCGGTTGCCGGAATTAAAAACGGCGTCTGCCTTTCAATGCTGAAACATTAAAATGTGTTGGCAGACGGTGACTTGCCAATTCACTACATGCGCCCCTGAAACGCAGCCTTGATACAAGCAGAAGAGGCAAACATGGGTGTGAGCGGCTAGGGGTGTCGAGAGGAGCGGCTCCGGTTTCACCATCGTGGGTCTTAACCCGCCGAGAATGTGGTGAGAAAATGTTACATCAAAAATGTGGCAGGGTATGACATGCCCGAACTTAAACGTATCCTAATTTAATTACTTTATAATTTATCTGAATTTTTTATTAATTGTATCATTATAAATATTTATTTTTTAAACAATAGTGATATCTTTTTGGAAACCAAAGAGCGACGTGTTAGGTTCCCTACCAGTTTTGATGAAAGACACGGGAATTTGTTTCTTGTTTTTTCGGACTGTCCCAGTTGACGTAAGACAATGTTCGTTAATAAATGTAGCATCAATTCATAACTTGTAAACCAGTTATCAAAGGTTATGTTGCGGTGTGAACGTGAAACTGGTAAAATAAGCCTCTCCACGACTTCAAACGGTTTATTACTAACTGCATATGGTCCCGATGGTTGTTTGCCAGCATATACTTCCAGGTTCAAAACATAGAAGGTTTTCGCATCCACTAAAGCCAGTATCTTTATCCCATACTTAGCTGGTTTGTTCGCAATATAGACACGGAATAAACATCGTCCTCTAAACGAAAGTAACATCTCGTCGATAGTCAAAAATTCACTTGGAGAATATGCGTTCTGACAGCATTGAACAAACTGTTCGAATGTTATTCTAAAGGCTGCCATATTGTCCGTTTTTTTGCGGTCTTCTCTCGTAGATTTTTCATCGAATCGAATGTTTCGTTGTAGAAAGTAAAATCTTTGTAGAGACATAGTCGTACGAAATATGTCGACACCTGTCCCATCAGTTCGCCAAAGATCTTTCAATATAGTAAACCAATGAATGCCAGCAACTCAGTCATAGTAGTTTCCTTCATGTAGTAAACATTTGGATCATTTACATTGCTCTTTATTTGACTGCGACGAATTTCTGAATTCGTGTTTAACACTATTACATCTAGCATTCTTTGAGTGACAGAAATATTCCAGCACTCAATTTCTGTGTCGGCATTTCTCGCATCACCTTTTACTTGAGCCTGCTCGGTAACTATGTTTTCAGAACGAAGCCTTACATTTGGGCGCTGACAATTTTTAAACCACTTTGTGCCATCTTTGGAAGTATAGAAAGGCCCAGAAACATGCCGAGATGCTAGCACTCTGGTTCTAATAAGAGACAATTAAATAACTCTAAAAATAACAAAAACAAAAACATTAAACTTGTACAAAAATAAATACACTAAGAATGTGGCAGGGTATGACGTACCCGAGAGCGGTTTGCGCGCGAATATCCCGTCGAACGTCCAACGCAACACTGAGATCACGCCACCATCCCCTCCCGCACACCTTTACTCCCAGCTACTCAGCGCATGAGTGCAGCCAAACTTATATTTAAAGAAATATCGATATTTAAAATAGTATCTGGGTATGAGATACCCTGCCACATTCTCGCCGGGTTAAAGACCCAGAGCGGGTTTCCCCGTTGTTACGCCATTTCTTACATAACACTTCCACCCCCGAGCATATAGCTCTGGCGACCCTTGTCTGGCCGGCCAATTTAGGCAAGACAGAGTTGAGAGTCCTCTTGAATTCCACTCTAGCTACCCAATGAGGGCAAACTGGAGACGAGGCCCTGACCGACTCTCTGGGGTATTCAGGAACGCAGTGTCGCTAGTCACCAACAGCTCGCCACAAGCTGCCCTGCGTTTTGTATGTTTCTCGTAGACTTTATGACACATATTTTTTGTTTTAGTATCATTGGTCTTAAAAAGCTAGTTTAATGTTCTCTCCGAATTTACGTTAGTCTCATGTGAAGAGGAAACGTCTGCCGAACTGTCCCAGAGGGGGTTTATTATTATTATAGTGTAGATTATTAAAAACAAAGACTACAATGTTTTTAGATGCATGCCTCTCGGTATAATACCTAAAGCTTTCGTGGAAGTCCTCAACGAGGAGGAATAATTTGATCACCTCTGTGTTAGCCATGGTAGATACAAACAGTGGTCATAAGCATGCAGTTTATCGACAGCACAGGTAACGATCACGTCACTATCAGACGCTATTATAATTACATAAAAAATACATATTTTTAATGATGATATTTCTTTGTTCTTGTTCCTATTACGTCCTAAATAAATATCACAGATATTTTTTGTTACTATATAGATATACCATAGTTTACTTCACGTTAAAACCTTCGCAATATTAGAAGATATAAAATGTATACCTACTTACTATATTAGTAAGTAGTCTCAATCTTTTCTGTTGTAGCGACATCTATCTTGCTCTTCGAAGTCACCCCAACCCAGGAACGTCAAAATCTGTTATAGACATAATCGAAACTCCTTCTAAATTTCTTTCTGAATTACATCCAGTCCCAGAAATTGACAAATTCTGCAAGAAAACGTGCAAAAAATAGCAACAGTACTGACTTCAGAAGAAAGTATTAAAGCAAAGAAACAAAAAATTTTGAAGAATCATAAAATAAAAAATCCCAAACCCCGTTTGATTAAAAATAAATCAGAATCAACTTCTGAAGAAGATGAATGTGAAATATATTTGGATAGTGAAGATTCAGCTGGAGAAGACTACGAATATGATTGCATAAGATGTGGTGAAATCTACTGTAAAACAAAATAAAAACGAAGATTGGATTCAATGCATTTTCTGTCTTAATTGGATGCATGAAAATTGTACTCCGTTTGAAAATGCTTGTGACACATGTGGAAAAAAGGCAAAGGGAAAGAGTGAAAACGAGGAAAATGAAGGTAGGGGGAAAGGCAAAGGGAAAAGGACGAAGAAATAATATGGCCATCTTCTACGATTTTCTATGGCCATCTTACAAGGATAGGTCGGATAAGATGGCCACTTACAAATTTTTTTTAATAAATCTAATTACTAAAACTCTAATTGATCAATCGTTACCAAAGTCTGTAAAACCAAAGTTGATTAATATAAGATTAATTATATAGTGGAGATTTTCATTTATAATTGTAATAATTAAATAAAATTCCACCTTCAAAAAAATACGGCCATATTACCCTGAATTACCCTAATACTCGTTGAGGCACAACAAATTAACTCATTTTGTTGTATGGGTACTTCGCAAATATTGTTTTTACCGAGGATGTATGTCAAAGGACAATAAAGTACTGGCAAATGACAATGTATATCAATAACTAAAATCACAAAAGTGTTCTCGGTTGTTGCACATATGGTTTGACAAACTGCTATCCACATACCATACACCAAGCTGGATGCGGACTGCGAGTGCCGTTAAGAGAGCCTTGGATGAATCCTTGGGTGGTTTATCCTTATCTGACTTCTTGTCTTTCTCTGGCTTCTTATTATTATTCCTTAGGCAGTCTTTGATAAAATGTCCAGTCTTCTTGCATTTATAGGATTTTGGTTCCTTTCTGCTCGTTGCGAATGCTATAGTATCTTCAATTTTATTCCTGCGTTCATATTCTTGTAATAATTAACCTTTGACCATGTCACTTGATAACTTTAAGTTTGAATTTTCAAGTGCCATAATAAGGGGATCATAATTACTTGGTAACCCGCTAAGCATGATGACGGTCAAGAATTCATCATCCAGATATCAATTGATGACATGCAGTTGTTGTGACAGTTCCTGCAGCTTGGTAAGGTAGCTTTCCATGCTGACATGCTCTGTCAATTTGGTGCTAAACAGCGTTCTCAACAGACTTAAGTCTTCGGCACAGTTCTATGTCTTCATAGGCTTTGCTCAGGTTGCTCCACGCCTCACTACATCTTTTGCGTTCCTGACATGGGGGAATGCACTCGTTTTAACCGACAAGCATATTCTTGCAAGTGCCTTCTGCGATTTTTTCATGTCTTCATCGCTCCGTGTTTATTTCTGCTCACCATCGATAGTGTCCCAGAGGTCTTCATGGATTAGTATTCTCTTCATACAAAACTTCCATGTAGAATAGTTTTCTATACCTCTGAATGACTCAATGCTTTGCAGGGGTGTAGCATTTCCAGCCATTTTCTTTGTGTTCACGCGTAGAGGGTATAGTTGATTGTTTTTCTTCTACTTTCGTATTTAGACGGGAAATATTGTGATTGCTGTGCAGATTTCGGTGTCCTGATAGATTAAGGGCTTAAATGCAAACACCACAAAGATTATAGTGGATATATTTCTAACACATCTGAGCACAAACATAGATCGAAAATAAGAGCGATTGTCAAAAAAAAAACAGACGGGTAGCATTATTTGAGACACAATTATTTGTTATTATAATAAAACAACTTTTAACCAGATTAATCGCGTGTATTATTGTTTTTTTGTTTTTTTTTTTGCCTTCGAACATAACCTGTCCGTGTCGGGGTACACGGAACTCTCGAGCCCATGCTTCAATTAATTTTCTTTCATAATCCTGATTTAGTATAAAATTTTGAATTACACAAATACTGTATTTGTGTAATTCAAAATTTTCATGTTTTACCAACTTCCAAAAAACAAACCCAAAAAGAGATTGATGTTGCTCTAGTTAAATTGATTTTGTCCGGTCATTATATTCTGATTACATTCTCCCAGATACAAAAACTTTATCGGAAAGATATTTACCTGAACAGTACCAATTAGCACGCTCCTCTTTGTCTGATAAGCTAGAAGGTGTGTACCTCAGATAGTAATAAGTCGTATTTTACGGTCACAGTTCATTTCATTACCGAATCAAAACTATTCGCGCGTACATTAAGCACAGTAGAAGTAAAAGATGTACATTCTGCTATTATAATTATCGCTATAGCTAACGTTTTAGAGACTATTTTGGAGGAATGGAAAATCAGTGACAAAGTAGTAACTGTTGTAACTTCCAATATAAAAAAAACTGATCGGAATATTTAAATAAAAGAAAACACTTTTGTGTGGCTCATACTCAAAATTTAGCAGTAACTGATTGTTTGAAATCAAACTTGCCATTAACGTCGTTGTTACAAAAATGTCACAATGTAGTAACCTATTTCAAACAAAGTACGAAATCAGCTTACAAATTAAAGGAACTGCAAGAGCAGATAAACACACCTGACATAAAATTAAAACAAGGGGTTATTACAAGATGGAACTCAAGTTTTGAAATGATGGAGAGACTACCACAGGCTAAATTGGTTTTATCAGCCGCTTTTTCTATCATACCTTCTGCTCCGGAAAATTGAACTGCTAACGAATGGGAGGCAATAAAAGATTGCGTCAGTGTCTTAAAACCTATTGAACAATTGACTACAATACTATCTGGCGAAAAATATCCAACTTTGTCCTCTATGATTCCGTTTATCAGAAATGTCCAAGCTTGTCTTATAAAAAAGACTCCCACTACAGCGATAGGTGAAAACCTTAAAATTTCTCTGCATTCTGCCATAACTTAACGCCTCCGTATCTTTGAGACTAACAAAACTGCTGCCAAATTCACTTTTTTAAACCAACGATACAAAAAAATTTGGTTTTGGCCTCGAAGCATGCAATTTAGTTCCTGACGAATCTACTCAGACAGTAAACATGTCAAGTAATGCAGATACTAGCACTAGCACAAATAATAAGGCTACTGATTTATGGAAAGATTATGACAAAAAAATATCGGAGAGAGAATTAATACTGATCCCTATTCTAGGTTAGCGCTATAATCAAATCCAATTTTATTAATAAATTTAGGTGATTTAATTAAGTGCTTCAGTAATTAAGTACTTCTAATTTTGCTTCTATTTCAAGTTCAAATAAATATATTTCCATTTCGTACACTAATTCTTTACATCTGAAATATTGTTTATCGATAATCGATATGTTTCAATATTTCAACGTTGTATATTACTATGGCACGCACACATTTGCATTTCAAAAACGTTAACACTTTTTTGAGTTCTTCTAATCTTCTGTCCTTCTAATTCAACGTTTAAAGCTGCACAAATTGATTTCGTAAATGCACTTCCACATTATGCGCGTGGTCACAACACCAACAGCGGCCTCTTTTGGTGGAAGCATGGAATGGGAAGTGGTCGATTTCTACTATGGGTCGGTCTCGGAGTTTGAATATCGTGTTGCGCTGTCTCACAGTTGTAGTAGTCTGTCCATAAGTCCGAGGGATCAATCATGTTTTATTCGGGTTTCCACTGACGCGGAGAGGAGCTTAGCGGAGCACGAATTAATCAATAACTATGCTCGAAAGTTATTATATTAAATGGAAAAAGAATACGGTCGCGAACAAGATTCGAACCTGCGCCTCATCCTGGAGGCGCAGGTTCGAATCCTGTTCGCGACCGTATTATTTTTCCATTTAATATAATAACTTTAGAGTTCGCTAAGCATGCGTTAATGCTTTTCAAAGATTTATCTTGAACTATGCTCGAAATCTCCGCTCCGCTTCAATGGAAACAGCACGAGCGGGGTGGAGCAGAGCTGAGTGGATATTCATAATAAAAATACAGCGGGGCGATGCGGTGCGGAGGACAACGAGCATTGGGGTGCAGAGCGGAGGACAGCGGGGCGGTGCTGTGCGGAGGACAGCGGGGCGGTGCGTGAATCGCGCGCAGTGCATCAGTTATCATCCTTACGTCATTAGGTGCATACGTATCAAAATGGATGAGAAGTTCTTTGAAAGTGTTAGACTATTTCCGTGTTTATGGGATACGCGACTGACCACCTACAAATGCAACGAAACCAAAGATGCTGCTTGGGCAATTATAATAAGATACACTGGTTTAGAAGACGGTGAGTTTATTATCAAGTTGAGTCAATCGCAACTGTCGTTAAAGGTGGACGTGTGCTTCTCCAATTAATATTTGTGTAGAAAGTTCACATTGTAAACTTAACTTTCTTCTTCTTCTCCATAGGAAGCGACTTTTTGGAACCGTGCACGTAAATTCTGACTTTTCATAAGTGCCTTTGTATGGTTTAAATGAAATAAAAACCTTTGACTTTGAACGTTATTTGGTGTACGTAGGCTTCAATTTCGTCTACGGGTCAAAGACATAAAAATCTAAGTGAAATAATTCGTCTCACTTCCGCGTGTTGTTGTGACTGTGTTGTGTTCGCGATTCATCTGTGTTAGTGTTCACGTATCACCTGGACTATACCTAGTCATACCTATATACCTATGGGTAACCAACCACCCGCGCCGGTATCGGCCTCATCGGAACCTGAGTTACACAAACTGCACTTAGTGTAACACTGAGTCTGTGAATACTAATCGACGCAACAAGCGTAAAGTAATGGACACCGATTTAGAGGAATTATTTAAAAAGGTTTTCATCAAAATTGACCCACAAGGTTACCGCCTTGATAACAGATCTTCAAAACAAAGTTTCTGACATCCAGCTAAACATTAACACTGTGATCAAAAACGACCTAGACAATATCAAGCTTACAGTTATTGATGTCAATCAATCTCAGCTGTTTACGGATATGGAATCGGTCAAGACTGCGATTGCACATCAGGATAGTCTTCAAATGTGTTTATCTAAACGAGTTGATGACGTCTCCAAATCAACTGCTACCCATAGCTCGGATATAACTCGTATGCAGGAGCACATAACTCAGTTAGAAGTCGAACTTAAAAACCAGCAGCAGCGTGATCGAGCCTTCAATCTTGAAATAAATGGAATTCCTGAAAAATCT
This sequence comes from Xylocampa areola, assembly GCA_935421205.1. Classification (NCBI taxonomy): domain Eukaryota; kingdom Metazoa; phylum Arthropoda; class Insecta; order Lepidoptera; family Noctuidae; genus Xylocampa; species Xylocampa areola. The sequence goes on from OW285222.1 coordinate 10,236,522, forward strand.
AACGAGAAACTACTTGAGTATTACAGCGCCATGTTGAGGTTTTTAGAAATAGAATCGACGGCGACCGACGTCGTGCATGCTACAAGAGTGCGCCCCGTAAATCCTGTACCTGGTCGCCCTAAATCCATTGTGATCAAACTCAACTCACGCCTCCTACGGGACGCCATTCTATCTGCAATTAGAAACAAGAAGGGGCTTAGCACAGGCGACCTCGGCATCACAGGAGACCAGAGAAAACTGTTCATCAACGAACACCTTACACCTGCCAACAAGCTGCTGCACAGAAATACACGTCAAAAGGCATCCGCTGCACAGTACCGGGTTGTTTGGATACGTGATGGAAAGATCTTCGTTAGGAAGAACGACATTTCTGCCACAATTCGCATCATGACCTCTGCTGACCTTCATAAAATTGTGTGACTAGTCATTATAGTTTACTTGTTAGAGGAATGTCTATTAAAACGTACCTTTAACGTGCATTTGTAAGTCTACCCCACCTTTCATACTATTGATAAGCTATTGTTAACCTTATTATAACCCAGTTATGATTGGTAATCAGTTTTGTCATGCACATAGTAAATATTCTATCGTATTGTTATCTAATATACCCACACTTTTTTTTTCTGTAGCTTATAGAATATCGTTATTCATTTTTTACATTTACTTATTTCGTTATTATTTAGTATATATATTTATTTTGTCAGCCATTCATGTAAACCTTATTATAAATAGCCATGAAGGACACATCACGATATTAAACAACAACTCCCGCTCTAATGGTCTGCAATCGACTTAGCATTTTTTATCAAAACGTTCGTGGTTTACGCACAAAATGCCTTGAGTTATATAACAACATTCTTTTTCATGAATACGACATTATCTTAATTACTGAGTCCTGGCTACAGAGCGACTTATTAGATAGTGAAATCTGTGATGGTAGGTACGAAATATTTCGTTGTTACCGTAATCTCGATGCAACAGGTAAGCGAGCGGGCGGCGGCGTCTTATGCTGTGTCCGCCGTGAGCTGTGTGCACAGATCTATTAGGGATACTACGTATCAGATAGACATGTGTCAAACAACGAAGTAGGACACAGAGGCCCTCTTCTGATTTGTCAGTGAAAACGATATATGACATTTTCATTTTTTCTTTAGCTTACGGAATTAAGCATATTATAGGCAAAGGAAATTGACTTGCAGCCATTCTATTTCATCCCGTTCCATTTTTGTTTAATTAACTTATTTTATGTAATCTCTCGAATATTATTAAATTAGTGACCTTTCGCAAATACAACCATGAAGATTGAACATGCAATTGTTGTCAATAAGTAGTAATTTAATAATATTCGAGAGATCACATAAATTATATCATAATCATGTCATAGGGAATAAAAAAATACTATCTTTTAAATGATTTATTTCCTTTTCAATTTCTTCTTATATTTATTAAAAGCCTTTAACAACATCTTTGGTAAATTCGTCCTAGTGGAAAGTCTCATTACGTCGGTGCCTTTTAGTATTTTATTAATCGTATTGCACCAATTAAATATGCATAATTTAATTGTGATTTGAAAAAAGGCGTGAATAGCTGTATCATTATGCTCCTCGCAATTTATAAGATCGTGTTTTATTTTAGTTAATAAATATTTTTTAATGTTTTGGCTTACACATTCTTTGTGGGCATTAGATTGCAAAAAAGTATTAGTTGACTTAAAAATTTCCCCAAATAATATAATAGCTTGCTCAGAAGCATAAGTGAGTTTCATTTCTTTTACCAGTTTATATTCTCTGTGAGAAACCCATTTATGCAGTTCTGAAGCTTGGTCCACAGTGAATGCAGTTTTGCAATCTTTACAATTGTCTACTTTTTTTAAAACTTTCCTGACTGCCACCCAGCCGTGTAAGCCCGAGATTGCATATTCAGTCTTTCACGCCTTGCTTCTTCCACAATATTATGCTCGACAGTAGAATGAGTCTCTTCCACTTGAAGTAATTCACCACTTTTGTGTGCAACATTATCTAATGATTCCATTTCATCAAATAATGATTTTATTTTAATTAAATGATTGTTTGAATCATCTTCACAATTAAATATGTTATGATGAAATTTAATGAAACCAGTTATAATTAAGGATTTTATGGTGTTTGTGAAGCTATGGCAATCTGGGTTATTACTTCTATAGTTGTATGATCTCACCTGCCCAAAAAAATTTTCAACACCATCTGAATTGAAATATCTAGGGCGCATAATATTAAGATTTTGGTCTTTAAAAAATTGCCACAGCCTCAAAAAACTTCTAAGTGTAACTATCCAATTTTTTATGCTGGGTACACTTATCTCGTGGTTGTGAGCATTAATAAATTTAAATTGTTCTAATTTTAAAATTGCACCTCTCCAAAAACTTTCATGGTTAGAAGTCAATGTCACTGCTGACCGTAGTAATTTTCCTTTTTTCTTTTTATTAAATATGCAAACACCATTCACACTATCTAGGAAAGACACCACTTCTGCAGTGTTTTTGAGTGTATCATTGACAGTTCTCCCATCAACATATTGGGCTGTAACAAGGAATAAAATTGAGTATTTTATAAAACATTTTAATTACATTATAGAATAACATAACATAACATCACGCCTGTATTTCCTGCAGAGTGTACAATGTTGTAGTTGTTGTTTTACCAATGCTTTACTAAGTTCCATGTAATTAGGTGGTAAGCCTATTGTCATCTACTGGGCACAATTTCACTCCAGGCTACTACTAAAAATTTCCTAACAGAAAAACTCAATAACACTCCCCGGGAATCTAACCCAGAACCTAGTGCTCAGCAGTCGTGGTTAGGACCTAGATGACTAGAACAATGAGGCAGTCAGATTATAAAATAGTTTGTAAAATATTTATTCTTGTAATATTAATGTTATTATAAATTTCCTTGAATAAATCTGGATACATTTTACTCACCAAATGAAGATGTGTACATCAAAGCTGAATACATGGTGTTACTAAAAACCCTCACACAGTTTTTCACCTGAAACTACCAAAGTATTATAAGTTGGAAAAGTAGATAAATAACCAAAATATATGATGCAAGCAAATTAATATACATTTGTTTAAATAAACCTTCATCTTTTTAATTTTTTCTGGAAGCACATGTTCATCATGAAGTTTGTGAAGCAATCTTGCCTCTGCATGTTGACAATCTGTTTTGTAGACATCTACAATGTCTGACCATTTCGCCCTTTTGCCATTAAAAGAAACATCTTTATTTAAAAAGTTATTTCTTATCCCCTTTATTAAATGTGGTGGGTCATACAAAATGCTCAGTGAAAACTGATCTATTTTTATAGTGTCATCTGAAATAAAGAAGTAAATATTTATTATATAATGCATCCATTTGGAAAACACAAAAACAATGCTGTTATTGTAATGCTCTCTACCTGTATGATTGTCTGATAGGACTTGCTCTCGTCTTGTGTCTTGTTGTAAGCTCTTTAGAGCTGATTGAAATGAAGATCCTTGATCTGATATAAGAGCAATTGGAAGAAGCCCTGTTTCTCCTACAGCTTTCACAATACATTTTAAAATATATTTTAATTCAGGTCCTTTTGTTGAACCTTCACAAAAGTAATAGGCTATTACTTGCTGCCATTTATGTACTGCTCCTTTCACCATAAAAACTAGTGCATGATCAGCAAAATCTGGGGCTCTTTGTGTCAGATGAACAAATCCATTGATGATATCTTGATGTGTGTTAAATGTTAATCCGGGTTCAAGAGACATTTCATCGAAAATTATACTGCAGTACCTTTCTTTAACTGTCCATGATGAGACCTAAACATTAAACATATTTCATTATATATGAAGTGTGTGTGATCTAAATAGAATTTGTAGTTTGTAGAACAATCAGTTACATTTACCTCTTGACTTATGCATTTAAAAATCTGCGGATTTACACCTGGTTGCACACTCAATTTTTTTGTCAAAATTTTTAATGTTGTCATAGATGGCAGTATAAATATACGCTGGAGAAATTTGTAACACTTTGGGCCCTGTTTCATGATGGCTAAGGCTACAAGTTTTTCATCCAATGTAAAGCGTCTCCCTTTTTTTCTTTTGTATGCAGTCTCACTTGCATCCACATTATTTGTTTTGCCATTGGATTCATTGATTTTGTTAACTTTTCAAATGAGTTTTCTTCACTATATTTCAGAGCTTTTTTAGCTCTGCAGTGAAAACTCAGTATTTTTTTTGATTTCCTATACTCCTTATAGAGTTTCTTGCAGTTAGGGGTTAGTGATCCAACTTTTGACATAATCTTCTTCCTCATTTTTCGTGTCGATAAAACTGCTGTAGGAGACTTTATTGGCATGGAGAGTGATGACATTGCATCAATAACAGTGTCAACCAGAACAGGCTCTGTCATCTTAGATGTTGAAGGCATTGGTTCTGTGAATGATGAGAATAAGCTTTAAAGGTTTGAAAACAGTCCTCAACATTTTATATTAATGAAGAGGAATGTAAGTGGGATGTTTTTATTTAAGGTTTATAGACACAGTTAGGTTCTAATACATAAATATAACACATTTATAAATGCATAAGGTTTGTGTAAAGCCTGGTCGAATATAAATAATCCCAAAAAAATATTATTATAAATCACAAACCAAGATATTAGTTATTAGTTATCATGCAATAAGATTTTGTTTTAATAGTCAAAATTATACCTGTTAATACATGTGAACAGCTCGGACCAGAAAACTGAAAATGTTTCACTCCCATGCATGCATATGTGTGGTCATCATGTTTGATTTTGGAGTAATTATGTTCCAAATTTGGGTCTACATTTTCTGAAAAACAAAAAAATATAAACTCACTAAGCAATTCAAACTCACTCTATTTGGACATAATTTATTTTCTACTGAACAGATTATAGTTAAATTTTCACTGATGAGAAGCGCTTAAAGACTAAAATTTAGGTATGGTTATAATTCATGGAAAAGATTCAAGTAGCAAAAATATAATAAAACTTACCGGTCTCCTCAAGTGATCTTAATGGCATGCCACGAAATATCTCTTCAGAAGAGATGAGAGTAGGGTATGCACTACCCAATATGCGGCCTTTCTTCGTCACAAATCTGGCTTCGAAATGTTTATGACAAACAAATCGTTTATTGAGTTCCAATACGCTCATAGTGCTAAGAGAACTACAATTAATTAAATCTAACCACTTGTGGAGTCTTTTCTCACAACTTGGGAACTTGTGCAACATAACGTCCTGTCGTAAACTATTGCATCCTGGCACACAACACTTATCGTAATACATTTTAATACTCACGAAAACGCGAAAACGAAAAGGTATTACAAATATTACTGTTTAAGTGGACTTGAAGTGTACGGAAATTAATCAACGCAACCAAAACTATCAACAACATAAACAGCAATGGCGGCAAATCAGCAATTTCATATTTTCTTGTCAAAACTCAAATTTGTCAATGGGCGACAAAGGGGATGCTTGCGGGGCGAGAGGGGGATTCAAATGTCATACATCGTTTTCTGATACAGATAAAAAATATAATTGTAAGACCAAACTTTTTTCTATGAACATTACGACCCGTGGCTGTGTGCTGACTTGCTCAGCGACTGGTTGGGTAATCCACTATACGAATGTGTTTGCTTAAAAATCTCGGCACGGACACTTGGCACATTAGTAGACTTAATTGTTGTTTTATCATACATGCCACCTGACACATTCGATCTACAACTTACTTAAATAATTATCTTATTAACTTTAACACTGTCTTAGAGAAATACAAAGACGCGAATTATTTTCTTGTAGGCGATGTCAATCTACCTTGTTTATCTTGGACCATGGACGGTTGGTCGCTCACACATGTAGGTAGTAGTCTGGTACAGGACAGAGCTTGTGCATTCGTGGAGGATTTAAGCTTAATGGGGTTAACGCAATATAATTATACACTTAATCATTGTGACAACACTTTAGATCTTTGTTTTTCAAACTTAACTTTACAAATTTTTGTGACCGACGGATTAACGAAAATTGATAAATTTCACCCACCTCTTTGTATCGATATTATAGTCTTATATATAAAATCTTTTATTACGAATAAAATATGTAGAGTTAACTTCCGAAAATGCAATTATGTAGATGTCAACAAATATCTTAGTAATATCAATTGGGACCAATTGTTGTCTAGTACTGATTGTGTAAATGACGCGGTTGATTTATTTTATGAAAAACTAAATGAATGTATCACTCTTTTTGTACCCTTTATCAGACACGAAAGTAATCCTATCCTATATGGTATAGTCGCTCTTTAGTAAAAATAATACGCGAAAAAAATAAGCTACATAGAAAATGGAAATTGTTTAAAAACCCTCGCGACTTTGATGAATTTAAGTTACTGAGGGACAGGCAACATCGAGTGCAAGGCCAATGCTTTGACAACTTCACACCCAACGCTGAACACAACACAAGGCAAGCGTCTAAGTACTTTTGGAACTACGTTAAATCCAAAAAAGCTGGTTCCGCCTACCCTCGTCAGTTTACTTTAGGTAACACACAATATAATAGTGGTCAGAAAATATGCTCTGCATTTAATAACTTTTTTGACAGCGTCTTTAACCATAGTCAGTCCTCGACACATAATCACTCTCAATCTTCTCTGCAGAACTACTACGCCTGTGACACTATTTCTAAAATAAATGTCTCTAAAGAGACGGTATTCAAGCACCTCTCTAACTTAGATAAAAACAAAGGTGCTGGTTGCGACGGGATCCCCCCTTTGTTTTGGTCGGCGTGCGTTAAGAGTTTATCGTACCCTATTACCCTACTGTTTCATCACTCACTAAAGAATTATATGTTTCCCTCTCTGTGGAAAAAGGCGCATGTCATACCTATTCACAAGAAGGGCTCCAAATCTAAAATAGATAATTATCGCCCTATCTCCATTTTAAACTGTATTGCAAAGGTTTTTGAAAAAAATAATTTTATGCTATTTATCCAGTTATTAGTCTTGGCATTCCTGAATCTCAGCATGGATTCATGGAAAGACGTTCCACAGTTTCAAATCTGGCTTGTTTCACAGATCATGTGTTGGGTGAAATGGAAAACGGTGGTCAGCTTGACGTGGTCTACACTGATTTCGAAAAAGCATTCGACATTGTCATCCTGTTAAGTAAGTTGCACGCGTTAGGAATTCACGGAGATTTGCTCAGGTGGGTGGAATCGTACCTAACCAATCGCTCTCAAGCTGTTGAATTGGGCGGATTTAAATCTGACTTCATATCCATCCCCTCTGGTGTTCCTCAGGGATCGCACCTTGGGCCTTTATTCTACAACGCCTACATTTTTGACATGATTCACCATATTAAGCACTCACATCATTTTCTCTACGCTGATGACAAAAAGATTTATATATCTATCCACTCCTTGTCTGATTGTGTCTTGCTCCAAGAAGATCTCAACTCTTTATTTAACTACTACACTCAAAACAATATCACGGTTAGCATTAAAAAATGTCTAAGTATATCTTTTACTCGCTAAGAGAATCCCATCACTGATAATTACAGTTTAAACGGCGTTGCTATTGAGAGGGTTAAGGTTGTGCGGGACCTGGGTATAATATTAGACTCGGAGATGTCCATGCGAAAGCATATCGATGCAATTTGTAGCAGGTCATTTCGCAATTTCGGTTTTGTTTTAAGATCTTGCTTACCTATTAAAAGTTTATTAAGCTTAAAAGTAGTTTATACTGCTTTTGTTCGTAGTTTGCTGGAATACGGCTGTCAAATATGGTCTCCCTGTTACGCAATACATAAAAATAGTCTTGAGCGTATTCAGAAAAAGATTATTGATCACCTTAATTTCAAATTTCATCAATGGTCACATGATTACAAAGATAATTGTCGTATATACAATCTCTTAACTTTGCAAGAGAGGCGTATCCTTATGGACATGGGGTTGCTATATGACATTTTACGGGGACGGATCGATTGTCCTAAACTTCTAACCATCATTAAGTTTAACGTTCCCTGGAAACGCACTAGACACACTACATTATTTTGCACTCCATTTCACTCTACCAATTACGGTAAGAATAGTAATCTGTCTTTTAATATCGCATCTCATTTGAATAAATTGGTTTGCGCTTTATATCCAGATTCGAAAATTGCGGAACAATTATCAATAAGCCGCACAATTTTTGTAACCGAGTAGACAGCAGAAGACAAAAACAACTGCTTTCCATTACTTGTTGACGAAAAACGACTGATAGTTCTACATTATAATAAAACAACTTTTAACCGGATTAATCGCGTGTATTATTGGTTTTTTGTTTTTCCTGACGTTTCGAACACTTTGCAGCGTTCGTGGTCGCAGGAGGACTAAGGTGTCAGGTGTCTCAACAGTTTATTTAAAATTATTTCAGTCTACCGTACATATAATTGATAAATTCATAAAATTATTATTGTCTCTGATACATATTTAAACTAAATCGCGACGGTATTTCCTAAGACTATCCCTGAGAAGAAATACCGAAACAAACTCAGAGGTCACGACGTAGTACACAAGACACGTCTTGACGAATCGCGTCCAAATCTTCCTTTTTTTGACGTTGTTTTTTATAAGACAGTCCTCAACGTTGCATATTATATCTTCGTAGCAAACCGTCGAAGCAAACTGCCCAAACCAAATCTTTCTCGCGACGAATACCTCGCTCTAAAAAACGTAAGTAAAGACCTCGAGTTGACTATCCTTCGCGCCGATAAGGGTAATGCAACAGTGATAATGGATACGTCCGATTATAATAATAAAATTCGAGATCTCTTGTCGGATAATAGCACATATAAAAAGGTAAACAAAGACCCAACCAATAAAATTCTAAAGAAAACTTCAGAGTTAATATCAAAATACTCCGACACCCTGGAATTGGACGTAAACATATTGATTCCATCTTGCGCGAAACCACCTAAACTGTACGGGTTGCCTAAAATACACAAGGAGAACGCTCCACTACGACCAATAGTGAGCCAGATTAACACACCAACCTACAAACTGGCACAACACCTAGCGAAGATACTCTCAAAACTTCGTGGACAAACTAACACATATGTGAAGGATTCTTATCATTTCATCAGCCAGATCAAAGACCTAAAACTGACTGAGGATGAAGTGATGGTTAGCTTTGACGTGCAATCCTTATTTTACCAACTTACCAGTTAAGGATTGTTTGGAAATTGTCAAGAAGCAGTTGAGTGACCATGACATGCCTCTAGCATATGCAGAGTTACTCGAGCACTGCCTTACCAGTGGCTACCTATTGTGGGACAATGAATTCTGCAAGTCGACGGTGTGGCCATGGGTTCACCGGTCTCCCCGGTGGTTGCCGACATCTTCATGGAAGATTTTGAAAGGAGAGCCCTCCTGACGGCCCCGGCTATGCCGAAGATTTTCAAGAGGTATGTTGATGATACTTTCACCATCTTGCCTCACAATGGGGTCCCTGCATTTTTAGACCATCTAAATTCCATACATAATAAAATTCAATTCACTATGGAATTAGAGAAAACCAAGTCACTGGCCTTCCTTGATATATTCCTTATCCATAATCCAGATCATACTGTTAGTCACACTGTGTATAGAAAGCCCACCCACACAGAAAGATACTTGAACGGTGAATCTCACCACCATCCTTCTCAGTTAGCTACTGTCGCCAAATCTTTGTTACAGAGAGCACAAGGCATCTGCGACGCCGACCACCTGGCAGGGGAACTCAACCATGTGAAGCAAGTTCTCAAACATAATAACTTACGAGCTCCACATCCCCGTCGCAGAAGCCGCCCAAAGCCCACCACAGTTGATCGCCGACCTGCTGTCCTACGTTTCATCAAAGGGGTCACCGATAGAATTGGTCACATCTTGAAGCGTGCTTCTATCAAAACCTACTTCAAGCCACATAGAAAGATCAGCCAACTTCTCAGACCGGTGAAGTGCCATATTCCCTTACAATATGCAGGGGTCTACAAGATTGATTGTGACTGTGGGCTATCATACATAGGGCAAACAAAGCGTAGCATTGGCACCAGGTTGAAAGAACACATAGCTGACGTCAAGAATAGACGCTCAACAAAATATGCAGTCTGTGAACATACAACAGACAAACCCAACAATTTTCTACGTTTTGATAAACCCCAAATCCTCGCAAAGGAAAACCGATATATACCGAGAATGCTCCGCGAGGCTATTGAAATTAAAAAACACCCAAATTTCAATAGAGAAGAAGGTTGGCAATTACCACCTGTTTGGAACCCTGTACTGAAAATAATCAAGTCCCAAACAAAGTCAAGTCACAAGACAAATCAAGATACTGTGAGCGATTACTGCGTGCATCGGAACACCTTTTAGTTTATAATTCGATAAAATTGTAAAATTGTATCTCTAAATTTAAAACGACTGTGACCTCTGAGTTTGTTTCGGTATTTCTTCTCAGGGATAGTCTTAGGAAATACCGTCGCGATTTAGTTTAAATATGTATCAGAGACAATAATAATTTTATGAATTTATCAATTATATGTACGGTAGACTGAAATAATTTTAAATAAACTGTTGAGACACCTGACACCTTAGTCCTCCTGCGACCACGAACGCTGCAAAGTGTTCGAAACGTCAGGAAAAACAAAAAACCATTAATACACGCGATTAATCCGGTTAAAAGTTGTTTTATTATAATGTGTAGTGATCGCGCAAACCTAAGATATTACTATGATAGTTCTACAATAAAACATTTAGCGCATGTCGTAAGAAAAGTAAAATTAGATTTCAACGTTGAAGACAGATTTCTGCCTTTAATACCGATTGTAGATGGTACTGTTCGAGGGACCAAAAATGTGGCAAATCGATGCTGGTGTACCTAACCGTGTAGCGGACTAGCAGGTCTTCTTTAATAAAAAGGTATTTCTAGGTTTAATAAGCAAGCGTGTGCGGCGATGCGGTCTAACTGTGGCTGTGCTCCGGCGCAGTAGTGGCGCGCGCGTCCGGCGCGGTCTGCGTGGGTATCGAGGAGCGGGGGAGAGGGCAGCCGGCCGCGCTCACACCCGTCGCACGCCCAGCCACCGCTTGCTCTGCGTTTTAATATCAGAAATTCAATCAAATCTAGTACATCTTCAATTATGGTCGTTCACATTCTCCCGCAGTGCACTCCATGCACCTCATTTGCCAAGACGACTACCTTCTTTACAGCTCTGTTAAGCGTTCCCACCTTGGTCCTGACTTCGACGACTCGTACTACTCTTTCCTTGCCTTGGAATAGCGCTTTTATTTGTCCCAGGGGCCAGGAGTTGCGTGGCAGGTTTTCATCGACCAGTAGGACAATGTCTCCATATTTAGGGACCGGATCTCGACCGCGCGACTCCCGCCAGTGTTGAAGTAGCGTCCCGTACACACGGACCGAGCGAGCCCAAAAGATGTCCGCTAGACGTTGATTGTGTCGCACCTCGCTTTTAGGTTGAAGTCACGTTGTACCAAGCTGCCAGGTTATGGCAATCTAGCCGGGCCGCCAAGGATGAAGTGCAGAGGTGTCAGTGATTCTGGGTCGTCGGGAGATGTTGAAACTGGCGAGTGGTCGATTGTTCACCGTATATTAAGCTTCTAGCATGCTAGAAGCTAGAGCTCGGCGTCGGCTCCGTGCATGTTCGTCCCATTGTCGCTATGTATCTCGGTCGGGCACCCTCGCCGTGCCATCATTCGTCGCAGGGCCATAATCGCACTATCCGTACTCAGGGATCCCGCTACTTCCAGATGGACCGCTCTGGTCGTCAAACAGGTAAATAGCGCGACGTAGGGCCGAAATAGTCCAGACCCACGAAAGTGAATGGGCGCTGACGGTGGACCAACCTTGTGCTGGGGTGATCACCAGTCGAGGGTGATGATAGTTTTGCGCGTAGACGGCGACATTTGATGCAGCTCTTCACGATACTTCGTGCAGTCGGTCTTAGGCGCAACACCCATAGGCGTGTGCGCACCTCATTGACAACAGTCTCGGTACCGGCGTGGTGGTTTTACACGTGCACCCAGGTAATGTATAATCATGTGTAGGGGTTACCTTCATCTAAGATTGGTGGACTGCGCAGTTCCTCGGGAAGCTGTGGTAGAAGCTGTCGCCCGAATCTCACCTCCAGTAGCCGCATTACGTCGTCAGGCTCCGATTCAGCCACAAACAGCGATATCACAGCCTCTTTCGCCACGCCTCGCAAACTTCTCAGCCTCAACAGATTCTCCACCTTGGTGAAGCGACGGTGGGTGTCACTGTGGCGGCTTTGAAAGCTAGCTGAAAGAAAGTTGTGGTACGCACGGCCACAGATAGTGCCGCGGCAAGCGACGATATGTCGATCATCTGTGGCGCGCCCTGGGGCGCCGAAGCTGCAGGCTGTTCAAGCTTGGGTGTCACAACGTTGTCGTTAATGGGGATGCGCGTCTCCTGCTGTGATTCCAGCCAAATCTTTCCTAACTTCGCTATCTTCGTCAAAACCAGCATCTGACACCGCGTCAATCTTGGCAATTTCAGCTTCTGCGAGGACTGTAGCCGCTGGCGTCTCGTCTAACGTTCCACAGCTTCAGCACGAATAACGTCTTGCTTTAAGCGTGTCGACCTCGCTGTTCGGATTTTCGTTCGCACACTGCCCCCATAGCATCTAACGCTTGCCGCTGGCGTTACCTCAAACTGCACTGGCGCTGGCCCTGGTTCACTAGCCGGGTGCGAATTCCTGCCTAGCTCAGACTCGATTTTCACAGTTTGTACACGTGTCGAGAAATAACTGAAACATAAGTTATTTAAAGATTTTATCATAAAACGTAATAAAATTATGGCTAAGAGTGTCTACCGCACCTTCATTCAAGAAAATAATTAACTCAAAATTTACGATTTTCGTGTTTGCATCATAAAGTGAATTAATATTGTCCGGAGAATACGTTCAGTCCAACAGCCAATTCGATCGATACGATGAAAATGAAGGACAAAAATGACTGTCGTTCTCTTTCTGATTCACGTGTGCGGACAAGTTCATTCCGGTAAAGTACCATTACACATATTTTTTTAATACGGGGCCACACGCAGAATTAGGCGGATAGTGTACACAGTCTTATTAAGAAGATATTATTCCGATATATACACCCGACCAATATATAGCTTTCATTAGAAATTCCAAAAAGTCTAAACCTCCGTTAATTGTGCATGAGATGAATTCATTTTATGATTTAAAAGTATTACAAGAAGAATGGGGCTATAATTATACGACCAATACCGGCGGGCAGAACGTAAGTTGGAATGAAATAAAAGTTTTAGAAATAACCATCGAAAATCTAACCATTTTTTTCTATAAAACATCACGTAAGGATGAAAACGACAAACAAGTCAATGTTAGAAATAACTGGAAAAAATGAAACTAATGTCTGAAATAACATTTCAAGCAGCCTATTCCAATAAACAGGAAATAAGTGCAAACAAGAAGAAGGATTTGAAAGAATTAGTGACAAAAACATTGATCCCATCATTTTATTCAGGGTTTTATAACTCTTTTCTTTAAATTTGTGAAAAAAGAATACGGCCGCGAGCAGGATTCGAACCTGCGCCTCCCGGATAAATACTCCAGGCGCTCTGACGCTAAGCCATCTAGACCTCTGCTTAGCACCGCGAATACTACTGTCACATTTTAATACGTCTTTTGGCGACGTCATTGTTATCTATTCAGTCGCTGAAAGAGCGCTGGTTCGAGTCCTATTCGCGACCGTATTCTTTATCCACAAAAAAATATAATTTTAAAAGTTCTTAAGAAAGTGTTAACTCTTTACAAAAAAAAAAATACCAAATTTAGTACAGGCAATTTTCAGCATCAGGCGAAAATAAGGTTATACAACTACTTATTCAGCGATAAGCTGATAGATATTCGGGTAAGACGCCCATAGTCCCGTCCCGTCCCCCCGCCAAATTCCAAAAAGAAAACATCCCCGAGCTCTCCCTGCACGGCACAACTTATGTCACGATGACGGAGAGCCACGTCAACACCACCACCACTATCACCTGTGAGGACTCCATCGCCACTAAAATAGCACGACTGGCACAAACAATAACACTGTTGGTGTACGAAGGCAAGAGAGTGTCACGACCGCGAACAAGAAATCAATAAAAGAAGCCGCTGAGGAAATAGCTAGACTCAGCAAACAAATTGACACACCTCCGGCACCACCACTGCCAACCTCTACAATCCTCGCCGAGCTAGCAACCTTCACGGAGAATAACTTGCGCCAGGAGCTGACTTCTGAAATCCAAAGCACAATCCGGCAAAGCCTCAAAAAACATAGTCTTGAGATGACTGTTTGTTGCCCCACTTCTACCAATAACAACACCAACATTTCTTACGCTGCGGCAACAAAAAGCTCTTGCACAGTCCACTCAGGAGGCCCGCGTTCATCATCGAACCATACTAGAATACATCGAACATAGCAACCACCTCAGCTGTCAGCAACATCAACATCTTACGGAACCACATTACATTCAAGGACCGCAACTACGCAACAATAAAACTGAAAGCTCCCACCAAAGGGAGAGTTCACATCGAATTCGACACCGACTCCCAAAAGGAGGAAACCATAATTGGTTCGTGAATTGAACGTCAATTCTCACGACAGCTCAGAGCTTTCGTTTGGGTTTAGAAATTAACTTAGAATAATAAAAATGGCACGTTTGTTCTTTTTGGAGGACGCCTTAGCGGAAGCAATGGCTTAGCGCAGTCGGAAGCGTCTCTGGCTTCGAGAGGCTTATTCTAAAAACAAATTCTCGATGTGAAATTCGTTTCTAACTATAGACTGAGCGGGACTCTTTTTGAGAATTGTGTGTAAGGATATGATCCCAATTTTTCCTCAAAAAGGCAATTCAGGAGGTATTAATCCCACAAACAAGGTGAGCAGTGATATTGATATTGATAGTATGTAAGCATGTATTTAATCGGCGGGTTGCGTTTCTATCTCGTAATAAAAAATGTTGATCTATTTTGAAAGGATTAGCTAAATATCTTTAGTAAGATTAGCTATATATCTTGATTTTATTAGGTACTACTACACAAAGAATTAAATTAAAATAATGACAATGTGATGAAACAGGATATAAGTGCCTGCCTACCTATTTATTGTATATTTTATAAAATATAGTTCAATTGTTAATACTAATTTCACTTACAGATTCTTACAGCATTAGCATTTTATGCAAGGGGAAGCTACTAAGGAGCAGTGGGGCTAAATATGGATTGCCTATGGCTCAACAGTTTGTATCCAAGTGTCTCAGGCAAATTGCCGAGGTACTAAATCAACCTGCAAATGTGCATAAATCCATTAAATTTCCACAAAACCGACAGGAACGGAATGTTATCAAAGAAAGTGTGTATACCTATTATATTGAGTATCAAACCTAATAATTATTCAACTAACACTCCAATACATTGATTTGTAATTGTTTCATTTCAGGTTTTATGGAAGGTATACCTGACATAAGTGGTGCACTGATTGAGCCACATAGCCATAATAAGGCCAATTGATTTTGAAGAGCGTTTCTTTAACAGGAAATATTTGGAGATTGGCAGTATTAGGTGTACATCAACACGAGTGATTTATAACTCTCGCAATTTTGAGAAATCGGTTTCTTATTGCGGCCGAAATACGGCAGGGGCTAAAGACGGCAAGAGAGGTCAATGTAAGTGAGCGGACAATAAGAAAGAAAATGGAGGAACGGGATCTGCGTGCTCGAAGACCAGCTCGAGGTCCATATCTGTTCCGTCACCATCGCGGAGCTCGACTTCGGTTCGCTCGCTAATTAAACTTGCGAGCAGTGGAGTAAAGTTCTGTGCACTGACGTATACACAGTGTGTGTGTGTGGAGAAAGCACGGGGAGAGGTTTCTGCCAATCAATACCAGGCAAACCATCATTTTCGATGGTGGATCAGTTATGGTTTGGGGAGGGATCTGTTGAGACGCACAAAGTTGGCAGTAGTTGCAGGTCGTCTAACGGCAGTGCGATACATTGAAGAGATCCTCCAAGAACAGGTTTTACCATTCATGGGATTCATCGATAGCAAAGATTTCATTTTAATGCATGATATTGCCCGACCTCACACAGCACGTTTCGTCGATGATTACCTGACAGAGGTCGGAATTACAAAATTGGAGGGGCCAGCACGAAGCCCAGACTTGAATCCCATAGAACATGTCTGGGATATACTTAAGACGCATCCGATACAGTTCTAACCCTCCAGAGACTATCAATCAATTTAAAACCGCTCTGGTGACCGCCTGGGAAGAAATACCATGTGGACATTAAAAACATAATCCACAGCATGCCTGATTGCATGCAGGCGGTTATCAGATTTTTGTAAACAATCGTTGCCAATTTACTTGTGTGCTCAGTGTTGTGCGGAAATCTGCCATGTCGACTGCGGAGGAAGTACTTAAAAAGTTGCGTCTCACCCGAATACAACAAAAAGTTACCATTCTACGCATAGAAAACTATATCAGAGATCCGATCAATATCGGAACCGCGTCCATAGAAAGCAAGCATACAAGCTCGTATTGAATAGCTGAATAACACTTTACAAGAATACGAAAAAATATATAATAATTGTTAACTTACCGCTTGTAAATGAATCTTACCAAAAGGCTATTGAACTATTGAAGAAACGTTATGACAATAAGTCTAGATTAATATTTAATCACTATTGTCTGTGATACAGAAGAGTACAGCAGCCTCAATAAGGTAATTAATATCTCAAATGCAACAGCAATTGTATGCACTTAAAAACTTAAAGCAGTTGAACAATGGGATATACTGTTAAATTAAATTTTATCAAAAAAAAATGATTTAAATACCAATCGTGCCTACCAATTGGATAGGAATTTAGATACACCCCCAACTGTGGAAGTGTTCATTTTATATTTAGAGAAGCGTGCTATAGCCTTTGAATATAGCAGTAATTCTGACAATAAGAAGAGTACTCTTAAAAAATTGAGCAATGCTGTCACTAAAAATTGTAATCCTTGTGGTTTTTGTAGAGTCATGTCTCACTTGCTGCACCCATGCCCCAAATTTAAAACGGCTCCTATAGAAGACCGTCAAAAATTCATATATACCAAGAAGTTGTGCACTATATGCTTAAAGGCTCACACTGGTACGTGTAAGTTCTCCTTTTCTTGTAAGATATGTAAATTTAAGGAGGTGCACAGTACTGCCGTCGTAATTAGAAAAGGCACAACTAACATTTTACAAATGTTGAGAAAATCGAGATTAAAATATTTTATGAATTTCGTTAAAAACAACACGTTTAAAATGTTTTTTGAAATTGTGTAAATGTAAAAAATTGCGTTTTTTTAGTATGTATACAACGATAGCAATATCATATTTTTAACTTTAATGGATATATTTAATAATTAGCATATTTCTTTTTAACTTAACATAAAAAAATAACATGAAAAGAGCAATATTATGTTTAAAAGGCACATATAACCAAATATGCCTTTTCAATGTAAAATTTTGAGTAAAAATTCAAAATTTTACGATAAAAAGGCATATTTACTCGTTTGTGCCTCTTCACTGTAAATTATTAAAATAAATTATTAGGTACAGTAAATATTAGAATTAATTCCTAATATTTATATTTTATACTTTGTGAGTGTATTTTACTGTGTCTCCGCAGTGGGATTGTATATTTTAAAAGAGGCTGATAAATGTCATTGTATAAGAAATAAAATAAGGCAGATGTAAGAAAATAAAACATTTATTTCAAAAAGTTTACACAAACAAAATTTCAAAAGTACTATCAATTATTAATTATATCAATAATATTGAAGGACTCAACAGAACAAAAACAGAATTGTTTACTAAAAATGACACTTCAAAATCTCTCTTAGTTAAAAATTAGATAACACAGCCAGTTAGGAACTTCAATATATTTATCAAAAAAAGAAAACGAAGTTTACAAATACAATAATTATCATAACAATTATGTATCAAACATCTAAGTAGTTGAAATTTTTTTCACATTCCAATGAATGGAATTAACTTCTTATTACTAAAAATGGCACTATGCATCTCTCTATCACAGTCTTGACAAGGTTACAAAATAGTAGGAACTTTTTATTATCAAAATTAAACAAAAAAATAATTCTAAACCTGAAAATTAAAAACTTCAAAGCACCTAATATGAATTCTCATAATAAATAATCGACACTAAAGCGAGTATAAAAAATCAGTCGCATTATTTCAGTCTTCTTGGATTTGAAACAAATCTACTGCTCGATCATTTACAGGTAAAGTTTCCCAAAAAAACCCTCCTGTTAGTGAGCATAAGTAAGCAGCTAATGATGTCCTCTTTTTTTCGGCCTGATATGGCTTCATGCCATAGGGCTGCAAATGTAAGACCCATGTCATGTACATGTTTATCGCCAATTGGTACAAAACTTTGGTTGAAAACAATAAGGCGCGGGCAAAACATCACTGTTTTGAATTCCTCCATACGGGGTAACATTATTACCTTTTCTAAATCTACAGCAAAAATGAGGGTGTCAGGGTTATTCTTCTTTTGAGTCTGATTGTCAGCGTCATCTTCGTATTTTTTTCGAGCTAAAATATAGCTCTCATGGTGTTCTTCGTAACTTTTACACTCCTGGCAATGTCTGTGGCTAATCATTTCTCGCTGAGGGTTGTGTATGAAAAATTTTTCACATATCTCACATTCTTCGTGGCCTAACTTTGTAAATGAGATGTTAAGTGTTCTTACAAGTTTTCTGTAAAATCCATAAGATACTTGCGTTTGAGGATCAGTTTCACAGTAATGCTTGTACATCATACGTATATTAAGGTCTGAAGGTAAATACTTTTTATTAGGTGCGTTCTCACGCCTGTAGTGTGATATTGCGGGATTAAATGACATTATATGATCCGTGATTTTAGTAGGTTCAATTTTTTTAGGATTCGGATTGTGTCCACGGCCATCAGTAACTGCAGATACTGGAATCAATTCACCGCTATTATAGTTACTGTCAATAACATTTCTTACTGCTTTACAGTTATTTTTGGTGTAGCCTAAGGTAGTGAGGAAAAAAGTTTTGCAAACTGGTACTTTGTCACCACTTTCATCCATCAAAAAATATGTTACAGTCTTTGATCGAGTGTAATGTTTACCTTCATTCACATCATTTTCTCTTTTTTTCGGTCTATCTGGTTTCTTTGTACTGGTATTATTTAAAAAAAAAAAAAACTGTTCCATCCATGACATTTTCCAAAAATTACCATTGATTATTTCGCGAAACTCTTCTGAAAAACGTACTGAGCACTTTTTTTTGCAGGTGTCTTCACGGCAACCAGATTTGACAGAATATTTGGTTTTGATTTTGTTTTCATTCTTCAGTCTCTTTCGATCTTTCAAGCTAACGTTATATGTTTTCCTCTTCCTTACTCGTATATTTCCTTTCTTTGTCAGTCTTACTTGGTTTAATTCGCCATCTGAATGTTCCGGTGATTCTAAAACTGTTCTGTGTTGAATTTCCTGTGAACATGGTATGAAGTCGGCATCCGAATCACTATCACTGTTATAAATATTTTGATTGAATGATTTGGGGACTTCGTAGTCGTTGTCTAACACTGAGTCATCAGAATCAAAATCTGACCAAACTTCCTCACTTGGTTCTTGTAAAGAGTTTTGAATGCCACTTGTTGATGGGACAGAATATATTTGTTCGTCTACAGAGTCTCTGTTCCGTAATGCAGCTTTTACTAATTTTGCACTTCGTGATGACATAATTACTGAAAAAAAAAAATAAGTACCTATAATTATTTATTACAGGCGTGGATTCACTCGCTAAACAATGGTAAAGAAACGCTATTTCTATATCTATTAAAAAACCTATGTAATTATCCAGCCTTTAAAGACAAAGAAAATTACGTTAATGTTTTTAAACTTTCAATTATATTTATCAGAGCGCTGCACCGACAAGCGTGGACTCGCCTCGACACATCAGGCACAACTAACGGCATTCCCTGCATACCTTGCCCCTCTCACTTCATCTCCGTTCAGAAATGTTTAGTAGTAAAGGCACTATCGCCAATGTGGCTTTTTTATATAACATTTATAAGCGTAGGGGTAAATAGAAAGGGCATAACTGCCAGTTGTGACTTTTCTTTCTACATTAATTGCTAAAGTGTTCGTATAAAAAATAAGCACAATTGCCACATAAGCCTTTTATATTTAACGTACGTCAGTTATGCCCTTCCATTAAATATATCAATAATAAAAAGGTGAAATAAAAATCGCTTTTAATTATAAGTACATTTAATTTGTAATGTCTAGAGACTCGTTGACCTCACAGTCAAACCATTGTAACGGTTTTGAGGGGCTTAGAATATATTATACTTACCTTTTTGATATAAAGATAAATAAATAAATAATAATAAAAGTCATATCTCACAATATACCTTTTTATTGTAATAAAACTAAAAAAATGATGCAGTTGTGCCCTTTAAGCTTATGCTATCTCTGTTTATTTTGTAGCTAAAAATCCACAAAAAAATCAAGCAGATCTCATTTTGACAAAAAGTGTTAGTTGTGCCCTTTTTCGGTAACACGGCAGAATACTCTCCTGCATAATGGTAGTAGTCCAGGCTTGCCTCAACATTCTGTATCACTGCATTCTATTAATTCATCAATGAATACATTATTGCCTACTATAAAGGTAAAGTTGATTCATTATAGGGGTCCTGAACTTCATATCAGAATACAGATTACACACATTATTGATACATTTTTGAAAAGCATTGACCCATGCTTAGCGAACTCTAAAGTTATAATTTTTAATGGAAAAACAATACGGTCGAGAGCAAGATTCGAACCTGCACCTTCCGGATTAGACATGAGTCCGATATATCATATCGTAACTAAAACCGGATATAAACATATATCATATCGTAACGATATGCCACACACAGAAAACCGTTTTTACAATATCCATCAAATCATATCGAAAAAACGAAAAACGAACTATCCATATCCATATCCGTTTACGTAGCTTATTCAACTTCTCATATTCATATCTATCTCGTGGTTAGATATTCGCCGTCTCTCTGTCCAACCGATGACGTTACTGGGTGTGAAAACGAGACGAAGCGAATATCGTTCAACGTTTGCTGTAGATATCTAAAAACTCTCCATATCGATATCTAAAAACGGTTTTTCATATCGATATGAAAACTTCTTTTCGGATAAGTAACCGTTTACAGAAAATACCAAAAACGCCCATGTCTATTCCGGATAAATACTGCAGGCGCTCTGACCACTAAGCCATCTCGACCTCTGCTCTCCACCGCAAATTCTTCATCCATATTTTAAGACTTCTTTTTGGCGACGTCATTGCTATCTAATCAGTCCCTATACAGGTGACCGAACCGACACGATTAACTTTGCAGTTAATACAATGTCGGAACCTTAGCTTACCTTGTAATTTATTTCTTTGTTTCAGTCAATAAGAATGAAACAGCAGAAATAAATTATATTTTAAAACAATTTAAAAAAGATGAAATTTCTCATTATAATAAAACAACTTTTAACCGGATTAATCGCGTGTATTATTGGTTTTTTGTTTTTCCTGACGTTTCGAACACTTTGCAGCGTTCGTGGTCGCAGGAGGACTCCTGAGGTCCTCCTGCGACTGTGATCGTGTGTGCGGTAGTGATCGCGCAAACCTAAGGAATTACTTCAAGACAGTTTAGTGGCAAAACATGTCGGAAGGAGATTGTCTCTTAATAACTTAGGATTCGGCCTCCACCCGGCGTGTATGACCGACCCTGTGAGCGCCTCCATGATCTGTTAGCAGTGAACTTACCACCTTTTGAAAGAAAGCGTGGACCATAGCTACTCGTGAAAGTGAGCACTTGACGACTCGAAAGAGTGCGTCCATTCCTCCAACCAAGTTGGAGTTCGGTTCGTCTTCGAAAGAAGAAGGACTTCGTGTATACAACAACATGGCGCCCGAAAGGAAGAATCGTCGTGTTGATAAGCGTTTCGAGAACAGATACTACTACGTAAGGCTGTTTCGAGACGTTTTAAAGAATAGGTGTAACGTGGTTAAAACGCGGAGGATTTTCGGGAAATTCCCGCTTTTGAAGGACGTTATATTGCAACTGGCAAGGGTTGCTCAAGGTGATTGTTATGTGCATGACATTTGCTTTACCGGATTAAACATTTACCACGTTAGCGACCATAGCTTGATTCTGCTGAGCTCGCTGGTCATCAGACATATGCTTAGTGATGCGTTGATAGGGGGTTATGACGCAAACGATGACCAAGCCTTGAAGCAGTGCTTTCGCTCGTCAACTAGGTAACCCGGCGGCTATTGGAACGAAACACGCAAGAGAGTTGTTGGGAACGGCCGCGGGTGTGCATGTCAACAAGCAACTTGTAGACGAGCACTCCCCTCTAATGAATTTCCTGCAATCCTCCGCCTATGCGTCCAAGTGTCGTCAGATTGCACTACCTTACGCGATGTCGCCGGTTGAACTGGCTTACTTGCAAGAAAAACATCCGGAGTATTCATTGATCAACAATGGTGGTACACACCATTGTCACGCGGTGGCAGGAAACTCGAGGATCTGCTCGATGGAGGTGCTGCAGGACATGGTCAATTACAGGAAGAATATGCGTCCGCTGTATGGTGAGGATGTTTGCGTGGTGAACATCTGAGGCGACTACGTATGCCACGTTAAAAACAATCGTCTGAATGTGCATTGTGATTGTGATACTAAGATATTACTAGATGCAATTGCTGTCAAGGTTTATCATTATATATTTTATTAATCTCATGCATATTTAATATTTACAAAGTATAAATGACTATAAAAAGGAACGGAAATCAATTTTTTCAGAAGGGTGTCAGGGCAACTGGTGGTGGTATACATTAACCAGTGCTTAGCAGTATTGGTGCTTAAATGTTAGCTCTAATGGGTGACCAGGTAAAACCACTTTCAAATAAATGTGATTTATAAAAAAAATGGTATGTACATTTACCCAACCACAGTAACTACTTTACAATTATTATTTTATCCAATATAGTTCTACGTTTGGCCACCAACTCGCCTGATGAGTGACGGTGTGGCCGAGGATGGAGCACGTAGATCTAGAACAAATCTATTCAGTCTAAGTCGAGTGGATAGATTAGGGGAGAACGTCAGATGGGGAGTTGATGCAACTGCCCAGACCCGTCTCCCATAAAGGCTGCACCGGACTACATCCCGAAACACGGCTAGGTCGCTTCACGAAGCAGCCGCACCCGAAGCCTCTCACCAGAGTTGTATTGCCTGTTTTGCACCACCCAGGGGCAACAAAAAAAACAGCAAAATTACCGAAAAAAATGAACTTATAAAAAAACAATATTATCAGAAAAAGATGGAATGGGCAATAATAGAGAAAACAACTAAATTATTAAAAATATAGAATGGGATGAAAAAAAAAAAACAAAAATATTGGATTTGGAAATATAACGGAAAATTTGAATTGAAGTGTTTAAAATTAACTTTTGTAACGCGGGGTTTTCTTTATTAATTTACGGGACCCGAATCCGCCGAGCGTTACCATGGCGACCACGCTCCCGCAATAACGACACCGCGCCGATCGCACGCGACGCTGTGCGAGGTCCGCTCAGTGATGCCAGACATATGATAATTATCGTACATGTACGCAGTGGCGTGCCTAGGGTTTCAAAATAAGGCAAGCCCAATAAAATTTTAACAGATTTCAAAAAAAGAAAGTTTAGTTTTGGACTGAGTATGTAGGTACCTACGTATGTATAATCGCAATTTTCTCATAAACTACTGGTTAGGTACAATAAATTAAAAGTGAATTCATCCGTCTTCTTTTCGGCCCCGGTTTGTCACTTTCCTGATGCTGCATATGCTTTTCTAAAACGACATCGTATTTTGAAATTAACGAGACCAGTTCTAAAAAATTGCCTTTATTTAATGAAGTTTTGGACTCATCATGTCCTCTTAAAGGAAGTTCCTGTTGTGCTAAATGACAAACAATATCGACTAATCTTTGAAATACACTACGGTTGTCATCAACGCGCGTGTTATATTTTGAAATTTCCTCAGATAACTGGCGTGATATAGATGTCTCAATTCGTTGTTTACCAAAATTACTGAAAGAAACCATTGCACACAGGTGTTTATGGCAGATTTGTTATTTAAATCATTATAACCAGATGTATTCGGAATCTTCATTCGAAAAAAATATGCAGCACCAGCAATACAACTTATTAGTGTGCGAACAGCCAACAATCCAACTAGTTTTATACACTGATCTATTAAATTTTCGTTTATTAAAAATTTACTAGTCCGAGAAATACACAGATTAGGCGTCGGTTTTAATGAAGAAATTTACAATTTTTTCTGAGCAAAGTTTAAAGATTTTACCTTATCTTCGCCAATCAAAACTTGAACGCATTTTAAATCCTCACAAGGTACAATTACCTCCATTGTAAGTCACCAAAACAATTGTATCACTGAGAAAATCTAAGAAAACACACAAAGATTTTTAACAACAAAACTTTTCCCCCTCAAGCAAATGAAACTGAAGTGAGTTGCACTCGGTACTTACGGAGAGTTGCAGTGTTGTCATTTAGGCAAAAAAAGTCGCCAGGTATATGAAAAATCTAGCTAAATGTCGCAATAGGGTATTTGACACTGATGGAAATAAAATATGAAACTTAGCTATAATGATAGAATGTATTTTATTTGACTCTTTGGTATTTTTGAAAATAATATTAATAACTCGTAAATATATTTAAATCGATAAGAAAAATCATAATTTTTAATCTATGTGTCACGTGACTTGAAACTATTAATTATTTTAAAAAGTCGCTAGTTTTTATTGTTGCTAAATCTTAAAAAAAGTCTCCAAACTCGTTAAAAATCTCCAAGATCTCACAACGTCGCTAAAACGGCAACACTGCTGAGTTGGCAAGGTGTGCATACGCGTGCAACTTCATAGGCATGCACGGCTTAAATCTTCCATACTGATCGATTTGTGGACGCACAAGGTATGTACTCGTTATACGGCACATCGCTATAAGTGCGAAAGTGACAGAGATAGTATTTGAAAGCCCGGTAAAAGCCCGTACGTGTAAGCGAGATAGCTATATGTAGATGCTGCAAATGCGAAACTCTGCGCGCGAACAATCGCGATGTGTAGTAGTGTGGCATAGGTAGATACTTTGTGTTATTTTGATAAGAATTAAGCGCGCGAACTTTTAAATAGTTCGGGTTTGATATTGATTCTCTATCGAGCATTTTAGTAAGGCATGCCGGGCTTTTGGGCTTATATGAAGGTACCGCCACTGCATGTACGCTAAATTGGACTCCGGTACGATGTACGATACAGTATTCATTATCGTACGGAAGAGTACAATAATTTGCAACCCTGCCCGAAGTGGGGTGAAAAGATTAGTACTCTGAGCTAGTAATTTTGACGACAAATTAGCGGTGGCGCTACCAGTTCTACAACCGAAAAGGCTTTGTTGGTATGACAGTGACACAACAGTCCATCACTCTTATTGCTGTGTGAACTATATCCCAGAGCAAAGTCGCGTGACCGTAATGAATTACAGCAACTAGACGACGAGTGGCAACGTCTACCGTTATATCAATTAAGTCCCGATGTCTCCCAGAAAAATTAAATAGACGTATTTTGGCATAAAATTTCCCAAATTTTTAGCTATTGATGGCGAGACAAAATACATAGTTGTACCTCAATTTGCTCTATCCGTTTTGACACTTCCGCATTTAATTGCGGACACCGAACGACTATTCAACAAAAATAATTTGACAAAAACTGTTAAAGGGGCTTAACTTTCACCGCAATGCGTAAAAACTCAATCCCACTCTTTTAATAAATAGGTACCTAAGTTACTTTTTTAATTATTTCACATTTCACAACTGCCTAAAATTCCTATCCTATCTCTAGTTTTCTTTTTTTTTTTCTTTTTTGGTTTATAAAACGTTGCCCCACACTAGGAATTTCTTCCTGTATCGTGGGTGCGCTTACAGACATATAATCTCACAAACACACAAACACCCAGACCCGGAGCAATTATCTATAGATCGTACAAATATTTGCTCCGTGCAGGAATCGAACCTGCGACACGCAGCGCAGCAGTCGGTCTCTCGACCACTGCGCCAACCGCGCTGTCAAGTTTTGGGAATTAGCTACGCTTTCCGCGCGGCTCTGACAATCGTACGATAATTTTTCATCTGGTGCGATAATTTTCGAATATTGATACGATAAATCATTCGCACTCGTCTGGCATCCCTGACCTCTAGTCAATGGAGCATCCGTACGTCGGTCGATTTGCACAATATGGCGCATCTGTGGAGCAACCGCCGTGCGGTCGCTTATAACGTCTTTGTTTACGTTAGCCCACAGATGCGCATTTGCAAGGAGGCTAGTCTTCACTTACATGAGCGACGAACCGCACGGTAGGTATGTGTCATTCGTTCAATCATAAAGAACCGAATCAATACTGACCAGTTGACAAAATGATCTGGTTCGTTCGACCCGTTTAATCGATTCAGTTTCATAAACGAACGTATCAATAGTAAATATTGAGTGAGATCTAAGATCACAGGTCATGAAATACTGTTTGTTTAAATCAGTCATGAATGATGACAAGTCGAAAATGCATACTTCAGGGCAGCCACTTTTAAGTCACGGCGTGGGGCGAATTTGGCGCTCTCGCCATGAGCCGCTTTGCTTACAGGGTGTGTCGTCACGAGAACCAAATCTCCGGGCTGATATCCAGGGTCTGGCTGTCGGGCTTTATCAGCACTCTTTTTCCTTTGCTCCTCGTTATTTTCTCGAATTTCCCGTACCCTCTCCAGAGTGTTAGCCATCAGAATTAACTTCGGAGTGATTTCTGGTACAAAATTCTCAGAGACTACGATTTGCTTGAAGTCATGTGCAATATCGTCTGGAGTTCTAAGTTCTCTAGCGAAAGTGAGATATGCGGGAGTATGTCCAGTAACTAGGCTAGACGTAGTATTCATGGCAAATCGCACATACGCCAACTTGTTCTCCCACGAACGGTGATCATCTTGGACTAGGATGGCCAGTTGGGTCTTTAGGTCTCTATTTTTCCTCTCTACCGGATTAGCGCATGGATGATATACCGGAGTGAGTGAATGTTTTATTCCAAGGCAGTGTGTCAATTTTTGTATCACCGCACTCACAAATTGAGGGCCGTTGTCACTGTGAATACGTCTGGGTAGACCGTAACGTAGGAATATTTCATCAATAAGAACCGTGGCACAGGTTTCAGCACTTGCTGTCTGCAAGGCAAAAAGTTCCACCCACCCTGTTGCGATATCCTCGATGATAAGAACCCAATTCTTCCCAGTAGAAGTTGTAGGTAAGGGCCCGAATAAATCAAATGCTAGAACTTCAAACCGTTGATTGATTGCTGTAGTTTGAAGTAGGCCGCCAGGCTTCAGGTTACTAGGCTTGAACCTTTGGCATTGTATACAATTCTTGATATAAGCGTCAAAGTATCGTCGCATGCTTCTCCAAAAGTATCGATTATTTATTCGTTGATATGTTAGGCGACCCCGTAGTGGCCCGCTAAGGGGTCATCATGGTAGGTCGACAAAATTGTCGCCCACTCATGTTGGGGCGCTACTAGTTGCGCGTCTTCCCCATCTCCATCAGGGCTGTATCTGTACAACACGCCGTTGTTCATAAGGTAACCCTTTCCACTCCAGTACCTCGCTTGCTCACTTCCTTCTGCCTCAAGAGCTTGTACTATGCCGACAATGCATTCATCCTTAAGCTGCTGTTGCCGCACGTCACTAGGACTTCGTGATGGCATGTCTGCTGAAATGCTGCAAATTCCGCAATTCTTTATAGTATCATCGTTACAATTAGGCCTCGATAAGAGGTCGGCAACAACGTTTGATCGTCCTGGAATGATTTAATGCTAACATCAAACGCTTGAATCAGCAAGGCCCACCGGGCTAACCTTCCCGTAGGCGATTTTATCGACATTAGCCATTTAAGCGCCTGGTGATCTGTTACCACTGTAACGTGTACTCCTTCCTCTTTTTTGTCAGTGCCATCACAACTGCGAGTGCTTCTCGTTCCGTGGTGGTGTAATTTCGCTCGGCAGGGATTAATAATCGACTAGCATACTCAACAGGGCATCCTCAACGCCCTCCCCCTGCGCCAAAACTGCCCCGAGCGCATAGTTGCTAGCGTCGGTTTTTACAGTGTATGGTTTGGTTTCATCTGCCTGTTTGAGTATCGGTGCTGTGGTTAGGAGTTCTTTTAACAGTTTGAAGACGTTTTCTTGCTCTTCGTCCCAGGTCCAAACACTATTTTTCCTTGTTAAGCGCGTTAGCGGCTCACTAACCTTTGCAAAATCTTTTATGAACCGTCGGTACCACGAGCATGTTTGTATAAAAGACAACAAATGTTTTAGGTTCTTTGGGGGTGGCATTTTAACTATTGCAGACACTTTATCTGGATCAACTTTAAGGAGTGATATAATGCGCCAGGTATTTCACAACTGAGCAACAAAAATGACACTTTAGTAGGTTAACTGCCAAGTTGTTTATGCGTAATGTCTTCAGGAGTCTATCAAGGTCGTCGAGGTGGGACTCAAACGATACCGACTGCAATATCAAGTCGTCAAGGTAAGCTATCACCTTTATCCCGTTAAGACTCACTTTTACCCTGTCGATCAAACTCTGAAAGGTAGCAGGGGCATTTCGAAGACCAAAGGGCATTCGTTTAAATCGATAGATACCGAATGGTGTTATGAAGCCTGTTTTATCTTGGTCCTCGTCTCTAACCTTGACTTGCCAATAACCTGCGCGAAGGTCAAGGGTAGACATATAAGGAGTTGGTTTGGCTTCATGAAGAAGATCATCAATCCTAGGCATGGGGTAAGAATCTGAAGTCGTAAGGGCGTTCAGTCACCGGTATCCACGCAAACGCGTATCGACCCATCTTTCTTTGGTACCATAACGACCGGAGCAGCCCATGGGGATGCGCATGGTTCGATTATCCCCTCTTCTAGCATCTTGTTAATCTCTTTCTTCAGCAACTCACGACGTAATGGTGAAAGTCTATAGGGAGGAACAGTGATTGGGCTATGGTCACCAGTATTAATACAGTGCTCAGCTAAAGTCGTAGGTTCCTTTCCAGGTTGAAACACTTCCTGATTTCTCATGAGTATTTCCTTCAAGCGCTCCTTTTGTTCCCCGTATAACGTTCCGTAATCTATGTCGTCGATTGCAATGGAGTTCAGCCCTATGTCATCACCAGTGTATCCGGGAAAGAGCTCTTTGGAGTGTGGAGACAGTGACTTCAGCACTATCTACGGCCTGCCTTGCATCTTCGAGCATATACTCGGCGAACCGGGGTGAGTACCCATCGAATAATGTAAGTTTCATGCGTTTTGGCGGGGTTGCCATGCCGTCTATAGGAATAAGCTTGTAAGGGGGTAAGCATGCCTCCGTTGGTACTGGACATCCCCTAGCAGCTCCTGAGATATGCGTTGTAGGCGTATATAGTGCAGATGCACCCACTGACGGTGATCGGCATTCGACATGAGCCATTGAGACACCATAGCTTTCCTCCTCTTCTAACTCATACGTGACACTGGGGTTATCAGTAAAGTGCCACGTCATCTGACCCAAATTCAGTACCATGCCAGTATCTTGTATAAAGCCAACTCCGCGTAACGTTTTGTTGTCCCTGGCTTCGGGTAGGACGACAAAAGTTGTCATGATGGTACGATTGCAAAGGTTGACTGGTACTTTAGTGGTGAGGACGTTCCTTTCTTTCTTGATTCCATCAGCCATAGTGACGTCCACCTTCTGCTCCACAAAATGACAACCCTGCTGCTGAAGGCATCTATAAAGTTGATAGGATGCCACGCTGGTTTTGGCACAAGTATCTATATAGGCGGTGCCAACTATATTATATATCCCTATACCTATTATAGGTCTGAACCGTGCGTCTGTATGCAAATTAATCGCACAAAAATCGATCTTTTCAGGTTTGACCGCGACTTGCTGTTTAACCTGCTTGCATTTAGGGCACTTGCTTCGCACAACTCCCGGATTGCCGCACCCGTAACAAGAGAACGCTGGCTTAGATGGCGACGGGGCCTGCGTCGCGACAGCTTCAGTGTTGGCCTGCCTCTGTCCATCAGCTCTAATACGCTTACGACACTGGTCCACTGTGTGCCCTACCACTCTGCAATATGCACAGCGGATTCTCTTCACAGAAGATGCGGGTTGCGGTTTATTAGCAGAAGTTTCCACATACAGCTGTTCAACTGCTCGTGCTGCTTCCAGTAGACCATCAAAAGATGTTATGGAATCGCGAGGCACTTTCTCACGGATTTTGTGGTGTAGCTGGCCATATACCATGTCTAATTTATGGTGTTCAGGTATTGGCGGTCGTGAAAAATGTGCCATAAGAGCTCGATGTTTTGCGACAAAGGTATCAGTCCGTATCTCCGCGTCCTGCTTGTAGCCGTAAATTTCCTGGAAAATCAGGTATCCAGAAGGCTTCGGAGCGAAAGCATGCCGGAGGCGATTTTCAAACTCTGCCCAAGTTGTGATGGTCTCCTTGACTCCTTGCAACCACACGGCGGCCTCACCCTTCAAAATTAAGGGCAAGGTCTGTATCGCATCTTGGTCGGAGATTTTCTGCACCTTTTTGTAAATCGATACCGCTGCAAGAAATTCTTCCACGTGTTCCGACAACCTTGATCCTTCATAACTAAATTTAGCATCAGCAAATGAAGCTACGTTGGTAACAGTATTCGCTTGAATCGCCTGAATGGTTGCTGATGCAATGGAGGAAACCATGTCGCGGAGCTGGTCCGAGGTCATATTTACAGACGTCATTGCTTCTATAGGGGCTGAATCTTCCGTCTTCACGTCAACAGGAATTTCTTTCTGTACCCGTTCTATGTGGCTTGGGTCTCAGGGTGAGTCCTCGTTCAGGTATCCTGTCCAGCTTGATGGTTTAGGGCTTCACGTTTGGCGCCAGATTGTAGTGAAGGAAACTCCAGATATGACGTCAACAGACTTTATTCTTAAGTTTAAACTTTACACGAGAGCGAACGGTGAAAGTACAGAGGCCCGGTATCGTGCACCCTGTATTACAGCTTACTACTTATCTAAGTATCTATAATACCATACAGTCAGAAGCCCGGAAACGCGCACAATGCTGTATGTATACCTAGCTAATTAATTCTATATTAACCCAAACCAGAACCTATACTTCGGCGTGTAACGAAACCATAGCGAAATCTAATTCGACGCTAACGCCATCTATCGAGGTAGGGTGTCAACTTTTGCACTATGTTTGTTCCTTTTAAGTATGGTTTCGTTACAAAACAATGTATTATTTATTAAAATATATTTTTTTAGATAATCAAGCAAGTCGACTTATCAACGTAATTCACGCCTTGTATGTTAATTATTGGATAACATTAAAATAATCAGTAACAGTCATAAGCTAAACTGTGTAATTATTTTAGATGTAATTGTAACATATTTAAGGGAAGTTTGATTTGGTACTAAATAAATAACGATAAAAGATTGGTAAACAATGTAATAAAAAAAATTAACTTTTTTGATAATTAAATAAAAAGTAATAGTAATAAAAACAACATGAAAACGAAAACAAAACAAATACAGGTATGGTATAATAAAAATATTTGAACTGAATTGAACTCAATCAAATGTACTTACGCTGCTTTTTCGGGTTTAAGCCTACTACGATGTTCAGTAATAGTAATGCCAGCTTTTGAAAATATTCTTTCACATGGAACAGATGTAGCCATATTACAGAACCTCCTTTCCATCAAGGTGAAAAGGCGAGGATACATATTTTTTCGCTCATTCCACCATTTTAATGGGTTCTCTGTGCGTTTTAATAATGGTTCATTAAGATATTATCTGTTTCTATTATTGAAGCCGCTGTAGAACTCCGGACTTCTAAGTGCTGCTTAACTTTGTTATCAAAAGAACCCCATATCATCGAGCTACTACAGGGTTCACTTTCTAGTTCACATGGCGTGGAAGTTTCTAACCCTGGAACTGAATAAGTTGATATCTTTTGTCTGATATTTTGAAGTGTAAACTCAAATCTCTCGTCACTTGTAAATCGTTACTTTTTAAAGCGGGGATCTAAAAATGTAGCCTGGGTTGTTAATTCCATGTAATTGATATCTTTGAATCGCTCCTTTAAGCCATATTTTAAAGTGTTAAGTAACTCGTGTATCTCTGGTATGGCATCTGCTTCAGTATTTTGGGAGGTACAAATATGGTCAGACATAGACTTCACAAAAAGAATTATTTTTGAAAATGTTACATACTTTTCAGCACTTATTTCATTAGTAATTTCATGAAAATGTTTTAATACAATTCAAGATAAATCTTTGAAAAGAAAATTATATTAAATGGAAAAAGAATACGGTCGCGAACAGGATTCGAACCTGCGCCTCCCAGATGAATACTCCAGGCGCTCTGACCACTAAGCCATCTCGACCTCTGCTCACCACCGCGAATTCTTCTTCGATATTTTACCACGTCTTATGGCGACGTCATTGCAATCAATTCAGTCCCTATACTGGTGACCGAATTCGCGGTGGTGAGCATATGCTTTTACAAGTAGGGCCAGTAACTGTTGCATTAATTGCTTTAGGTTTATTTATCGATATCGGTTTTTTCACAGTAATAAAATTACCAATATCGCTTTGTTTAGGATGTATGACACTACTTGGGACGGTTGAAGTGCTTGGGGTTGGAGTAATCGAAGCTGGGGTTTCCGTTTCAGTCACAATTGGAGAAGACGTCGACGGAAGTTGTACTTGTTGTTCATCGGGATTAGTGTCTTGTCAGTAACTAGCTTTTTGCGTTAATACGGTAGAGTGCTTTGTATTTAAATGGCGCAATAAATTACCCGTAGGATATTTGTAGGATTATTGACATCGGGATTAGTTACCACTAAAACTAATAATATTCAAAGAATAACTACATTTTGCTTTGTTAGGAACCACCACCGAAAAATGCATCTACGCCGCACTTATTTTTTTAGTCATATTATTTGACATTTTAATTAATTTATTAGTTAAGCTTATTGCACTTATCTGTTTCAAACTGAGTTCTCCAACACCTTATTGCATAAGTAAGCAGAGCTGTTTATTTATTATATAAGATACTTTAATCATTTCAGAATGATCTTGATTAAGGAAAACGGATATTGTTTAAATGGGGGGGGGGGGAGATTTCAACCACTTATCTTTAACTTTTTTCCTTTCCCTCTTCTCTAATCTTACTAATAACTTATGTTTTCAAAGTTTGAAGCAGGCAAAACACGAAGCTCTATCCTTAAATGAAGATTCACGTTACATCGGGAATTCGAAAAACAATAAATCGCATCTCAATATGTTTATGAGAATTTGATGTACGTAAAGAAACATATTAATCTATACTGTAAAAACAGCGACATTCATAGTCTCAATACGAGGAACAAAAACAAACTCGTGCTACCGTCGACTAGGCTCCAAAAAATCAGTAATTCGTTTAGATGTCAAAGTGTACGCTTCTACAACAAAATCCCAGGCAATATTCAAGAATTAAGCCTCAATAAATTCAAGTCATATGTTAAGCAGACTCTTTGCAAAAAGGGTTACTATAAAGTCAAAGACTACATAGAAGATAAAAATGCTTGGGATTGTGCCGCTCGCTCTAATGTTTAGACACTACAGTTGACATTTTAATGTTTAACTTATTTATTTTTATGACATTTTTAATGAATCTATTATATTATGATTATTTTTCTATGATTCTTTTTGACATTAATTCTTGCCATTTTTTTATATTGTTATGGATATTAAGCACTATTTGCATTGTGAATGTGAGTACGATGTGGGCCAGAAATTCATACATGAACCTCATAGCCTGTCTGGCGGTTTTGAGTCGTTTTTATGTGACCTACGCAAATGTCCTCCTGATCTGGTATCATCTTGTGACGGGTTGTTGAGCTCCCTTAGTTATGGTTGAGCTACACGATGACTGATGCATACGTGCCGTCAGACAGGACAGGTCACCTCAAAGCTGCTTTGGCTCTTTTCTCAAAAGGCCATTCCAGACGATCCCTGCATGGTTACACTCACATAGATATGTACTATTATGTCTGGACTTTAAAAGAGACATTGACCTCTGAGTTTGTTTCGGCGTTTCTTCTCAGAGATAGTCAGATAGGAAACGCCGGCGTCATCTAGTTTATAAAAATGACTTGTAAAAGTGTCTTCAACAGATCTATTTACAGAAATAAAATCATTTATCATTAAAAAATATAATATTTATGTAAAACTTATGCATTTCCATGAACATGCTCCAGCCACATAGACATTGCTCGGCACCGGCACGGTGCAACGGGAATCTTTCATTCATATACGCATTCAGTTATGATAATAACAAATTATCAAAATAACGTACGTAATAAATTAACAGCTCTAAACTTAAATTAATACACCTAGAGTCTTTTTATTATTCTAAGCTTATAGAAAAACTTTCGTAATTAATCACTCTCACGCACCAAACTGTTCAAATTCAATACATATAACATTTCCTGTCATAGGTCAACGGGTCACTAAAATAATGAAATAGAAATGGAGCATTATTTATTTAAAAAATTAAACGTAAACATTCAGTTCATACCTGCTAGTTCAGCAATAATGTAACTGGAACCAATATTGAACCTTATTTAAATGAGAATAATAGCTTATTAAAATTTCTGAAGTAAGAGTAAACTAAACGTATAAAAAAGTGTAATTTTTTTATGTTTTAATGTAATAAAAATGGCTATTTTCGCTTTAGTACAATTTCTTTTGTGCTTGTGTGTTACCGCACCCCCCGCCAAAAGTGGCGAGCAAATATGTTCTATATTAAGTCAGAAGGCGTCTCTCGTCTGGTCCTCTAAGGTCTAATGTGATGAACAAAAATATAGCTAATGTACTGAGTGAAATAGCGAGGGAACAAGACTGAGCGTGCGAAGGCCTTGGTTTATCAAAGACCACTGTATGGGAATTTTGCAGCTAAATACCGATTACTTAGCAAGATCAGTTTCCTGTGCATGGATTGGTAACAAGATACGAACAAATCAAAATTTTACGTGGAAATTTATGTGGACAGATGAAGTTAAGTTCACACGAATGGGGATAATAAGTTTACAAAACAAGAATGGGACCTATAGGGTGTGTGCTAAGTTTTTCCAGGCTACTTTGTGTCTATCAACTGAACCGCTAAACTCAGCAATTAAAATATGTGATCTATTGGGTGCTTCTGAGGCGAAGATAAACGAGTAAAAAGAAAACCTGGCAATAAAACAAGTGAGGCTGACATTACGTTAGTAAAAGCAGGAGATAGTTCTATGGAAACTAAAAAATCTTAATGAAATAAAGAGGTTCAGAATGAAGGAAGAAAAATCTATTATTTAGATGAGACTTTGCTAAATGAAGGTACAGTGCCATCAAATAATTTTTAAGCTTTTTATGTATCAAGCAGTACGTGCAATAACAATAGTTTATTTACTATTTGCTTGAAGGAACTTTAAATTATAACTCATTTAACTGTATAAGTACAATATAATTGCATAAATTACCTTTAATCATACATACAGGTCACACAAGAAGACTAATATGGCAAGATACCATAATTAAGTCCTCAAATAAGCACATCGGGAAGGTATATCCGCTGGTTTACTAATGTGGCCCAACATAATAAAACCTTCAAACTAAACGAAGTGAAACATTTACTCCCACAAGCTCTAATATTACGCCAGAACGATGGAAGTCTTGTATTGCTCATGCAATTAAAGAAGAAAGGTTTTGCCAACTTGCAGGCATTATGGATGATCTGGTAGAAAGATTTATTATTAACATTGGTGAATCTTCTTCATCTTCATCATCGAATGATAGTGACTAAATTAGATAACGCCACTGATTTTTTTTTACCATAGTAATTTGTGCTGTAAGTTTTTTGAAATAAAATATTCTTAAAAATGACTTTTATTTCCTTTAATCTTAATTAAATTAACACGTTAATAAAACATTAGTCTGTCTCTTTTTGCTACATTGATATTCCAAATATATCTATCTATTTGTTGATTTAAATACTAACCTAGAAGTACGAATTATTTCTGATACTAACGCACAGAGTGGAAACATTTATTAAACCGGTGTACTGTACGTATCAACTACGATACGTATTTAATTACGAATAAATTTTGATACTAAACGCACCTAATCAAAACTATTTTACCTGCATGCTTTACGAATCACTTATGTAGATACGTGTGGTATCGAATGTCCAGATTTTAGTGTTGCATTAGTTGTCGACTGCAAAGGTTTTCTCTTCTATTCTACACAATCATGAAGCGATCGCGTAGGATACTAGACCGAATGAAGGTTGAAGTCAACCTTGAGGTCAACTTTTACAATACGCAGAAATTCGCAGTATAGTAGCCCCAGCACAGGTAAACAATTCTCTGTTCTGAAAAATGTGTCATTTCCTTGAAATACAAAGTCGTTGTGGGTCTCTCATCGATGTTTCTGTGACTGGCCTTAGGATTTACTTGAAGAATCCTTAACTGAGAACTTAATTGAAGAATTCCTTAAAACGCCTCAAAGGTCTTAGCTTACTCGGTCCCGAAATTTATATGCGAGTGTTACTCCATCCACAAGTACACAAGTTGAAGTTCATGGTCTTGATCTCCGTTCTGCTGATAATGTTGCCAAAGAAAACCATATTAATCAGAATGATAATTTGATCAATCAGAAAACCAGAAAACTTTTATCAATAGCCGACAAAGAACTTTTTCAATGTAATGATATCTCATTACCTAAGATCCACATTTGTAATAATATTAATATTTTTTCTGGTAATGCACTTGACTCGACACTGACCCGAAAATTGTAGTCATGATCATGACGATGACACCTATTCTCCTTTAAGTCCAACGTTTGATTCCCTTAACTTTTCGTTGAGTGACGAATCTGTGGCAGCTGATATCACCGAGTCATCTCATATCTAATGTATTACGAGCAGCAGATAACACACTTGATGAATGGATAGGCATAGATAGCGAAACACCAACAAATATAGCAGATTTTACAGAAAAGTTCAAAACAAATATCTTTTTAGGAATCAAGTCACCTATTGATATGTATAAGCGAACAGTTACAGATAAAATTATTAATAAAATGGTGGAGAAACAAATAAATATGCAGACTTATTAGTGTAACGTTGAGAAATTAATCAAGAGCCAAAAACTGGATACCAACGGATTATGATGAAATGTGCGTGTTTACGGAGATATTTATTACTGTGGGATTAGTCAAGCAATCATCGATTTACAGTTACTGTCAAGAGATAAATTTATTTCAATGCTTAAATTTTGGCACTTCAGCGAAAATTCATATATTATTCCGAATTCTGACAAATAATTTAAAATTAGAAGCAGCTGAAAACTCATTTAAGACAAGTTTTTTGAAGTCCTAGTTGAATTATACATAATGCAAATAATGAAATTCAACTAAATTTATTAGATTTTACCGAAGCCGTAATAGAAAGTCT
Source organism: Xylocampa areola (assembly GCA_935421205.1). Taxonomy (NCBI): domain Eukaryota; kingdom Metazoa; phylum Arthropoda; class Insecta; order Lepidoptera; family Noctuidae; genus Xylocampa; species Xylocampa areola. Next base: position 10,274,274 of record OW285222.1, read on the forward strand.
CACCAAGAAAAAATAATAATGATACAGTATCATTGGAACAGATAGGTAATAAAATTCATACATTTGAGAAACGTACAACCCGAAAACGCTTGTGCTATGTGCTATCAAGAACTTTAACTAACTAACTTTTTGAAGGTTAACGATGAAAAGTGCATCGCTGCTTTTTTTCGCGGCAAGTTCATACAATTTGTGTTGAATATGAAAAACCGATGTGTCTTAATTGTTTCAACAAATATCACTGAAAAGCTGGTTCGAATAATGGTAACCAAATAAACAGAAAGCAAATGAGACGAATGGCACCTAAAATCACTGAAAACAAGGGTGTCAATTGTGTGGTTGCATTACCCAAACACAAAAATTTGTTAAAAAACAAAAAATCTTCATCAAAAATGTTAAATTGAATTGAAAAAGGTTGCAGCTTCTCAAACAGCTTGATATGTACTCATTCAACTTCGAGCAGAGTTCTAGAAACTACAAAATTGCCACAGAAGACTTGCGGGATGAACTTGAGCACCTTTAGGAAAAACTAAGCTCAATGACCAACAAGTATAATGCCTAAGAAAAACAAATGAGGGAGTATGTATTGGCAATGAATGAACTGGTGGCCTCACAATCATACTACTTGTGAGTCTTGACAATCATCAATCACCATCCAGAAGTGTGATTCCGAACAATTGAACCAGATTGTTCATTGACAAAATACAATAAAACCTTAACGCAGTCCTGTCCTACTTTATCAATTACCAAACTTCATAAACAAAGTAATGTTAATAATGATATTGTTATATTTAGTGATGAAATTCGAAAGGATTTTGGCCATTTATTGTTAGATATACCGGACACTCAATATTAAACTACTGTATGCCTAGATTTTCTTTTTCAGACATAATTAATAAAATTATTGGTTGAAACTTCAACTAATTCACCATTATAATGATTATTGGTAATAGAGGTGATGTGAACAAGAGAGAATTAATAAAATATTATACTATGAAGTGCAAAGTATAAAAAGAATTGTGCTATTCACATCCCCTTATAGCAAAAGTTTGCTAGAGGAAGAAAATGACTTAAGATATAAATAAAACTTTACTTTTACTTGTTTATTTATTCATATAACAATTCGTATTGTGTGAAATTTGTATGTTATGCCTCCTAAAGTGGCAAAAATTGAAGATAGTAAATTACAAACTGACATTCCATCAGAGTTTCTGGAATAGAAATCTCCAATTCTATCAACCAGAATAACTAGGCAAACAGTTGAAATGGACCTCAATCTATTGAAGTTCGTGAAACTAAATAATTGCAATAATACTTACGAGCTAGCATCTGAGGTACAAAAACCAATCCTATTTAAATACATACTATGTCAACTTACAGCCAAAGAACTGGAGGCCGAAACTGCTTGTTCAATCAAAGAGTTCACGTCTTGGAACAATTAAAAGAGTTTCTTAAAACTCAATTTTCAGAAAGGAAACATTATACACATTTACTTAATGACCTCCAAGAAAGCAAACAATCTTCTTCCGAAAATGTAGGACAATTCGCTCTTCGAATGGAAACTTACCTCTCTCAATTGTTAACAGAGATATCACTGTCTTATCATAAGGCTAACGAAATATCAGGTCGTACGATGGCTATGGAGGACCTAACACTCCATCATTTCCTTATGGGTTTAAATCCCCGCGCTTCAAATATTGTAAGATGTAGAGCGCCTAAAACATTCAACGAAGCCGTAAACTTAACCATTTCGGAGGAAAGGATCCAAGAAACCTTATACAAGCGAAATCATAACTCTCAACAGGATAAGCAGGCCAACCAAAATCGATTCAAACCTAAACTTTCTGCCTAGAGTCAAGGTAACAGTAAGTTTTCGCAGAAATCATTCTCGCAACCGAGTTCGTCGGGTAGCAATTCACGACTCGAACCTAACTTATAATGAGACTCCGGGAAACGGTAGGATTTTGTATGAGTAGGGGTATTACTGGTGGTTTTTATTGCGTGTTGGATGGCTGACGTCAAGGATAGAGCTTCCGGTAATTTGAATATGTCAGAGTAATCGAAACATAGATTGAAGAGTTTCCGCTTCCTCATCACCAGGGAGTTAAGGACTTGCCTAGTATGTTCAGTAACGTTATCACCTTGTCGGATTTATTGGATTGGATAAGCCTCAATTGCATCTAATCTGAGCCTAATATTTCAATTAATTTTAACAGGTTCATTGGAGGTATTAATAACCGATACATTGATCCTATTCTATTATTATGTTTAACGTTTACTACAAAATTAGCAACGAGGAGGGTTTTAGAAAGGTGTTGATCTAGTATAGCGCCGTCTTTTAACTCTGGGTTTACGACAGTACATTCTATTACAATCCCTCTACGTGGTGGTATAATATAGCATGAGTGGAAGAAAACAATTTTAATTTCATTATGAGCTATTCTTAAGACATCGCGACTAAAGTCAATATTGCATCTATTAGCTGTAAGGAAATAATTACCTATAATGCCGTCCTTTAATCACATGAAATTTATGGCTTATTGATTTAGAATCGGAAACCTTGAACTTTAGGTTAAAGTAACCTACGGTTTGAGTGGTTTCATTGCCAGGATCGATACCTTTAATCGTTATAGGTTTAAGTGTGAAAATTTATTTGTGAAAGGTTGCAATTAGCAAAATGTTTAATCATTTTGTTACTCCACGATTGTAATTTAGTGATAGTAAATTAACCAATAAATTTCTATATCGCCTAGGTAAGGCAACATTTTTGAAAAACTGATTATAACCCAAATGTTTAGGAATTTTAATAAATACAATTAACTACATAAAAAACTGTTTAGCTTTACACGGAGTTGTTATACGGATGCGGGCGTGCAATTGTTTAAGACCATTTTCGAGACCTGGGAGGATTCGCATCATGCTCTGGGCATATTTTGCGACCGACCGTTTCAATTCCTCGTTTATATTAATGATTTACCTTATTACGTTATGATAATCCCGAGATTTTATTGTTTGCAGATGACACAAGTCTTTAATTATTAAAATTAAACGACAGCTTCTGAATTATTACGAAGTTAACAATGCACTCTTCAATTGGTTTATACATTAATATATACCTAATAAATAATATTAATAATCTTCTCCTTAACGAGAAAAAAATACACATATGAAATTTTCGACGTCTAATGTTAGATATACTAGGACTAATGTTCTCTTACATGGATTAGAGTTGGACCGTTTTGAGTCTTCTGTATTTCTTGGTATCACTATTGATAGCAAATTACAGTGGGGAATAAAATGTGTGGAACATTGAGCGATTGTCAGGTAGGGTTAGTTCAGCTACATATGCTGTAAAAACACATGCTATGCTACATGGTATGCTGTAACGTGGATACAGCCAGATTAGTTTATTTCAGTTATTTCCATAGTACACGTAATATGTCTTATGGTATTCTTCTGTGGGGAAGCTCGGCAGATATTAATACTTTGTCTTGCAGAAAAGTGTTATTTACAACTTAGAGTTTCCCTCAGAGAAAAATTCAAAGAGATCAATGTTCCGACTGTAGCCTCGCAATATATAAAGGTCCTACTTTATTAGGTAATTTCCTTTTAAGGGGTTGATGTATAAGTCATAAGTATTCAAATGCACAAGGAAATAATTTGCCAAAACACACTTTAAACTCATAATGATTATACCGTCTCCGAGCCGCGCGCAGGTGAATTACCGCGACATGCCCGCCCGCAACCCCGCGCGCCCCGCCGCCGCCCCCGTCGCGTCAGCTGTTTCTACCTACTTCTCTTATCGTGTGGTTAATGAACAACCTAGTGTCAGAGTTTAAACCACCTGTAGGTCTCTGACATGGCTTTACACCCCATCGAGAACATCTCTCAGGTATGCTGATTTCCTCACGATGTTTTCCTTTACCGTTAAGTGCAAGTGATAATGAATTTATAATACCCACATGACTTCGAAAAGACAGTGGTCTTGGATTCAAACTTCTGACCTTTGACTTCTTAATCCAACGGTCACACCTCTAGGCTATCACTACCTAGTGAGTAGATAGCACGACCTTTTCCCGCGCTAACAGCCAACGCAACGGGCAGCCGGGGCACACCCGACCGTACGTAGGTAGTTATTAGTTAAAAGAAGTCCACGACAAAATTCAGAAAACCTACAGACAGTGACGTTGCATACCTATCCTTTATAACGGCTTAACTAATAAAAAAGTTGCAGGATCATTAAATTTTATAATTTTACACAAACACATCTGTGATTCAAAATTCCCATCACACAACCAGGCTTTGGACTGACATATTATTGTAAATGTATGATCAACAATTACGTTAAATTGATAGCATGTAGCTACTACGTAGGTATAGGCTTGCATTAATGTAAAGGTTATTACAAAATCTCGGCGTGTTTAAAAGTTTGAACCACACATAAGTACCTACAACGATTTTAATTGATGAACACTTAGGGAGCGTCCATAAATTACGTGAGATGTTTAAGGGGGGGAGTGCGTCGAGTCAAATCTCATCTAATCTTACGTTGGAGAGAGGGGGGGTCTCGGCAAATATCACGCAATTTTTTTTCTGATTAATTAAAAAAAATATATATGCAAGTTGTGTTGAGGTGCTTCTGAAAGCAGAACACGTACTGAATCATATCTTACAGTTGGAGCGTATATCTCCTTCTAGTCAACGCCTTGTTTCTGACTTCCTTTGGCACACAGTCTTGACTTGTAGAGCGGACCAGATGGCTCGTCTTTTATTTTGAAAACCCATTTGCAGCCAATTATCCGCACTCCTTCAGGCTTCTCAATCAAATTTTTTTTTTTATAACGTTGCCCCACACTAGGGATTTCTTCCTGTATCGTGGGTGCGTTTACAAACATTTAATCTCACAAGCACACACACACCCAGAACAATTATCTATAGATCGTACAAATATTTGCTCCGTGCAGGAATCGAACCTGCGACACGCAGCGCAGCAGTCGGTCTCTCGACCACTGCGCCAACCGCGCTGTCAAAAATTGCCATGTTTCATTCTTTGCATGTGCCTTTAGCTCTTCTTCAGTGAATTCTTTCCAATTTGCAGCATTTGGGTTATCAGAAGATAATGCTTCACTGTATGTTAGTGGAACATCCTGGGGCCTAATTCTGCTAATTTAGCTAAAATTTCATACCATTGCCATTCAACTGTCATACGATTATCATTCCATTACGATTGTGACAAATTCGGTATTCTGCTAAAACTTCAATGGTATTTCGCCCGAGTGTCGATTGGGTGTCGATGGCGTGTCAATGGAATAGTCAAGAAATCTTCCATGGTGTTGTCAACTAAAAACTACCATTATATGAATTATATTAAATAAATACGGTTTTCCTTTTTCATTAATATAATCCTTTGGAATAGGACTTTGTTAATAATAATAAAAGTTACGTGCGTAAAATACATTAAACGTTATTAAAAACATATATTCTATAGTTACAATATTAAATGGAAAAAGAATACGGTCGCGAACAGGATTCGAACCTGCGCCTCCCGGATAGATACTCCAGGCGCTCTGACCACTAAGCCATCTCGACCTCTGCTCACCACCGCGAATTCTTCTTCCATATTTTAACACGTCTTATGGCGACGTCATTGCAATCAATTCAGTACCTATACAAGTGACTGAACCGACACGACTAATTTTGCAGTTAATACAATGTCGTAAAGAATGCAATTACCTTAATAATTCAAGATATGTCTTTGAAAAAGCATTAACGCATGCTTAGCGAACTCTAAAGTTACAATATTAAATGGAAAAAGAATACAGTCTATCATGGTTGTAATTTATTATCATTTATTTTATTTTTTGTATAAATTATTTTATATTCATTAATATTTATCTGGTAAAATATGTATTAAATATATATAATTATATATGCATTTTTATTATATTGTATCTATATAAAGCATTATATTTATGTACCTATTAGTTTTTTTTTTTCAGTACCTATTTTTATTGTTCGCTATAACCCAAAGGTTGACTGGCAGAGAATGCCATATGGCATTAAGTCCGCCTTATGTACCCTGTATGTGCATATAAGTATAAATAAATAAATAAAGCATGTGTAATCTATGGATAGCTGCTTATCAAGATAAGATATCTATTTTGAATCAAAATTTTTGATTATTGACACATTTGTCAATAAGATATTTTTGTCCTAATAGATTTGCAAATTTTACAATTATTTGTAATCAGAGAAGACACGCAATTGTATTTATTGGTAATACCTATTTAATTGTGTTCTAATACAAATATTGGTCAGAGGATTCACTTTTTACGTCTGCCTGTCTTCTGCCTTGCTATTGAAACTTACAACTGGCGTATAAAGTTGCATATATTGGACATTTTTAATACTTATAAATTAGTTAAGAACTGGTTTAACGCTTATTACTCACGCGCATTCTTCGGGATTGCCCGAATAGTTTCGAACTCGGAACAGAGCTCATAATCATGAGTTGAGCCCGACTCAAGTTTGACTCGCGACATCGCGGCAATCCCGAAGAATGCGCATGAGTAATAACCGTTAAAATATAATTAATATTAATGTGTCTCACGAAAGTTATTATACAAAAATAGTTAGGAACTGTAAGTATTTCTTTCCTAATTATGTTCAAATCGCCCGTGTCTTTAAATGGTGGGAATACTTGAACATTTTCAATTATTTTTAGTTTTCAAAATGGTGAGCACGGTTCAAATAGCAGCAATGATAGATTTTCTGGAAGAGAACCCAGAGTTGGCATTAGGAAGAATAAATAGGACCAAAGAAGGGCGTAGTCTGACAAAACGCTTGTGGACGGCGTGCTCTACGGTGCTTAACAGTATTGCGTCAGACTGCGTCCAGAAAACACCAGACCAGTGGCGATTGGTAAGAACAAAATAATTATATTGTTAATGACCTTGTTTCCAATAGCTCAAATTCAATATATTCACTCCTTTTTTTCAGTACTACAATGAATACAAAAGCAAGGTATTGAAAAAAATAAAAACTGAAAAGACAGAGTTTGTTGCTATAGGTAATCCTCTTTCTTCTTTAATTAACCATGTATAATGTAGCCATTTTCGCCTTTGACAGAATAATATTAATTTTTTAAAGGAGGTGGACCACCAAAAAATGTTGTGCTTACACCGCTCCAAGACCGCTTATATAATATTCTTGGGCGTGATGTTGGGGAGCCTTTGCCCGGAGTTCGCCACAATCCCATATCAGTAAGTGATACCTTTATTAGAAGATAAAAATGCTAACAAGGTTTTGGTTGAGTGGTATTAACAATGGCGCCGATTCTCTTGGCACAAAAACGACTAAACTTAACTAAAATCCACCTAAATTAAGTTTAATCCTGTCAAACGGTGTTTCCTATTCTGAAATTTACTAAAATGACAGGAATAAACTAATTTCAGAAATGACAGGATTAAAATCATTTTAGTTATTCAACTTAGTTGAAACGGTTGATTTGTTATTCTGTTGTCCACGTCTGTCACCTAAAAATAATAACGTCAAACTATATTTAGACGGCATCGAAATAGGTGTCGCCTAAAAATAGTTTCAAACAACTAAATTTTGTAATTCAAATAACAATTTATCTTTACCCTCATTCAATCAAATAATGGAAGCCTTTGTGATTGCAGCCATCATCGATTCGGCAGAAAGGTAGTAAACTATACAAATATTTTATTTTCTTCGTAGATTTGTGTATAAATATTCATTCGGTTTTTTTACATCAATTTTTATATATGACACGTCCTGACCGGGTATGTACAAGCACTGTAACTAAATAAAATAAATATTTCAGAAACTATCAAGAGAGAATAAGATTGGAAGGTCTACGAGATCATTCAAATCCATTTGATTTACCGGAGCAAAAATTCCAAAAACTGTTTAGGCTACCGAAGTCTGGAGCCTATTATCTTATGGAAACTTTAAATGACCCCATATTAAATCAAGGGTATCTACCCAAACATATAAAGGTAAAAAAAAAAAACTGTATAAATACCCTTACTATAACATGAAGTAATTAATTGATGGCATTTCAGATTCTAGCCTCGCTTCAATTTTTTGCTCATGGCAGCTACCAGTCAGCGGTTGGCCAAGACAATTTTTTAGGTCTGAGTCAACCATCAGTGAGTAGGTGCATTTCAATAACCGCGGGTGAAATTTTAAAAGTTTTAATGCCTCATCACATGCGATTTCCGACAACCCAAGACGAAAAGGAATTCGCTAAGAGAGAGTAAGTTTTAATTTTTTAGTTATGGTTTCTATCTAAAATGTGTTTGCCACAGGGAACGCCCTAAAACAGTAAGGAGATCATATAAGCCTTAGGCAACAAAGCTAAGTATGCTACTAAATAAGACTATGCTCGTTACAGTTTTCAAGATATATTTAATATGCCCAATACGTTAGGTGCAATAGATGGTACACACATAGCTGTCGCTAAACCACCACTCAACCACCCCACAGCACCCGGTAACCTTTTCTATAACAGAAAAGGTTTTTACAGCATCAACTGCCAGATTGTAAGTATTACATTGTATACACATGACAACATAGCACCACGCCTGTATTCCCCAAGGGGTAGGTAGAAATGTAAACAGTTGTGCACCCACATTTCCCCAATACTGTTATCAAGTCTTGGTCACCTATTGGTGGTGAGCCTATTGCCATCTACCGGTCTGCTAATAACACTTTTTTTACTGGAAATCCCCGTCAAACACTTTGCTCGATTTGGGAATCGAACCCAGGGCCTCAAGCACCGCAGTCGCGCTTGAGACCACTAGACTAACGAGGCAGCTATTATACCTATTATTATTGAGTTACTTTCATATTTTCCTAAATTCTCAACTAAACATTTTGTGTTCCAGGTGTGTAGTGCTAGGGGCAAAATTATTGGACTCAACCCCAACTTCCCGGGATCTACCCATGATGCTGCTATATGGAGGGCATCAAAGATTCACCAATTTTTAAAATCTGAATTTGTGCGTGGGGAACGAACGCAATGGCTATTGGGTGTGCTTTCTGACTAATGATCATTATTTATGTTTCTCGGGAATAAACCCGGTCCTTTGGAGGGCTTGCCTGGAGACACAAGTCTAACACACAGAGGTCCCTCGTTGGTCTAGTGGTCCAAGCGCGACTACTGAGCATAAGGTCTCGGGTTCGATTCCCGGGTCTGGCAAAGTGTTATTAAATTGTTCAGCTAGAAAATTCTCAGTAGCAGCCCGGAGTTTGGAGTTTCCAATGAAATTTCATTAGTGAAATGTGGATATACAAAAATACGCCTCTGCTTTACCCCTTGGGATTACTTGCGTGATGTTATATTATGTGACTCTCGAAAATGGTGACAACCAGGTTACCCTTGACAGTAAGTTATTACACATACACAACATTGGAATTTGCTGAATTAGCTCAGTTCTTTTACATTGGAATTTGCCTGAATTAGCTAATTGTGCCCGGTAGATGGCAATAGGCTCGCCACCTATTACATGGGACTTAATAACAGCATTGGCGAAATGTGGGTGTACAACACTTCCCCTTCGGAGAATACAGGTGTGATGCTATGTATATGTTTAGTGTATGTAAAATTATAAAAAATATCATAGGTGACAAGGGATACCCTCTTCAACCATGGCTTATGACGCCGATAATGGAGCCAGTAAATCGAAGAGAGGAAGCCTTCAATCAGTGTCACAGTAGGGCAAGAAATACAGTGGAAATGTGCAATGGTCGAATTAAAAATAAATTCCGATGCCTCCATAAACATCGCGCCCTACATTACGGGCCTGAAAAAGCGGCCAAAATTATTCTTGCCTGCTGTACCCTCTACAACATGTTTTTAAATGCATTAGATGGTAAGAGTAACTACATATTTTCTGTTTTATTTATATTGCTATCATAATATCAGTCTATCGCCGTCCACTACTGAGCGTAGGCCTCCCCCAAAGAGCGCCAACCTTCCCAACCAACTGCTGTTATATAAATAATTATCTAGGGAATATTATACATTTATAATTTCTTATAGATCACGAAAATGTAATTATTGAAGAGGATGAGACTATTTATAATGAAGAGGATGATTTGGATTTCCTTGCTGAAGCAAGGGCGATAAGGGAATCGATAATAATGCATTTTAATTAATTGTAGTTTATCATTAAATGTGTGTATGAATGAAAGAAATATTTTTACATGTTACCAATTTTTATTCATAACCTAAATGCAACCAATATGTATTAATAACCAACATACAAAAACTATAGCAACATATGTATTTAAAACTATGTTTGTAGCGTAGCTAACACAACTATAAAGGGTAAATTTTGTCTAATTTGGATTCAGGCATAATTCGAAATCTGCTACAGATCTTGATAAATAGACAATCCATACTAATATTGAATTGAAAGTAACTCTGTTTCTTAGTTTGTATGTTTGTTTGTTACCTTTTCACGACTAAACGGCTGAACGTATCGAAATGAAACTTGGCAAGGAGATAACTAAACACTGAACAAATGTAAACACGAAAGATAAAAATAATAATAAATTTTATTTACATTTCTTCATTTCCATTTTGGACAACGGGAACATTTGCGGGGCGTAAAGCTGAAGCTAAAATTTCTGCTGCTTGTATAATGGTCTCGCGTAATAACCTACTATTTTCATTTAGTGCCTGTACCAAATTGGCATGTACAGGCGGCCGGGGAACCCGCCGGAACCTTCGCCGTCGCATTGCTCCAGTGCGATTACCACTGGTTTCTGCCACTTCAGATGCCGGAGGTGACCGGGATTCCACCTCCACATGTGGATAGGTGGCAAATACGGGTGAACGAAGTGGACGAGGTGGAGATGATTCTGGTATTCCCTGAAAAATTTATAGCTGATAAATCTAGTAATACACATAATATAAGAAGGACTCGTTATTGTTGGATGATGATTTTCTCAACGTCTGATTCTTCTTCTTCTTTCATGTGGTTAGGAGCCAACCTACTGTCAGAGTTAATTAATCTATCACTACTATTAATTAACAACATAGCCCATACCATCTGTTTAACGTGCAATCCGAAGCATGAAGAAACTCAAAACACTCCTAAACGTCACCCATCTGCAAACTGATAGGGCCAGGCTTTAATAGAACTACCAGGAATCGAACCCAGGACCTCACGCTCAGCAGCCATGCTGTTATTGTCGAGTTATTATATTTTTCCTAATATATTTCATGAACATAAAATTTTGGCGAAAAGTAAATAATTACCACTTCTAGGTTGGAGAAGCCATTCACAGAGGCCGATCCAATGATATCCAAAACCTTGGAGTCCATATCCGTTAGACCCGCCCTTGCTGGCCCACCACCTGTGACTCTAATGGAGTCTCTTACTTTTCGAGCCTTCGTTTTTACTTTTGCCACCCACACATTCCAAACCTATAACCAATACATAAAATAACAAAAAATATTTTAAATAAAACAAAAAATAACATCACCATATTTTCTCATTGGTATTTTCAGCACAAGCGCGACTACAGTGTTCCTGTTAAGCAACGGCCAGCAGCGAATTTCGCTCAGTAGTTGGCAATAGACTCACGACTCATAATAGGGTACCTAACAACTAGATTAATTGTGCATTTTGGGTGTACGTTCGAATATAAGTACCTACTCCTGAAATACAGGTCTGATGTTGTATGTCATATTTTTATTATAAGGTAGAGTTGACGTACAGTTCGGCTGCAGCCAAGGCTATTCAGCTCCAAGCTAAGACTTCTGGATCAGACTGATTATCTGAATAAAAACAAAAGACATGGTTGTATCGCAAACTTTTACCTTAAAAATACTGTGATATTTATATAAAGCATTCTCAACTAGCAGTGTCATCAGCATATTTCAATAGTTAAAATACGGTTTCCTGTGACTTACCTCTCACCATCATCATATTGGTGTGGAGCCGATCTACGAGGAGTTCCTGTTGTTTTTTATTTGCCCGTTTTCGTGAGTTCATAATTTATTTTAAATTCACCCGCCAGATAACAAAAAATATCAGGTCTAATGTAGTTAGGTAACCATAGTAACGGGATATAGATCGCACCTTAAAAATATACCCTATAAAAGAAACAAAACTCCATAAAACAGAAGGAGGGGAAATAAATTTAGAATACATATTTTTATAAATTCTCAGGCAATTAAATTTAGTTATTGTCAAAATCAAATTTAAGCATGTCAAAGCACCTCCTAATTTTAGTTTAATCAGATGACATATGACTACAGAATAGCGTTTATGAATTTCTAAACCAAATTTAGGATTTTTTAGGAATAGTTTAGTTTAGTCGGTGTGACAAGAGAATCGGCGCCAATATCTTACTTTTTGTTTTTGGTATTTGTCTTGTTTTTGCTCTGCACTGCATGTTAACAGCAAATTGAAAATGAGCACCAGCTGGCTGCAAATACTGCTAATGCACTTAATATGTGAGTTATTTATTCCAAACGGTTTGTTTAATTTTAATCAAAATGTTGGTGTTTGTACTACATTTATATGAATGCAGAGTCATAATTACTCTAGGAAATATTATATAATAGGAGTCATAATTACTGTTATACCCATATTTGTGAAATAATAATTGATTTGAAAGAATATTGATCATCCAATTTGATCACTAGTATTCACTAGAGTAGCAAGTTCATTCCTTCTGTCTTTATTAACTTAAGAAATTATAACATTCTGAATTTAAGTATGGTAATATTTGTTTATAAAAAATAGTTTATATAAATTAATAAAAGGCATTTATTTCAAGCATATAGAAATGAACACAATATTAATAATATTGCATGCATTAAAAAAGATAAAATATATTATAACTATAGCGTTTGCTAAGCATGCATTAATGCTCTTCAAAGATTTATCTGTATTGTATGTATTGTTAATGTTATATGTAATCCACAGGTTTCCTGATAATATTATGCATGAGGAACATGCAAGGGAGGATTCTATAATTATATATACGAGTAGGTAACATATAATTATCTACTAAAGTTCTATATAGAAATTAATCACCACTTGGAAAAAAGAACATATAAGTATATATATTTCACAAACATAATAAATGCATTTCAGAGAACCTTTTGAAGTTGATTTGGGTGATCACACTGGCCATCAGCCAGAATCCCACTCAGTAACAAGCCAGGAGTCAGTGCCCCTGGCTAGCCTAAGCATGGCTGCCATAAGAGAAACACTCATGCCTCAACCTATAGCTGACTCAAGTCAAGGGCCAGTGGTTATGGCTGGGTCTAGCCAGGAACCAGTGCACATGGTTGGGTCTAGCCAGGAGCCAGCACCTGTGGTTAGAAATAGGCAGGCCCAGCCTGCCACCTCGGCGACGGCGCCGGCGGCCCCAAACAAACTCTCAGACAATAACCGGTAGGTACTAGGATATAGGGTGATGATTGGTGATTCTCTACTTAGAAATACTAACTCCTATTTTTTTATTTCATGATTACTAGAACCAGCTATGCGCGAGGCTACGGAGTCACTCGCTACTATGGAGAGACTTAATTCGGAAGCCACGCGGGAACATGCCGTAGCCACGCGAGAACAAGCTGTGGCTACAAATAGGCTAGCTAGTGCCATAGAGCTACTTGCCGAGCGATTGCGTGAGATGAGTCATTGCAATCCAAACTCGGCCACAAGCTAGAGTCTTCAGTACCAGTTCCATTTATCACCTTTTTTTTTTTTTTTTTGCCTAGTAGAAACTTGATTGCCTCGTTGATGTAGTGGTCGCAAGCGCAGTTGCTGAGCATGAGGTCTTTCATGGATTCGATTATTGAGCAGTTTTATTGGGATTTTCTGTTAGTAAGTTCTTAGTAGCAACCCAGTTAAGAAGTTGTTGGTGTGACACCCCCATGTTTCGGAGAGCACGGTGCTACGCCTGATCTCACTACGAAAGAGGGAGTGCACCCGTGTTTGACCATTACTTGTGCATATCTCCTGCGTACTTTAGTTAATCTCTGACGAAGATAGGATGCTGTGACTGAAATACGGTCTGGAGGATTATTATTACTAAGTGCTATTTATTTTCAGATATCTACCAATTCGGACAGTGAGTGAAGACTTAACAAGTGTTTCGTGAATTCCTTGAAGCCTACATTTATAGTTTCCGTCGAGTATTGATCGTGACAGACTGATTTTAAGTATAATCTACCATGTTTCATGTTGATTTATAAGAAATAAAACAAATATTAAAAGAAGCTGTCGATTTTATTCATTTATACAATTAGAATAATTAGTTATACTAAATATAGAAAATGGCTCACAAACAGGAATGAATAAACAAATATAAAATTCAACACAATATCAATCGCCTTCTCTTTGAACTCATCTAGATAGGTCTATAAACTCTATACCTATATAAAAAGGTACTCTGTGGTTTGTGGCGAGGCTTTTAAGTACTTAATACAAATTAATATTATATTTAAAAAAAAAAAAAACGTTTACAATTAATTTATTCTCGGCGCACATTAATGTTAAAATTAACCTTGTAATTCAGTTACACTATCGAAAGTGGAGGATACTATTAATAATAAGTAGAGACCGGATTATATGCAACTTAAAAAGCTCGGAATATGCATATAAGCATGAAAAATGCATGAAAGGTGTCAAAATACGCAACATCATATAACAGAAAACATAGAAAACACTGCAACAATGCTTCTATAAATATAAAGGGTACTGTTCCAAATGTTCAGTAGAAAAATGGTAACTTCGATTGTTCAAAACATTTTTATAAAGAAAATACAAGGGTCAAGTGAGGTAAATTCACATACCAATCAATTTAGGTGCTATGTTCGCACTTAGATATTGTTTTTGGGGAGGTCGAGTGAACCTTATTTATTTATGATAAAAGTGAGTAAAAGAGTAAAAGTCACATAGTTCACTAAATCGTAATAATACATAATAAATATAATCGGGATCACTATGTGAGACATAAAAACTAGATCGATATTGAGCCCGCCGTTCTAGTTTTTTTTTTTGTTGACTATCTATTTGCAACATTCGCCCACAGTCTGTCGACGAGAGCCTGTTGAACCGAACGGCCTTTTTGTAGTTCGGGGTTGACACGGCGGTTAGGCGGATTCGATCATAGAATGCTTTCCGCTTCAGATCTTAAACTATCTTCCTAAAAGAAAATGTAAGCAATTAATAATACTTTTAACATACTTATTAAGATACTCATGTCGTTCTAAGATTTTACCTGTTGCTGAAGCTGCCTTTCCGCCACGGTCTCCTCGGAGGTGAGCGGCGTCACGGGCATTCTGTTATGGTTTGCTATATTGTGAAGCACGCAGCACGCATTAACTATTTTCCCTGCTGTGATGGGGCGATAGTGCAATACACGCGCCGTAAGCAAACATCTGAAAACATTTCATGAATTAATTTTAGTTACGTCCTAAGTCCAAACCATTTGTGTATGTGCATAGGTGTATATAATAACAGACACATGTGTCTGTTATTTTTATATACTAACCTGAAACGAGCCTTTAATACGCCTATGCACCGCTCCACTAAATTTCGGGTAGTGACATGCATTTCGTAATAATTATGCTCCGGAGACCCTTCTACTGTGTTTAATATTGGTGTCATCACTGTAGCCCGCAATGGATACCCACTGTCACCTAGATTTTTTTTAATATTATATAAACTGGTGTTTTTAATATATATATATATATATATATAATAAAAACTTGGTCGATTTACAAACCTAACAAAAAGACTTGTTCACCAGCATTTGTCAGCTCTGTCAAGTGACGACTCAGTGGATGATTTTGCCATACCATTGAGTCATGTGCTGAACCGGGGCTGCTTGCATCCACACACATAATATTGAGATCTGAATCACATATCTGTAATAGATGGTATAATAATTTAAGTTAATAATTTTTTTTTATTGGATGTTTTCATAATTACAAGTGCAGACTACTTACTATCATTACATTTAAGGAGTGGAATCCCTTCCGGTTATAGTATCGCTCCTCATGTATGGTGGGCCTTAATATTGCCACATGAGTGCCATCGATGCAGCCTAGTACTCCGGGAATCCCGAATCGATAAAATCTATACATCATAATATAATTTATTATTTAATGAACTATTTACTACAAAAAATAAATCAATTCTGTATATATCTATATTACAGTAACAGTTATATATAAGTATAGGGTAATTGTGCCAGTTCACAACCACTTAGTGGACCTAAATACGGATAAATAAGCTAAGCCATTTCGACCGAGATGGCTTAGCGGTCAAAGCGCCTGGAGTATTTATACGGGAGGCGCAGGTTTGAATCCTGCTCACGACCAAACTTTTCTTTCCACAAAAATGTAATGTATGTTTTATTCACATTTGGAAATGTTCCTACTCACAAATTTTTACGATAATATTGTGTTACACAACAAAATTATCGAAAAAATACAAAACTGTACAACAGTAGCTTTAGTTCTTCACCTCATTGAGCGGCATCAAGCTTTAGGTAGACAAAAAATGACACGGAGGATAGGGACATATCGAGCTTGCGTTTACCAATATTACGAACGTTTGTCGAACTTCAGTTCGACTATTTTATGTGATTTACGCAAAGTGGTCGAGAACCGATGGTGGTCGGAGAACTAGCGTAGTCACCCTATAAATATTGGAGTATTTAAACGTTAGTTGCACTAACCTAGCTTTTATTGCATTACGCTCTCTGAGCTGTAATGGCCATGCCACGTGTTTTGTGAATACATCGGAGTAGTTGAGCGCCTCCGTAACTTCTCTCACAGCCCTCGATACTGTGGTCTGCGAGACGTTGTGCAACGTACTTTGCCCAAGTAATGTTTGATAAGACCCCGTTGCGCAAAAAGCGAGCGCGATTAATACCTGAAATCATTGCTTTGATATTAGATGGTGACTTTTACGAAGTGAGAACTTGTTAGATAAAATCCATATTTATTTACTTACCATATTTTGCAACTAACCTTCAAATTAGGTGATATTCCATCACGTCGTCGATGTTCGACCAAATACGGCATCAGTTGACTGATAAGGTCCCTTACAAGCACCTTACCGAGCCGAAATATTCTAATAAATTCGGCTTCTGGTAAGTCTTCAAAGGGATTTACGCGAGCCCTTAATAAGGCGCGAGATTGGCGACGCTGTACAATTCAGCGTCGTCGATCACTCGCGTTGGCCAAGGCCAAAATCCGGCAGCGTAACATGGGAACGGAAGGTCTCATTTAAAAAAATAATTAAATATTTATTTTGTTTCGTAATAATATTCACGAGCTTGAACAATATGTCGTCTAAAGCTATGTTTGTTCAATGGCGACTCAGTTGTAGTTCGATGGCAAAAGCATCATTGAGAGACGATCGACAGAAACGTCAAACAAATAGTAGAATACCAATAATGAAGCTATCGAGATTACACTGACACACTATTGAAGTGCAGAATAGCAAACTGTTCAATGACAGTTGAATGGTGGTTCAGTGGAAAGTCATTGGAAGACTACTGATCTTATTTTATCTAGCAGAATACCAAATGCCTAAAATCATTCCACCGACACACTATTGACACTCAACTGAAGCATTTGTAAATTAGCAGAATTAGGCCCCTGTTAGACAACTGGTAACAGACAATTATTGGTATTCTACTATTTGTTTGACGTTTCTGTCGATCGTCTCTCAATGATGCTTTTGCCATCGAACTACAACTGAGTCGCCATTGAACAAACATATATATATCTCAAATATACAATTTCATCAGTACATTTGTAAGTATTGACTTCTTCTTCTTCATTAGCTTGCCTTCTGCATAATCTTGCTTTAGATCTTGTTGTAACATTATTTTTTAACTCAGATGAATCTATAGTTACATCGGGCTCATACAAAGATCCATCATCAGAGTAGAAATCTTCACTTGATTCATTTTCAGTCGTCTCAGACTGCTTCAATGTGATTTTCTGGGTTTTAGAGCTGTCATCACTTTCACATGGTTCTGGAACAGACTCTGAAAGTGGTACAAAATCTCTTTTGACTGCGCTTTCAAGGAAGATCACATCTCTGCTTATTACAACTTTTCTCGTTTGAGGATCTAAAAATCTGTATCCTTTGCTCTGTTCATTGTAACCAATGAATAACATTTTATTTGCCTTTGAGTCCCATTTTTTTGCTTTCTCTTTCGGAACATGCACCATTGCATCACAACCGAATATTTTCATATGAGTAATGTCTGGCTTTTTATCACTCCATTTCTCTTCTGGTGTCAAAAATGCTAGAGCTTTTGTTGGGCATCGATTAGTAATATAAGCAGCAGTTGACACAGCTTCTGCCCAATAATGCTTTTTAAGTTTAGCATTTATAAGCATGCATCTAGGTCTTCATGCAAAGTCCGGTTCATTCTCTCCGCTAGACCATATTGTTGTGGTGTGTACGGAGCGGAGGTTTGGTGCGTGATCCCTGATTTCTTCAGAAAAGCCTGAAACTCATTACTTAGATATTCTTTTCTATTATCAGTGCGGAGTATCTTTATTTTTGAATCAAGTTGATTATCAACTAAGGCTTTAAATTCTTGAAATTTCTGGAAGACTTCGGATTTGTTTTTAATCAAATAAACAAATACCTTTCTTGTGAAGTCGTCAACAAAGGTAACAAAGTACTGAGCTCCCCCAAGGCTGGGTACTTCCATTTTACCGCAGATATCTGAGTGAACAAGTCCTAGCTTCGCTTGTGCTCTAGAACCTTCTGAAGGAAACGGGATCCTCGTCTGCTTTCCTTCCAAACATGAAATACATATCACTTTATCTGCCTTGTTTATTTTGATTCTTGCACTCTCTAATAATTTGTTTAAGTCCTCAAAATTCAAATGCCAGTGCCATTCTCTGATGCCACAAGTAACAATCATTCTCTGTTGATGCAGATATGTATACTGAAATACTATGTGTATTTAACCGGTACATATTGTTTATAACTTTACCAGCTGCGACTTGCTTATTATTTTTATTTAGGATTATACAGCCTTGACTGTCAAACTGTA
The DNA here is from genome assembly GCA_935421205.1 of Xylocampa areola. Taxonomy (NCBI): domain Eukaryota; kingdom Metazoa; phylum Arthropoda; class Insecta; order Lepidoptera; family Noctuidae; genus Xylocampa; species Xylocampa areola. The sequence goes on from OW285222.1 coordinate 10,293,360, forward strand.
CTTGACAACCACTATTTATTATTTGACTCGCAGAGCCAGCTCAGGAACATATAGAACATTTTGTACCTTAATTATGTCAATCTTGGCTTGTTTGTTCACAACATTAAGATTCACTTTCCCACATGCTTTCACAACTAATCTCTTGTTATCAGCCACTCTTATTGCAGTAATCGGAGGTGAGATCTCATCATAAAGCAATTCACGGTGCATTGTCATATGCATTGAAGCTCCAGAATCTATATACCAATTGCTTTCGTTGCTCGTTGTAGCAGAGAACACTGCGACATAATTAGAATCAGTTTGCTCATTCGCTTTTGGTTCCTTCTTCTTGTTGCGGCAATTTTTACTGATGTGTCCATATTTATTGCACACATAACACCTCGGACCCTTGGACTTGACTTCATTTTGAACTTGTTTGCCAGATTGCACCTGATTTCCTTTGCTTTTCACATATAGCGCATTAGACTCAGAGTTTCTTATATCTTGAAGAAGCTTTGTCTTTACTGAATCAGCTGTAATTTTTACACCAGAGCACTCAAGTGCCATTATCATGGGTTGATACATTTCAGGAAGACCAGCCAGTAACAAGGTCCCGAGCCAAATTAGGTACGGGACATGTTTCCTTTATAACGTTTATATCTGTATCTGATACATAGTACAGAGTTACGTTTGTCTCTTGTTTACTTTCGTAACATAATGCTTCAAATGTTACAAAATTAAAGGTTCCTTAATTCTAATTTATCTACATTTAAAATATTACGCTAACTACATAATAAAACTAATAACTTAATAAATAGTTAAATACTATTAATTTTAAAACAGTAACCACGAGTATGTATTAATTGATAATGGTTCTCGCGTCTCTGCGTCCGCGCATCGCTAATACGACCTTTCGCGAGTTGCTCCGACGCTGTCCGAATGACCACTCTCATTCGGACAGCTTCGGAATTCTCAACGGCAGTCGTTTTGAATCCACTTGAAGAGACGGCTGTGTCACTTAGTCTGAGCGGATTATATTTTAAACTACCTAACACATCGCGAAATCCCTCTAAGGTAAGTTTCCATGCATTACTATATAAGTGCTTTCTTGTAAGGTGTCTGTAAACTTTAGAATACTCGTCTATGCTAGTTCTTACTTCTTGCTATATTTCCTTTCTCGGGGACACTGACCTTTGAAACCACATAGGTGGATTTATACCAGCCGCTTACGCTATGCTTCTGTCTGGAATTCCAGGATTTCAAGCTACCTCTTACAACCCTTCGGTTAGCTGTATTCCGGTGTCAGGACCTAACTCCTAGACTTTCGAGGGGTACTAAAAACCTATCTACATTTTTGACGGAGCACTGGAGGAACTTGGACCTGGACGTACCTAGACCTTGAGGCACTCAAGGAAGAAGCCGGGAACTCCAGTTCACCACCACTACCGTTGGCTACGGTTCAGGCCAGTGTTCTCTTTCTACCCACCCCCCTATCTGTTTTCTCATCGAGACGTGACGCAGCCACGGAAGTGTATTTGGGCAAAATATATAGTAATCACAGATATTCCAGCTGTATTTATTTATGAACCCTCGCTCCCTACCTGCTGGCAACCTACGGGAAGGGATTAAGTGCCGCAAGAAGTTTAAAAGCCTCAATGGCATTAGGAACATCTTTCCCGTATCCTACGTGCATATCTAACGTTCTCTTTAGTACTCCACCTATACCGTCTGCTGCATTTTTACCGTGAGCAGCCTCAAAATAAGACCATGTAGCATATTTAAACCCCAACTGTTTAGTTAATTTATCAAAAAGTGCGAAGTTTGTCTTTTGCCGGTACTGTGTTGTGGGGCCGTCAGATGTATATCGACGTAGGAAAGCATATTTGCTGTAAGTAGACAAAATTCCTAAAGTGACTTATTACTACCATTAGAATCAGAAAAAAAAGCCGCATCGAATGACCCGGGTCCTGCGTCTCTACGATGAAAAAAAAATTACATACGCCGTTGAAAACGCCCGTACTTATATTGTTTTTAGCAAGATTAAATGCTGTATGTAGACCAAAATCTAGTCATTTTAGACATTTTGTACTTACAGCATAAGAAAGACTGCATTTTTTGCTTTACAAATACTTACTTCTTCCCTTTTAAAAACTTAACGCTACTTACAGCGTTTCTGCGGCGTGTGATTTTTACATTCGTTTACTTACAGCAAGTTTAGGGAACCTACAGTTTTAGTTTTTGTTATTTACAGCAAATCATCACGTATTTGCTTTAAAAGCACACACCACATAAAGCATTTTAAAAACCTGTGATTTTATAGAAATTTGAGATAATGCACTTTGATAAATCATTTATCATTTCATTTTACCGTTACGCCATTGAAAAAATGATAGTACTTTGAAGTTGTGTCGGTGTTACCGCATCGCTACCGGCTCCGCCCGCACCCTTCATTCCTTTTACGACATTCTGTTATTGTCTCATTATAAGCGTGGCATTTGATTCGAAACGTCGTGTGTGCTGAGTGTCCGTAATAAGTGGTGTGATTTAGATTGAACCTGAGTATTTTATCACGAAAACGTAAGTAAATTTTCTGAATGATTATTATTAAGTGTCGATAAGTATTTACGTATTGTATCTTAATCGAAACTATCTACCTAATACAAGCAAAGATATTTGTAATCTGCTATATTTGTAATATAATTAGGTTTAAGCATTTTTTCTAGGTAGTTTCAAAGTATAAAAATGATCAATTTACTTGTCCTTCTACAGATTTTTTATGAATATCGTCACACCTGTAATCCCTGACGGAGTAGGCATTTCACCGACGTATTTAGTCTCCAATGTGACTGGTGGTGAACCAACCAATATACTACGAGCACAAACCCGGTTACGAGCTGCAATTGAGGAATTTTCTCAACAGTAAAAGCACATATTACACTTTGCCATAGCCGGGAATCGAACCCGGAACCTCATGACCTATAATCAGCAATCACAATCACTAGGCCAATGAGGGTAACAAGATATTTTTTATAAACTGCCTTGCTTGTTTTAGATGGCGAAACGCAGGGAATGGATGGACGAATTGAGACCTCTTCAAGAAGACATTGTTGAAGAGCATTCAAGAAAAATACCTAAAATACAAATATTAAGCAACGAACTATACCTACAAGGCAATTTAATTCCTTCGAAATTGAAAAACAAAAAAATTTAATCACAGACCGATGAATCTAATAATTTGTCGCAAAATAATTGCAAAACGACACCACGACATACAAGGAATTTGGAAGAGGGCATGACTAGTAGCAAAGAATTGACTCCAACTTTTCGAAACCCAGAAAAATACATGGCTGCAACCAACCACATACTAAGACAAATTTTACCGCCACCGCTTCAAGCTTCGGGCTTGACGGAAATCCCAGCAGACTTGCATAAAGATTGCGAAATCACCCACGAAATATGTATTACAAAACATGCTAAATTAGATTTTACTGTAACCATTGAGAATGAAGATGTTTTAGATGAAAGTATTCCACATTTAACAGCTTGTAAAGCCTACTTTCCAGTTGAGAATGATGGTAAGCAAATCAAAACCCAATGTCTCTATTCTATCCCAGAATTAGGTGGCGGTGTAGAGAGCAATATAGAACAGCCTCAAAGTAAATCACCAGCTACTGAGAAGAGAGTTATGATCGAAAGCAATGTAAAATTGATGGACCCTGAAAGTTTACTCTCCGGTCTTAGAGCATGTTCAGCAATAGAGAGCCACATGCAAAAGCAACTTCAATGTCCATCTCCAGTTCTTGATACAAGTGTTGCTACTCAAAGTAACGTGCTACAGTTTCGGTGTCCATCTCTAGTACCTTCAACGAGTTTTGCGATTGAGACGTAGTGCAGGTATCATCTTCAAGCTATCCTCTGGTTCCTGGCATAAGTTCTGCTACAAATGGCGCTGTGCAGATGCAATTTATTTCTGAAAACAGTTCTGCAATTGAGAGCAATATAGTGTCAATAGGATCTCCAAGTCTATCAATGTTCCCTAGAACGAGTGACAGCAACGTGGTGCAGATACAGTTTCGAAGTAGTTTACCATCCCCTGAAACAAACAAAATACAGATAACAGAGGACAGAGGCACCAGAAGGATAAATCCTAAAAGATGCAAGAAAAATCTAAATTTCGATAAATGTTATCTTGATTATGTGGACGATGCGGATACATTATTGTTAAATGAAGCCTTTCCATCAGATGACTCAACAGATTGGAGTGAAGTGGAAGAGTCATCTGACGAGATGGAAGATGCAGATCAACACACTAAAACTGCAAAAAGAAATAAGAACAAGCAAGGCAAACATAAAGACAAAATAAAAACAAAGACAAATCATAGGCACATAAATATAGAAAAAACTAAACAAAAGCATTGATTAATAAAAAAGAAAATGAAGAAGAAAAGAAAAAAGGGAAACAATATTTAACTAGAAAAGGAAAACCTATTGAGGAAAAAAAAATGAAACCAAACCCAAGTACTGGCAAAAAATGTAGAAATAACTGTGAAAACATAACCGAAGAACGGCGTACAAATTTATTTAACTATTTTTTGGAATCTTAAGTGTACGCAAAGGCGCAAAGATTGGATTGCTCAATGCTGTCATAAAAAAAGTGTAAAGAACCACACGTCACAAAATAGCGGAGTATCTAGGCGGAGCATCACATATGAATATTTTATTAATGAAGGAGAAGGAAGGAGAAGGGTCTGCCACCAATTTCTGATCGCGACTCTCGATGTGACGCAGAGATTTATTTTGTATACACTGCAAAATTCAATAGATAATTTTTCCAAACTTGACGAAAGAGGTAAAAACGGTGGTCATAATAAAACATCACCGGAAGTCATCAAAGCCAAGTATTTTGTTATGTCTCTGCCATTATTGCCTTCTCATTATTGTCGCAAAGATTCCACACGACTGTACCTGCCAGAAAATTTTAAAAATATTACTAACTTGTACAACATTTACAAAGAGCACTGCAACGATGAAAATGTAAAACCTATGTCTTTTAAAGTTTTTTCAAAATGGTTTCGTAGTACTTTCAATATTGGCTTCCATATCCCAAAAAAGGATAAATGTGTTCAGTCTCTCAAATGTGTTCAGACTCAGGCCACAAAAACCTTCGAGGTGAAAACTGAAGAGGAAATGAACAAGTTAAACGAACACATAAAAGAGAAAGAAGAATCATACAAACGATTTTTATGTCATCAGGATCTTAACAAGGCAGACAAAAGTGTTATCTGTGCCAGCTTTGACATGCAGAAAGTTCTTAATACTCCACACGGTGACAACATGGCCCTTTATTATAGCCGAAAAATATCAGTGTATAATTTCACAGTTTATGAAAGTAACACGCAGGTAGGGCTCTGTAATATATGGAATGAAACAGATGCCCATCGTGGAGCAAATGAGATTTCGACATGTTTACTAAATTATATAATGGAAGTTGATTCTCAAGCTAAAGTTAAGACCTTATTATTGTATTCCGATTCCTGCTACGGACAAAACAAAAATAAGACCGTTTTATCTATGTTTCGCTTTGCATTATCTAGGTGTGTTAATCTTGAAGTTATTCAGATGAACTACTTAATCCCTGGCCATACATATATGCCTGTAGATAGCATGCATTCTATGATAGAACGAGCAGTGAAGAAAACAATAGTATGGGCTCCATCTCAATGGCCTACTATTGTAGGAATAGCCAGGAAAAACCCATTTCCTTACAAAGTAACCACACTTGAAGGAACGAATTTTATGGGATTTGAAGAAATAACAAATAATACTTTTAAGAAAAACCAAAGAATTAATATTTCAAAGATGCATGTGGTTACATTTAAAAGGTGTAAACCAAATGTGATGTATGTGAAAAACTCAATGTTGCCACAAGCTGAAACAATTGAAGTTCAATTAAGCAGCCTCAATAGTGCAATGCCGAAATCAAATTTATATTCGACTAAGTTACCAATATCCCAACAAAAATATAATGATTTAAAAAAAATTGTGGAGAAAAAAGTGATTCCAAATATGTACGCCAAAGAATATTTAGGTTTTAAGTACAGCTGTAAAACAAATGACTGTTTACCTGAAACCGATGAAGATGACTGAAAAAAAAATGTGAATGATTTGCGATAGCATAATTTCAATATCGTTGGTTTATTTACTTTTCCTTAAATATGTTTTTGATTGGACACAATGTCTTCATGTTAAGTTTCAATTATAATAGTATTTTGTTGCATCTTTCGTTCTAAAATAAGGCAAATTGCCACTAAGTTTCTGTTTTTTACTTTTAAATATATATTTTTTTATTGGATACAATGTTTTTATTTACATCTTGCGTTTCTAACTAGTTTTAGGGCCTTAGTTTTTATATTGTATATTTTTTTATGTTTTATCTCTTATATATAAGAGAAAAATACTTTTTTATTTCATTGTATTGTTGAAACGAAGTTCTGGCAGTATAATTAGTTTCAAATTTTGTTTCAACAATTTAAAAGACCATAATATTTTTTTTTACCATTTACGACATTTTATTTCAACCAAACATTACATTACCAACTAACCCACTGCATTTCTAGATCTAATCATAATTATAAAATTAATCTTACATCTTGATTTGCAGTACCCAAATAAATAAATTTACTGCATACAGCATATTTACCGCCTGTAAAATGATAATATTTCCATGTACGCGTACATTTTTCTTCCTTAGTTACAGCGTTTTAAAGGTATGTGATTTAAAAAACTGTTTGCTGTAACTAGCTAAACACGTACTTATAGTAACTTTGGATAAAAAGTTTACATTGCAAATGGTGACTGGCAGTTAAATAAAACTATGTTCCAAAAATGGTAGCAATATCATGGATAGGTCAGACACTATTAATTTTTTTCCGAAATTAATAAAGTTTTTTGGCTCTGGTGAACAATTGCAATATGTCTACTTACAGCAAATATGCTTTCCTACGTCGATATGTAAAGTATTTATCTCAGGGTGTTGATATCTTATTGAATGTAGAACTGGCAAAAGATGAGCCCAGAGGGTTAGCGGGCTGTGCTCGGTATTCGGAGATATTGAACAAACTCCTGCTGGATTTTCATTTTTAAGGTATGCTACACCAGTATGCAAAGTTATTTGATTACGTGAAGATGCAAAATGCATACTCTGTATCTCTACATTATACTTACATTGGTAATTTTCTGAAAAATCAACTATGATAACAGCTTCATTTTCTTTAATATTGTCAACACATTCTCGAAATAATTTTTGTTGATGTATCATATTGTAATAATGTCTTTTAAACAATTTAGCCTCTTCTTGAAATTTTTGCACTAAAATTGTCACCTCATCAGTCACCACTTCTCTTGTATATTTTTTGGTTAACGCCTCAATCTCTACGCCTTCTCCATTTTTTTTCTGTAAGGAACCGTTTTCACGCTCCACTGTAGCCAACACACGGTTTTTTCATTAGACGAATCCTTAACTTCAATCTTCTTAGTGACACATAATTGGCAATCTCCGTACATGCACTTTTTAGAATTAAGATTATAAGCAATATCTCTGAGAAGTTATTTAAATTTTATTTGTTTTTAAAAGTCCAAGTTTGTAAAGCTTTGTTAATTTGTAAGATATATTTGCATGGAGTATGCAGGCACACGTTTCTCTATTATGTAGTTTTGGAGGCAACACGTAAAACGGACGGTGTCTAACTAACGTGGAATAAGATGCTTTGCCTCCTTCTTTCTTATAGATAGTATATAAATTTAATATAGTGTCCGTTAAAAAACGTATTTGCATTTTAGTTTTTTCCTTAGTTTTGCATTCTTTCTTGCCCGCTGTAGCACGACTTATATCATCTCGCATATAAAAATTGTGAATCTGTTGAATAAGTAACTTCCTTTTTGTTGAAAAAGACATTTTAGTGCGAATTCTCCCTTTGATTCCGATAGCTAGTCCCATTTTGGTGCTATAGCGCTGGGTGGTGCGCTATTACCAGTCTGCTCCGACTTTCGGTATCTGGGTTCTATCGTACAATGCGATAGCGAAATAGACCGGAGCGTCAAGCACAGAATTAACACAGGGTGGATGAAATGGCGGCAGGTCACGGGAACTATTTGTGACCCCCGAATTCCCCTTAAACTTAAGGGGAAAATCTATAAAACAATTATTAGACCTGCTGTCTTGTATGGTTCAGAATGTTGGCCCACGAAGGGAATGAATGAAAGACAACTACATGCAGCTGAGATGAGAATGTTAAGAGGGATGTGTGGTGTGACGCGGATGGATAGAATTAGAAATGAATATATAAGAGGAAGTCTGAAAGTGGCACCGGTAACTGAGAAGTTGTGTAGAAATCGTTTAGCATGGTATGGGCATGTGATGCGGAGGGATGATGAGGTCATGTGACAAGGAAAGTTTTGAGTATGAATGTAGATGGCTATAAGAGTAGAGGAAGGCCGAGGAAGCGATGGATGGATTGTGTTAAGGATGATATGACTAGAAAGGGAGTGACTGACGATATGACAGCTGATAGAGATGTATGGAATAAGAATACATGCTGCGCCGACCCCAAATAAATTGGGATAAGGGCAAGGGGTTGATGATGAGCTAGTCCCATTTTTGTGGCCATACGATACTTATTAGTTAAAGAATTATTAACAATTTTTTTAATAACTGCTTTTTCTTTATGCGTAGACTCTTTATATACTGAATTGAGAAACTCAGATAGAATTTCAAATTCAGTAGGTGTGCTAGGCTGCTTCAATTGTTTGTTGTCTTAACTGGTTTTTGTTAATAATCCTTTCTTGCTTTAGCCGGTAGATTTGCTTTCTCATGGTTTATCTTTTTCTCATGGTTTATCTTTTTGTCATGGTTTTCTTATGGTTTGGTAGAAAAATATTTGAGACAAAATAAAATACACCTCTAGTCTGTGGAGCAACCACAAGGCGGTAGATCGTAAAAATAGCGCGTCTATGGGGCAACCGCCCTGCGGTGCGTTGACGTCATCGATTACTCGTATCATATTTATGCTTTAAAATGTATTTTATATCGTTTTAATCCACTCGGGACCTATTAATATGTGTTAAGGATGAACTAAAGTCATTATATAATAACATAGTAGGTACTTTTAGTCCACCTAGTAACAGCATTTACGTATGTAAACATAGGTACTTATAACGCCATTTCGCGCGCTTCCCGCGTAATTGTTAACGGTATGTTGTTATCATTTTATTGTTGTGTACCCTTTTTTGTTTGTCATGCATTCGTAATGAAATGAAGTATTCGAATTAGCAATTCATTTGAATGACGTAACAATAGGTAACGAACAGTATTGCAACAAAGTTGTAGGTGCTCACGAGTTGAGTACCTATTTTGATAAGCTTATATGATTGAAACTATATGATTTAGCGTTATTATGAGCTATCTATCGTTTAGATTAGATTATCAAGATCGCATTACATAAACAATATAGCCATTCGGGCTAATTTTGTATAACAAAACATTCTACATTCCACAGCGGCGCCGCGCATTCTTCCCCGCGTAAATTTTGTTTATAGAATGAATATGTATGTACGGGTATCAGTATTCTATGCTAGATTAATGTAAATAGGTATATAGTATCATGGTTAATAGTTATTTTTATTACGAAACAAAATTTTTTATATAAATAATCAAAAATTGGTAAAAAAACGGTACTTTTGTGTTTACATTCAAAATGCCATTTAAGTATAAACAATTTTAGCATCGCAATAAATACAGTATTGTAGCACATCTAATGAGGTTTAATTCATACATACATCATAGATATGCCTGTCATACAAAAAAACAAAGATAACGTGATATTAATGACGCAAGGTTGCACACTTTCGCGCGTAAATCCCTGTCTGTGGTGACCTCGCCGGGAGGCCCCACATAAGCCCATTTTCAAGATGGCGGCGCCCCACAGTTGAGAGGTCCTTTGAAGTGTATGGGGAAGAAATTGTTCCCTTATATGATCCTCCACACTTGATCAAGGGTATAAGGAATAACCTTTTATCAAAGAACCTAAAAATACACCATAGACGGATCAACAAAACTAGCAAAATGGGACCATATTGTACAATTATATGAGGAAAACCCTGCATACAATGGAATACGCCTAATAAAAATCCTCACAGGGTGAAGTTTGCTACACAAATTTTCAGCAAAACCGTTGCCACCAATATGGGCTATCTAGCAAGTGAGTTTAAACCATTGCCACTTTGAGGCATAAAATACATACCCAAACTGGTAGCTCTATGTAGCTCTGTCTGCCACAATAGGTTTAAGTTTAATAACAAATCATGAAGTTAATAATGACTTTCATAGTTTGATTATGGAGTTATTACATGATGAATAATGTTTAAAAGTTTAATTCATTCAAATATTTCTTTCAGAAAAAGGAATACTTCTTCAAGAATGTCAAGACACGGCTGATGTTCTTCTCTTTTTTGACGACTTATTTGACTGTCAATGGAAGTTTCGACAGTGCAAAGAGGCAAGCATCTTTTAGGTACAGTAACTCCTAAATTCAATCACAGCCAAATGTGGTTAAAAGCAAAAATCATTCTTCGCAGTATGAAATTTGTAAATAAGGATGGAAGGGAAGGTAGTGCACCATCAAAACAGAACTGGTTACGTAGTCTTGAGAATATAGAACATTTAAAAAATAAAATCTTTAACAAATATAATTTTAAATCCATTTGGATGCGGCACTTCAACCGGGGTCTCTTGGTTTCTAGAGATTTTTTTTGGTTGCATTCGGTGTCATGGAGGAAGAAGTATTAATCCCACACCTTCTGGTTTTGAGGCAGCTTTTACCTCCATGTTGGTAACTAATATTGCTAATCATTCTAGGGGGTCCAACTGTGAGGAAGACTTTTGTAAAGCATTTGACTCTATGCGAAATTTATTTAGTAATGAGGACCAGGAAACCCTCCAAAAATCTATAGAAATAAATATGGAGGACATTGAATATGAAATGACAGATTTTGAAGAAAAAAATAATTACTGTAGGATAATTGCTCAATTATGTTACGTAACTGGTTATGTGTTGAGACAAGCAAGAAAAAATTATTTTAAGAACTGTAAAAAATGTAAAGAGTGCTTGCATGATTTTAAAAACCCAAACGAATATTTAGTACGGAGAGAATATTTTAATTTTACACGCTGTCTCACCTACCCTTCCGAAGATTTGATCAAAGCATTTTCTGAAATGCAAGACATAATTGTTAATATATTAGTTAAAAGAAGTAATATTTGTGAAATCAGACATCACTGCAAAACTTTAATCCATATAATTGTAAACTTTCAATTTATTAAATGTGAGAAACATAAATCAAATTTAATTGATTATCTCTCAGATATAACTTGTAGATTTTTTATTTTTAACTGGTGCAAAGATGTTAATAAAATATTGAATGGCAGTACTGACGTCGAAAAAAGTGGTTATGTTAAAAGATGATGTTAAATCTTTAGCATTAGTTTACTATAATAAAACCAAAAAAAAATTAGAAGTGAGCATGTATTCTGAATTGTAAATAAATGTAGTACTTGTAATAATTTTAGTAATATCTTAGGTTTGCGCGATCACTACACATTATAATAAAACAACTTTTAACCGGATTAATCGCGTGTATTATTGGTTTTTTGTTTTTCCTGACGTTTCGAACACTTTGCAGCGTTCGTGGTCGCAGGAGGACTAAGGTGTCAGGTGTCTCAACAGTTTATTTAAAATTATTTCAGTCTACCGTACAAATAATTGATAAATTCATAAAATTATTTTTGTCTCTGATACATATTTAAAATAAATCGCGACGGTATTTCCTAAGACTATCCCTGAGAAGAAATACCGAAACAAACTCAGAGGTCACAGTCGTTTTAAATTTAGAGATACAATTTTATCGAATTATAAACTAAAAGGTGTTCCGATGCACGCAGTAATCGCTCACAGTATCTTGATTTGTCTTGTGACTTGACTTTGCTTCGGACTTGATTATTTTCAGTACAGGGTTCCAAACAGGTGGTAATTGCCAACCATCTTCTCTATTGAAATTTGGGTGTATTTTAATTTCAATAGCCTCGCGGAGCATTCTCACCATATATCGGTTTTCCTTCGCGAGGATTTGGGGTTTATCGAAACGTAGAATTAATATTATATTATGTAATAATTTTGCTGTTTTATTTGATTCCTCAATTAATAAAGATCATTACAACTGTCGGAATACAACCAACTTTGTTTGTATTTCGACATTTGTAATGATATTTTAAATAAATAAGACAAAAAGGCCAGGTACAGCAATGGCTTGATTATATGTAGTTTCCGAAACATCTGGATAGATGGCGCTCTACTATTCTTGTGACTGACATCTCTATACCCGTATATATAAAGTACTTTGTGGATATACCCGGTGCCGCCGACGGCATAGTTCGTGTATCTCCGTCATTCGTCGTGTCCGATCGTGCATACAGCGCTAACTGTGTCACACTCCAGACTTAACACGCTTTATATTAATAAATGATTTACCCCCAGTCATAATCTTACTTTTCTAAAGGCATTTAAAAATACATTCATTATAATAGATATACAACAAACAATTACCTTTATTCTTGAAACGGTCGTTACAAGTGAACTTCGACAGTTATTTAGTGCAGCCATTTAAGAATCAAAATACTACCGGTAAGGTATGAGAATTCACTCGCGTTGCACATTCTAAAAAGTAAATAAAAATTAATTTTATGGAAAATGTATCATAAATTAGAACGATTTATCTCTTGACCTCTCTTGAAACAATATGTAAAATTTATGTTAACTTTAGAAAATTGGCTATGGTAGTTGGTGGTTTCGTAGGGGATAACCAGTTACATTCTTCTGAAAATTATTCATGCAAATAAGTTACTGAAATACAAGCCATGCGTTTCGGTTCCTCCCGTCAACCATCAACGCCTGTATCTAGTACAGACCTTAATGTATAACAGCAAAGGGAGAGAGAGGGAGCCAATATCATTTACCTCTATTTCACCTGTTAACAACCATGGACTAGAAGCTATATGGGCCGATCTGTCTCCTGTATTGCAACTAATTAGGCAGAAATTCTCGAATGGACCTACTGTTCAATATAGACAAAGAAGAACCTTTATCTATTGTGTAATTTAAGATAGGGTTTCCCAACACGTTTTTTTTTTATTTGTACGGCACTGTTAGGATGCTGCAGACGGCATCAGTGGTGCAGTAAAGAGAAAATTAGATTGATTAGTGTCCTAGGGTTCTGACATAACCGATGAAGAGTCTACATATCGATTTTAAGAGACTAATAAAAATAAAATACTACTCTTTTCTATACTAGAAATCCTTAAAAATTTCGATATACAACAAACTCCTGTACCTCAAACTACGACACTTCATCAACTCAGAAATTCGGAAATTGAGAAAAGTATATGTTACCACTTTACTCAAATTGAGATTATAAAAATCATAAATTTGGACTAGCTTGGATTCAAAACTAGGGAATTTCTATCAATTAATGTTCACCGGTTACTACTCACGTGCATTTTTCGGGATTGCCCGACTAGTTTCCTGAGTGAGCTGAACCCGCGGCGATGTCGCGAGTCAGCTCATGACTAAGGGCTCCGTTCGAGTTCGAAACTAGTCGGGCAATCCCGAAAAATGCACGTGAGTAGTAACCGGTGAACATTAATTGATATGAATATGTCTCACGAAAGTTTTTATACAAAAATAGGGAATTTCTGTTTGACCAGATTGTGATCCTACCCAGGTCCTCATTAATTATTTTTATAGCATCTGCAGCATTCTCGGGATGGAAGGAGAGGTACAGCTGCAGATCATCAGCATAGGGGTGGAACTTCGTGTTGATTAGGCAGTTGGTAATATCAGCACTGTACGAGTTAAGTGCAGTGGTCCAAGGGTTGATCCCTGAGGCAACTACTACTGTTTTTAGCTGTCTCGGATCAGAAGACAAAATATCTCCACTCCCATTATCAGTCAACTATACAGACTGAAACCGATTTCTGGGGTAACTATTGAACCACTTTACCGTCTCAATGTGACACCCATAATATGACATCTTAGAGAGCAACAGTGAAACACTAATGGAGTCAAAGATACGCGAGCTGTGCTATGTTTTTGTCGAAATCCTGATAGCACCATTGGTAAAATGTTAGATTGCTCTAGATATTCTCTTAGTTAATTACAAACTACTTTTTCTAAAAAGAAAGACATGGCAGCAAACTAATTTGCCAAAGATCCCTTGCAATTATGTCATTTAAGTTCATCATGTGTGCCTGGTTAACTGAACGGCTGAACTGGCATAACTAAATTAGGTATATTAGAGATTGGAAGCCTATGGACAAATATTATGCTCAACTAAAAATGCAAATGTATTTAACTGGTATGAAACATGATTGAACTACACACAAATTGAAACTTTGTTTATAGCATTCAGTTATGAGTTTGTTAAGTATCTTACAAATAACAGTGTGTTACCATGCTATGTATATCCTTTAGTCTATCAAAACCACTAACACACCACCACAATGTAGGTGCAGTAAAGATTATGTACTTAAATTGTATTTTAATTTTATAGGTACCTACATTTATCAAGTTAAAATCTAAATAAACATCCCCAACGTCTTCCTCGAAGTCCTTAATGACGATGATTACTCAGACGATCCGTCCGAGACCACGGGGACCTAGATAAAGACGAGGCGTTGGAGGAGCTAGAGCGGGAGCCCCGCACCTCGGACGAAATTGTGAGTTACGACATTATATAACATAACATAGCATCACGCCTGTTTTTCCCGAAAGGGTAGATAGAGGTTTACATAGTTGTACAGTCAAGAGCACAAACATGTATGCATTTCTAATTTTTAAACTTCATATACTTCAATAGTTACTTGAATACTATATAAAGTATTAATGTATGTCTATATGTAGAAGGAATGGTTCTTCTATCTCTGTTACATACCTAATTATCTTAGTAATTGTTAGAGAAATTGTCGGTAAATTTTTAAAACTTTATGTTTGCATGTTTTTCCTCGTGACTGTACACCTACATTTCATGGATGCAGTTTTATAAGTCAATGTACGTGAAGGTAGTGAGAGACGACGAGTGACAGAACGTTTCGGAAGGCCTCGCGGTGAGCCATTTTTGCAACTTTTCGCTAACGACGATGAGCTGTCCGCAAAAGAACTTTGAGCGTCTGACGGCTTTGCGAAATGATAGAGAGAGAGTGCCGCGTAACCGAAGAGTGGTGATTGCAGCGATTGGAGGGAATGCTCGTTCTAGTGTGGAGATGGGGTTTTATGAGAATGAATAATTCGAGTGGAAACCGATGAATGTGTGGAATAGAGAGAAAGAAACCTTTCTTCCTGAAGCTTCTGGGCCTTCAGAGCGTTTTGAAAACGCTTATGATTCGTTTCGCTCTTTTTGGGATGATAATCTATTATCCCATATTGCAGTTGAAAATAATCGCTACGCCCGGGAAATAGAGCAGCAGAGCGTTTCATCAGGATTGGTTTGACACCAATCTTGAAATTAAGGCCCCTTGTTACGCAGTTTGTAGGATACCAAATCAGTTATTCCCAAATACATGCATTTGGAAAAGACTGCGTTGGTATCCTACAAAAAGATTTAAAAGAAGCACTAAGAGCGACTGTTTGTGATGAGAAATCTAGAAGTTGTATGTCTTCCGAGTGCACACCTTATGATTTTTCAACAATAAATCAAGACGCTACCATATCTAGGATAGAGTGGAGTCTCTAAAATCATGGATATGAAAAGAATGGTTTTAAAAAGGTATCTAAAAGAATGGTAAAAGAGATCAAGCAAGATTCGTTAAAAACCTTGATAGAGAAATTTGAGAAGGAATTTCGGGCTTCTAAGCTGAATTTTTATAAAAAATATCATCAGTATAGTGGTAACAAAGAACTGAAATATAATCTCATGGATAATGAAATGATCCTTCGTAAAAAATTATTCTTGTAAAATGAATCAGGAAGTTCAGGCTGTCTATTTTGGCAGCTCACAACACACTCATTTTACATACTAGTGTACTGTATAAAAGTAATGAGAAACCTCAATACTTTTGTACTTTTTTGGACCCCAAAAGTCATACACCCGAAGCATATGGCTTCGTGGATATGGGTGCATTTGCAGCCTATTTTGCTTTACATACAAGATAAATATAATAAGTTGATTATTTGCTTATTTATTCAGATGGGCCATCACCCCAATATCGACAGAAGAAAAAAAATTACCTCTTTAACCGTTTAATGAATCATTTTGGTCGTAAGGGTACTTGGATTACTTCGGGGCATCGCATGGATCGATCGCGCTGTTGATGAAGTAGTATGACATAAAGAGATTATTATTGGATAGGAAAGTATTACACGGTAATGATATATATAATGCTCAAGATGCATATACAGGTTGTAAGTCGGCAGATTTTACACTTTGAACACAGGTCACGGAGACTAGTAAAGCGTCAGCGGAGGGGAGCGGGGTATCATACGGCGCGGGAGTGTTGCGGGTTGTTTAGTAGCATCAGTGGACAGGAGCGCACCGCGCTTTTGCGATTTTCGATCAATGTGCCGAGGCGTCGGTTTTGTTCTCACTTTGATATCCGATGATTAAAGGATGGTCCGTCAAACCAATTGATATGGATGTGGGTACAGAGGTTTAGAGAAACTGTATCAGTCGTAAATGGGTTTCGGCCTGGATCTTCAACATCTGTTACTACTCCTAAAAACGCAGAACTTGCGAGAAGGAAAATTTTGACAAATCCGCGTAAGTCTGTCCGAAGATCGCACGATACTACGCGATGCTGGATAACGTTTTTTATACCGGAGATACACCGTCATGCTAGCTACAATAACAAAACCCACTTCCAGCAGGATGGGGCAACGGCACATACCGCCAGGCACTCAATGACTAAAGTTAGACAACGTTTTCCCGGAAAAAATTATAAGATCACCTGATATGACCTCTTGCGACTTTTTTCTGTGGGGATATTTCAAATCTCGCGTCTACAGCAGTTCGCCATCAACAATAACGGCCCTGCAAGAAAATAACCAACGCGAGATCGCGGCCGAAAGAAAACCTAAAATCCTCATTATTATATTGTAAGACTTGCTGTGCCAGCGTCTCCGTCCGCGTGGATGTCGTTAATTAACACCATGTCGTGTATGAATACAAATTCATAACAAACTTTTATTTATGAACCGATTGACATGAAACAAACACAAAATGTTAAGTGAAGCTTACCACACTATATTAGTGAAAACCACATCTAAATCAGATAAGCCGTTTCTGAGATAAGCGTGCACAAACGCACAGACAAACAGAGAAACAAAAAAATTCAAACAATCACTGTTTTGGGTGCTATTTGCGTTGATAAAGCCCAACCAATAAAAATCGGAAGAAAACTTCAGAATTAATATCAAAATAATCCGACACCCTGGAATTGGACGTAAACTTTCTGATTCCATCTTGCGCAAAACCACCAAAACTGTATGGGTTGCCTAAAATACACAAGAAAAACACTCAACTACGACCAATAGTGAGCCAGATTGACACACCAACCTACAAACTGGCACAACACCTAGCGAAGATACTCTCAAAACTTCGTGGACAAACTAACACATATGTGAAGGGTTCTTACCAATTCATCAGCCAGATCAAAGACCCATTACTGACTGGAAATGAAGTGATGATAAGCTTTAATGTAAAGTCCTTATTTACTAATTTACCGGTTAAGGATTGTTTGGAAATTGTCAAGAAGCAGTTGAGCGACCATGTCATGCCTCTAGCATATGCAGAGTTACTCGAGCACAGCCTTACCAACGGCTACCTATATAATAATAAATTTTACCTGCAAGTCGACGGTGTGGCCATGGGTTCACCGGTCTCCCCGGTGGTTGCCGACATCTTCATGGAAGATTTTGAAAGGAGAGCCCTCCTGACGGCCCCGGCTAC
Organism: Xylocampa areola; assembly: GCA_935421205.1. Classification (NCBI taxonomy): domain Eukaryota; kingdom Metazoa; phylum Arthropoda; class Insecta; order Lepidoptera; family Noctuidae; genus Xylocampa; species Xylocampa areola. The sequence continues at coordinate 10,311,387 of OW285222.1, forward strand.
GCCGAAGATTTTCAAGAGGTATATTGATGATACTTTCACCATCTTACCTCACCAGGGGTCCCTGCATTTTTAGACCACCCAAATTCCATACATAATAAAATTCAATTCACTATGGAACTAGAAAAACCCAGGTCACTGGCCTTTCTTGATATATTACTTATCCAGATCATTCCGTTAGTCACACCGTGTATAGAAAGCCTACCCACACAGAATGATACTTGAACGAGAATCTCACCACAAAGATTTGGCGACAGTAGCTAACTGACAAGGATGTGTCAGTTAGCTACTGTCGCCAAATCTTTGTTACAGAGAGCACAAGGCATCTGCGACGCCGACCACCTAGCAGGGGAACTGAACCATGTGAAACAAGTTCTCAAACATAATTACTTACGGGTTCCCGTCGCAGAAGCCGCCCAAACCCCACCACAGTTGATCGCCGCCCAAAGCCCACCACAGTTGATCGCCGATCTGCTGTCCTACCTTTCATCAAAGTGGTCACCGATAGAATTGGTCACATCTTGAAGCGTGCTTCTATCAAAACCTACTTCAAGCCACATAGAAAGATCAGCCAACTTCTCAGACTGGTGAAGTGCTACATTCCCTTACAAGATGCAGGGGTATCTTGTAGAAAGATTGATTGTGATTGTGGGCTATCATACATAGGGCAAACAAAGCGTAGCATTGGCACCAGGTTGAAAGAACACATAGCTGACGTCAAAAATAGACTTTCAACAAAAATTTACATCTGGAACATACCACAGATAAACACAACAATTTTCTACGTTTTTCTAAACCCCAAATCCTCGCGAAAGAAAACCGATATTTACCGAGAATGCTCCGCGAGGCTATTGAAATTAAAAAACACCCGAATTTCAATAGAGAAGATGGTTAATAATCACCACTTGTTTGGAACCCTGTACTGAAAATAATCAGTCTCAAAACAAGTCAAGTCACAAGAAAAATCAAGATACTGTGAGCGATTACTGCGTGCATCGGAACACCTTTTAGTTAACCTTCCAATACCCGCGCGTTGGTCTGTGACACCGAAAAAATACATTTTCGTATTTTTTGATTTTCTCGTAATTCCTAGCAATCTGCACTTTCTGGTAGCTGCATGATTCGTCGCTAGCTTCACTTCAGTGTGCCAATCGCGTTCGTGCGAGTAGCGCGTGTGCGCGTTTTTGGCGCCAATTGTTCTCTGGAACCGACGCGAGTATAGGTGCAATTTTTTGGTGAGTAAATCTTTTGTTTTTCTAATATTTTTTGTGTATTTTTCCTTCAATTGTCACATAAAATAACAATTTTTTTTTTTTTTTTAGGTTCAATTTCATCATGGACGACAATCAGATAAGATTATTAATGAACGACGAAAACTCAGGTTCAGATTATGGTGATGAAAACGACAGTGATGTGCAGGATTTAGTTGAAACACAACAAGATAGACATGATACTGAGCAAGAAGATAATTCTGAACATGAGCAAGTGAGTTCTTCTTCAGAAAATAGTGATTCTCGGTCGGTGTCGGAAGATCGCCAGTCGTCTCGGAACTATTATCTCGGAAAAGACAGTCAGACGAAGTGGAACAAAACTCCTGCTTCTAGTCCAGTAAGAAGACGTGCTAGGAACATCATAACTCAACTGCCAGGTGTTAGAGGCGAAGCGAAATATTTGAAAGAACCAGGTGAGATACGGAAGTTGTTCCTTCCAGAAAGTGTGATTAGTCGTATAGCGAAGTACACTAATGAACAAATCAATCGAATAAAATCTCAATTCACTAGAGAAAGAGACTGCACTGACACAGATGAGAAAGAGATTGAAGCACTCTTAGGTCTCTTACTATTTACTGGAGTTCGAAGAAATAGTCGCCTGAATGCTTAAGATTTATTCAAGACTGATGGCTCATCACCAGAGATATTTCGACTTACTATGAGTTGGAACCGTTTTTATTTTCTGTTGCGGTGTCTCAGGTTTGATGATAAGGACACCCGTACTGAACGTGCTTCTGTAGATAAACTAGCTCCAATCAGAGAGTTATTCGAAGAAATTATTGCAGCGTTCAAAAAATACTACAGTTTGTCTCAGTTTGTCACAATCGACGAAAAGTCGTCGCAGCTTTAGACAATACATTCCGTCAAAACCCAACAAGTACGGCATAAAAATCTATGCTCCGACTGATGCCAAAATGTTTTATACCCAAAATATGGAGGTTTACGTTGGAAAACAGCCCGAAGGTGCCTATAAACTCGATACCTCGTCAATGGCATTAGTTTTGCGACTCACTGAAGGTCTTCATAATACTGGCCATAATATAACATGTGATAACTTCTTCACTAGTATTTCCTTAGTTGATAAACTTGAGGCAGAACATAAATTGACTTTGATCGGAACGATTCGTAAAATAAAAGGGAACTAACTACCCAAAAATTTTACGGAGATACGAGGCCGAGATGAAAAATCCAGTTTATTCGGCCACCGAGGCAATTGTACTCTTGTGTCTTACGTGCCTAAAAAGGGTAAGAATGTTTTACTTGTGTCGAGCATGCATGATGATGCCCAAATCAACGACGAAACAAGTAAACCTGAAATTATAATGGACTACAATGCGACAAAAGGCGGAGTGGATACTGTCGACAAAATGTGCGAGACATATAATGTTGCACGAGGCACAAACAGATGGCCCATGGTAGTTTTCTACTTTTCTGTTTTGTCTGATGAATGTGACGGGTATTAATACATACGTTATATATCTGCTGAACAATCCCTATAAGAAGCTGTTCCGGCCGACGCGGTGCAGCACTAGAATATTGTCTATGCGCCGGTCGTCTATGGCGCGTCGTCGCATCACTAACGCGGAAGCGTCAAGTCGCCCAGCGCCCACTTGCCTCGAGATCGGCCGTCGAGTAACACGCGTATATTACTAGCCACTGATTTATATCCGTCCGCCATTACAGATCTATGTACAGTTCTACCTTATTATTATATTATACATTTTTATTATTTTGGAGTCAGATTTATCATTCATATACCTCAGCAAGGTACAGAAGGTAAACCGTAGAACCTTCCTGGAAGCGTTGTCCTATGATCTTCTAAATCTGCATCTGCGGAGACGGGCTGTGAATACGTCTTTGCCAAAAATGAAAAGCTAAGGCTTGCTGAAATATGTAAATTAGATGGTCCAGAATCTGCAGCAACACAAAATAACCGTTGTGCATATTGCACATAAAAAAACCGTAAGACGCGGTACAACTGCGCTAAGTGCAAAACTTACTTCTGCATGGAACATGCTATTATGGTATGCTCTGACTGCCATGGTGAGACTTCTGCCTAAGACTAATTATTAATTTATAGTTCCTCAACATGTTATCTTTAAGATTTTAAAGTTTGTTTTTAGTTCATAGAAGAAAATAATTATTTTTGTTAACTTTTTCGTAGCTTCTAGGAAAAACATCTCAATTTATAGAGACTGAAATAAAAGACTATATATAATTATAATAAATATTACTAAGATTTTAAGCATGTTTTATTTATTATATTCTCTAGTTTAAGAATACATAAAATTATCATAGGTCTTCTAGAAAATATTTTTTACAATAACGCCCCAAACTTTTGGTCTGTGACACCGTACGCGGGTATATGTGTTACAAATTTTGGCGCGGGTATAGGAAGGTTAATAATTCGATAAAATTGTATCTCTAAATTTAAAACGACTGTGACCCCTGAATTTGTTTCGGTATTTCTTATCAGGGATAGTCTTAGGAAATAATGTCGGTATTGAGTTTTAACCATGTATCAGAGACAAAAATAATTTTATTAATTTTATCACTTATATGTACGGTAGACTGAAATAAATTTAAATAAACTGTTGAGACGCCTGACACCTTAGTCCTCCTGCGACCACGAACGCTAAGTGTTCGAAACGTCAGGAAAAAACAAAAACCAATAATACATGCGATTTTATCTGCCTCGTTGGTCTAGTGGTCCCAAGCGCGACTGCTGAGCATGAGGTCTTGGGTTCGATTCCCAGGTCAGGCAAAGTGTTATTGGATTTTTCTGTTAGGAAATTCTCAGTAGCAGCCCGGAGTTAGGAATTGTGCCCGGTAGATGACAATAGGCTCACCACCTATTACATGGGACTTAATAACAGCATTGGTGAAATGTGGGTGTGCAATTGTGTGCACCTCTGCCTACCCCTTCGGGGAATACAGGCGTGATGCTATGTATGTATGTATGTATTTATCCGGTTAAAAGTTGTTTTATTACTATGTGTAGTGAATGCGAAAACCTGAGATATTACTATCTGAAAAGAAACAAAATAATAATTAACTAAATGTCTTATATATATATATTCAACCTTTCAAAAAGTAGCTATATTTATAACATAGAAAGGGGATAGTTACAAATTCTGTACAGTTAGTAGATTTAGATCACAGTATAATGCTAATGCAGACAAATCAAACATTATATATAGCCACCAACAAAATATTTTTATATTAATAAAACAAGAACACCAAAAGCAAATTGTGAGAATTGGACATCTTTCTTATAACTGTATTAGACAAACAATTTACAAAGAGACACCAAGACTGCTAAGTTTATAAGTTCGACTTCAATTAAGACCTATGTATAATGTACACTTAGTTTGCAAATAAATTTGAATTTGAATTTGAATTTGTTATGAAAATATTCAAAAAAATTTCAGTCTAGACAGTTTGGCCTGATGATAAAATCTGTGTTTGAAGTTGTTGAAATTTAATATCAGCAACTGCTTTCCCAGAGCAAAACTCAATAGTGGAGTTTTTTCCCAGCAATAGAAAGGATCCTAAAGCTATTTTCAGCATTCAATTATTTTTTGCTATCAGTTGAATACAATGTTCAGAAGGTTTTTGGAAAACAATTCTCAGAGATTATTTGTGGCATATCCGCAGATAAATGCCCCTTTTTCAATCCAAAGTTCAGGCTATTGAAAAATGACATGTATCAGTTGCAGAAATAAAGTTGTATTTTAAATGCAACATTAATGAAAGATGAAAATGTTGAATCATTTGCGGCTACAACAATTAAACATTAAGAAAAGCAATGCGAGTTAATACAGACAAATTCAAAGCAGAAACTTTGAACCTGTATGGAAAGTTAACTGAGTACTAAGTAAAATGGATAAAACACTTTAAAGTGTTCGCTACCTGAGAATAAAATTTTAAAAGAATGTAGTAGAAACCCATATGGCAAAAACTTTTCAGAAAAATTACCTACTCAGTGGTGTAATTTTCTCAAAACAAGGACATGAATGGTGATATTACGGAAGTCATAAAGATCTACCATTTCATGGTCTGAATTTTTGTTCACAGTGCAAACACCCATCAAAACCCCGTGGAGTGAAAAACAAAATCAACTGAGAATCAATCCAGTTAAAGCAATATTAGTTCCTCAAAAATCTATAAAACCTTATCTTGTTTGTTTGTCTCTGACTTTATTCAAAAAATTCTAAAGTTGGTATAATCATATCACTGCTAGAAAGTATGACATCATGATAGGCATGTTAGACCAACTTCTCTAGTCTTCATCTATATATGGTAATACTCTCTGTCTACAGCCTGCGTGGAAGTAAATAGATTGAGAAGACACTAAACACCACAAACTTAATATTAACAACCAAAACAACTTTAATAAATAATTACATGCTTAGTAATTTAAGAATGATTTCCAGAATTCACAATACATACTTTAATAAATTGCATGAATCATCATGCCAACATATTTATTCAAAAAATTCATATAATTAATGAAATCTAAATATTATGTGATATACACATTACCTATGTAATAAATATATTAAGTAGAAAGAAGTAGTATGTTATGTTAGTCATATATTTTAATGTAGTATTAAAGTATTTTGGTTTTAAACTGTAAGCTTACAATGAAAACAAATAAACAAGTAAATAAATACACCGAATTTGTTGACTCATATCCAATATCTTTGGCATTTTAGCAGTATACCCAAGGAGAATTATGTAACTAGTTAAAACTTGCGCGAGAACTAAAACGACCTACTGATCGAGCTTGTGAGACTTCAGCCAGGTGAACCAATACCTGATATTTTTTATTATAAGAACTATATGTGGAAACGAACTGAGTGATAGCATTTTAATTGAAGTAAGAACTCATTAACCAATGCACACTTTATCAACATCTCTGTAAAAGGAAGTACAAAACATAAACAAAAATTACTTAATGAACTCATGCTTAACTGTTGTACTTTGATTTCAATGATTTAAAATTCAACAATACGAATCTCAATATAACTTTTTACAAATTATTTAGACTTTACAGAGTACAGAATCGAATGTAGAGTTACGAAATACTAACGAATATACTGTAACACGTAATTCTAATGTTAGAATACGAAATACTAAAGAAAATATTGAAACATGCAATTTAATTTTAACCTAAAGGGACCTGCAGTTACAAATCACCAATAAACGGCACAAAATCATCAATAAACGGCACAAAATCACAAATTGGCGCACGGCAACGCGATCAAGAGATAAGTGCAAAAACGTCTTTGTTCGAAATTGTAATCATATCAAAATAAAATTCAAGAATACCAAATAGCAAACGAGCAATAACACTACATCAGGCAGCCAGCATGACTTGTTTATGCAATACAGCAATACTAGAGACCACAGAGTACATTATACTTTTTTTTTTTTTTTTTCCTTCGCCCTAATCGGGCAGGCTAAGGTCTTAGACCATACCGCCTCGTCTTCAGTGTTCTTGAATAAAAGTAAGGCCAAAGCCTCGTCTTCAGTTACTTCCTTCTTGTTTTAATCAAGTATAAAAAGTTATTGCAGTTATTGCCCCAGTAAAACGGTGGAAATTTTACTGAGTCTTCGATGGAGTTTAGGAGTGAACACAAAAAGTCATGATTTTCAATTTTATACAATTTGCCCACACTCGCACACCTTCATGAACACATAATGGTTAATTATCCACCATAATTACACATTATACTTCGGAGAAACACAAGTTTTGGAAAACAATATAAAATCGACAACGTGCACTTTACATTTTCCCGCCTAAACTTTTTCGTACATTATACTATAGGCTAGAGACAGTAGAGACTACTGTGACTAAACATGTGGCGCGATCTGAGATTGAAATCTATTAATCATATAGAATCGATTCCTTGGACCATGGAATAGGATTTTTTAAATCGATTTATAATACTGAAACGTTCCAGTGAATCGATATGGCAACCTTGAATATCGGGTTTCGATTATATCTATTTTGATAAAATTATTAATAATTAGTTGGATGTATTAGTCAAACACATATAGAGAAATGATAAGTTTTCACGTAATTACTCAAAAACTCGTTAAATGGCTGTGTACTCAGTGATCATATACTGTTAAATATAATCAAATAGGCATTTATTTGATGTTAAATATTTAATAAATAATCAATGTGGAAAATACGTTAAGCACAATTGATGTTGAATGTTCAAAAGATACTGAATATGGTAAATACGTTAGGCACTATTTATATATATTTTGAAGACAATATTTGGAATGTCAATAGTAATAATGCCTAGCAACCATACATTAAAAAGTAAGTATATATTACATACTCTTTGGAGAGGTATATATACTTCACATATACTTAACTGGCAAGAACAAAGATATTCAATTTATCATCACATTTACTCAACACCCATATATCGAAATCGACAAAAGGCGCTCACACTGTACTGATGACCCCAATCAGTACCTTGCGAACGCATTTCTTCGATTGCCATCGCAAGTGATCAGCGGAAATACTTGGTTTCTACTTGACTGGACAGACTTTTGTTCCAAAAAACGCTGGGCATTGAGAACTGCGAACTGTTAACTACATCTTATCAAAAATGATTTATGTAAACAATTTTGTGAAATGTGTTCTTGTGTAGCTGATACTGTTTTATACGCTTTTGAATATTTTTTTATTAGTTTAGTTTAAAAAACTTTAATAAGTTTAATAATAATAAAACCTCCATTATTATGTGGTCATGTTTGTGTTCCCTGATTTAATTTTAAATGGCAATTTGAGCTCGAAAAGCAAAACCAATTTAATATCGTTTTTGTGAATCGATTTACCAAATTTCAATACAAATCGATTCAATAATTGATCTTTTCGAAAAGAATTTTATCCCTACATTTGTCTGACAAGTGACAAGAGGTAAGCACAGACAACATAGGGATTCTGATTTCTGACTGATACTACTATCAATGTTGCCATATTTTAATATTTAATTGTATGGAACACTAGCTGTGCCCGCAACTTCGTCCGCGTGGATTTCGGAAACTAAACTCAGCCTGTGGAAAATTAATTCGGAACAACTTAGGCTAATTATGATATGATAGCTGTGCCCGGCGATTTTACCCCGTTAATTTGAGAAAAAAACCTATAAAAATATATTCCGACTTCTAAAGAGGAACACATGATTTTTGCGTAACTTTTATTTTATTAACAAAATATTATCAAGTGTGATTTGTAAATAAAACGAAATTATTTTGTGTGCTATTCCTACTGTAGAAAAAAGATGTTATGATTATTATACAGTTTACAGAGAAATATTAGCACAGTATGATGTGGTTTCGATTCGGAGTAATTGAAATTAAGTAAAAAGTTGGTTTCCAAAAATTTGGTTCCATAGTACGTACCTAATGGTCAAGGAATTTAATTAATTTGGTTTTCAGACTGGTTTTGGTGTCTATTTTTGGGTTGGTTGCTGAATGGTGGTGATATATTCTTACTATGGAGGGTAGAGGCACGGAAACGGACACTTTTTAATTCACTGAGATGGTTCCATCCCATGGTATGAAAAAGTGTCTATAAAAAGTACCCAATTAGTGGTTAAGGTAAAGCCACGATGGCGCGTGGGGAGATTTTAAAAATAGCACCAAAATTTATTAAAAAAGGAATTAAGCAGTTCCGCTTTGTTGTAGCGCATTAAATACCTCACGAGCGAAAGATACCATCGGTATCTAGTCCTTTAATAATGGCCGATAAACGAATTTCTCATAATTTGCAATATTTCAATGATTCAGGACAGAATAAAAAGAAATGCACACCGTGCAGCAATGCCTTATCGGATCAATCTAAAAGGAACTGTCTTTTTTATTTAATACGACACATGTATGTTGGATCCTGAAGACCCATATCAAAGTTTGGGGGTGATGCCATAGATAAATAGTCGCTTTTATAATATTAGTAAATAATTTATTGAACAAAAACACTTTATAATCATACAACTAATTTCATATAAAATAAAATATGAGAGAACTCAGAGCGTTTTAACTTGCAGGAGCGTTCCGACACATACGGCGACTCGCCCGCATCTGAGCTCGAGTTTTTTTTTTTTATAAATGGCCTCTTGCAGTAATCTAGAGGGGTTTTGTCTGCGTAACCGGACAATATCTAAGGCGAGGCAGTTTGATGCCTCCAGCCAGAGCATATTTTAAAATACTACGAACTAAGTAACAGCGCTAAGGGCTCACACGAGCTCACACACACGACACGGACACGAGCCTCGGCTTAGGGCGTTGCTGGGGGGACAACCAGGGACTAGCTGGATCATATCAGTTTCCTTATTATTAAGGGATAAATTAAAAGCTCCTGACTCGGCGCGGGCCGGCACGAGCAAGGGTCGGGGCGGACATGATGAGACATTTCGAGACGAACGAAGACCTCGCCGGTGAGGTCTATAACGAGGCGGTCGAGCATGTCGGAGTGTGCTTGTAAATTTGTTCGATTCTTGAGCTACAGTGATCCTGTCATCGGGCTGACCTCGGGAACGGAGAGTGGCTGTTTTTATGCACTTCGTTCGGTGGTAGGGGCATGAGTCACTTGTTCGTTAGCAAGCAATGAGCTGGCGCAGTGTACACGTGATGCTTTTATAGACTGTGCCGACATGTATGCTTATTCTGAACCATTCGAAAACTTTTCCGTATCGGAACGGAAACTTTTTGAAGGGATGATTTCCGATCCGACGGAGTCGGCAAATCGGTATTCACAGTTCCTATCGGGAGAGCATTTCCGTGTCAGATTCTTAAACGTGTTTATGACAAGGTTTATGAAGAATGTTAAGCAATGGTAGAAAATAGATGACTGTGGTAGAAAATTAAAAAAACTGTATAAAAATATCAATCTTATGTATTTTATCAAATATCCTACGTAAATGTCGCAGATGGGTTGTAGAATCTGCTGTTTTACAAAACTGCTAGCTGATTTATAAAACAGTACTGTTATGAACAGCAGCTGAACGACGTTTAGCGGTTTTACATAGTCTCTGAACTATAACACGCAGAATTGTAAGAATGCTTAGCGTTTATCAATGCAGCGGGTCAACGATCAGAGATTATGTAAAACAGTGTGAAATGAACTTTCACATTGTTGATTTTATTTCGAAATTTTGTCGCATGTGGCTCTGTGTCTTAACATTAGTAACATAACTTTATTTTACTTTTAAGTCAGTAGAAAAAAAGATATTTAAATTTAGAATGACGTAAATACTAAACCCCTATAACAGTCGATAATATATCAGGTTGTTGAAGAAAATAAATTAAATTGATCCATGAGCGAGCCAAACGAGCTCGGGAGTTTCGTGTACCCCGACACGGACAGGCAAGGTTTTTTCTAACCTTACAGTTTCAAAAATAGGACTCATGTCGACTCAGCCACGGGAAGACAAATCAGAATACAGTATCTTTTTTTTTTACTTGACTGGTGACTAGGTATCCATTTAATATACTTCCACAATAAACAAATCTTTCCCACTGTAGATATGTCATTCTGCATTACGTCTAAACGTGGGTAGCACTTTTGTTAAACGTATCGCAAAGGCAATCCAGCTGAACGTTGTTCACCTGTTTTATAAAACAGTACTGTTTTGTAAATCAGCTAGCAGTTTTGGAAAACAGCGGATTCTACTATCCATCTGCGACACATGCATGACACAGTGCTGCCATTGCTACGGCAATTGCCGTGTTCTTCGGTAATTTGGCTAATATTACTAAAAATCTACGGCATATGGCATGGTGGTTTCATTGCCGTAGCAGAATTTACGACAATTTAGTTGCAAGCCTTTAATGGCGTGACTTTTATTCCTTTATAAAACGCTATCAATCTAAAATCGGTTCGGTAGAAATAAATGCATAAGAAAATAAGATCATTTTATAAAATTCGCCCCCAGTAGTGCTCTGCTCACAGTTCTTGTGCATGTGTCTTTATTTAGTATGGGCAAAGCTTGGGGAAATGCGTGAACGCAAAGTATAAATTCGCAACAAGTGAAAAGTAATTAAGTTTCTAGTATCAGAGATTTATTTGGCTGAAAATTGGAGTGGACATTTTATATTGAACCATTTTATAACATATTATTTTTATGCCTTATAATGCTACGTGCTACAAATACCATGTTCCATACAAACACGGCAATTTCTCTTACCAAACACGGCCATTCAACATTTGTGTCTGGCATAGTGGCAACATAGGCTTGACAGTAAAGCACAGTATGTGTCACTCAAGTAGTCTGTGAGCACTGAGCACAGTATCGTAACTTCGTAAGATACTTAAATTACTAATCTGTGGCACCGTAAAGCTAGCCAAGCTAGGTAAGGAAGGAGGTAAATGGCAATACAGTTTTTTAAAGTTTTCGAATCGATTAGTTTCTTCCTTTTTTCTTAGTTATTGTATAAGAATTAACCTTGGTTAAAAAGTTTTTAAACTTAGTAATATTCAAAAGATACTAAGCTAGTTTTATAACATATTTTGAATTATTTGGGGTTATTACAACTTAATATACTCTTTGGGTTATTAGCAAAATTTGGTGAGGTTACAGTTGTTGACTTTTAATATTGCTTTTGTATATTATGTTAAAGAAATAAGTATTTTTGTGAAAGAGTTTCAACACAGAAAATAAAAACAAAATTAACTTTGCACATAATATGTCCATATAAAAAATCTTTAGACGGCCTCTTCGTGTCTTGAATTCTTAGTTTTTCCTAAATTAGGTACATATCATCAAATTGTTGTGAATTGCCTTGTGATGCTGAATTTCGACTTCTCTACCACATAATATAATGTCTTCAAACATTATGGGTATTTTTTCTGTTTCTGACTGACTACTCATAAATTGTTATTGACAAAATGAAGTATTAATGCCTTTTAATTTTGAGATGAATATTAAGTATTTTGGAAGATGAATAATGTGTATGCTGTGTGTCATGTCATATGGTGCTAGTCACTTGTAAATTGTATATTAAGAGGATATGATGTTGTGTTGAAAATGAACTTTTCGAATGCTTTTATCAGTTTAAGCAAACAATGGACATAAATAAAAGTTACATGTACTTCAAGTACTAAAAAGTATAATTAATAGTAAGTAAAATTAATTGTTCAGATGTGTCTGTTGATTTGTCTTTTTGTTTGTTTTGCGTATTGTGGTCTCAGTTACTATAAATATAGGTAGTTTATGTCTCTATCGTGGGGGTTGATTCTTATTTCTATTGGTTTGTCTTAGAGGCAGAATTCTCTTTTCTGCCAATATTTGGTCAGTGGGTCATCTGAGAGTTTGGTGTTGCAAACTCCATTCAAATTAATAATAACAATCAGGGCCCAGTTAAGTGCTAGTGAAGGTTTTATTCCAAATAAGATGCTTCAATAAATCACTTACCCCGAAAACATTATCAAACAAAGTATTTTATTTATTGTTTGACTTACAACATAGCATCACACCCATATCTGAAGGGTTGGGCAAAGGGGCATTTGCAGTTCCAAACTGAGCTTTTACTGAGTTTTCTAACGGGCTCATAGCACTGTCCAACTAAGGAATCCATATCGGCAGCTGTGTTACAAGTACTATATTAATGAGACGGTAATTAACAAATGATTTAACAAATAAGAAGTTTGTCAGTAAGTTGTTAGCCCTCTTAAGTTGTTATTTTACAGTTATGTGTTATAATGTAATATAACATGATGAACATCTTCCATTGTATTTGGTGTGAGGGTATAATAAGATAGTTACAGATTGGTTTTACTTACTAAATGGTAAATACTTAATTCTGATAGAAAATTGTCTTGTGGCCTGTTGTTGATGTTCACTCTATGGATTGTTGCATGTAATGGGTGTCACAGGCACTATTACCCTGCAGGAGCATGTGTCCTGTTTTGAGTGGTCAAATGAAAATTTCAGTAAAAGTATTGAATAGATTCAGGTGTTACTTTGCGGAAGTCAATTACAATGGATGCAAATAAATATTATATTGTGGAAGTAGCTAGATATTGTATGCATCTATTTTCAATAAAAAGACATGTGTTTGTGACATGTCAAGTGACATCGCTTTGTGATATTTATGAACAATTTGCCGTTTTTCATTTTCGTCATAAACATATACAACCCTTGGCGCATTACATTTTTTAACCGACTTCCAAAAAAGGAGGAGGTTTCTCAATTCGACAGTATATTTTTTTTTTTTTTTTTTTTTTTTTTTTTATGTGTGTTCGGGGATAACTTCGTCGTTTATGAACCGATTTTGATAATTCTTTTTTTGTTGGAAAGAAGATATCCCAACGGTGGTACCATGGTAAGGAAACCAGGATCTGATGATGGATCCCCGAGAAATCGAGGGAAACCTTCGAAAATCGTAGGGGCGACTAGTGCATTTGTTAATTTTTTCATTAAGTATTTTAAAGCACTACTATTTAATGAAGGTCTGGAGTCGATCTGATGATGGAGCCGAAAGACGATCTAGGGAACTCTTTAACGATTTACAGCAATTACCTGGTGTTTGGGCTTGATTAATTTGTATTGATGAGAACTTTACACCTAGATAGGTTGTGACTGTCATTAGGGGTCTGATGATGAAGACGAAGGACAGTCAAGGGAACTCCTCAACGTTTTACAGTAGCTACCTTGTTTTGTATGTATGTCCGTCGATATAATTGTTTGAAAGAGTAGTCCCCAGAGGTGGTCCCATTTCAATTTAGTGAAGATCTGATGAAGATCTTCGAAGTTAGACGATGGAATTCTTCAATAAATCACAGCAAATCACTCGCAATTGCTGTAATCGCATGTTCATGTATAGTTCATGCCACTCAATACATACATAGCATCATGCCTGTATTGCCCGATGGGGTAGGCAGAAGTGTCCACTGTTGTACACAAACATTTCACCGATGCAGTTATTAAGTCCTAGCGGCTTTCGAAGGCCTACCCATATTATTAAATTACTAAATTAACTTATTTATGAAGTATACAAACTTATATATGACCTATACAATATATATATTAGACTTAAAACTAAAAAGACTAAAATAAATTAATTTTAAACAAAAAATAAAAACCGCCTTCCAAAACCTACTACACTAAAAAGTTTAAAATAATATCAAAATTTGCTTATAATAAAATAATTTTAAAATAACAATATATAATAATAATCTGTTAATTTTGGAGTCGGTGCCTGATGTATGTGGGGTTTACAACCAGATACAAACGCCGGTAACATAACCACAGCACAACGAACATAAGTGACTAACAAGAGGAAAACAATAACCCTCTCCCAGTACAGGCTCCGACTCCAAAATTAACAGATTATTATTATATATTGTTATTTTAAAATTATTTTATTATAAGCAAATTTTGATATTATTTTAAACTTTTTAGTGTAGTAGGTTTTGGAAGGCGGTTTTTATTTTTTGTTTAAAATTAATTTATTTATAGTTTTTCTTATAAAAGTGTTTATTAATTATTCGAAATACCGTACACGTTTTTGAGGTAAATTTGGTCTAAAACCTGTAGGTAAATTAGGTTCAAAGGTTCGATTGCTTGGTGTAACTTCCACAATAATATTAATGTATTGTGGAAGTAGCTACAAATTATTTGCATCCATTCTGTGATGGCTTAAAATGTTTATTATAATTAGAGTTAAGGGCTGGGTTGTGTGTATAAAATGATTTCAAGCCAAAGTTATCAACATAAGAGCTATGTGAAATTGTGTAATTATTAGGCGTATTTGTAACTTAAGAGCGTTATTTGGTTTAAACTATTTATATTATCATAATGGTATTGAAAATTGACCTTTTCTACTACAGTCCCCGGCACGTTACTTGGCAAGGTTTTGGCGCAGTGGGGGAAAGTTCGCGCATCGTGCACTTAGTGGAACAAAAAACTGGTCACTTTTTTTGCTTGTCATTATTAAAGAAAGGAGAGGAATTCGTAAAGTTTATTAGGAGTTATAAATAAAATATATATAAGCAAAGTAAAAAAAATGTATTTAAAAAAATATTAAGTTTTATTAAAAAATTTGGTCGTTTCGTCGTCACTATCAGTTGATAAAACTGTTACGCCTGGCATCAAATTAAAAGTACCACCTGAGCTAGTGGAAGGAGTTGGCTCCTCATCCTCGACAAAACTATCTTCACTCTCGTCGGAGGAGTCGCTATCGTCACCGGTGTAAATAATGAAACTTTCAGTGACTGTGTCGACTATATGGTCGCTTTCGATGTAGTCCGCCTCAATTTTCTTAACCTTCCCACATAATTTCGACCATTCATCGGTGCCCATTAATGCCACTTTCTCCCTAACTAACTCCATTGCACTGGTCACATTCCACGTAATATTTTAAGTAGCTACATAACCTTTAATTGCCGCCCATGCCATTTCTATAGGATTTCAGTCCGGATGGTAGGGTGGCAATCGCAGAACACTATGGTTGTGTTCTGCCAGTATTTGGTCAATACTGTACTTTTTGTGTTGTGGTTTGTACAATTTAATTAATTTGTACAACTGGGGTTTGAGCATATTTTTCTCGTATGCTATGTCCTTTTCCGCCAACCACTTCTGCATGTCCGCTTTCTTGGCATTCGAGGTAGGTGCAGGATCGTACTGCTTATTATGGTACGATGCGTTGTCTACCACTAACACCGCATTTGGCGGTGGTATTAGTTGGCTGCGAAGCCACTTTGAATAGTTATTGCAATTCATGTTGTCATGAAAGTCCCCCGACTTTGTTCCAGCTTTAAATAAGAGCAGCGCATTGGGAACAAATCCACATTCGGATCCAGCATGCACTATCACAATACGTTGTCCTTTCGAAATGGGCTTTTTAAGCCCCTTTAGTGATCCATCTGACCACGCTTGAGAACCTATAACAAGAGATGTAATAATTATTTTTCATAAGTATTTCTCTCTTAACGTCCAGACAATTTCACAGGACACAAATATGCGAGAATAAAGTATGATACATACCTGAATGAGATGAATCAACATACGACTCATCTGTGTAAACAATCGGTCTTCCTTCTTCCCTATATCTAGTAATAGTTCTAAGGAATTCTATCCTTGGTAATCTAATGTTAGATTTTACTATTAAAATTTTTCTATTGTTTTCCGCTTTTTTCCACCGGAAGCCTAAGTTATTTAAAATCCTGCGTAGACTGCGTTCTGACCTATTAAAATTGATGTCATCTTATAATTTTTTCTAAGTTTTTCTACTGTGGGCAGCTCTTTATTTGTTATGTGGTAATTGTGGACACAGGTTCTTACCACAGACTGGTCAAAAGTGTCGATATCCGTGATCGGCTTTGTTTTATTCCTCTTTTTTCCCGGTGTTCTAAAGACAGTGAGGAATTCAGAATTTCTACCTTCCTTGACTATACGTCTAACAGTTCTTTCGGACGTTTTAGTAGCTTCTGCAGTCCGTTTTACCGTCTCTTTTTCAGTTCGAACTTCTTTCTCCATGAAACAATACACATCGTATACCATTTTTCTGGCATGTCTGCGTAAAACGGTATTTGGTCCTGGCATTGTAATCAACGTTACAAAAACTAAATTTAAAACAACAACAACTATAACAAAAACTAAATTAAAAACAATAACAAAACTCGTAACAAAAACTCAACAAAAACAAAGGGTTCAACTTTGTGCACGTAAGTGTAATCGGGAGCGAACGGAATGTAGACGCGGTGCGGGAGGCAGGGGTCGACTGACGGACAAATCGCAGCTCGGATCGGCGCTACCTCATACCCCGCGTCCCGCTTGACCACCAAAGAGACCTATTAACGACTTGTGCGCATCTAACGACTCTTGCCAAGTTACGTGCCGGGGACTGTACTACGCTGAGGGTTGTTTCTAATGAAGAGTATTATTTTAGTCTGGCAATATGAATTAAATGTTCTGGTAAATTGTATGAGAAGACATTCATAGCCATATTACCATATATGATTATTTTACGATTATATAAAGGATTAGGATTATGTCCAATTTTTTCCACCATAGGGGTTTTGGCCTGGAGTGAACAGTTACTGAGAATAAAAACGATATAAAGAATTAGTAGCTTGATAATAAAACAACTTTTAACCGGATTAATCGCGTGTATTATTGGTTTTTTGTTTTTCCTGACGTTTCGAACACTTTGCAGCGTTCGTGGTCGCAGGAGGACTAAGGTCAAGGTCAGGTGTCTCAACAGTTTATTTAAAATTATTTCAGTCTACCGTACATATAATTGATAAATTCATAAAATTATTTTTGTCTCTGATACATGTTTAAAACTAAATCGCCGCAACGGTATTTCCTAAGACTATCCCTGAGAAGAAATACCGAAACAAACTCAGGGGTCACAGTCGTTTTAAATTTAGAGATACAATTTTACAACTTTATCGAATTATAAACTAAAAGGTGTTCCGATGCACGCAGTAATCGCTCACAGTATCTTGATTTTTCTTGTGACTTGACTTTGTTTGGGACTTGATTATTTCAGTACAGGGTTCAAAACAGGTGGTAATTGCCAACCATCTTCTCTATTGAAATTTGGGTGTTTCTTAATTTCAATAGCCTCGCGGAGCATTCTCGGTATATATCGGTTTTCTTTCGCGAGGATTTGGGGTTTGTCGAAACGTAGAAAATGGTTGGGTTTGTCTGTTGTATGTTCACAGACTGCAGATTTTGTTGAGCGTCTATTCTTGACGTCAGCTATGTGTTCTTTCAACCTGGTGCCAATGCTACGCTTTGTTTGCCCTATGTATGATAGCCCACAATCGCAATCAATCTTGTAGACCCCTGCATCTTGTAAGGGAATGTGGCACTTCACCAGTCTGAGAAGTTGGCTGATCTTTTTATGTGGCTTGAAGTAGGTTTTGATAGAAGCACGCTTCAAGATGTGACCAATTCTATCGGTGACCCCTTTGATGAAAGGTAGGACAGCAGGTCGGCGATCAACTGTGGTGGGCTTTGGGCGGCTTCTGCGACGGGGATGTGGAGCTCGTAAGTTATTATGTTTGAGAACTTGCTTCACATGGTTGAGTTCCCCTGCCGGGTGGTCGGCGTCGCAGATGCCTTGTGCTCTCTGTAACAAAGATTTGGCGACAGTAGCTAACTGACAAGGATGGTGGTTAGATTCACCGTTCAAGTATCTTTCTGTGTGGGTGGGCTTTCTATACACAGTGAGACTAACAGAATGATCTGGATTATGGATAAGTAATATGTCAAGGAAGGCCAGTGACTTGGTTTTCTCTAATTCCATAGTGAATTGAATTTTATTATGTATGGAATTTAGGTGGTTTAAAAATGCAGGGACCCCACTGTGAGGCAAGATGGTGAAAGTATCATCAACATACCTCTTGAAAATCTTCGGCATAGCCGGGGCCGTCAGAAGGGCTCTCCTTTCAAAATCTTCCATGAAGATGTCGGCAACCACCGGGGAGACCGGTGAACCCATGGCCACACCGTCGACTTGCAGGTAGAATTCATTGTCCCACAGTAGGTAGCCGCTGGTAAGGCAGTGCTCAAGTAACTGCATATGCTAGCTAGAGGCATGTCATGGTCACTCAACTGCTTCTTGACAATTTCCAAACAAACCTTAACTGGTAAGTTGGTAAATAAGGACTGCACATCAAAGCTAACCATCACTTCATCCTCAGTCAGTTTTAGGTCTTTGATCTGGCTGATGAAATGATAAGAATCCTTCACATATGTGTTAGTTTGTCCACGAAGTTTTGAGAGTATCTTCGCTAGGTGTAGGTGCCAGTTTGTAGGTTGGTGTGTCAATCTGGCTCACTATTGGTCGTAGTGGAGCATTCTCCTTGTGTATTTTAGGCAACCCGTACAGTTTAGGTGGTTTCGCGCAAGATGGAATCAATATGTTTACGTCCAATTCCAGGGTGTCGGAGTATTTTGATATTAATTCTGAAGTTTTCTTTAGAATTTTATTAGTTGGGTCGTTGTTTACCTTTTTATATGTGCTATTATCCGACAAGAGATCTCGAATTTTATTATTATAATCGGACGTATCCATTATCACCGTTGCATTACCCTTATCGGCGCGAAGGATAGTCAACTCGGGGTTTTTACTCACGTTTTTTAGAGCGAGGTATTCGTCGCGAGAAAGATTTGGTTTGGGCAATTTGCTTCGACGTAGTACGCATGACACGTCTTGACGAATCGCCTCCAAATCTTCCTTTTTTACGTTGTTTTTTATAAGACAGTCCTCAACGTTGCATATTATATCTTCGCACGGGATTTTTCTCGGTGCTAGCGCGAAATTAAGGCCCTTTTATAGAACTTTAACGGTGTTTTCATCCAGAGATTTTGTAGATAAATTTACGACCGGTTCAATATTATTACTCGATTTTGACAGCTGGTTAGCTGTATTTTTAATTTCCGAATTTTCGCGGTTTTGGGTACTAGGGTTTTGGCCACTCAGTTTTTCATACTTTATTATTTGTCTTTTAGTATATTCACTGAATTTTGTGGTGGCTCTTTTACTATTATTGATGAAACATTGTTCATAATCGGATTTATTTAACACGTTTTGCAATTCTCTGGACGAAATCTCAATCAAATTATCTAGTTTATGGGCATCGATACGATGTTGACGGATGAGACTTTTTAATAATTTTAAACTTGCCTGATGTAGAATACCTGCGCTTCCAAATATGTCTTTTTTGGGTGTTATTCTTACACATACTGGAATGATGTTGTTATCCACATCATTCCAGTATGTGTATGACTACATAATAAAATTCAATTCACTATGGAATTAGAGAAAACCAAGTCACTGGCCTTCCTTGACATATTACTTATCCATAATCCAGATCATTCTGTTAGTCACACTGTGTATAGAAAGCCCACCCACACAGAAAGATACTTGAACGGTGAATCTCACCACCATCCTTGTCAGTTAGCTACTGTCGCCAAATCTTTGTTACAGAGAGCACAAGGCATCTGCGACGCCGACCACCTGGCAGGGGATTTCAACCATGTGAAGCAAGTTCTCAAACATAATAACTTACGAGCTCCACATCCCCGTCGCAGAAGCCGCCCAAAGCCCACCACAGTTGATCGCCGACCTGCTGTCCTACCTTTCATCAAAGGGGTCACCGATAGAATTGGTCACATCTTGAAGCGTGCTTCTATCAAAACCTACTTCAAGCCTCATAGAAAGATCAGCCAACTTCTCAGACCGGTGAAGTGCCACATTCCCTTACAAGATGCAGGGGTCTACAAGATTGATTGCGATTGTGGGCTATCATACATAGGGCAAACAAAGCGTAGCATTGGCACCAGGTTGAAAGAACACATAGCTGACGTCAAGAATAGACGCTCAACAAAATCTGCAGTCTGTGAACATACAACAGACAAACCCAACCATTTTCTACGTTTCGACAAACCCCAAATCCTCGCGAAAGAAAACCGATATATACCGAGAATGCTCCGCGAGGCTATTGAAATTAAGAAACACCCAAATTTCAATAGAGAAGATGGTTGGCAATTACCACCTGTTTTGAACCCTGTACTGAAATAATCAAGTCCCAAACAAAGTCAAGTCACAAGAAAAATCAAGATACTGTGAGCGATTACTGCGTGCATCGGAACACCTTTTAGTTTATAATTCGATAAAGTTGTAAAATTGTATCTCTAAATTTAAAACGACTGTGACCCCTGAGTTTGTTTCGGTATTTCTTCTCAGGGATAGTCTTAGGAAATACCGTTGCGGCGATTTAGTTTTAAACATGTATCAGAGACAAAAATAATTTTATGAATTTATCAATTATATGTACGGTAGACTGAAATAATTTTAAATAAACTGTTGAGACACCTGACCTTGACCTTAGTCCTCCTGCGACCACGAACGCTGCAAAGTGTTCGAAACGTCAGGAAAAACAAAAAACCAATAATACACGCGATTAATCCGGTTAAAAGTTGTTTTATTATAATGTGTAGTGATCGCGCAAACCTAAGATATTACTATTAGTAGCTTGACTTGAAAATAATAGAGTTTTGTGTCCAAGTGTTTCTGTTAGTTTTTTTATGAAACTTAAGAAGGGTTTTGAAATAAAATAATCAATTTATTTTTCACATCCTTTTTTATTCAGATTCATAAGTTAAGAGAATGTTATCTAAGAACTGGGCGGGTGGATTTATATATTCTTAATACCTCACCCAGCTCATAAACCAAATAATTGTCATGACATGGGCACAGCAACCTACTGTCCGTCGACCTACCATGCAGTTGCAGCAATATTGTTTAATGGGTTCTCTACTTTATGCATTGTTTTCATATAAAATGTAAAAATAATATATTTTTCTACTTATATGTCTACTATGGATATTTCCACACAGAAACATTGAATTTTCTATCAATGGAAAACCTTCCAGTAGGTTTCTGGCCATGTCCCTACATATTTCAGTAATATAGCATCCCCTCTAATGTGCTCCCCATAGTAAGACCTTGCTTGTTTTAACTGATAGGTCCCGCAATTTATGAGGATTAATTCTCTTAGCTCCATTCTAGGAAAGGGTACATCGTTGATGTTTACATTGATATTTATAAACTGTGTTCGCTTTCGATTTAAATGATTCCTAATAAAATAATGAGCTAGAGAATTGTTAGTATTTAGTTCATCATTAATTATTTCGAATTGGACTGGAACTTCTTGCAAGGATGCATGCATGTGCACTACATAATTGCCCTGTTCCAACAATGGTACACAGTCTCTGAAGCTCCTATCCAGGATAAAAATATCTCCCGACTGAAAATATTGACGCAATGGTAATGGTCTTGTCTCATTATTAAATTCATTTGATATTATACCCAGTGGTATAATATCAAATGAATACTGTCTCAATACTGTCCTATTAATATATGTCCTATTAATTTGGCCACCAGTGTGGCCAAATTAATAGGGACAGTATTGAGATTTTTGAATTTTCTAGTTTAATTGAAATTCTATAACAAATGATTAGTTGTAGGTCTCTTATATATTTTTCATTCTTATCTGTATTCTACTGACACAAAAGTCGGTTAAAACGAATGAAAAAATACTGCAAACCGCGCTTTTTGACGGACTATAACTGAATGATAAGAAATTTCCCACAATTGACAAATGACGCACGTATCCTGTGTTGCCAGTTGACAAAAACAATGATAATGATACCAGTAGCTATATCAGATAAAATAACCCTTTAAAAACAACATCATTTATTCAAACAAATATAATAAACTATAAATACGAGCACTGTCCCTAATAATTTGGGCCTACACCTACTGTAGTAGCAACCGATGTTGTAGCTGGATAGGGGCCTAATACATCTACAATGTATCAACACACAATACAATATTGTACAATGTTACAACACACTATTAGAAAAGGTTTCATTAGGTTCCTAATAATTCCAAAATAATAATAGTTCCAAAATTTTCAATATGGTCAGCAGTATAAGTTTGGATTGGTTAGGGTATATCAGCTTGTTGCTTCCAATTATCATTTTGTAAATGAAATTTATAAAGTTCACTGGCACATAAAACTTATAGTCAGTAAATAACTTCAGACCTTCAGACTTCACTCCTGAGCCATGTAGGAACTGCTAATCTTACAGGTGAGTTACTCCTTCTGTATCTCCTGCCCGTTTCAGATTAGGTTAGCAGTCAGATGTGGGCCCAGTAATACAGTTGATTTCTTTTTCTCAAAAGGGGTTATATATATATTGTGCTGAGACTGAGGATTTGTTGATGAAGGTTCTTCTAATATGGGTTGTGGTTGACCAGTTGTACTTTTTACTTCAGTTAAGCTAGTTAATTCCTCTAGCTGGTGTTTTTGAGTCCCAAATACAACTTTTTTAAATCTTGGATCTCATTAGCAAGCATTACTAATATTTTTGTTGCTTTCTAATTCCAATTGACGCTGAATGACCTCAATTAGTTTAACCTTATATTATATCTGTGCGAGTTTTGGATTCAGTATAACTGAATCCAAAACTCGCACAGATATAAAGGTTATTTGATTTAATTGAAATTGTAAACCTCGAATCAAAGGAATGATCAATGATATTTTTGTATATTTATCTTCAGATAATTGGATTGTAACATAGTAATTATTTAGGATTATGAATTTGATTTTTCTATTATTTACATAAACGTTCATACAAAGGTAAAATGAGAAACGTGAAATCGGACTTCTTAGATTGTCGCAAGTTTAAGTTATACATTTTCAACTGCTTTGCTTTTCTCCATAAACATCTTTGCAAAAGACACACAGATTTGTATTAGGGCTTTTATAAAGGCTTTCTGAATTGCAGAAAAACCAGTCGTGAATATACGTGGAGCAAAATGAGAAATTCGAGTATTCATGAGGTTACAAACAAATTAATGTTTTTTCTTTTTTATCTGGGAGCACGTCTTATATGGCTGGTGTTGTGGTTTTGGAGCGGTTGCAGCAAATAAAATGGGTATTTACCAAAATTGGTAGGCGAGTGGAGAGCAGCGAGCGACGAGTCGACGAGTCGACGAGTCGAACTTTTATCAATTGCATCCTTGTAATTGATAAAAGTTCGACTGCTTGAGTTCGCAATTCTACTGAAGAACTTCTCATGAAGATCTATGACAGTCTAATGACAACCGGGACCGACGGTTTAACCTCTCTCCTGCTTTCCGAGGCACGGTGGGGTGTCGATATGAAAACTTGGTCATCCATCCACAGACTGACCGCGGCAAGCGCAGCATACCTCGATCGATCGATCTGTGAGACTATTAGTTAGCCACGAGACCCTGGTTACCTTGATAATCTGCGATAACTTAATCCTAATAGCATGAAGGAACAAAGAAATCTTGAACTCTACTAAATCGTATTTTTAACCTGTAATGCTTTTTTCTCCATACGTATATATTTTTAATATTATTAAATAAAAGGAATTGTTGGAGTTAGGGAGCTTTCCTCCTTCCACAGTTTAGAAAAACCAAATATTCTAATAAAAGTTCTCATTCGGGTAGTTAGGAAAAATTTATCTGCCTAGCCTTTTCCCAGTAACATAAGGGTCGGTTTTCAGTCAAACCGGATGCAGCCTATCTGACCTCCACAATCCAGTTACTGGGTAACACAAATGATGTAAATTTGACAACCGGAACTGAAGGCTTAACGTGCTCTCCGAGGCACGGAGGGATCTCGGTATGAAATGATGGTCACCCATCCACAGACCGACCGCGGCAAGCACAGCTTAACCTCGATCGATCGATCTGTGCGATTGTTACTTAGTCACGAGCCCCTCTGGCAGTTTGGAAAAGATAATTGGTACAATAGGTTTTACAGTAATATGTTTGAAGAACAGCACAAATCACCTACTTATAGATTATTTCTAATCAATTTCAAGCAATAAACCCTTACTTTATATAATGAATCTTAAATATGCAGAGAGCATATGCAATATTAATAATATAGGTGACTTGGCAAATAGCTCATGTTTATTGCAACTGTTCTACTGAATACATGTTGCATACTTGACCTTCATCTTGCAGATGTTCTTGGGATTCACATGCAGTTCCGTTACATTTTTTACTAAACGTATTTCCTTGTAGGCTGGATTCTCTTCTTAAATAATTGGATTATGATTATACCATTTCGTTATTTTACTCTCATTGTTAATAGTGCATTTTAAGTTTTTGTTAGTAAATTATTTCTTACACCTTTATGTGAGGGGTATCAAAAAGTGCCACAACTTCTTCCCCATCAACTTCAGGGGTTTCTTTAAGGACTTATTATTTTTAATATACTCTTTGCGGGTGTCCTCTATTAATAAATTCATTAATTGCACTCACATTTGTGCTACCCTGATCACAGACCGTGGCTAATATTTTAAGCCCATAACCGTGCACATCAACGAATTAATTATATCTGTTTAATAAGGTATTTTAATTCTTCTGTTGAAGTGATGCTCGTGCAAAAAGTGTAGGCAATCGGCTGTTTATAGTTTGAAATGATTCCCCTCAGCATAAATACAAGAGCATGGTTTGTAATACTTATTTTTATTTGAGTACCATTACTA
Source organism: Xylocampa areola (assembly GCA_935421205.1). Classification (NCBI taxonomy): domain Eukaryota; kingdom Metazoa; phylum Arthropoda; class Insecta; order Lepidoptera; family Noctuidae; genus Xylocampa; species Xylocampa areola. The sequence continues at coordinate 10,336,732 of OW285222.1, forward strand.
GCAAATCTACTAATTTTGTCCTTCTTTCTAGTATATTGAAAATTCGGACTTCTAGAATTTTCGTCATATAAAAGAAAGCACAATTTTTCATGTTCAGCCATTGCTTCAGCCCTCTTTTTCAGTTGAGAAAGAATTTTATTTTTATTCCAAGCTTAATTACAGCTCTTGTTATAATTCTGCTGAAGGTAATTGGTGAGGTAAGGACAAACACCTTGATCAGCCATCTTTATGCCCGGGGGCCTTGTTTGTAAAGGCTCAAGGCCATTATCTCCAACTGGGTGAACCTTCTTACATGTTTGTCATTGCCGCTTTCTCTAAATTGTAGAACAGTAAATAATGCAGCAAGGGACGAAAATTGTTAAAGGGATTTTGAAAAGCGACATTTTCTGAAAGATTCATTGCTTTTTTCAGTCTCATGCAATAGTTATCTTTTTTTATAGTCGATTTTTTACCAATTTTCGCAGACAACTGGTGCTCTGGTCTTTACTGATATCTGAAACGAAAAAGAAACCTAAATCAATCAATCATAACCTCCAATGTTTTAAGTATAATAAGACTTTCTTTCGATGTAGCATAGCCGTGGGATAAGTAAATACTCTAGTACTAGTAATACGATCTCATAAAATCATATCTACATAACAGAAACCAGGTAACACAGATTACGCGTATCTGCCCCGATAAAAAACAAGTACTTGACTACTCATCTGAATGTGAAAAGTGCGATTTGGTGTGCCTCAGGGTAGTGTACTGGGCCACTATTGTTTATTATTTATATAAATGACTTACCTAAAATGACGAAGCACGACTCCGTATTATTTATTTATTTATTTAATAGTTTATGTACACACAATAAGAGTAAAGAAATAGAGTGGAAGAAATAGGAAATATAAGTACAAAGGTGCTGCTTATTTCTTGAGAAATCTCTTCCAGCAGACCTGCGAGAGGAGAGTGAGAAAATAAAGAGAAGTAGACTTAAGTGTATCAGGGAGTAAGAAAAAAAAAGAGATAAACACTGAATAAACTATTGGCAACACATTAAACTTAATATCTACATAAATATCCATATACGTTACAAATACATTTAAATAAAATACACACGACTACATGAATAAGGGTTCAATACTATAACTATTTAAATACACATATATATAAATAAATATTATATACAATAATAATATATAAACTATGGTGATAGAGAAAGATAGTGATCTTTCACTCTTCTTTTAAAGTCAGGGACGGTTTTACAGTCACGTATATCAGGTGGCAGCGCATTCCATAACCGAACTGCGTGAACGGTAAATGAGTAGGAATAGTAGTCGGTACTATGGGATGGGAATTTGAGGAGGGTTTTAAGGTGCGACCTGCAGGGGGCATGAGCAGGACGAGTGTAGGAAAAGCGTTCACGCAGGTACGAAGGAGAATTAGGATTGTGTAGGATATTAAAAAGGAGACATAATATCCGAGTGTTTCTGCGGAAGCGGATTGGGAGCCACTTGAGAATCTTGCGAAAGTGGGAAACATGGTCATACTTTCTTAAGTTGAAAACAAAACGAATACATATATTTTGCAGGCGCTCAAGTTTATTTAAAAGCTCCTCGGTAGCATCCAGATAACAGGCATCAGCGTAGTCTATAATGGGCTGAATAAGTGTTTGAGCTAGAGTAATTTTGGTGTTCAAGGGCAAAAAGCTTTGAAGGCATTTCAGCGAGTGGAACGTGTAGTGCACTTTTCGGCTGACCTCAGCAACCTGAGTGCCCCAAGATAGGTTCGAATCAATAACCACTCCCAAATTTTTAGCCGTGTTAGTGTAATCAATTCTTACACCATTAAGGCAGAGCGGAGTGAGCGTCGCCAGATCGAGCCTGTTACGAAGATTTCTGCCACCAATGACCATCGCCTGCGATTTACTGGGGTTAATGTGGAGCCCATACGAACTGGCCCAATCAGCAATCATGTCCAGGTCACGGTTCATGGCCTCAACAGCAAGTTCCGCGTCTGACCCTTTAAAATGGCGATAAAGCTGCAGATCGTCTGCGTATAGATGGAAACTGGATCATATGACTCTAGTGACAGAGTTGATGAAAATAGAGAAGAGGAGAGGTGAGAGGACGCCACCTTGGGGAACACCCGCATTGAGGTTGCACCACTTGGAAAAGGAATCATCGAGGTGTACGCTCTGCGAGCGCCCTCTAAGATAGGAATCAAACCAGTCGAGAGTAGAAAGAGAGAAATTGAAAGATTTTAGTACACCGAGAAGTACATCAAAGTCCACGGAGATAAAGGCGCTGCTAAAGTCCAGTAGAACAAGTAATGTGAGAGATTTATTATTCATAGCCCACCGGATCTCATCAGTGACCTTTAATAATGCAGTTACTGTACTATGACCAGGACGAAAACCAGATTGAATTAATTTTAAACAAAAAATAAAAACCGCCTTCCAAAATCTACTACCTACACTAAAAAGTTTAAAATAATATCAAAATTTGCTTATAATAAAATAATTTTAAAATAACAATATATAATAATAATCTGTTAATTTTGCAGTCGGTGCCTGTACTGGGAGGGGGTTATTGTTTTCCTCTTGTTAGTCACTTATGTTCGTTGTGCTGTGGTTATGTTACCGGCCTTGGTATCTGGTTGTAAACCCCACATACATCAGGCACCGACTCCAAAATTAACAGATTATTATTATATATTGTTATTTTAAAATTATTTTATTATAAGCAAATTTTGATATTATTTTAAACTTTTTAGTGTAGGTAGTAGATTTTGGAAGGCGGTTTTTATTTTTTGTTTAAAATTAATTTATTTTAGTCTTTTTAGTTTTAAGTCTAATATATATATTGTATAGGTCATCTATAAGTTTGTATACTTCATACATAAGTTAATTTAGTTATTTAATAATATGGGTAGGCCTTCGAAAGCCGCTAGGACTTAATAACTGCATCGGTGAAATGTTTGTGTACAACAGTGGACACTTCTGCCTACCCCATCGGGCAATACAGGCATGATGCTATGTATGTATTGAGTGGCATGAACTATACATGAACATGCGATTACAGCAATTGCGAGTGATTTGCTGTGATTTATTGAAGAGTTCCATCGTCTAACTTCGAAGATCTTCATCAGATCTTCACTAAATTGAAATGGGACCACCTCTGGGGACTACTCTTTCAAACAATTATATCGACGGACATACATACAAAACAAGGTAGCTACTGTAAAACGTTGAGGAGTTCCCTTGACTGTCCTTCGTCTTCATCATCAGACCCCTAATGACAGTCACAACCTATCTAGGTGTAAAGTTCTCATCAATACAAATTAATCAAGCCCAAACACCAGGTAATTGCTGTAAATCGTTAAAGAGTTCCCTAGATCGTCTTTCGGCTCCATCATCAGATCGACTCCAGACCGTCATTAAATAGTAGTGCTTTAAAATACTTAATGAAAAAATTAACAAATGCACTAGTCGCCCCTACGATTTTCGAAGGTTTCCCTCGATTTCTCGGGGACTCATCATCAGATCCTGGTTTCCTTACCATGGTACCACCGTTGGGATATCTACTTTCCAACAAAAAAAGAATTATCAAAATCGGTTCATAAACGACGAAGTTATCCCCGAACACACATAAAAAAAAATAAAAAAAAAAAAAAAAAAAAATATACGGTCGAATTGAGAAACCTCCTCCTTTTTTGGAAGTCGGTTAAAAATGAAATTTATTTGCTGATGACAGTACAATTATATTCACTGGACATGATAAATCCCAATTAGAACGTGAGATTAATTTGACATTACATAATATTATTAATTGGCTGACATTAAATAACCTTAACATTAACATTAGTAAAACGAATCTTATGACATTCAGAAATAAAATTAATAAATTATCAGATATGGACATAAATTATTCGAATGATAAAATAGTAGAAGTTAGTACAGTAGAGCCTCGATAATCCGAACGATCAAAAACATCACCCTGTTCGGACTAACACAACGTTCGGATTATACTATGTAATTTTATATTTTTAAATAAAACAAGTATTTATTTGGGGAAGTTATATTTAATGAACTTATTAAGTACAAAATATCTTTACTTAGTCATGAACTGATCTATTTTAGTCTGGCAGGATTTATTTATCGACCAAGAAAAAGCTTTATCTCTCAATTTACGAAGCAACATCTTTTCGCATAACGAGAGGTTATTTTCGTCGGCCCAGTCCAAGCAAGTGTTCAATGCTGATATAGCTTGTGAATGGGGAATTTTATTGATATTTGTAGTAGGACAATCGTCGCTAGAAGTCTCGTCAGACCCGTCAGTCCCTTGCGTAAGTTCGGCTAAATATCTCATCATCAGTTATAGGTTCTGTGTAATTCTCCTCTTCATCGATTGATAAGAAAGTAGAAATGGTTTCTTGCGTATACCCACGATTTCGGAACAGACTGAGTGGAATATCATCTTCAACGTCAAATTCGTCAGATTCTTCTGAACCATCTCCTTCTTCTGTGGCATTGAATCGTTCAGGCCAAAGAGGCTTCCATGATTTTCTAATAAGAGCTGGAGATAAATTATCCCAACACTGTGCCAGTGAAAAAATAGCGTCTTTGATTGTTATTCTTTTTATTACATCTTGTAATGTGACACTTTCATCCGCTTCCTGCTGTGCAAAAACTTGTATCAAAAGTTTCTTCTTGTAATTTATTTTGACATTTTGAATCACGTTTTGATCCATAGGTTGAATTAATGCTGTACAGTTTGGTGGCATGTACAGTACGGAAAAATTTCCGTCTTCTGTCATCAAATCTTCTGCATCTGGATGTCCAGGCGCATTATCTAAGAGCAACATTGCTTTTTGTGGCAACCCAAATTTCTTCAAATGTCGTTTAACTTCTGGAACAAAATGTCCTCGAAACTATTCCAGGAAAAGATCTCTAGTCACCCAGGCGTGCCTTTGCCCTTCATAATGCACCGGTAATTTTGCGGATCCAAAAGACCTTGGCTTCTTAGCCTTCCCTACAACCAGTAAACGTAATTTATGATTTCCCGTAGAGTTTGCACAAGGCATAAAAGTTATTCTTTGCTTAGACACCTTTGATCCAGGTGCACTAGTGTTGCGGCCGCTGCCGCCTGGCAACCCTGTCGGTCGGCTAAGCGGCGCGCGAGACATCACGCCACCCGGCGCGAGCCAATGAAAAGGCAGCGGCGAACGGCGGGAGAGCGGGGCGCGGGCGTCGGTGAAGAGGAGCAGCGGCGTTGGGCTCGGCCACTTGCCTTCACGCGCCACCAGCGACCGGTCGACGATAGTAGTATTGTATTCCGAGTAACGGGTCCACCATTTTATAAACTTGTAACTTGCAGTCTTAATATTAGTATTTGTAATAAACGATAGCGTCAACAAGTCGTAGTATTTTTTATTTAAACGATATCGTTAACACTCGTTTCAGCAGAAGAGGCTAATGTTTTATCTGGTAGGACCTTCCAAAACAATCCAGATTCATCTGCGTTATAAATTTGTTCCGGATAAAGATTGTTTTCTCTTATCTCCCTTAGAAACTTTACTTGAAACGGTGGAACAACTTCCGAGTTATTAGAGATTTTCTCACCTGACACTTTTAGCTGACGTATCCCATGACGCTTTTTAAAATTATCTAGCCATCCTCTACTTGCAGAAAAATTCGTTCCTGTTAATCTTCGATGGAAAAGGCCAGATTTTTCCGTCTTCTTTGCTCTAAAAACCATGTGAAAAGAGCTTCTTCGAGTACTTGATTTTCAGCTAATTTAAGCGTTTTACGTAAGCCAGGACCTTTCTCTGTTTGGGCAACAAATGACCGAATCTTCTGTTCTTTCCTCTTCAAATCAGTGATTGTAGATTTTCCGACACCATATTTATAAGAAAGCGAAGTAGCAGACACTCCATCTTTTAAACTATCCAATATAGCACACTTTTGCGCTATAGTTAAAGTTACATGCTTCCGTTTAGGTGTAGGAACCATACTTATAACCTAAAAAACCACGTGGCGCGCGACGGGAGCAAAGAGTAGCGTGGATACGTCGAAAGAGATATTGCAACTGCAAAAACAAATCGCGTCAGCGGGGTGCCGCAATAGAAATTGGGGGGAGTGTGTGAGTTCGGATTATAGCGACGTTCGGATTAACCTGGGTACGGATTATCGAGGCTCTACTGTATTACTAAATTTTTAGGTTTGAATATAGATGAGCATTTAAACTGGAAACTACATATAGAATCGTTGTGTAAAAGGATCAACAGGTACTCGTATGCGCTGTATATGCTCAGAAAAACGGTGAGCAAAGCCTCTGTACTAACAGCTTACCATGGATATGTTGCTCCACTCTTAAAGTATGGTATTATGTTCTGGGGCAACTCTACAAACAACGAAGCCGCATTTAGGGCGCAAAAGAGATGCCTCCGGGCTATATGTATTTTAAAGCAGACTGACAGCTGTAGACCGTATTTCATAGATTTGAATATTTTAACATTGCCGTGCGTGTATATACTAGAAGTTGTATTATTTGTTAAGAAAAATATGTACCTATACGAAAACTTAAATAGCAGAAGACGTAACTACAACATAGCCTACCCTGGAAATAAAACAGCAATGTTAAACAAAAGTATATTTTGCATGGCCCCGCGTATCTATAATCATTTGCCCAAAACAATACTTGAGATTTTAGATGTTAATGTATTCAAAAAAAAAAACAACAAAAAAAAAAAAAAAATTAAAACTTTTACAAAAACTTGGTACAAATGGCCGCAGTATTAATAAAACAAATATAATATGTAATTTTTACGCTAAGACTAATAGAAAACTAAAATATACAATATTAATTAAAAAATGTTATTACTCGATTAACGAATATTTAAGTGATAGAATATTATACTCCTGATCCATGACATCACTTTATAATTGAATCATGATATTTTAATGATGGATTGACATTTAATATTAAGTTGACATTTCTTTATATATTTTTTTAGTTGATATTTTGAAATTGTTTGTACTAATTTTGCATGCCGCTTGATGGTCGAATATGGTGATACTCTGTACCTATACTTAAGAACTATGTCTATAATACCCATATGTCGCAAAATAAACTATTTGATTTGATTTGATTTGCGTTGTTATGCGACCGAGCAGTCTCGAGTACATAGTTTCATTCCGTCAGCAACTTACATCCGCCGCGCGCTTCCAACTGTTTAATGTGTGTTTACGCCCAGGTGGAATTAAAGCAAGTGGACTGTATTATAAAAAGGTTTATTAGGTGATTAACAATTATAGCAACGTAAGTACTCAAAAGGTATATCCGAGCGCGGTCGTATCGGACGATGTAATGCCGCGACGCTGTTGCGTTCCCTCTCTCCGCGCCGTTCCGCGTCGCTAGTAAACTACGTCGTAGTGTGTTAGTTGGATTTGGATGTATGTGTGTCAACAATGTGTGTTGGAGTTAATCATGGCAACCGTGAACAATTAACATTTTTAAATTTTTTACTTACGACGAAATTAAGGTATCGCACAAGAACGTTTTGGGTTGATCCTATTCTACAAGAGTGATATTTAGAGAGAATTAGTACCTTCCCTTAGTGGTTACTAAGAGAAGGTAATAATTCTCTCTTAAGGTAAGACTTAAAAATAAAACATACCAATAACATGTTTATATTTTTAATCAGAAAAAAGACAACCATGTTATAATTATTTATTTCAAAGTGAAAAAGAATGATAATTATTTTTTCGTCAAAGGATTTTAGTTTAATTCCGTGCGCATTCGCCATCTATAGTTTTACGATTACAATACTAATGTGCATATACATATGTTTAAATAGATACGGGTGCGTTGGTATGGTAGTTATAAGTATCTACTTAGGGTCCAAACAACAAAGATACATCATTCAACCGATTCTAAAATATTCTTCCGTTCATATTTTTTTTGCTTATTGCATTTTCTGAATAATTTGGAAAAATATAATGAAATCAGTTTAATCACATGTTGTGTTTTAGTTGTCTTATTGTTTGTCGAACTATTTTATATGGAAATAAAAGAATATAATTATCCGCGTTAATGCATCATGAAATTTTGAATTTCGTGATAAACTTAGCCTATGCCTTAATCTAAAAGTGTTTTACTTTTATAATATACATATTATACAACTGTTTATAGTATATATAGCATTAATTGTTTTTTTTTTAAACTTATAATACATATTTTTTGCATTTAATTGATTGCTGTCCTTATCATCGTCACAATCATTCTTTCCACATAAAGTTTTATTAAAATGTTTGCAATAATGGTGAATAAAAATCGGGATGACAAATTAATGAAAAAATCTATCAAGTTTTCTTCATGGATTTGGCAATGCAGAAAGGCGAAACTAAGATGTACAAATATTATTACTTTTATGTTTATCATTATAAACTATATATTTATGGTGTGTGTAGGTTATAAATTATTTAATGTTATATTTGTTTTTAATATGTCATCATAAATGCCTTGTAATTCGGATATGCATTTTATTAATGAGTAACTGGGACTGCAAAGCCAGTTCCGACCGGCATACTCCCGATATTTAATAAATTCAAGTTCACTTTTACAAAATAAGTCTTCCTTACATATCTGAGATATCTATTGCAAAATTGCAATAAACGCCATCTGTTGTTTTATATTTTTCATAGTGTTTCAGTTTCCATTTGGAATTCAATCAATTCCTCTTCTGTTATATCCCGCATTTAAGTTGAGAAAGATTAACGTATCCTTTCACCACTGAGTACTTTTTAACACGCTTTTATTAGCTTGGCTTTATATACTATCTTAGCGGTCAAATTGAGCATCGCAACGTTTTGAACGAATGCCAATATAATCATATCTAGTATATACGTATCTATCTAGTTTATAGCTATATAGTTTTGTTTAGTTTATGTATACAAAATGAAAATATATCTTCTATCTATCTATCTATATATGCAGTGCGTAAAAAAACATGTTGTTTCTTGAAGGATTATATACATATACATATAGGCGTACCATTTATGAAATTCTACTCGAAAAATAATCAAGGAGTAGCTAGTTATTTTTTATAACCAAAATATTTATAAAATCGATACATTAAAAAAATGTTATTAGTATCTGAATTTAGAAGTAGTTCTCTAACTAGCCTACGACAGCATATGTATGGCGGCTTCTTTGACAAGTTGCTGCACATGCCGCCAAAATTTTTCAAAGCACGCCGCCGTCTTTGAGTGGTAATGCCGCTGCGCCGCCTTTAATGACTCGCGTAGCTATTAGTGGGCGGAAGTGATCAAAAAGTGGCGGCGTAGTAAAAGGGCCGACCCCTTTTTCTAAATCGCCACCGCCTCCATATTAATACTAGTACTTTAGTGTCCCGCGAAGAATTCTTCCGATCGGATGTCCGTATTCGATTTCGAAATTCTTTACCTATTTAATTGCCTCTAATTGTGACTGGTGTTGTTTTGTTTTGTAATATGTTTTAGTCTAATTATTGGTCGCGGTAGGCCACTCAGTTGGCCGGCGCGGTCACCTGATCTTAACCCTTTAGATTTTTATCTCTAGGGCACCGTTCAACAGGTCGTTTTTAGAAAAACATGTGACACTGAAGCCTAAATTCGTTTACGAATAGTCACTACATTCGATGAAATCAAGGCCGATACATCTGTTCTAAGAAACGTACGTGAAAACAATATTAACCCTTAAATGCGCGATTTTTTGTTTTGCTTTGAAAAAAAGTTATCGCATAGATTTGAGGTCATAGATTAAGGGAAAAATAATAAAATATTATAAATAAAATATTTTTATTTATTTATGTAAAAAAATGGAATGTAGCCAAAGGGCAACACTGCGCGTTAGAGCTTAAAATAATTCTTATTAAACAAAGAAAAGAAAGAATTTGTATGTCTGGGCTTATACCTTACATACTATGAAATTCAGCAAAACAGTTTCTTTCTTTGGTGTGACATAGAGCCACCTGACATTTAGTGCACTCGATGCGTGTAAACCCTTTACAGTTTGGTAATTTGCAGCGGTTTTTTTTCTCGCATCTTTTTTCGTTATGTGCCACTCTATCTGTTCTTACGTCTTTTGGCGGCACATATTTCATTGGACCTCTTCTTTTCTTTGTTTCAATTTCTTTCTCTAAATTAGAGCTTGACGGTCTACCTCGCTTATTTTCCTTGCCTTGTGTCTTGTACTTGCATAAGCTTTCCGCCAATTCTGCCCTGTACTCTCCTAAATTCATAACTTTATCATTTCCTGATCTTTCATTTACTTTTTTATATAATATCCAAGAGTTAATTACGCTCATGTCGATCATATGGTAAAATAATCGCATGTACCATTTTCTGCTCTTTATTCTTATTCGATATCTACCTAAAAAACTGTCCATAAGATCTACCCCGCCCATATGTGCATTGTAATCTGTGATGACCTTTGGACAGGAGATGGAAATAGATCTTTTTTGTTTCTTGTCATATCGAGTAATAGTAGAAGTAGGTTCGGATCCGGCATAAGTTGAAGCAAGTGTAACAATTTTATTATCTTTCCAACATGTAGCTGAAATGTCTATACCTTCGTAATTAGCAACTTGTTCTTCATATGAACCTCTTTCAATTGATTCTTTCATATAATCTTTTGTCGTGGGTAGCTTGCAATTTTTACCTAACCGATTCCTTTGAATAGTGCATATATACCTTTTGTTCCCAGCTAATGTAAAAGTGGAATGGATGTGTAAAAATTATCGAAGTATATTATATGACTTATCATTCTCGGTATCTTGCGACAAAGACGAATCACAGTATTGCCAACTACTCCTAGGTCAGGCTCTTCAGGTAAGCGTTCATCATTCTTTCCAGAATAAATTTCGAAATTATAAGCATACCCAGACAGGGAACACAATACATAAAATTTAAATCCCCATTTGTAGGGTTTGTTCGGGAGATATTGTTTGAGGAAATGTGCAACTTTGGTGGCGCACATTTGTTCATCAAGTGAAAGTCTTTGTTCAAAAGGCACAGTTGTTGAAAAACACTGGTTGAGATGGTCTATGATAGGTCTAATCTTATGCAACCGGTCATGTTCCGGGTGTCCAACAGGCTTATGAAGAGAGTTATCCTTGAAATGTATTACTGACCTCAATTTCTTGAATCTCTTACATGACATTGTGTCCATGATATTTTGAAAACTGTACCTGCCCCAGTATGCTCTAACGTTAGGGTAATGAAAAACTGAGGTAAAAATTAGAATACCAAAAAACTGACGTATTTCAACGTTTGTGACTGGTGCACAATGAGCAATATTGTTTTGTGTGATATACAAGTTTGTTTCATAGACAATCTTGCAAATTATATCATCATTTATAAATAGAGTGAAAAATTGTAAAGGGGTTTCTAGAGATGTTACCTCTGTTGGCAATGCTGTATTTCCCAAAAAGACGATTCGGTCATCATTACTCTCTAAATGTTTCTTTTTCCATAAGAGGTGTCGATTTCTTGATCTCCAAAGTGCCACTCCAGAGCTAGAATTTATCTCTGTTGATGACGATGTACCAGGTGCTTCATAAAAACCCAAATGTGAATCTCTGACAATTTCGTTTTAACCTAAAGGTGGGTATTCATGGTCAAACTCTTCTTCCGGCAAACCTCTTTCAAATCCTTCCGCTAGTTCATCTATCAAATTTTGTGACGTTGGGTAATAATTGATATCATTTTCATCACCAATATCTTCTTCGTCTTCTGATATTTCACCCGCTTCTAAAGCAGCTAAATATGCTTATATTTGATCAGGCCTCATATTTTTAGAGCGGGCGCTAAATTAAAAGAAAAATATAAGCCTCCACCCACCACCAATATCATGCATATATTATAGAAATATAAATATAAATTATATCGTCAACGCGTAATGTAGACAAATGGCAACATAGCTATTCCAGCTCAAAACATCAACGATATAGTACTATCTAGCTATTTCTAATAAAATATCATAATATTACCTTTTTTTCAATACGTTGATATTTTTTTGTTTGAGAATTATCGTATTTTATGTCAAATAATAATAGGAAATGTTCGCACAAAATAACGACAGTCGAAACTCGTCACTAAGTTAGGCGATATTCAATAATCTATTCAAATTCGCGGTAAAATCCAAATGACGTATTTTTTTTTAAAGTCACCCATGACAAATGTCACGTTATAGATGCGTTCAAAATGCTAAGCATTTTTTTTTTTTTTTTATAAATCATCTCCGTGTTTGTAGACAATTGGCAACAATGCGCATTTAAGGGTTAAACTGTGTGAAAAGTGCATATTGAGCAACATCTCCGAGACCGTCAAGTAGACATTTTAATAAATTAATGTTTTAAGTTTTCATAATCTTAAAATAAAGAAAAAAATTATCGCTAAATTTATGAACAGCAAACAGCTGAGTAAGAGTACCTAAATACGTGACAAGCTCAGAGTTCACGACCTTAGTGTAAGCAAACAGTGTGTTGCGGCGCCTTTAATATAACTTTCTATCTGTCTGGCCTCGCGTTAAAGCTCTATGCAGAATTACAGAGGTAATAAATCACTATTATTTTATAATTTTTTTTTTTATTTTTTTTTTTATGGAATAGTTTTCCCTAATTCTTTATTTTATTACATACAAATATCGATTCTGATAACGCAGCTAACAGGAACAACAGGGTTTTTTTTGTTACATATTGTATAAAGTAAGAAACTGACTGGCTGACTGATTCACTGACTCAAGCCCGGTATACACGAGGTTAGTTTCTCATGCTAGGATAGCCAGCTAGTGCTCTACTAAACTGTCCTGGCTTGCTGACCTGGCTTGGAACATTCTAGTTCTGTTTACATGAAGCTAGATTATTTTAAGCTAGTACTATTGCAGTTACTGAGGTGACCACACTTGTTTATTTATTATAAAATCAAGCATCATTAGACAAGTAAGCAAAATTAAAATTCTTATTCAACGAGGCTAATCGGCTAATGGTAAAATTCGTGTTATTTTGGAGTTGTTTGTATAGTACTACACACTGTCGAGTTTGAAGAGTTGTCGTGACTAGGTGTCTGGTATGAAAATGTTGTATTAACCAAATCTAAATCTGCCATTCGACAACGAGATAATATTCCGTCCTGAGCAATAATAGTCTGTAGAGGTGATAACATTTTAAGTTGGCTTGCTACAAATGCTCCAAAAATATCATGCTCATTTTGTTGTGAGACTGATCCACATGCAGGTATACTATTTAAATCATTCTTGATCGACCGTATTTCGTTGACCAGTGTTGCCACAGTCCAGTGACAAGTCCACAGTCCAGTGTTGTTTATTTTTTTTATTTTTTGAGCTGGTGCACTAGTCGTTTCGGTAGACGGTTTTGCAGTTGCAGTTGTGGTGCTGTAGTTTTGCAGATATTGCCGCGGACTCGTTCCGTTGCGTCATATCATTTGATGTAGACGTAGATGGTTGTGCTGACAAATTTTTAGAATTATCAACATTGTCATCATTGTTAACATTATCAATATTCTCGTTACTTTTGTCAATCATGTTACAAGTATTTGTAGTATTGGTTTGTACTTCTGATTCTTGACTATCCTATAAGAAAATAACAATCATTTTACTTATTTTATATTTCAGGGTGAATCAGTAACTCTTCTCTGTAAGCTCGTGGACGGTACTGCAAAAATCTCAGCAGCCTTACGTAAGGTCAACTCTTTGTTCTGGACTTTATTTACAGTATCTTTCATTTTTTCTTGAGACCATTCTCTGGCATCAGTCTTTCTTTTGTACGTGCGAACCATCTACAATGAAATAAATATGAATCAATAATCTCAAACATGTAATAAATCTGTTTAAAAGTGTGATCTATTACGCCCGTGACGATATGATCCAATTAGCCCCAAAATCAGGACTTTTGATTTTATTTTCGAGGTATATGACCTCGAAAATAGTGAAGAGTTACGTGCTGAGGCGCCATCTATCCGCTGTTGTGCGGAGTTAAATTTCTATGTGTGTAAGTATAACTAAACGTACACTGTACACACATGCACAGCTGAAACGTGTACACATAGATACGTAGCTATAGGTATAAGTGTTATAACGGTCCTGTACATTGAAATCACATCCGTCAGAATCGATTCTCTTTAGGATTTCTTTGTCTAAATTTTCAATAGATAAAATGCACATCGATACTGACACATATAATTTTAACTTAAAACACGTATTACAGGAAATAAAATTAAAAAGAAAAATTTCAAAAATTCAATATTTAAATTTCATAATTGTTTGCTCTATAAAACCGTTCAGTCACATCAATAAACTCTTTAAATTTATTTATACTAGCTTAGTTATAAAAACATAATACTAATACACATAAAACTTAAACTGCATGCCGATCCCAATTAAATTTAGATGGATGGTAAGAAAATCACCACTTTCACTCATAGATTAAAAATTATTCCACTTGACTTTTCAACTAACCAGGAGAAACAAATCACCTCATTCTTATCAATATCAGAGAGAATCGCAATTACACAATCAATATTACATATTGCAACTTCTTGTTCGTTATTCTTCTTTGCAACTTTATCAGCCATCCGCTGCAATATCGTATAGCTGTACATCTCTCTCGGTCCACATTACTGGTAGAAGTTATAAATTGGTCAATATTTATTGGCTCTATAAACAAATGATCTTCTAATACTTCTGTCTGAGCCACATCTTGAGACTCATTTGTAAGCTAATATTTTAAAGACTGCAGGCAATTGCTTTTATCCTTTTTACAATTGGCCCCTACCTTTCTAAGCTGCTTGGAATGCTGCAGCAGTTAGCATAATATTGCTATTGTATAGCCATGCGCACGTATGGCGCCAAAAAGTCTCTACTGGGACTTGGTTAAAGTGGTGTAATAATAGATAATTGACGCCTACGGTACTTTAAATATTTATAAATGATTTGAAATCCCTCTATTGTTTTAACCCAACTGGAGAGTGAAGGAACATTTACTGTTGTTCCATTTTCATAGACAAACTTCATTGAACGAAATGTCTATGGTGGTGGTGCCTTGATTTTGGTGTTACAGCACATCTATATATTTTGGTGCCTTGGTGAAAACTACCATTGACGGAATCGAATATTTTGTCAAACAATAACAATATGTCTGCAGTTTCCATGCTCGCCAGTGGTAATTTGCCCGCCTCTGGAATAAAAATGAACTTCAAAATAATATCATACTGTTGTATTCCAATCATATGACTAGGTACTTCATTCATTTTACAGTCATAGAATAAACCATAAAAAATATATTTTCAATCTTTACTTAGACACTAGACCACCAAGAAATAAAAAAATGATGTTAAAATGCAACAATATTACCTGCCATAAATCCCATTGTACCACCAACATTCTCGCTATAACCTCGCACGCAATGTTTGACCCTCATTTTTGGGATCAGCTTTGGTATAACATGGTGCGCTGTTAAATTATGTGCCAATTTATATTATTATAGCCCTGGTCACGTTGATTTAGTGCCACTATATGTTCCCATTTAGTAACATATTGTTCACCGTCTGTGGTGTACCTTGAGTTCTTAATAATCATATTGTTTCTCACACCTTTTAACGAATGTGGTGGATCATATATTGAAAAAAAAACCTGTTATTTGTCTGATGCCGTGCCCAACCCAAATACCATATTACTGTCATAACATGGGCACAGCATCCTACCGTTCGACGGCCGAAAACACAATTGCAACCATACTATTTAATTGCACTTCTACCGGAATCATTGCCACTAATTAAATTATATGTATATGAAATATTCTTCACTACAGATGTCGTCGACTTGGCGATTCTAACCTTAAGGAAAGAGCGGTTAGGACTTAAGTTCATTCCTTCCATAATACTGCTCCTGTAGTCATTCGATATTTATATCCGGTAGCAACCATTAAATCTTATATGCTCACCATAATAGTTATAACAGGAAATTTCCTAACATTTTCAGAGTCTACATTTATATTTCTAAAGTCTGCCCTAGTTCTATTTAGATTGCGTTCCCTAACATACTCAGAGAAATCATTATTTGTTTCCATATTTTGATGAACTATTTCTAGTATTTGAGCCGCATCATCACTTATTCTTGTGTGGAATTTATTAATTAGAGCAGCAGCCACAGCAAAGTCTATCACCAATTGTGTAGAAGACCTGTTAAAATAGTTTTGGCGAAATATTTTATGCTGCCTCGTCGGTCGAGTGTTCCCAAGCGCGACTGCTGAGCATGAGGTCTAGGGTTCGATTCCCGGGTCGGACAGTGTTATTGAGCTTTTTATTAGTAAATTCTCAGTAGCAGCCCGGAGTTTGGAATTGTGCCCGGTTGATGGCTATAGCCTCACCAACTATTACATGGGACTTAATAACAGCATTGGTGAAATGTGGGTGTACAACTGTGTACACCTCTGCGTACCCCTTCGGGGAATACAGGCGTGATGCTATGTTATGTCATGAAATATTTTAAATCCAGTTTAAAAAATGCCTTTCGCCACATAACCATCGTCGAAACCAAGGAAAAGTTTGATAAATATTATGGGAACTCTGCACGAGCAATTTCAATGGTTAAGAAGTAGTTTACTGAATTCCGTTTTGGTCGTACCAGGACAAATGACGTCGAATGTTTAGGTCTTCCAAAAGAGGTCATCACGCCAGAAATTGACGTTACTCTTTGCACGACTGCCCAAAAAAATTAAGCTATGTATTTATATATATATATATGTTTGTGAGTTTCCTTATTCCACCATAACTTCTAAATGCGTGAACCGATTTCGATGTATGGGGTATCGTTAGAATCCTTACATTATCTCGGGTTACATAGGCTTCTAACATTTGGAACATGGAAGACGTGCTTTTTAATTTTTAATTAATTTTATCTTGTTTTTCCATGGAATGATCTAATATCATTATGATAGGAGAATAAAATTCCGTGAGGTGGCTGAGGCTTTACGCATTTTAAGGGATAAATCCTATTTTACATGAATATTTGGACATGAATAAGCTATCCGCGCGAGGGGTGCCGCGATTGCCCACAGTCGAACGCAACCGTCTTCAGAGGAGTGTTTGGGTGGCCGTTTCTCCGCAATTTCTGCCTTCAGTCTGTCAAGTAATGATGCGTAGAGTGCTGCTGTAATGGTTCGTCCTTTTTGAAGATAATCGATTAAGATAACTCCATCTATCCCAAAAATCAGTTGCCATCACTTTCCCAGCCGACAGTTTGTACTGTTTTGATTGTATTTTTGTTTCGGGCGTATAATGGTGTCTAAGTTTCATCTACTGTAATTAATCGGCGCCAAAACTCGGATTTATTACGCCTAAACTGCGCCAACAGAGCGTTGGAAATTTTTATTCGAACACGTTTTGGTCTAACGTGAGCAAACGCGGCACACCTCAGCGTTTGCCATGGTGAAAATCTACGAATTATAGTTTGAACGGCTTGACCATCCACCTTGCTTACCAGATCTGGCCCCAAGCGAATTCTTTTTGTTCCCTCACCAAAAAATTACGCTCGGAGGACTTTCGTCAAATGAGGAGGCAATCACCTTCGTGAACAATTATTTTGTAGAGAAAAACGCCGGGTACTATTTGGACGAGTTAGAGAGATGGTAGCATTGCTGGGAGAAGTGTGTAGAGTTACAAGGAGATTACGTGGGAAAATATAAATGAAGAAAAAATGACTTATATCTTTGTTAGGTCGGAAACTGTTCAGACCAGCCACGTATATCCTGCAGATTCGATATACAATTTAAGAGAGAGTCGCTGGGACTGCCAAGCCATTTTTTATTTGTATAGCCCCTGTATCTTAAATATTCAGGCTCATGGTCAGACATCAAATTTATATTGCATTGATTACACGTCTTGAAGACTTTTTTGGCACTTTAAATATCCGCTAACATATTGAAGGCCTCCAACTTGTCGAGGGTAATTTTTTTCTTCAAGGGGTACGAAAGTGATGTTGGGAATATTTTGAAGCTCGGAGTTTATTTGTGCTTTACTGCTGCTTGCCTATGATGACTTCTTCACGCAAATAATAACAAATGTCGACGTAGAGATGCTGTTAAATAGCAATGTGGTAAATGCTGATTCGAACCTCTCTGGTGTAGGGTTTACGTTGCGACATTCATAGCTCCTTATTGAACCCAAATTGATGGAGGTGGTTGATGAACAACCTAGTGTCAGAGTATTAAGATTCATATTGTATTTTTATCATTTTAAAAGTTATCTACTGGATCCTGATTCAGATGCCGCAACAAACAGATGTTACACCTTATTTCGTTGCTATATATTTTTTTTTTATTGAATTTCAATACGTTCTACGAGTCCACACCAAATTATTTAATGTAGAACATGCTCATTATTTAAAATTTATTAATAAATTTCATTTTTTTCAAGAGTCGTTTGGATTCCGTCCATGTTTTATCATGCAAGGAAGTGGGCGTCGCAAGTCCTAAAAGAGGCTTGCCATGCTTCTTTCGTTTTTCGAAGCTTTCATTTAACAAATGGAATCAAAAAGTTGATCGAAGAATAACATGAAGTCTGCTGTATAGTTGCCTACTTCAGGAATGGCACCATTATCTGTAAAATAAATATATATGTAATATTTGTTATAACAGTTACGCTAATTACCAGACAACCAAAATGTTATTGTTATCAAGTACAATTCTGTACTATCATGAGTATACCTGCAGATTAAATTCTCATCTAGCAGAATACAAAGTTGAAACTTGTGTGGCAAGTAAATATATAGTATTGTTTTATAACGAAAAAAGGTACTGATGAGTGGACCTGCAAGACATAGGTATGTGATGCAACAGTTTCGCTGAAAAGTTGTATGGCAAATTTGACTATCATCGGAGGAATTTTGTTCGGATCACAGTGAGAATCCGGTTTTCTCTCTATGCAGGCAGGTTATATGTTCCCATTTTGCAGTTCTTGTTTGGTTTTTAATATGTATTTCAAATCTTTTGAAAATATTTGTTTTCTAATACATTTCATTAAATGAGGTGGGTCGTAGCACGGTGTGATCTCCTGGCTATTTATTAAAATGATGTTACCTCTGGTTCTTCTGCCTTTCTCAACTTCATACCTTGTGTTTCTTGCAAGAGATATTTTATACAGTTCAAATTTGTGCACAGTTAGTGCCTTGATCGCATACAGTTGCTACCACAATAAGACCTGCATCTTGTAACTCAGTGATGACTGATTTTAACTGTCACGCAAGTTCAGGCCCCTTTACACTACAGTTTGTAATTTCATAATAAGGACTATCGCGTTTGTTTATTTATAATTAGAATAATGTTTTGAACATTTTGCAATACTTGAGATTAATTATGGCAAATATTAGTTACGGGTCAATGAATGTCGGAAAACTTTGACAGCTATACTTCAGGACCTTACTCGACAGTGGCGCCAACTCGCCAATAGCCAACTAGCACTAGAACGGTAGCCCTCATTATACATAACAATAATTACTCATACACATATCTACGGGAACAGAAGAAATACACGGAGTGGATGTTAAACTAGCATAATTATGCTCAGCTTCAACTAATGTGATCAGGGATCTTTGGACACCGATAAGAAAGTTCAAAAGTCAAAGTCAAAGCATTTATTTCAATTAGACCGTTTACAGGCACTTTTGAATTGTAAAAAAAATAAACTAGTTGCCACGTTCCAAAGTGTAGATTCCTGTGGAGAAGAACGGGCAAGAAACTCCACGATTACTCTTTTTCATCAAACAATTACAATATTTTGGTTACATTGTATTTATAATATAGAAATCATATGTGAGAACAATGTAATATATCTATAGATATGTCTATAGAGTCTAGTTACAATTCAAAACTTTGCCATGACAGTTTAGAGATGACCAGCCCCAACCAACGGCGCCCGTTCACGAACATGACGCCAGCGTCAGCATCACTAAACTCGACCATCAATCGTCGGTTGGGGCTGGTCGCCCCAACCAACGGCGCCCGTTCACGAACATGACGCCAGCGTCAGCATCACTAAACTCGACCATATTGTAGGGAATCTAATGACCCAACACAAACGCCACCGTCAGCGGGACATTTGAGTGAGCATGACATACTCTAGCTGCCAGACAATAATAAAATATATTTAATCATGTAGAATATGTAAATGATTACATGGTACTCACATTTACAGTATAATAAAAATGAAATGCTAAATTATTAGACAAACGTATTTTTAAATATATGTTATTAAGGACTGAACAAGACAAAAAAAATTGTCCATCAAAATTATATAACAATGTCAAAAAACAAAATAACTACATTCTAAGAGACAGTACGTCGAAGTGATGTTGTTTGTAACATTGATTTGTTAGTCAGAGTGCTTGTGGAGCAGGACCAGCAGTTAGCCAAGCATTTTTGTCATCAATGTAATCTCCTAATGTATAGTATGCTTACTTTTAAATTGTTAGTAATTTTTAAAACCATATTTTAATTAACTCTTATTGTGCTATCTGTGAACATTCTCATTCGACTGTGGGTCGCAACAAGCCAGTGACCATTAAGAATTGGCCATCCACACCCAGACACCCAGTAAGTGCCTAAACCCTTGTACCCACAGGAAAAATTAGAATTATGGAAGCAAGAAATACAAGCATAAAATCCATTGTTTCCTTGAAAGAGAATATGTAAGTCGACCTAGCACAGGAAAAACGAGTGCATAACGAGAAACAAAGAAAAGGTGAAATACAGATATTAACGTAATCCTGTATACAAGCTATATAGACAATATAAAGCTGAAGGTGGGAAAGCGTCTTTACAAACCCATTTTACGTTGTGAAACCAAGACTTCTAGACTGGAATACTTGTGCATGCATTTATCCATTGCATCTTATCATATAAAGCTGTATCGTTAAAGAAACTTGGTCTGCTTCAAACAGCCGACATTGATGAACTTATTAAGTAAAATAACATGTACCAAATCCTTTAAACGCATACACATCTCTTTCAACCACTTCAAAGACAAATTACGTTTTGGCTGATGAATGGCGAGATTTTATTTTGGCTCGAACTTACATTGGATTTATTCCTTCCATTCGAAAGATATTTTGTTCACGACATATTTCTAATGTATAGACTCCATGAAAACGAAAATCTTCACCCGCAATAGACCTTGCTTGTCGTATTTGGTACTCGTATATACCACATGCTAATACATCTTACATGGATAGCCTTGAGAACCAAATAGTTGTACCATCAATGGGTAATAAATAAATTTAAATTCTACTCTGCAACCAAGTCTCCTGTATGGTTGTCTAAGAACATGCGTTCATTGATGATGCTAATAAATTGCATTGCATTGTCTGGATTTGTAAAGTGATGACTAAAATGATTTAATAAAGTAGCCGCTATCTTAAAATCGTCCTTTATATGACGACAGACGGTTGAAATATTCGTGTCGGAATATTTTAAAGTCCCTTTTAAAACTACCATTCACAGTTTCTATTACCCATCTGTTAATAGTAACACAACATGATCTTTTGGCTTCAAGAGTAGTCAGCTGTGAATGGCCGTCTTCCTTAGTCTCTGGCATGAATCCTAAATAACCTTTGTCGTGAAGGATATCCATGCAGTCACGGAAACCATGATCTAATATAAAAACGTCGTTTTCTCTGAAAAAGTTATTAAACTCTGGCTCATTTAGTATATCACGCATTATTGTAGCGTCATTAGTAGTGGCACTATATGGTCTACGAACATCAATAATATGACCATCACAACAGCATATTATGAATGGTTTTACCAAATTTCTGAATTTATGGAGTGAGTATGTTTTGTCTGGAACAAATAATTTGAGATTTTTTGTGTATACAAGTATGTTACATCTGCTATGGCTATAGCTGAAAATACCATCTGTAATAATTGAATTTTTTGCTGCCACTAGCTCCCTTGTTAAATGTGCAAACCCTAAATGCTGTTGTATATAGTCCCTTGTCAAAAGGTTTCTAGCTACAGACATCAATGTCTCCAAAGTCCTTCGAGGAACTTGAAAGAGACAGGACAACCAATCTCCTGATTCACCTGTTCTTAATTTACATAACAGAACTGTTAAGGCAAAACTACCCTAATGCATGACTCTATGATTGGGTGTTGCTTCTAAAATCTGTTGTCTGATCTTTGTCAGATCTATAAAATATTGATCTATAAAATATGAAATATAACATATTTATATTACTTAAGTTTTCCATCAAAATGAATACAATTTCTTCTATGTATCCAGAATGAAAAGTATCTAAGCTATACTCAGCAGCATATAAAAGAGCATATTATCCTCCTATTTGTAGCTACTGGCTACAAATGCGTGCACCCCGTGGTATAAAATAGCAAAACTGCAACAATACACGACGTCGAGTTTCTTCAGGAACAATATAACCCTTAGAGCCGTACATGGACTGAAAATACAATGTCGTGGAGTTTCAGATGCTCTTCGTATATAGGTCAATGTGATAAATTGTGTGTCATAGTTAACCCTCTCATCTACAGTCCTCTGAGAATCCAGCATACCTTGTGCCCTTTCCCAATTACAGGGTAACCTTCATTTACAAAAGCCTTCTATAAATAATGATAAAATGTAATGAACTCAATTTATACTCATTTTATTTTATAATAATATTCTGAGTCTTATCTATATTTCTTTGTATATAGAGTATTATACATGTTCATCAACACAATCCGAACAGTCAAAAAAACGTGGGTCGTGTGAAAAACATCTGCAAATTTAAGCTGTTGCCTCGCTTATTAGCAGACACAATAGATTTTTATTGTTACAACGTAGTATTCTGTACGTGGCTGAGCCGAAAGGTAGTCTAAATTACATAATTATTTTTTTGTTTCCTCTCGTAATTCTTAAAACCGAGTTTACTATTATTTTCGGGTAAAACTAATAGAACTTTGGAACACATATGAGTTCCATACTTAATTTCACTGCAAAAAAATTGTAAACAGGATTCACATCGAAAAAAATTACCTTTATGATTTGTCACTTGTCGTCGTATTAACCGTACCTGGTTTTTAATAAGACAATAATGACTTTTTCCTTTTCTTTAAAAAACCTTAGGTAGAGTTATATTATACATTACGTCTAAAGGTGGGTAGCAGTTTTGTGAAACGTATCGCAATGGCACTCCAGCTGAACGTTGTTCAGCTGTTTTATAAAACAGTACTGTTTTGTAAAACAGTACTGTTTTGTAAAGCAGCTAGAGATTTTGTAAAACAGCGGATTCTACAATCCATCTGCGACATATCAATTGAAACGTGTACACCAAGAATATTAAATGTAAATTACTATAATCAGTCTTATGTATCAATTATCTATTAACAATCACTTTACTAAAATACCGAAAATAATTAACAATAGCGTCAAAAATCAGTGACTAACTATGATACCAAAATAACCTCTTGTTATGTTTATAATATTTATAACAATCAGTCTGTTCAATACAATCAAAACAATAAACAAGAATTTTCTTTAAAAAAAACAATCGTATACCTATATCTACCAACTAGAAGTTTTTAAGTCTCATGTCTTTTTAGACACAAAAAAAAAACTAAAATACTAAAAGTTCAATACAATGTTCTAGCGAAATTTTGTGATTTTCCAAATCCGAAATGGTGCTAGAAATGTGGTCATCAATTTCAATTGTTTCACGGGATTTTGCATGTATATGATAATGCCCTCCCTCTCTTTGCACTTTCATAGTTAGGATTTCAAAATAATTAGCTTCTTCTTGTAATAAAGTTAAAAATGGTGCCACATTTCGCGGTTTGATATAAAAAAAAATTACAGTTCCATGCCATTATTCAACCATGTTTGTGGTTCGATTCTGTTGATTATAACAAGACCATCTATTGCAAAAAAATTATGTTTCTACAAGCCACGTATTTACAAAATAATCGTTAAATATCGTCACATTATCATTATTAGGACACTTCGACATTACGTACAACCAAGCATCATCAATAACTTCTCGAGGTAAGTGGGATAAAGCTACACATCGTTTTATATGCTTTCTTTTTTTATATGCCATGATTGAGGCATCTTTATATTATTTATTTTTGCCATCTGGTAGGCAACGCGGCGGCATTCTTTAGAGGTTAAACCATAAAATTTGTCAGCACATTCAATAATGTATTCTTTCAAAGAAGCTTCTAGTTTTTCGTTGAAAACTTTATTAACTTCATAATGAGGGACTAATTTTGCGTTACAGTCGTTTTGATGCTTGAACCTGAACTTCTTGAGCAGCTTTACGGATTGACGTGCCAAGATGGTGAAGCTCAATACCTTTTTTAATTTGTTCAGATGTGTGTGAACCTTTCTGTCGCGCTTCCCTACCCAGCGTGTGTCTGCCCAACCTATAACAAAAATGTTGAACTAATATTATTATTAATTTACAATCTTACGTCACCATACCACTACCTCTGATATCATAAACAAAGCTGTACACAATGAACCATGGTTCACTGTGTATACTTAGAAATTGATTCATTGTGCACCACCCCGGTGTATTTTTATTTTAGGTTATGTAGGTACGAATAGACATATCCAGCAGATGAAATAAACCCACCAAGAAAAGCGTAATAAACCATTGTAACCATTAAACTAACAAGCATACATTTGAATGCGATATAAAAACAGTGAAAAAGAAAAGATACTCACGTGTAATTGTTGGTTTTTCCCTTTGAAACACATTAACGTCGTGTGCGCGTGCGTTTACGAAGGCTTCTTGCCGGCGACTAAGAACAACGTATTGGTGTGCGGGGCGCGTCCTACCATGCGAATTGCACAACGTGGCAACGTCGCATAGCCTGACTAGATATATAGTGGTTCATAGTGTCCATCTGGTTCACTGTTGCCACCCCTACCCTACACGTTTGGCTGTATTTCTTTTTGCGGAATGACGCATGAAATTTCGAAAAAGTCCTTACAAATTGGTTTAGTAAATGTTTTATCATATTGGTGCACTACTTTAAGAAATAAGTCGATTGTTTTTGAAAATACCTTGAAACAATGTTTAGGTTCCCCCTTTCTACCTCCTCCCCAGGAACAGCGCGTCATAAATTTACGATCAAACATAGTATCCACTAATGCGTACGCATTATTATGCCCAGTTTTTTTATCACTACAAATTATAGATAATTCTTCAAAATATTTCGTTTCCATTAAGGGATCTTTCAATTGTTCCTCAAAAGCAGTAAACTCCTATATTAGTGATCGTTTTAAAACGCGATGACTGTTCATGTCGTTCCTGTTGAAATAGTCCCTGTGATCTCGAGTTTAGTATTTGATAAAGCAAGTCCCTTAATCATATTTTGTTGATTTTCAAAAAGAACTTTTTGGTTTTCTTGAATAGCTAACGAAATTTCTATGAAATATCCAAGTTGTTGAGGAACCTGTATAGATTCGGGACTGGCTGTTTGGGGATTTGCTAATTTAGGATCAAGATGTTGATCCAATCCCGGCAAAATGAAATTCTCATCAGGGTGTAACATGTTATCTTGAATATCGGGAACTACGAGTACAATAGGGTTGCTAGTATTTTCCTGAAAAAATAAACGATATTTCAGGCGAGATCAAGGCTATACAAACATACACAATACAAAATAGCAATCACATTATAAATAAAAAATCACGTATAAAAGAAGACTCTTGTACAGATAAAAGAATAGGAAGGTACAGTCAACTAAAGAAAGTGTTGCTCACTTTTGACAGTGACTCCTTTGAAACAGTAAGTGACAACACTGATTTCACACCAAGTGTAATCTAAGCATTTATTTATCAATTATATATAATAGTTACAACATAAAACATCAACCAATAAAAACAATTAAATACTATTATTCTCACATAATTGTAAGCACATAACCATTAAATCGGCGAATTTATGAGCGAATAGATCGCAGTCCGGGTTGGCTTCCACGAGCTTATTTAATGCGGTCAACAGGCGTGGTATGGGAGACTCAGCACGGGCTGCAGTCCGACACGAAGGCACATCTAGCAGTCGATGTTTTCTGCTACGGAGATAATTATTCGGTGCGTAGAGTCGAATCCGCTCATTATGGATGTCAGGAGCATCCGTCATGCCTTCCCATATTTTGAGCATAACGCCTACCTGGTCACATGCCCTTCTAGTCTCCAGCATATGATATCCCAGACATCCTAAGAGGAAATTGGTCGGATAGAGGTAGGGATAGTAACCGAGAGTTCCTCTGTAAAGAAACCGCAGGAATGCTTTTTGCACTTTCTCTAGAAGAAGTGCATACTTTGCTTCGTGCGGATTCCATACAGAAGAACTAGCTTCTAGCTTAGTAGGACAAACTGGCTCTCCCAAAAACTGAGGACTCTACAGGACTCGGCTATGGAATTGCCATTACTTGGCATGACAACAGACGTCATGCTTCTGCGGCATGTATTCGAAAAACAATACTTTGTGGAAATGCCTTCAAGGGAAGACTGGTTCAATAACCAATTAACCTTCGAGGCCGGGTGCCTAATGTGGTATACCGATGGGTCCAAAATTGGACAGGATGTAGGCTGTGGAATATATGGAGAGCGACCTAGGTTCAGCAAAAGCGTCAACCTGGGACACTACGCCTCCATCTTCCAGGCAGAGGTATACGCCATTGTAGAATGTACGGCAGCCAACCTGCAAAAGCGCTACATTAACCATACGATATATATTAATTCTGATAGCCAAGCAGCTCTCCTAGCACTAGATTCAAACGTAGTCTCATCAAAACTAGTGGAAGACTGCATGGCTCGACTAAACTCTCTAGGCAAATGGAATAGAGTAGTTTTGAGGTGGGTACCGGAACATGCGTGCATTATTGGAAATGAACGTGCCGATGAGCTAGCAAGAGCAGGAGCAATTGGTACACAGCAAGGCCCCGAGCCCTTCTGTGGAATACCTAAAAGCCTAGCTCAAAAATCCCTCATGGACTCATGTTTTAACAGTGCAAGCCAGCTCTGGACGGAATCGCCAGGCATGACTCGCTCCAAAATCCTCATTAAAGCATACGACAAAAGGTACACAAACAACGTCCGAGAGCTGAGTAGGAACAATTTGCGCGTTGTGGCAAGAGCCTTAACTGGACACTGCTGCTTAAATAAGCACATGTTTAATTTGAGGCTAAGCGAGACACAAACCTGCAGACGGTGTGAAGAGGCTGAGGAAACACCTCTTCACCTTTTGGGGGAATGTGGACCGCTAATACATAAGCGCTACGCTCATCTAGGGAAACATATTCTAAGCCCGGATGAAATAAAAGAATTCACCCCTAGGAAAATCTTGCAGTTCATCACAGCGGCAGGGTTTAGGGATGAGCTCTAATTTAAACGCAAGAGTGGCTATCACAATAGATCTTTTCTGGTCCCCGTGACATTAAAGCCACAAATAATAAATTTAAAAAAAAAATGGCATTTATATAAATGCCATTTTTTTTTTTAATTTCTTTAAAGGATATCCTTTTGCATAGCTTCGCAATCCGATACGGTGTCAACAGCACTGTAAAGTTTGAGGTCATCTGCGTAAAGGAGACACTCTGCAAATATTGCAACAGATGGTAAGTCATTTACCATGAGTAGAAATAGTAGAGGGCCGAGTATTGACCCGTGACTTACACCAGAGCGTGTATGGTAGGGACGAGATACGTTGATACCCAGCCTTACAAATTGCTGACGGTCACGGAGACAGTCAGCTAGAAGTCGAATTAAGTTTGGACAGACCTCTTGCATCTAAAACCCTGCTGGTTGTTACTTAAATATTTTTCAACTTGGGAGTATATAAGTTTATGAAGAACATTTTCGAATATCTTGGCTGGAGATGAGAACTTAAAGTAACGATCTGTATGTATTTTTTGGAAATAAATAAATTATTTTACTTACCGATCTCCTTTTTTTTATCATCGCCCTCATTAAATTGTAATCCGGAAACAGTGCTTCAAAAACTTGTAACCAAAATTTTGCTCTGGCATCGCGATCTTTGTACAGTTCATTAGATAAATCCCACAATGCAGGACGTAGGCGCACCTAGGCAATCACACGTTCGGTATCAATATTCATGGCGAATACACGCGCGCGCGTACCATTTAGCCGACGGTCGGGAACAGATTGAGGACGCTCATAGCGTTCTATAGCGCGTCAGTCGACCGACGTACGCGGCGCTGATGAGCGAGACCGACGCGGCGCGCCATACGCGGCGCGTAGCAACTCGCGCGTCGCTGATGTCGGCGTCACAGTGTGGTGCTTTATAGAACACAACGTATACTCGTACGAGCGACCGACGTCAGCGACAGAGGAATTCAGGCCTGATCAACGTTATACGCAAGGGCATACGTCACTTCATAGGCGAAGGGCCAGCGAACGACGTAAAAAATGGGTAAAACCCATTGTTTGTTAATTCGCCGTCCGCCCCGCACTCTTTGTAACCCCATCATGATTTGAGGCAAAAATGAACCTTATGACAAAAGCATTTGATTTTTTGAGAAACATTCCAGAAAGTTGGCTGTTAGGATTATAATCAATAATAAAATGTGACTCGACAACATGTTTACAACCCCTGTAGTTTGCTAATTTATGAAATTACTTGAAACGAACACTGTGGGCATGATATGGGTGACAAATAAAGACACTTTTATTTTGGGGCTTTTTTTATAAATGTCGTTTTAGCCGAGTTTTTTATGTTTTAATTTTGTATCCTCTCGGGCACCATACGCCATACGCAATAGATTTACATGGTGCCTGTGCGGCATCATCCGCACGGAAACGGTTAATAAAAACTACATAAGGGCTATATACTTCTAAACTATGACTATATATATAGCTATCTATATATCAATAGATAGGTGCTGACAAGACCTATCTATTGACGTATGTCTCAACCATCTCGCTATTATACTTAGGCACCTGACACAGAATACCTTTGTCAACATCATCATTTTTAGGAATCGGGGCTGTTTTCTACGTTAATGTGTCTAAACAATAAGGCAGGGTTCCCACTACGCCGGACCGGCAGATCTGCCGGAAACCGGACACCGGATAGAGTGTTCACATTACATCGGATCCCGGAAGAAATTCAGACAGTCAAGTACTCACCTCAGTTGAATTTGGACCTGCGCGCACAATGGACGACGAAATTGCTGTGTTGTGGTGGTATCTTAATAGAAGGCAAAATAAAAGAAAACATTGGGTACACCCTATTTTACGGGAAAGATTTTCACTTGGAACATTTGAAACATTAATGGGTGAACTTAGAAGTGACGAATCAAAGTTCTTCAATTATTTTCGAATGACAGCAACCACTTTTGACGATTTACTGGGACGACTTTCAATAGACATAAGAGTACGAGATACAAGTTTCAGAGAATGTATTTGCCCAGAACAAAGATTAGCCATATGTCTAAGGTAAGATTATTTTATGCACTAGATTGCGTAATAATATTTTTGACGTAGGTACCTACTTAAGACAATGAATGAATGAATGTTTGCTATGTATGTTTGTTTGATGAGTGTGAATATATATAATGTGTGTGTGTGGGAAGGTGTGTGTATTTGATTATCATTATGAATTAAAAATGCAAATAACTTATTTAAGTATTTATTTGTACTCAAACTTAAATCCCTTCAAAATCTAAGTAATCTGAGTCTTGGGAATGTATGGAATGATTACTAGATGCTGATGGCGAAGCTGGAATCGGATTCGATGTCTGAGATGAAGTTGATGGTATAGATGTTGTTGCCTGTTGATTGCTACTATTGTATTGCGTAGAGTATCCAGGGTGGTGGTGATCTTGCGTAGGTGTTGCCTGTTGATTGACGCTATTAGGTGTCTATTATGTCATCTGATTATATGAATCACGCCAATGTCCGTAATTTGGTCTCTCATAATTCCTACTTTTCATTTTTTGCAACATTGTCATGACGCTAGCTTGAAATTCTAAAGTCTTTTCGATAGTTAAAGTGTTCAAGATTGGTATAATGCCTTTGAAAAAAGACAGATGATGGTTTTCCTTTTCTGGGTTTATTCTGGAGTCCAAAAACTTTACCATCCTGTCATTTACCTCTTTATTATCAATTTTTCTATTATCTTTAATTAAAAGTGAACGAAAATCTGATTCCATGCCAACTTCAGTCTCGGTTCTTGCTTTTTTTTAAAACTGACTCATGTGGTGGTCGAGGTTCGGAGACTTTTTTCAAAAACATTAATTGCTCGTGATATAAATAATTTCGTGTCTTTTTGGCCGAAGATCCAGATTTAGACTCATCTTTTTGTTTCTTTACTGTCTTAAGCCACGAATCTCGTATATTATTCCATTTAGTTGAAACCTGTTTTCCTGAAATCAATAAAAAAATATCATAAAACAATACAATTTGTTTATTGGTGACGTATAAAGTAATAATGTATTAATAAAAAATACTTTTTTTTTCAGATATTTAGCTTCAGGATGTTCATTCAAAGAAATACATTACTCATACAGAGTAGGCGTTTCGACAATAAGTAAACTAATAAAAGAAATGACCCACGTCATTTGGGAAAACCTAAAGACAGATTTCCTTAAGCTGCCTGATACTGAGAGATGTTCTTTAATTACAAGGAGTATTATTCTTTTGTATTAATGGCAGTTGTCGATTCAGAGTACCGATTTATTTTTATTAGTGTGGGCTCATATGGCAAGGAATGCGATTCTACTATATTAAAGGATAGTACATTTTGGCAAAAGATCAATGATGGTACTTTAAAAGTACCAAAGCCTAGACCGCTTCATGAAAACTTGCACGAAGAATTACCGTTTATACTTGTTGGCGATGAAGGCTTTGCTTTAACACCTAATCTCCTACGTCCATATGGAGGTACACATTTGAATACTGATAAAAAGGTTTTGTTGAGTGCGCTTTTGGTATTCTGGCAAATAATATTTGTCTTTATAGACGTCTTCGGTCTTATCCCACAGAACAGGTCTCTCTTGGACATGCGTAATTAAAGTTTCTGCTTGAATATCCATGCTTAACGTCTACTTTTACCAGAAAATGCGAGCCGAATGACGTGAGTGGAACACGGGCGGGGCGAGGGGAGCACGAGCGGGGCGAGCGGGGGACAGATACCAGCACAAACTCGTTCACATAACTCCGGGTCCGGTCGTTCTACCGGCACTTCGTGGTGACAAAACGCTCGCTAAAAATGGGACCTGGGATAATGTGAATAGCTTCATATAAATTGTACAGCCACTAGCCCTTCCGGCAGATTTACCGGCGCGGCAGATCTGCCGGTCCGGCGTAGTGGGAACCCTGCCTAAGTCTGCGGGTACGAAACTTGCGTCGCCGGAGCGACGGCGGGCGTGGCGGTGCGGCACGGGGCGAAGAGATAGCGGTGTCTTGCGTGTGTACGAAACAAACTACGTAAGTACGTACGTTTTTACTGTCCCATATAGCCGCTTTTGATAAAATAAAAGATATTAACCCTTAATCGGGCCGAACAAAAAAAATAACTGTTCATGGTTTAAGTGTAAGTTCTTGTATCATGTTAGATAGCAGTGTACATAAAAAACAATATAAATTACTGAAACTGAAAAAAAAGGTTTTTTTTCGTGTGGGAAATTATTTCCCTTTGCCCGTTTAAGGATAACCCCAGTGGGAAATTATTTCCCTTTGCCCGATTACAATAAATAAAAATAATAGTAAATTTTAATAGACTAGTAACTTACCCTGACTTTACTTTTGAATTTATGTTCCTCAATCCTCAAATAAATATGCACTGAGTTGTTTGCTTGGAAGTGAGGTGGAGGATCAGTGTGTGAATGAGGGATTCAATAAAAATATAAATAATGTGAAAAAAATTACGCAATCATATGAAATAGTTTAAAACATTCTTGCAGGCTTATGGAGACCTTGCATGTGCAGCACAAGATGTTGGTGCGTTTTTCTTTAATTTTTGTGTGAAAATTATTAAATTAACACATTTTAAAGGTATAATTATTTTACTACCGAAGTCCGTAATGGCGGCCATTGTGTGGCCGGCAGCGCGCGCGAAGTAACGTTACGTTGAACAAACGTCATTTTTTATTTGTTTTATTTTTGTCTTAAGAACTTAGTGTAAGTAATTTTAGTAACTACCTAATATGTTAATACTTAATTATTATAACAATAGTTTTTACAATTTCAAATAAAGCAGATTGATATTAATTTGTTTTACATGTGTTTTTTTGTAATATGTATTATTATCGCAATAAATTATAGTTTAAAAAAACTAATACAATCTAACGACACTTGTAAAGCTAACATCCATCAACCCGTTTAGGCTACAGAGCATGCCAAAGAAATATACATACATACACCCGAAAAACTTATAACCCTCCTTCTAGCGCAGTCGGGTAAAAACTCAGTTTAGTTCGTGATTGATGTGTGTATAAAAATATTGACCAATATTAAAATGTGCTAAAAAAAACATATACGCAAGTACAAGGTTTAGTCTTCGACCTATGAAACGCGGCGTCACGTAGTTCGTATGACTTATGACAGATGGCGCTACTTTTGCTTGTATGAAGAAGTTTTCTGTAAAATGTTTAGATGGGCGTATCCTTTCTTTTGAAATCATTGTTTAGCAGAAAATAAAACAACTTTATTAAATTTATACTCTTAAAAGTATTCATTGGTTATAGACTAATTCAAATGAAAAAAACATCACATTATTAACAAAGTAGGTAATAATAACATTGATAAAGAATCAGTTTTTCATTAAATATAAATAACTAATAGGTATATTGCCTACTGTAAAAGCCCATATATATATAAGTAAATCTTAGGTTTTTTGTACCTACTAGAACCTAACTTTTCGGGAGTTAGTCTAGTCGTTCGAGCTTTCACAGCAACAACATACAATCACAGATCACAGAATCACAGATTAGTAATAATTGACTCAATTGTGAAGGTAGGTTCGCAGTGCAGTGCAGTACCTACCTACTTACGTTCTAGCGCATAATTATATAAATGGTAACGTGCACTGGCATTGGTTTTAATTTATACTCTTAAAAGTATTTATTGGTTAAAGACTAATCAAATGAAAAAAAACATCACATTATTAACAAAGTAGGTAATAATAACATTGATAAAGAATCAGTTTTTCATTAAATATAAATAACTAATTGGTATATTGCCTACTGTAAAAGCCTATATATGTATAAGTAAATCTTAGGTTTTTTGTACCTACTAGAACCTAACTTTTCGGGAGTTAGTCTAGTCGTTCGAGCTTTTACAGCAACAACATACAATCACAGATCACAGAATCACAGATTAGTAATAATTGACTCAATTGTGAAGGTAGGTTCGCAGTGCAGTGCAGTACCTACCTACTTACGTTCTAGCGCATAATTATATAAATGGTAACGTGCACTGGCATTACAGAGATCACTCTTAGTAAGTACTTATATGTTATAAAATAAAGACTAAATTTATAATGTACACATAATTACTAAATTGCACCTACTTATGAAATCAAATTGTTTAAACAACTAGTTATTATTTTAATGACTTATTTAACTTAATTTGTAAAATCACAGACCAATAAAATACAACATAGGTAATAATATGAATAGCGATATCAGGTACATCTTAAATCGCATGTTTAAGTAACTACCTGCATACTTAGATTTACAATGTAGGTACATGAATACGCCCAAACGATTTTTATGAGTGTAAGTAATATGAAACATGAAATCGTATATGATAAAAATTCTGAAGCTAACCATTAATTTCAGAATTTTTATTAGATACGACTATTCAGTTGTATAAATAATTGCATGAGGCATTAAGTTTCTTGCACAATTCTGAATTTTACTATATGAATCATCGTAACATTAATCGTATATATATATATATATATATATCGTAATATCTTGTTCGTGTTAACAAAAAAATGTTGTTGTTATTGGATGGCTTGCGGCGCCACTATTCAGTTTCTTTAATCTAAACCGCCGGCGCGCGCGCACGCTACAATTGACATCCATCGTCGAAGGTCGCTCGAAGCAAAGCAGGGTTGACAATCTTAGTAGTGGCAAACGAGAAATTGTTCAAATATAATATTACAAAATTAGGTTGGACTCCAAAAGTAACGTGAATTCATACCTTTTTATGTCATTTTAATTTGGTATCATTACATTGCAAGGAATTTAGAAAACCTCTGAACAGATGGCGCTATATATAATTTAATCACTATCTCTGACTATGTAGTTATAATAAGAAACTTAAGATGGTGCGATTGCGATTGTAGGTGCTAGTTCCCTTTGGTGTGACCGTGTGACCTGTCATAGCTCGATTTTCAACATGTCGATAATTCATGTCGTAAAAAAATCACAATTCTTGTATCATATACGTCACATATTTTTCATGTAATGAAATCAAATGTAAAAAAAAAAATTGTGTTGATGATAAGTTTTTTTTTGCAACACTTGCTTGTGCAAATGTCAGTTGTCATGAGACATTTTCTTTCAAACAAAATTGGCCGTTGGATTGCCTATTTCAATTTCGTTGTCTTTTATGTTTTTCTAGAATTTAATAGTCCTAAAGTTTTTCCACCTAAGCCCGTTGAGTTGAGCTTTCCTCTAGATTTAGTGCTCGTTTGATTAAAATCTAAGTGTTGAGATATGACTCGTTTGACTTTGAGTGTGATTTTTATTTATCATGTCTAATAGAAAATGTTGCGTCCCTGGATGCGAAAATAACTTAGGTAAGTGTTTTATCAATAATAAGCTGCTAGGTCAGTGTCATCATAAACAGGGCCGTTGAACCTAGGATGGATCCAGGATTCATTTCTGAGAAGGGTTCGAGTCAAACAAGTAAGGATTGCCCCCCTAGTATTGCACTATGCCTTTATTTTATGATTTGCTACTTGGGGTGTTATGCACAAATAAACGAATGATAACAAAACGTTATAGTAGATATTAAACTCTCAGTCTCAGCTCCCTATTTTATCAGAACCCTCTGGAGCAGGCCCACCCTGGATACAGGCATAGCAAGCCAGGTGTAAATTTATCGTAAGTTTAACTTTCGACACTACTGATTACTTACACTGTTATTTCAGAAACCCGAGGTGCATTTGCATAAAATCAAGCTATGGATAAGGAGCTGTTTAATACATGGGTATATTCAATTTATAGTGATATTTTGCAACTTGAAAAAAATCACATGTACACTTCGAACAAAAATATTGGTGCCGGAATAATCGATTGAGCAAAGAAGCTGTACCAATAAAAAACATGCCAGGTCAGTGATAGTAAAATATCCAATGAACACATTGAATCCAGGTGTTGTTATTAAAACCACTGTAAATGTAGGATTTTTTATTGCTTGCTAGGACCTCGGAATCCAGAACAAACCAGAAGGCTCCACCTGTCCCTCTTCCTACCTGTGTAATATGGCTAATTTAGTAAATTTAAAAATTTTCAAGGGAATGTGTTTTCTTCTTTCTGTCACATGCACATAACATAAAATTTAAAATAGACAGCTACATAATCATAAAGGTTGACAGATTTTCAAAGTAAGACACTAAGTATTTAAAAGTAGTTGTGATTGCCTCAGTAACATGCTGGTTTATGTTGTCCGGTTTCTTCTGTATTCTGTGGATTACACACATACTTATAATTGATTACTTGACTAAATCAGCATACATGTGCTTTAATCTGTGGGTTCATTAATTGCCAGACACAATAGGAACTAATTGTTATGAAGTTCAATTTTCTAGTAGTCCGATCCAAATGGTTTACTTAACATGTTTTTCTTTAAAAAACTCTTTGAAAAACACAGGTGAATTATTTAGATGGGAATGAATGGGAAACTCCCAAACAACGAGAAATACAGTATATAGCTTAAAGTTTTAAATTTTAAGAAAAGAAAAACTGCTTCTTAAAGCAGGCTGCTAATAGAGTTGTCCGTCACTACTGAGCTTACACACATAAAAAAATGTATTTGTGCATTAGACATACACCATTTTAAGCACCTCACTTACCCACCCTTCTGAGGTACTACATCTATATCATTTAATAACTTGCTGTTGCACATTATTCAAAGCAAACCAATGTTTGTTACCAGTTATGTGTATATGTCAATTCAATAGGTTTCTTATTGGTTCAGCTGAACTTAAAATCTTTGTATAAATATTATTCTAATATATTTTCATTTTTATATTACAGGATTATCTCTTATTAAATTTTGCACTGAAATGAATGAATGACAATTATAAGAAATAAGAGCTAGAGAGAAATAAGAAAGAAGAGCTTTGAGACCTATGCAGAAGTCAGAAGCATCTACATAAAAAGGTATAATAAACTGAAACAAATTTTATAAAAATATATAATATGTCTTTGTTCTTAAGGTCCCAAGCGTGACTGCCGAGCATGAGGTCCTGGATTCGATTCCCAAGTTGGCAAAAGTGTTATTGGATTTTTTTCAGTTAGACATTCTCAGTATCTGCCCGGAGCTTGGAATTGTACCCGGTAGATAACAATAGACTCACCACCTCTTACGTGGGACTTACTAACAGAATCACAAAAATAGAGTTAGACAACTGTGCCTTCTGGCCTTTGGGGATTACAGGCATGATGCTGTTATATGTTATGTTATTAAATAAATAATTATTATTTATTTATATAAGACTTACATATTTAATTGCAGGAAATTAAATGTTAGCAAATACTCCAAAGTTAAGTTTTAAATATTTTAGCAGAACCTGTAGCTCCACCAAGTTTAAATGATAAATTATTTTATTTCTGTAAATACTCATAATAAATTGGTTGTAATTCCAGTACCTGCTACTGGTGCTACAACAATGGATTCGAATTTTGAGGCTATGCAGCTAGAAACTCAAGGTGCACCAGAGGATAAGCAAATGAAGGAAAGTTTCGGTGTGTTATTATAATACCAATATTAAACTATCATTTAGTGGGCCACTTTGATTGTAATTTTTATCCTATTCTATTCATCTGCTTGAGTGTGTTTGTATCGCAATATCATAATAATTTTCAAAATAATAATAGTAGTCTGAATTAAATATAATAATAACTTTTGTGAATATAAAAATGAAATGATAAAACATTTTTGATGAAAGCCCGAATGGCTTCTGAAAACAATGGTCAACTGTAGTAGCAGTATACAAATATATTTTAGAGGCAATATTATAAATGATAAAAAATATGCAATCCAGTTATTACTCGATATGACGAAGCGTACAATAAAGTTTAACATTTTATTATACAAATTATATGGTATAGGAATCCGCGGAAACACACATTAATGGTGTGCATCATATCTGAAAGATAGAGAACAGTATGTCGAATTAGAACATTTCGGCTTTGTAAAAAAATAAATCCACTAAGGATTTTTTTTCTGATCGGTGTGATGCTATGTTATGTTATATAATAATACAAGTTACATTACATGTAATAAAAATATCAAAAAAATAAAATAAAATTGAAGTGTCTTTTTATAATGCCAAATATTTTTTAATTTTTTGTACTCTCCTACTTTTGCTACAGGGTCCATAATGATTCCACTTTTATTTAATGTTAACATCCTATGGACATTATGGTATGCAAATAATATGAATATGAAGGATAATTTGAAATAAAATCTTTTGACTTCTCTATATGGGGCTAAGAAAGGATTAATAAAATTAGGGGTACAGAGGTGAAGTGTGATGAAATACACAAATGAGTGTGTGAATGCCCTTTCGAATACTACAA
Source organism: Xylocampa areola (assembly GCA_935421205.1). NCBI lineage: Eukaryota > Metazoa > Arthropoda > Insecta > Lepidoptera > Noctuidae > Xylocampa > Xylocampa areola. The sequence goes on from OW285222.1 coordinate 10,374,550, forward strand.
TAAAGCATTGATTGTAAATTATGTATTGCATTTAAAAACATTTATGGCAAACTAATTAAAATATACTTATTTATTCATGTTTTAATAATGGATTTTGCAATGTTTTATTGATAATAAATTTTGTCTAATTTTATTGCAGAGACTCACAAAATGCAATGGACAAGAATTGTGACTAAGAAGCAAGTGAAACGTGTTGCAGAACTCAATCTGAGCAGGATCTATACAGAAGACTTTTGCTAGTTGGAGTGAAACTCAGTAAATGCAAATAAAATCAAGTCACTGCAAAACATAACTACAAATCAGAGACCATAAAAAGGGTAAAATCGGCCGTCGTTTCACGCTAGAAGAAAAAAAATGTTTCTTTGTCAATCCTTAAGCAATGTCCTAAAGGATACAGATTTCTTAGAAAAATCTTTATTCTTCCATCACGTCAAACTCTCATAAAATTGAACATATAAGGAAAAGTACCGATTTTTTTTATTGGAACACACATTATGTATTGTTCTGTTTGATGAAATGTCACATTTAATGAAAGAAAGGATAGGGTTTGTCACAAATAGCCAATAGACACTACCTAAATATGCCAATCATGTATTATTTAATTATGTCTGTCCTAACGATTTTTATAGGTTTTAAATTTTATTATTTTATATTTTAATAACTTCTTGCTTTTTATAAAGATTGTGTGTGAATCAATCCTTTGAATTTTTGGCACAAAAGAATAATTAAATAATTATGATGTGTGTTTTTATATTAGTATTGTTGATAAATTAATGTCGAACGGAGTCCAAATAACTCTTGAAACATATGAAATTTATTAATATAAATATTAAATAATGAGCATGTTCCCACATTAAATAATTGGGTGTGGACTCTAGAGGGTATAGAATATTTAATAACAAATATTGCAAAAAAATTTGGTGTATCAGGATCCAATAGAAAACTTTGTTTGGTTCAATAAGAAGCCACGTATACCGCAACGTAAACCCTATATCAGAAAGATTTGAATCAGCATTTACCATATTGCAGTTAACAGCCTCTCTAGTGTTCATGCCCCTGGGGCAAATTGTGAAGACGACATTTGTTATGCTTTGCATGAAGTACTCATCACAGGCGGGGGCACCAAAGAACAAATAAATTGTGTACCCACATCACAATCACATTCGTACCCCTTGAAGAAAAAAGTGACCCTGGACAAGTTGGAGGCCTTCAATATGTTACGGGATATTTTGTTAAATTGCCAAGAAAAAAGTCTTCAAGGGGTGTGATCAATGTAATAAAAATTTGATGTCCGACCATGAGCCTGAATATTTAAGATACAGGGAATATGCAAATAAAAATGGCTTTGCAGTCCCAGCGACTTTCTCTTAAATTGTATATCGAATCTGCAGGATATAAATCATACAATATTTTTAAAAAACATTTAAAGGAGTTGATTATAACTGAATTTTAATTCATGTAGATTTTAGCTATATTATAGGATTATAGCATAGAATACGCCATTCACAAAGAAAACCTAATAGATTTTTTAATAAAAATATCCTGCTGATTCTTCATATCTAATTACTGTAAAGAAATAAATAAAATATTATTAAATAATAGAGAGTGTGATGATGATACCGTTTTGCATAAAATAAAATCAAAGAAACTGTATAATAAGTGTTTAAAAGGAAAAAATAAATAATTATAACATAGAATAACATTGTTTTATTAGTTTTTTTTTTTCATTTTTTGTATATACAAACTAAACAAAATTAAGTAGCTATAAACTAGCTCGGTAGGTATATCCGTACACATATTGCTATATATATGATTGGCATTAGTTCCAAAACCCGTGTCCAGAGGGCGCCACTTTGCATTACTCAATTTGACCGCTAAGATAGACCTCTATTTCAGTATATAAAAAAGTACTCTGTGAAGCAAAGTGAAATACATCACTGCTGAGAGTAAGCAGAAACCGATTGGATGCTACAATCACGGTACTGCACGCGTGGGCCGTCGCGTCGTCGGCGACGTCGCAAGCTACCCATTATTACTATTGTTAATACTGTGTACTCTTATTCGTGTTTATGTTTCCCTTTTGTTTTCTTGTTTGTTTTTTTATTTATTTTATTATTATGTGTATTTTTACGTGATAGACTTAACCTAGTGTGATCTGTTCGTGTGTGTGATATTTGTGTTTTTAATAAATTGATTTCTTTCTTTCTTTCTTTCTTTCTTTCTTAAATGACCTGTTGCGAGGTCTAAAACAATAAGCCTTGTAATGACCAATACTTGTCAATTGTGAAGACGATACATATTCAATAATAGCCAATATTAAATAAATTTTATTATTTAGTTCAATATTACGAGGTATGTCATTAATATCTAAATACAAATCATGTAATTCAAAGATAATTAAATCATTTAAATCATAATTGAATGCTATAGTGCCTATTTCACAAAAATTGCAAATAGGAGCAAATTAGTTTCTCATGCCAGATTCTACTGACTCTTGTAATTTGACAATGCCTTTATGCTTAATTATGTCTATATTCAATGGCAAGTATTTACATTCAAAATTGCCATTGTTTTCGAGATAAGCACATTGTTTGCTTGAGCAACATTTCTTTCTGTTGGCAGAAAAGTATGGTAAACAGATGTCTTCAAATATTTTTGTGATATTGCACGCACAGTTTATTATACGGCACTGCTTGGCATCGTGAACACTATCATCAGAACAAAAGAGTGGAGTTAGTAAGTTATCTCGATTTTTGTATAATTCTTCACTGTATTTTTTTGTATTTGATAAATCAATAAAAAACTTAGTAAATGCATCTTTGCTTATCATTTGGGAAGAATCTATTAATTGGCGGAATAAGATTCTATCTTCATAAGCTACCGCAAAGGTTTAGCGGTTGCATCAAATGCACAAGTATTGGTCAATACGACATTTATATTTTTCGATGAGGCTATATTGCCATTTTGTAAGATGTACAGTGGCTTCGATGATGAGTTTGCTTTGTTCCGAGAAATGGCAAGGCCTCTCCAGTTTTCTATAGTCTGTATAGACTCGACTTCAAAATCGACACAGATTTGTGGACCTTGTCGGTTTGTTTTTTTTTTATTAGCTTCAAAATAATTTTGTACACTTGGATTTTTAAGAACGCAAGAGTCTCGTAAATATTCAATTTATTTTTTACTTAATTTGGAATTTGAATCATCATTGTTCCTTGGTTTTCGTTGAGACTTATTGGTTGTTTCAGATTTAACTAAATGATTAGACATATTTAGTTTGACTGTCCCATTAACATAATTATAGTGTTGAATTAAAAACTCATCCAATCGTATTCGCTCGACTTTTGTGTTGAAATATATTGTTTTAATATCTTTAAAGTGGTTTTCAACATTTGAACTACTCGCAACCGTACCAACGTTAAAAAAATATTTGTTCATGACGTTACTCCACATAGGTAACTTTCGTAACAGTCTTTTTAAAGTGAATACTGGAAATAAAATAGGCTCTATGTACCAAAAACAAAATGTGGAGGAATTGTTGATTAAAATAATAACTCATCTTCATAATCATATTTGTTTATTTTTTTTAAGGGAAGTACTAATATAACAATATAATCTCTTTATGTAGAAACAACAAAGTGTTTTACTTATCAATTAGTACAACAAACTTACATATTAATGATCAGTCTAAAGAAAACTCAATGTCCAATTCTCACTAACTTAAATTAGGCTCTAAGTGCTGAGCATTATATTTTAAATAAAGATCTAAGCTCCAAGTTCGTTTTGGTGAACACACAAAGACTAGTGACGTGCCATTATAGAAGTAAATAATTGAAAACAACAAAGTTACCAAATTTTCGAGTAACAAAATCAACATATTAAAATATCAAGTAAAAATAATCAAAGCAATAAAACATTAATCATACTGTTCAATTTAAAATGGCTTCATAATACCTTCGATGGCCTTCGTTTTTGAGATACGGAATCATTGCCAAAAGATCTTTTTTCTTCTCTTCTGAAATTTTACTTTGACACTGAAGTTTAGGTAATGTGTATCCATCTATGTCTTTCAATGTCTTGTTCCGTTTTAAGAGATTCACAACTTTCCAGTTCTCCGAAAAACTGTGAGTTTCTTTGATTCGAATCACGAAAGGTTCGGCACTATCAAACTTTATGTGATGCGCTCTTGAAATTTGCAAGGCCGTAGTATTCAAAAAAGTTTCTGCAGCCGATTTGAAATCATAAAAATCTTCCGCGTTCATTTTCATAACCCGGAATGGGTTTTTGAATCTTGCATTTTACATAAGATGCAAGATATCATCAGGCACCATACAATTTGACACTCGCTTTCGTTTTTCTATTAAAGCGAAGTCGCTGTCACAAGACAGATAAGAATGTCCGCTGATTAAAAATTTGTGTTCAATAGTTTTATAAACTTTCTTGAAAATCAAATATGCCCATAAAAAAATAAACATTTTGTTTTTGTTTTGCCCGCAGCAATTGTCACTCCACATAATCAAATTATCTTTATTTATAGTTAGGCCACTGCTTAGTGCTTTATAAATGCACGATGCTATCTCATTGCCTCCTCTGCCAGTGATACTTTCATTCCACAGAATCATATAGCCATCACCTGTATTTTCAATGTGCAGACCGAGATTATAATTTGCCAGCTGTCGAGAATAGTACATAGCTCCATGAGTAAGAGTGGGAGTTACTATAACTTGTTGTAAATCCATGGCAGCCGTGCAGGTGGTGCTACTAGGCATTTGAGTTTTTTTTATGTCGTATGACATTTGCTTTGTAGCTTTTTCTGCTTTTAATTGGTGTAACTGTAAGTGATGTTTGTGGATTGCTTTATTACTTGAATCTGAAATCATCTTAGCAGCTAACACATCACACGTAGCACAAGTATCAGTTCGCTTCTGCCCAAATTTTTCATTTGGAAAGTATCTTTTAAAAATAGTACTGTAATATTTGTATGTTATCGAAGTTCCGGGATTTGAATCTTTATAGGCTCGAAACAGGCGGTGAATATTGAGATCAGGGCTCAGGTATTCTTTTTGAGACCTTGCGCGACCATAATGGCTCTCCAGTCTAGGGAATGAATTTACGTGTTCTCTGATGCTTCTTTCGTTAGTCTCTGTAAATTTTCTATGTTTTCTTTTATTTCCTGTCGTCTCTGTATATTGCAATTGACCTTCTTTTTTCTTTTTTACTAACACTTGCAGCTTTTTTACGGAGACTGCGAAAATTTCTGCAAAGGTCGCTTTACACACATTTACAATATTGCCCTGTCCATCTGGTATAGCATAAAATACACTACACTGTCTTCTACTTTTCTCAGATGTTTCATATTTGCCGTGTCTTCTTCTTTTAACCGGTGTAATATTAATCAGATTAATTAAAAAAGTAGACTGTTTTTCGTTATTAGCCAGACCATAAAATTCTCTAAATAAATTCAATTTATTGGCAGGAGTTAACGTTTTGCAACCGTAACGGCATTTGCAGTGTACCTTAAAAAAAAAACAATTGATAAATGAAGACATGAGTGGATGAAGGGGATATGATACAATTTGTAAATGTGAAGATAACGGGCACCAAAGTTTTGTTACTTATCATTGAGATAAATCTTTTTACCTGTTGTTATTTTACTAACTATTTATGTCGAATTATAGTAAATACACGCAACTACTAATATCGAGTGAAAAAATAAAATAAATGTTTAAGAATATGTATTTATTGAAAAAAATATGTACATAACTCCGTCATTCAGCGCTGAAATATAAATAATTTGTATGCTTAAATTAAGGAAGAATGAGGCAACTACTTAAAAAACGTAATTAAACAAACAAAAAAACAGTTTCACCAAGTTAACCTTGACCTACAATATTTTCATAATAATATCTATATTCTGGTTTCACAAATTTCATCTGTTCTTTAATATTAGCTTTCTTTTCTTCAGAAATTGTACCATATTTTCCCTGAACACGTCCAACTACAAAGTCTTCTACTTGACCTCTTTTTTTTAATATATCCACTTTTCTAAATGGCATCATTTCGTCATAATTTTCTTTATATAAGTAGGCACCGAATTCTTCTACCCTTATCCATTTAATACCGTCCCTGAAGTTAACTTTTTGCTTGTTTTCGTCCACCTTTCTGTTTGTCAAATTGAGTTTTTTTTGCAAGTCGTTGATACTACGAAAATGATCCGTCATGTCAATAACAACATTGTTTTTAGATGCTTTGCCTATAATCTCTCGATATTGCTCAGGCGCATAAACTGCCTCATGCTTGCGCATGATCTTTTCGATGCGGCCAAAATCTCTATCAGAGTCCAAATAGGAATGACCGACTTCAGGAAATTTGTGGTCAATAATTTTAAAGTAACCCTTCAAAATCATGTATTGGTACAAGACTATAATGTTGAAATTTTTATTCTGTCCAGCGCACGAGTCCGACCATATTACTAAGTGATGCTTATTGCGACAAGATTGATCCACTTCAACAAATCTTAGTAGAGAGCTAGCAACTTCAACACTACCTCTGTCAGCTACGTCTTCTGTCCATGTGCAGCAGACAGCTTTTTGTTTGGTCTGGTCAACAACATGGATGCCCAAATTGTAAAACCAAATCTGGCGTAAATAGAAAGCCTTAGAAGTCGGTATTTTGGGAAGTGGCATGGTCTGTTGTAAGTCTACTGTGAGGTATAACAATCCAATATCTTCTTTGGGTTTATTTCTATCAGTCGCCATCGCTTCAATCGCGGCGTGATAATTTAATACATGCTCTTCATTGGAGTTTCCAGCATCACAAGTGGCACATGTGTCGCTCTTGGGGTATCCAAAAGAGAGATTAAATTCAGTAACAAATACTTTGTTATATGTACATTTCTTAATTTTATATATTTCCGGTAAATTCTGTTCTACACACGTCGCTAAATAAAGTTCGTGCATTTTTGTGACATTTAAAAGTGGTGACAAATAACGTTTGTACATATTTTTGTTACGTGAGTAATGAGATTGCTCAGCCGGAAAGCTTGATATATGCAGTTTTATGCGTTGTGTGACTTCTTCGTCGATTTTATGGGGACGATTATCGTGTCTGCCTCGTCTATCTGGAAGCGGAGCAGAAGCTCCACTCTTGATTTTCTGGATTATGATATCCACCTTCTTTCGCGATATTTGGTATAGACCACACAATCCCAATTTACAAACCTCTGTTGTCAAGCTTCTGTGTTTAATAAAATATTTGTAGGTCGCAGACTTATTTTTTTTGGCATTTGTACGACGTCGTGAAACAGGTTTGCTTACTATGGAACTGAATAGCAAAGCGTTTTTACCATTTACATCTAATTTGTAAAAATCTTCTAGAATGGACTGTCTTTCTTCTCTATTAAATTTGCTAGAGCAATCCATCCTACAGTTCTCATGGCATAGTACCCCTTCTTTTATTGTTTTTCGAGGCTTAACCGTATTTTTATAAGATAAGTATTCATCACCTTTTTCCCGTGCTAAAGCTGCAGTTTTCTTTTTCCATTTCTTTTCATTTCTTGGACGTTTCTTTGATTTATTTTCTTTAGGAGGGAACTGTTTGCGTTTATGTGATGTGACTGGGACCTCTTCTACAACGTTTCTCTCTGGATATTGCAGTGTTACACTTGCTCTTGATGGTGAGTGGTTTGTATCAGTTATAAAATTGTCACCAACACTGAGATCTGTATCGGACGAATAACTCTCAGGGATATAGACCTCGTCACTGCCTGAAGAAAAATCAGGACCATCAATATTTTCATGCTCGTTTTCATCAAATCTAAACGGAGATACATTATTCAGATTGGAGTAAACACAACTTTTTGAGTATAACTGTTTGAGAGAGAGATTTGAGTTCAATGTTTCTTCTTCTGAGGGTTCTATTATATCAGAATTTTCGGTATGTACAAATATAGATGGTGATTGTAGACGAGAAGATTGTGGGACCTCATAATTTACAATGTTGTTGTGACCTTTTGAAGTTGATGGCACATTTTCTTTCAATATATTTTGTTTCCCATCTGCAAAAGAAAAGCGAAAAGCGGAATGTAAAAACTTATTTTACTTTTTATATTGTCCCACCATAAGCACCATAACCAATAAACACACAAAACAAATAAGTAGGTAATGCTGCGAAATGCAAAAGTAACCACGCCAGCCAAGCAAGAAATTATGGAATGGATTAAGGTTAATTTTGAAGCGTTATGACGTGCGAAAGGGGTCAAAGCACTCTGATTTTTTCAAAATTATTTTCTCATCCTCTAATAAGCTACTATGATGAAAGAAAGCTAAAAATTTGCTCCACAGAGTATTCATACTCGAAAAACACATTCACTCAGTGCTTTCGTAATAAGTAACAAACCCACACACAAACACGTTAACACATTAGGTATGTTAAATTAGCAGAATAAATAAATCAAGCAATCGGTGAATAAATTATGCCTATATCAAACCGCTATCATGAGACAAGGTGTGCACTATTTAGTTGCAATATCGTACGAAGGTCGTTCTTTGCTTACCCATGGAAATAAATAAAAATCTCATTAATTAGATATAGGTAAGTAACATTTTTGCCGCCAGTAATAATAACCACCTGTGATAATCTATACATAGAAACCTTTGTTCCATTATTGTAATGGTGATCTAGAAAAAATTATACTAGATAAATCAATTAATTATTCACACAGAAAAAACTTACTCTTTTCGAAGATTTCGAGGTTAGGATTGTCGTTAGTTAAGAAATCACAATTTAAATCACGCAGAGTAGGAGAGTTTATAGCAGCTTCTACAAGTCTTTTAGCTCTTGACATTATTGTAGATAAGAACAAATAAGTTTAAACACTAGTTTAACTAAAATAATAAACAAAACACTCGCGAAATGCGTACGTGACCCGTGCTCCAGCGCTATTAAACACGAAGTGAAATGAAAGAAAGAGACAAGTACAGCACATAACTCCTTCATCCAGAACAACGCAACGCAACCGCGCGTTTGCTTGCACTTATCTCGTTCATCCACGCAAGAAAGACTTAAATTTAAATTATTTCAAATGAAAGAATGTGCTAAGTGCCCATGTCACTTTCATTCATTGTGATTGTTATTTTATGTCGGTACATAACCCCTTCATCACCCGGTGTTTCTAAAACTAAGCTTAAAGCGCGTTGTTTTAAAATTGAATATGGTTTGTAGGTACATAACACCTTCATTCAGCGTAAAAATAGTTTTTTCTAAAAATGTTACATAACCCCTTCATCCACTCATATCTTCAAATATCTACATAATTCGTCACAAAGAGACGTGTTACTAGCCAGTGTTTTACCTATTTTACAAAAAGAGAAACTTATAATTTAATTATTAAATCATAAAAATCTCATCCTAAATTTACGTATAGGTATGTATAATAACTCAATATATTTATGCAAGCTATGATAAAATAATTACATCTTTATATCGACGACAATGCGCTCATCACTAGTGTTTGTACTGGCACCAGGCGCAGGTCACTTGCGCAGGCCCGCGCATTTTTACTTTATAGGTTAGAAAAACGACAAAATCAACTTACCTCATCTGGTGGCGGCTTTTTTTCCGGAATTACTTTACCACTAGCTGTCGTGTATTGTTTACCCGGCATCCTTTAATGCTTTTCTAACAACCTGCACACTTTTTGTACCATTTTTACGCCTTTTTCTTCCCGAATCGGTAACAACAAAAGGTGCAATGTCCGCCATTTTCATAACACTGACGGCTCGCTGCTAGGAACTTAAACCCTTTAAAAAAATAATGCTTTATGCGTCCCGCTCCCCCGCGTTTCTTATAGATGTAAGTACCGAGCAAAAAACTACGCTAGTCACTTAATGCTTATTTTAAGTTATTGGCGATGGCACATAGAATACATTTCTGGGATAAAATACGTTTCGAATGTTTTGGCACTTAGACCCTTTTTTATTTCCGGTATTCAAGTGTCATTTATAGCTGGCAAGTAGTATTCGTTTTTGTGTTCGTACCTTGGGTCAAGTAAAATCAAATATAATTTTTCAGTTTCGATAATCTCGTCATAATATTTGATTATTGGATGTTCAGTGCTAGTATCAGTATTATTAAATTCATAATTTTCATCCGGGTACGAAAAACTACTTAGTGACTCATCATCATTATCAATGTTGTCGACCTTAGATTGACCCGCTAATCGTCGTAAAGCTTGCTCATATTTATTAGATGATTGACCGTCCAAATCAAGGCCTACATATTTATGTAATGATACCGTTACAATATCTTTGATTACAGATTTAACTGCCTCATAGCACTGAAGTTGGTGAATTTTTTTTATGCAATTTATATAAAAATATTTACATTTTTCTGACACTTTTTCAAAACAACTTTGTTTGTACAGCTTTTAAAAAAAGTGAGATTTGTCCAACCTAACATAGCATATTGGTATATAATCAACCTGGCCTTCTAGAAGCGAAAAACACTGTGATAAATATTTGTTGATGTCTGTATTTAAGAAACTGCGGCATATAGCCCCTATTAATGCAGAAGAGTCGTCGCAAATTATTTCATTAGGCGTTCTTCGATTACGTGCCCATGTGCTTAACCAAGCAGCTATAGTATCAGTCGTGTGAGACTGACGCCATATAACATAAAGGTATACTTGTACTTGTTGTATATGCCATAACTGCATACAAGAACATATGTTTGGGTTCTTTGTTTCTCAAATTGTCATCAACTCCCGGCGGCGCAATTGTTTGAAAAATCGAACCGGTTGCATCGATAGACAAAATTATAGGTGTGTTTTTTAACACTTCGTCGTAATATCGACTTTGTTCTTTTGTCCAAAAGTATACAAAGAATGGAACTAAACTAAATTTTTGGATAAATGAATCAAATGGTGGACTTTGCGCCATGGCATAAATAGATAGAATAGGATTTCTATCGAACTGAAGTGCACTATTAGCTTCCATTCGTATTTGCCACAAACTACTTAATTTAGGAAAAGTCGGTGGTTCGCTTGGATTGTCTGTATCCATAAGTTTGTCTGCCATTATAGATCTAACTGCTAATGCCTTATTGTGCTTTAATTTTTCAGATAACTTTTGTTTTCTCGTCGAAGTAAGTTTATTCTTAATAGTCGGATCATGGACAAATTCTTTTTTATACTGACTTAATAGACAAGTAACATTTATGAAATTTGTAGTTATTGGACAAAAAGTCAATAAAATATTCGCTTTACATTGTTTACATTTGCCATAGCATTTGATGTTATTTAGTCGTAAATTTGAGGGAACGTAATTTCCTTTAAATGAAAACGTGCACTTAATATCAGTTTTTGCCTATATTTGGTCCTGTAGTTCGTTAGTCCAACAGTTTTTTAACAACCTGTGATTTGTAGAAGCTATATCTTTGTACTCATGCATATCCATTGGAAACTTAATCACTAAATCAGAATTCATATATAATTATATTTTTTTAATACATGTTGAGGCCATGTAATGCCTATATTAATTCTATTTTTCAAAGAAACATTGAAAAAATAATAGACAAGAACGGGGCTTGAACCCGCGACCTTTGACGTTCCGTGTCATCACTCTACCAACTGAGCTACCTTGTCGTGTTCAAACCTATTGAATTTTCAATCCTCTTTGTATACGTCTTAAGGAGACGCCTGGTGATATTTATCTAGTAATCATTTACAGATTTACTAAACTCAGCGTTACCACTTTGCAGTTGTAAATCGCCGAACAACATCCCAATCCTTTATAAATCATATATAATTATATTTTTTTAATACATGTTGAGGCCATGTAATGCCTATATTAATTCTATTTTTCAAAGAAACATTGAAAAAATAATAGACAAGAACGGGGCTTGAACCCGCGACCTTTGACGTTCCGTGTCATCACTCTACCAACTGAGCTACCTTGTCGTGTTCAAACCTATTGAATTTTCAATCCTCTTTGTATACGTCTTAAGGAGACGCCTGGTGATATTTATCTAGTAATCATTTACAGATTTACTAAACTCAGCGTTACCACTTTGCAGTTGTAAATCGCCGAACAACATCCCAATCCTTTATAAATCATATATAATTATATTTTTTTAATACATGTTGAGGCCATGTAATGCCTATATTAATTCTAGTTTTCAAAGAAACATTGAAAAAATAATAGACAAGAACGGGGCTTGAACCCGCGACCTTTGACGTTCCGTGTCATCACTCTACCAACTGAGCTACCTTGTCGTGTTCAAACCTATTGAATTTTCAATCCTCTTTGTATACGTCTTAAGGAGACGCCTGGTGATATTTATCTAGTAATCATTTACAGATTTACTAAACTCAGCGTTACCACTTTGCAGTTGTAAATTCTTGTCTATTATTTTTTCAATGTTTCTTTGAAAACTAGAATTAATATAGGCATTACATGGCCTCAACATGTATTAAAAAAATATAATTATATATGATTTATAAAGGATTGGGATGTTGTTCGGCGATTTACAACTGCAAAGTGGTAACGCTGAGTTTAGTAAATCTGTAAATGATTACTAGATAAATATCACCAGGCGTCTCCTTAAGACGTATACAAAGAGGATTGAAAATTCAATAGGTTTGAACACGACAAGGTAGCTCAGTTGGTAGAGTGATGACACGGAACGTCAAAGGTCGCGGGTTCAAGCCCCGTTCTTGTCTATTATTTTTTCAATGTTTCTTTGAAAAATAGAATTAATATAGGCATTACATGGCCTCAACATGTATTAAAAAAATATAATTATATATGAATTCTGATTTAGTGATTAAGTTTCCAATGGATATGCATGAGTACAAAGATATAGCTTCTACAAATCACAGGTTGTTAAAAAACTGTTGGACTAACGAACTACAGGACCAAATATAGGCAAAAACTGATATTAAGTGCACGTTTTCATTTAAAGGAAATTACGTTCCCTCAAATTTACGACTAAATAACATCAAATGCTATGGCAAATGTAAACAATGTAAAGCGAATATTTTATTGACTTTTTGTCCAATAACTACAAATTTCATAAATGTTACTTGTCTATTAAGTCAGTATAAAAAAGAATTTGTCCATGATCCGACTATTAAGAATAAACTTACTTCGACGAGAAAACAAAAGTTATCTGAAAAATTAAAGCACAATAAGGCATTAGCAGTTAGATCTATAATGGCAGACAAACTTATGGATACAGACAATCCAAGCGAACCACCGACTTTTCCTAAATTAAGTAGTTTGTGGCAAATACGAATGGAAGCTAATAGTGCACTTCAGTTCGATAGAAATCCTATTCTATCTATTTATGCCATGGCGCAAAGTCCACCATTTGATTCATTTATCCAAAAATTTAGTTTAGTTCCATTCTTTGTATACTTTTGGACAAAAGAACAAAGTCGATATTACGACGAAGTGTTAAAAAACACACCTATAATTTTGTCTATCGATGCAACCGGTTCGATTTTTCAAACAATTGCGCCGCCGGGAGTTGATGACAATTTGAGAAACAAAGAACCCAAACATATGTTCTTGTATGCAGTTATGGCATATACAACAAGTACAAGTATACCTTTATGTTATATGGCGTCAGTCTCACACGACTGATACTATAGCTGCTTGGTTAAGCACATGGGCACGTAATCGAAGAACGCCTAATGAAATAATTTGCGACGACTCTTCTGCATTAATAGGGGCTATATGCCGCAGTTTCTTAAATACAGACATCAACAAATATTTATCACAGTGTTTTTCGCTTCTAGAAGGCCAGGTTGATTATATACCAATATGCTATGTTAGGTTGGACAAATCTCACTTTTTTTAAAAGCTGTACAAACAAAGTTGTTTTGAAAAAGTGTCAGAAAAATGTAAATATTTTTATATAAATTGCATAAAAAAAATTCACCAACTTCAGTGCTATGAGGCAGTTAAATCTGTAATCAAAGATATTGTAACGGTATCATTACATAAATATGTAGGCCTTGATTTGGACGGTCAATCATCTAATAAATATGAGCAAGCTTTACGACGATTAGCGGGTCAATCTAAGGTCGACAACATTGATAATGATGATGAGTCACTAAGTAGTTTTTCGTACCCGGATGAAAATTATGAATTTAATAATACTGATACTAGCACTGAACATCCAATAATCAAATATTATGACGAGATTATCGAAACTGAAAAATTATATTTGATTTTACTTGACCCAAGGTACGAACACAAAAACGAATACTACTTGCCAGCTATAAATGACACTTGAATACCGGAAATAAAAAAGGGTCTAAGTGCCAAAACATTCGAAACGTATTTTATCCCAGAAATGTATTCTATGTGCCATCGCCAATAACTTAAAATAAGCATTAAGTGACTAGCGTAGTTTTTTGCTCGGTACTTACATCTATAAGAAACGCGGGGGAGCGGGACGCATAAAGCATTATTTTTTTAAAGGGTTTAAGTTCCTAGCAGCGAGCCGTCAGTGTTATGAAAATGGCGGACATTGCACCTTTTGTTGTTACCGATTCGGGAAGAAAAAGGCGTAAAAATGGTACAAAAAGTGTGCAGGTTGTTAGAAAAGCATTAAAGGATGCCGGGTAAACAATACACGACAGCTAGTGGTAAAGTAATTCCGGAAAAAAAGCCGCCACCAGATGAGGTAAGTTGATTTTGTCGTTTTTCTAACCTATAAAGTAAAAATGCGCGGGCCTGCGCAAGTGACCTGCGCCTGGTGCCAGTACAAACACTAGTGATGAGCGCATTGTCGTCGATATAAAGATGTAATTATTTTATCATAGCTTGCATAAATATATTGAGTTATTATACATACCTATACGTAAATTTAGGATGAGATTTTTATGATTTAATAATTAAATTATAAGTTTCTCTTTTTGTAAAATAGGTAAAACACTGGCTAGTAACACGTCTCTTTGTGACGAATTATGTAAATCGCCGAACAACATCCCAATCCTTTATAAATGAGGCCATGTAATGCCTATATTAATTCTATTTTTCAAAGAAACATTGAAAAAATAATAGACAAGAATTTACAACTGCAAAGTGGTAACGCTGAGTTTAGTAAATCTGTAAATGATTACTAGATAAATATCACCAGGCGTCTCCTTAAGACGTATACAAAGAGGATTGAAAATTCAATAGGTTTGAACACGACAAGGTAGCTCAGTTGGTAGAGTGATGACACGGAACGTCAAAGGTCGCGGGTTCAAGCCCCGTTCTTGTCTATTATTTTTTCAATGTTTCTTTGAAAACTAGAATTAATATAGGCATTACATGGCCTCAACATGTATTAAAAAAATATAATTATATATGATTTATAAAGGATTGGGATGTTGTTCGGCGATTTACAACTGCAAAGTGGTAACGCTGAGTTTAGTAAATCTGTAAATGATTACTAGATAAATATCACCAGGCGTCTCCTTAAGACGTATACAAAGAGGATTGAAAATTCAATAGGTTTGAACACGACAAGGTAGCTCAGTTGGTAGAGTGATGACACGGAACGTCAAAGGTCGCGGGTTCAAGCCCCGTTCTTGTCTATTATTTTTTCAATGTTTCTTTGAAAAATAGAATAAATCAGAATTCTAAAGTTACAATATTAAATGGAAAAAGAATACGGTCGCGAACAGGATTCGAACCTGCGCCTCCCGGATAGATACTCCAGGCGCTCTGACCAACTAAGCCATCTCGACCTCTGCTCACCACCGCGAATTCTTCTTCCATATTTTAACACGTCTTATGGCGACGTCATTGCAATCAATCCAGTACTTACAAGTGACCGAACCGACACGACTAACTTTGCAGTTAATACAATGTCGTAAAGAATGCAATTACCTTAATAATTCAAGATATGTCTTTGAAAAAGCATTAACGCATGCTTAGCGAACTCTAAAGTTACAATATTAAATGGAAAAAGAATACGGTCGCGAACAGGATTCGACTGCGCCTCCCGGATAGATACTCCAGGCGCTCTGACCAACTAAGCCATCTCGACCTCTGCTCACCACTGCGAATTCTTCTTCCATATTTGAACATTTTTTTGGTGAGCAGAGGTCGAGATGGCTTAGTTGGTCAGAGCGCCTGGAGTACCACTCTACCCTTCTTTATATCGTCTGATATTAATTGTATTACAACAGTATATTTTTCTAAAACTTTATTTACTTCTGATAACTTTTTCTCTAATATATTCCCTTGTCTACGGTCAGGGCCAATTTTTATCAAATATGTTTTAATAACTTTAAGTTCCTCATATAAAGGTTCTAAAGTATGTGCCATAACTTACTATCATTATCACTAATATTATAACATGTAAACATAACATATTATTATTTATTACTTAGAGGAAGAGAGTAAAAACAATATATCACGATTATGCACTTAAAATTATCAATAGAGTTCAAAGTCCATTGTACGCGCTTGTATTTTGCCGAATATTTAACCACATTAGATATAGCCGAACACTTATTTACGCTTTATTAACCAAAACCAAATTTCACTCATCACTTTCACTAAGGATCGTAGATTGTAGCCGTTGTGGATAGGGAACCGCTATCTTTGTTTTCATACTATCTCGACTTTCGGTCGCCCGTGTAGCACTTTTTCAGGAGAATTGCTAATCTGCCTCGAACTCGATCTCCGAAATATTGCACTTCTGTATATCTCCTGGTTTATCCAGCGAACATGGCAACGTTGGTACATCCGTAGTATTAAATACAGAACGCCGATCCCCAGCACCAGCACCACTATAGTCAGCAGTATAGTGATGGTAGAAACATGAAATTTTACCTCCTCCAGATGTGTGTTATTTGAACCACCAGCTGCGTTTTGCACCACCAAGGTCTCCTCTTTAGTTTGTGAACCACCCATTGCGTAGTTTAAAAATGTAGCACTCAGAGGAACGAACACGACGAATCGCAATAGCGAGCGCAATTAGAGTTCTCAAATCAATCATATTTAAAACTTGCTCACCAAAGTCCAATTGTTTGAAGCACGAACCCAATATGGCATGGAGGTATCGGTAACGCAGGTAACGCGATCACATGCGCGCGCCAGCGCCCGTAGGCAGGGTCGCCATGTAAGGACGAAGGTATTTGGGAGAAAAATGATACCACTGGCTGCTCGAAATAATACTCTCTATATTTTAGGATTACACATGATTATATAGACTTGATGAGTACATACACATAGTTAGGTAGAACATAGGTACATGACATCAATTACACACTACACTATTTTGCAACAGATATCTCAAATAAGTAAGGAAGTATTTTGTAAAAGCGAACTTGAATTTATTAAATATCGGGAATATGCTGGTCGGAACTGGTTACTCAGTTACTCATTCATAAAATGCACATCTGAATTACAAGACATTTATGATGACATATTAAAAGCAAATATATCATTAAATAATATAAAACAATTTATAAAAGTAATAATATTTGGCATTGCCAAATCCATAAAGAAAACTTGATAGATTTAAGATTAATTTGTATCCCGATTTTTTATTCGCCATTATTGCAAATTTTTTATAAAATATGCGGAAAGAAGGACTGTGACGATGATAAGGACAGCAATCAATTAAAGGCAAGAAAAATTATTATGTGATTAAAGATAAATCTTTGAAAAGCATTAATTTCGTTTCGTTATATTCCACATTATTCATAAGATATGAGCAATAAAAAAATGAACGGAACAATGTATTAGAATCGGTTGAATCACGTATTTTTGATCTTTGTTGTTTGAAGTTGCTTTCCTAAGTAGATACCTATATATACCATATCAATGCACCCATTTCTATAGAAACATATGTATACGCATGTCGGAATCCTATCGTTTACAGCAATAAAAGAGAGGACTGTATAAATATAGAGTAGTTATAATAAAA
Organism: Xylocampa areola; assembly: GCA_935421205.1. Lineage (NCBI taxonomy): Eukaryota > Metazoa > Arthropoda > Insecta > Lepidoptera > Noctuidae > Xylocampa > Xylocampa areola. Next base: position 10,392,481 of record OW285222.1, read on the forward strand.
AACAAAGATAGATCAAACGGCGCCCGATCGTGCTACGTGACCGTCGCGGAAAATCGTCGTAGAGAGGTTGCGCGCCAAAACGGGGAAAAGAGCCGCAGCCACCGCGTCGCTTCCCACCCCCGCGCACCCTTCAGGCTGCGCGGTAGTCAGCGCGGCCCGCGTTGTCCCGCGCCGTGGCATGATCCGAGCGTAGACAATGCAGTAGTGCATTCGTAAAACTATAGATGGCGTCTGTGTGCCCTGTTTCCTAAATTGAAAGCGAGAGAGGTCTCTATTTCCTATATTATAAAGTACTCTGTGACTGTGGCCACCGCACGCCCCCGCACGCCGCGCCCGCCTCAGGCTCTAGTCACTGCGCATTCAGTGTGGACGCACACTTAGGGCCCTAACGTTACTACACATCGTGTAGATTATAAACTACTCAAAACTAAATAGGGCCCACCACGTTTTTTTGCTCTCAGTTCAAAATATGATTAATTAACAGATTTTTATGGATATGTTTGGGTTAAGGATTTAGAAAATGTTTAAACACAATCAATAGTAATTTTTTATTTTTTTAAACTATACAGAAAAGACACATTTTAGGGAAATTATCGCAAAATAAACAAAAACAATAATGTTTGCCTATCACTATTTTTTGTTACCCTGTGTTGACACATGTTATGCTTAGTAACGAGTGGGGCATCCTCTGCTCCGTATACACTCTCTGAGCCTATCTGGTACACTTTCGATGAAATGAGTAACATTTTGCTCCGGTATTCGCTCCCAACACACTTTTAGTGCGTTTATGAGCTCTTGTTGACTATGCACATGGCTGTAGTTCTCTTTGAGGCTTCTTTTTAATTGATCTCATAAATGTTCGATCGGGTTGAGGTCGGGGCTCATGGCTGGCCATGGCAAAACCGTGATATGCGCGTCGGAAAGTGCTCTTTGTGTGATACGGGACGTATGCGCGCGAGCGTTGTCTTGAATAAAAACAAAGCCAGCGCCCACTCTTTGTGAAAATGGGATGACATGAGGTCTTATTACTCGGTCAACGTAACTTGCGGCAGTTACGGCACCCCCATCCAGAATTACCAGCTCAGTTTTGCCTACCAAGCTTATTCCGGCCTATACCGTAACACTGAGTCCCCCGAAACGGTCAGTTCCATGGATGCATTGTTATGTAAAACGCTCGCTTTGTTTTCTCCACACGCGTACTCGTTTGTCATCACAAAAAAACTTGACTTACATTCGTCTGTAAAGAGTACAGTCCTCCAGTTGTTCATAGTCCACTTCAAATGTTCGCGAGCATACCTGAAGCGCGCTGCCCGATGGGCCCTTGTCAGTTTGAGTCGAACAACACGCACTCTAGAACGTTGACCATCTTCGTGGAGTCGATTACGAATGGTTTGATCACTGACTCGCGTACCAGTAGAGTGTCGCAGTCGGTTTTGTAAGACCCTAGCGGTTACAGTACGCTCCCGACGCGCAGTTAACCTGATGTACCGGTCTTCCTGGGCAGTTGTGGCTCTATCTCTTCCTGATCCAGGTCTCCTAGCCACACTCCCAGTTTTCTGAAAACGTTCCCACACGTTTCGGATAGCTCGTCGCGACACACCCATGCGTATTGCTACAGATCTTTGAGACGCTCCCTCCTGAAGCATAGCCACCGCTCTTGCTGCGGTTTCCATGTCCATATGACGGCGAGAACCAGGAATAATAATCACGATTAATACCGGGATTAAACAAAACACGTAAAGAATGTGACGTTTAACAACAACGCTTAGAATTAAACTGAGTACACAAGGGACAGAATTTGTGCATTGAATGTTTTTTTCAAGCACTTCACTTTTTCTGCCTACCCTCTTGGAGACAAAGCTAAAGTGGTTGCTCAAAACACTGATAAGGACTCATAAACATGTCAACTATACAATTTAACATTTCATTTGACTAATGATTACCTATCGAGTTATTGTAAGACAAAATTCGAAATAAACTTAGTGTGGGCCCTATTTTGTTTTGAGTAGTTTATTTATATTTTCATAACACAGTAACCACACAGTTAAGACACATTTTACCTAAATTGTACCTACACTAGATACAAATTAAACGCAAAATGTATAAAAATTACCCCACGCAAATGATTACGTAATATGTGGACACGGCGACAACACACAGTTAGGGCCTTATCATACTAGCGGTTTGGAACGGGAGTTGGACGGAAGCGGGGTGGAACGGACGCGCAGAGAATGCGTCGCGAACACGCCGCGGCTGCGCGGCGAGGACGTCTCGGACGCGTGGCAAATACGTTACGTTTTCGTCGCGTGTTTGTAGCAAATTATCGCCGTACAATACACTCAGTAACAAAATGGATTCCGACGAGGAAACACTGCTGTTGGCTTTATTACTTCGAAGACGCCGGAGACGAAAACGAAAGCATCAACGAATTTGGGAAGATCCATTATCAGTTAATCGAATGGAGGAGAGCGACTAGTTTGTGTTGTTTTGCAAACGAATAAAAAATAATCCAAAACAATTTCGTTCCTACCTGCGAATGTCAAGACCTACATTTTATGAGTTGTTGCATCTGATACAAACTGACATAAGACATAAAGACACACATTTGAGATTATCAGTGTCACCTGAAGAAAGGCTCGTAATTACTATAAGGTATGTTTTTAACATTAAATAAGTACACAGGAGATAATGAATTATACTTCTTTAATATTATTAATCGGTTAATCATTATTTACTTATAAATAATCAACATAACGATGGTTTTACAGTAGCGATTAAATTATTTCACAATAAAAATAGGTACCTAACCAGGATTTAGAAAATTATTACTATTCTGAAAATAAATCACTATAAATTGTATCTTCAACATTACTGTTCTCGTCATAAACACTTGGTGAAGAATTAATTGGTTGTAATGAATTATTTCTCGATGGCTCTGAACTTGTAAAATATCCAGGATAGTTTGTAGGATAGCTGTTAGACATATGCTTGTATTTTTTCAAAACTCCCATGATCTCCATTTTGGCATCCATTTTATAGTCTGGATGAATTGATTTTAAATCTTCAACCAGAGACAACGCAAAGTTGTATTCGGGTTCACTTTCACCACTTTTTCTGTCTTTATTCATCCTCTCGTCCATCCTTTGCATTAATTTTGTAATCATTTTATCCTCAGCATCATCAGATCTTTTCTTCTTTTTAACCGACTTCCAAAAAGGAGGAGGTTATCAATTCGGTTGTATTTTTTTTTTTTTTTTTGTTTTTTTTTTTTTTTTTTTTAATGTTTGTTACCTCAGAACTCCGTCATTTATGAACCGATTTGGAAAATTATTTGTAATATTGGTTGTAAAATCATCGCTTATGTTTATTGTATTCTCATCATCTGAAATTGCCGGTGGTGGGGTTTTCGAAGGACGAGTCCGTGTAGTAGTATTCAAAAATGATAGCAAAGGTGAATACAGGTATTCTTTAGAAGTAGATGCACCGGAGCCACTCCTGATTTTTTTATTTCTATCTTTGACGTAGGCGTCGCGGATTCCTTTCCATCTTTTTTGTAGTTTAACAACTGTGACAATAAAGACATATTTCAGGTATTTGGCAACTGGGTGCTCTTTAATGGACCTGCATTTTTCATTTAGAAGAGGATTTTCAACAATACAAATATAGTTCGGGAGACATGTCAAGCTATTATTAAAAACTTATTTCATATTTGTATGCCACCCAAGCAAACAGAAGACTGGGAAAAAATAAGTAAAGGCTTTCTAGAAAATGCTGATTTTCCTAACTGCATAGGTGCAGTGGATGGCAAACATATTAGGATGATAAAGCCGAGTCATAGCGGCTCAATATATTTTAACTACAAAAAGTATTTCTCGATGAATTTACTAGCCGTCTGTGACTCCAACTACAAGTATATATTTGTTGATGTCGGTTCCTATGGAAAAAGTTCTGATTCAACTATATTTGACAGAAGTCAATTGAGAAGAGACATAGAAGAAAATCGTTTAAATATTCCAAAACCGAAACAAATAACAAACAATGAAATACCGTTGCCTTTTACTTTTATTGGCGACGAAGCATTTCCATTGTCAAAATACATGCAACGCCCGTATGCGTGCAACTATTTAATTCCTACAAAAAGAATATATAATTATAGATTAAGCCGAGCACGAAGATATATAAAGTGCACTTTTGGAATTATGACTAATAAATGGCGTATTTTTCTTCGACCATTAAATGTTGGAATAGACTTTGGCGAAGAAATAGTCAAAACTTGTTGTATATTGCATAATTTTGTACGATCTAAAGTTAAGGCAATAAGACGTCGTAAGAAAGTACCACAAATATTTGGATTGTATGACAACCCACACGTTAGTGAAAATGTTTGTAGACTTTCAGGTAATGCGATAAGAGATACATTTGCTGACTATTTTGTTTCAAATGAAGGAACATGACCATGGCAGCATAAGTACATTTAAGTAGTATTGTGTTTTTCTTACCTGCTTCATTTTTCTCCTTGACTGTTTTTTCCGTAAAGCCTTGAATAAATAAATTGCAAATCTCTTCCCATGCTTTTTTTTTTAAATTACGATCACTAAATTCTCTGCTTTTTTGATCCCATATCTGTCACATTCGTGTTTCGTTACGGTCTGATGTGAGGTGGGGCGGACGGGCTGGCGTTTGTACGAGACAGTACAAAATGGCGTCCACTTTGCTGTTCGCGGCGATCCCGTTGCGCGTCCGCAACGAATTCGCTGCGCATGCGCGGCGTGTTCGTTGTGTGTCCGTAACAAATTCGTTGCGCGCCCGCTCCGCTTTGAGAACGTTCGCAATCCGCTAGTATGATAAGGCCCTTATGGCTCCCACACATAAACACGATACGACGTCGCGTCGTACAACGATGCGGCGTCGTTTCACGATACGACGCACACTGGGGCAAGATTACTTAAATCGATACATTAAATAAAAATATTTGTTTTTGCTTTACCATGTTACTGTGTGTGCTGTGGCATAGTCTAGTACTTGTGGAACAATAGCGAAGGTAAACGGACGCAATCCACTCAACCCCCGCTCCCTACCACGCCCCTAAGTCCAAGGCGAACACTCGTGGAGCATGCAAGTGAATTCGTGCGTTTGCGCAATAACGAAGTGTACATTAGATTTTTTAAATACTTGTGATAAAAACACCAGAAGCTATTATGGAAGCGTCAAGTTCAGGTATATATCTTATTATTTCACACTATATTTATATTTTAATATTTGTTTTAATGGGTAAAATTGTGGGTCAATGATTGCATAAAAAAAAGAAGTCAGAATTAAAAACTAATAAATCAATTAGATAATTAATTATGTTCCGCAACTGATCGGGGTTACGTTTAGATTTTTTTAGTACCAGTAGCTATTATAGTTTAAGATTATTTCTTAGTTTTTTGCACATGTTTGCCCGATTTGAAATAAATAACATTAGTAGTGAGTTAAGTCGCTATTTTCAAAATACCTCCTTTTTTTTATTAAATTCTTTTGTTACTTTTTTACACAGGTACAAACTCCAATACCTTGTTTGTGACGAGAGTTGTTAATGATAATGAAGAACTCTGGACATAATAAACTTCAAGATCAGATATATTCACTTCAGAAGGAAATTGAAAAAAGAACAAAATGTGACATTATAAATATGATTTTGATTGTACATATAATATATATCTATATATAAGCTTATACAATTTTCTTTTTTATTTCACCAACCTTATCATGTCACCATCGAAATATCGACTCCAAATCATCATTCTGAATTAACGACACATTTTAATAATCCTACCCCACTGTGCGACGTCGCGTCGTGGAAATCTACGATGAGCATCGTAAAAAAATACGACATCGTAACGTAATGTGCCACGCACGATACTCGGCACGATACCGTCGATACAGTGAGGTGGTTTTTTAGTTCATTGATTGTTCAAGTTTTTTGATTACTTTAGAATGAGTGTATCAAATTTCGAAGAGTTACTTCATCGGATAACGCCACATATAGCAGGAAAATATTGCAGAGGCAGACCACCCATCGAACCTCCCGAGATGCTGGGATTAACTGTAAGGTAAATGAAACAACAACTTTCTCATATTTTTTCATTTCACAAATCAACGACACTAACAAAAATTTTTGAAAATTAAGTTGTTAACAAAGAAAGCTTCACCTCAAATTAACAGATATTAAATCAACTTAAACATAATTTTAAATCAACATTACACCTTTGGATTCCTTTTTTTAAGAAAAGTCGTAAAGCGATAGGGGTGAAGCTATTGGTTCACGTGATGTATTCGAATAATCATTAGATACGCTCTCATCGCTTTGGCCTTGCTCGGCAGCTGGTGACAGTGCTGCTTCTCGGGTAGACTGTGTCGAACTTCCGGCTGTTTCAGTTGTTGTTTGTCGGTGTTGTTTGTTATACTATCATCGGTTTCGTTTTGATCATTTCTTTTTAAAAAAAGGAGCTGTTTATATAAATGATATTCTTTAAGTTTGCTAGCGCCTGCTCCAGATTTATTTATTTCTTTAAGTTTTTTTACGTACTTGGCATAGTTATCTTTAATACCAGTCCATTTCTTTAACACAGCATTACCTGTAACAATAGTATTTTATGTTTAGACACGCATAAATAAATAAATAATACATTCACTCGCCCATCCCACCAACACACGCACCACACTGATACACATATACAAATGCATACCTTCACATAATTTTTACCCACCAGCCTTTGTATACATTATGGGATGCAATAAAGTTATTGAGTATTGAGTATTGAGTAGATTATTTATTTATGTATATGTTACCGGAAATGTATGTAATCCGTCATTGTATACAATTTCTAGGAAATGTATGTAATTCCTAAAATCGCACGGAAATGTATAAAATAAATTATATTAGACACATTTCCTAGGAAATCTATACATTGTCTAAATAGCAATCGGAAATGTAAATATTTGAGATATCAATGGGTATCAATGGGTATGCGGTTAGGTTAGGTTAGATTATTACTTAAATAACAGACTGATTACTTACCAAACGAAAGTTTGACTTTATAAGAATAATATAAGTCGTTCCTCGAAGTTTAATTAGTAAGATAATATGAAGATTATTATACTTTACGATATGACTGTTACCTGAACGTTGTTGTCTCAACGAGTGCTTTAATAAAAATTATTATTCTCATTTTAACAACGTGTTATTACAGAAAGCATTATTTTTATACATTTCCTAATACGATATTGGAATTATATACAATTCCTAGGAATTGTGCACATTTCCTAGGACATTTATCTATTAAATAGTTTTTGAAACAATATTTTATACATTTCCTAATTAGCTTCGGAATTATATAAATTTCCTAGGATTTGTATACAATTCCTAGATTTCATACATACATATACACTTTTAATTTGTAGTGTGGGCTATGCCTATACTACAAATTATTTCATTTATTTATTTCCTTATTTCATTTCAGGTTTCTGGCATCAGGAAACACCTTTCAAGACATGCATTTAAACTGCTATCGTGGAGCGTCTACTATTGCTAAAACTGTAAAAATAGTCTGTGGAGTTATATGGAAGCATCTTTTGATCGAAAATATACCGAAAATAACTACTGAGCGGCTAACAAAAATTGCTTTGAAGTTTGACAAGAGTGCCAACTTTCCTAATTGCATAGGCGCACTTGACGGGAAACATGTTCGTATTTGGAGTCCCAAACATGGCGGATCGCTTTTTTATAATTACAAAAATTATCATTCTGTATTGTTGTTGGCTCTCGTAGATTCTAAATACAGATTTATATATTTCAAGATATGTCTTTGAAAAAGCATTAACGCATGCTTAGCGAACTCTAAGTTACAATATTAAATGGAAAAAGAATACGGTCGCGAACAGGATTCGAACCTGCGCCTCCCGGATAGATACTCCAGGCGCTCTGACCACTAAGCCATCTCGACCTCTAGAGGTCGAGATGGATCTTTTTCCATTTATCATCATGGTTCATTATAGAAAGGTATGGATTTACCCAATATTTTCTTTGATTTTGTTTTTTCTTCATTTGTCGTCGTCTTAACAGCAACAGGAGCAGGACACGTCTTTCGCGGTCCATATCAAGCCAACTAATTTTGGTATACGTGCTGTGCGGGTACGTGCCGGTACACGACGCCGTGGTGCGGCACGGCACCGCGCCGTCTGCCGGCGGCGGTGCCGTACGGGCGTGGACCCATGTCTACGGTGCGGCGCCGTGCCGCACCAGCACGTATACCAAAATTAGTTTTGGCTTGATATGGACCGCGAAAGACGTATCCTGCTCCTGTTGCTGTTAAGACGACGACAAATGAAGAAAAAACAAAATCAAAGAAAATATTGGGTAAATCCATACCTTTCTATAATGAACCATGATGGAGATAATTTTAAGAGGAAATATGAAGCGCTGAAAATATGTGGTGATGACAAATTTTACGAATATTTTAGAATGTCCGTATCAAGTTTTGAAGAACTGCTAACCAAAATAGCGCCTCGTATACAGAAGAAATACTTGTTCAGGAAACCTGTTGAGCCTATGGAAATGCTAGGCTTAAGTATAAGGTAAGAAATAAAAGAAATTTATGTTAACTTATTTATTCTAATCGTATATTTTTTACTTCTTTTCGCAACCATAATATTGTAATTTTTCTACCAATAACAATCAAACAAAAAAAAAAACAACAAAGAAGAAAATCAATAAAAAAAACGTTTTCTTACAAAATTATAATATAAATCAGTAATAATGTAATCTTTTCGTATTTATTATGATTTAAGAAAAATCGTATTCGGATTCCAATGTATCTGTGGTATTAGACATGATGCCTTCCAAAGGTGAGACTGGTGATGTTTGGCGACGATTTATACTAATTGGGTTGGATGAATTACAAGCTGTTTGATAGTTAGTTTCATAAGACATTGTAGCTTGTGGTTGTTGGGCATTTTGGTGATAGTTAGCGTCGTAAGATGTTGCTGTCTGGTACCCGCTATATGACTGGAACGGTGATTGATGAAAATCTGTTAAAATCTTTAAAACTCCACTTTGAAATAGCAAGGTCTGGTGGTCATTTAACTTGTTGAGAGACGGTAAAATGGCTTTAAAAAATGACAGATGTCGATTTTCAGAAACAGCTAAAGTTTCGATAATTTGCTACTCAAATTCATCGCAACTTGGTTTTCGTATTAGCGTTGTTTTATATCTTGACCTTGTGTTCGGAGTTTGAGATTCTTCTTCTATACTATCTTCAGTTATATTTAGTGCATTTTTTTGCAAAAACATGAGTTTTTTATACAAATCATATTCTTTTATACGTTTAGCACCAGCTCCAGATTTCTTTAAAAGTTCTGCCTTCTTTGTATATTTGAAAAAATTATCCTTAATGTTAGTCCATTTTTTAATGACGTCATTACCTGTAACAATCGTTATAAAAATAGAACTGATATTTTTTTTTTTATATAATGGTCCTGTAAAATTTTATGAAATGTTTCGTGTTTTTGCTGATTTTTGGCAACAGGGAATTCATTCAGAGATATGGAATTCACAGATTATCGTGGAAAATCTACAATTGGAAAAATTGTACGAGATGTTTGTCGTGCTATATGGGACATTCTTGTGAAAGTATACCAAAAATAACCGAAGAGCTAATTGAAAAAAATAGCTAAGGATTTTGACGTAAAAACAAATTTCCCAAATTGCATGGGGGCATTGGACGGGAAACACATCCGAATATGTAGTCCTGCCCACAGTGGGTCCCTTTTTTTAACTATAAAAGTTTTAACTCTATAGTTTTGCTGGCACTGGTGGATTCTAACTATAGATTTGTATATGTTGATATAGGATCGTATGGAAAGGAATGTGATTCCACCATTTTCCACAATACAAAACTATACGAATTATTATTGCAAAATCGACTTCCCATACCAGTGCCAAAGCCTTTACCGGGGCTCCAAAAATAAGTTCCCTATGTTTTTATAGCTGATGAAGGCCTACCGTTACTTAACAATCTAATACGTCCATACCCAGGGAAGCATCTGAGTGAAGAACAAAGGGTTTTCAACTATCGTTTGAGTCGAGCAAGAAGATATGTCGAGTGTGATTTGGTATTTTCGCAAATAAATGGCGTGTATTTCATCGGCCTTAAATGTTCAATATAATTTTGCGACCGACATTATCAAAGCATGTTGCGTTTTACACAATTTTGTTGTAAGTCGAGATAGATTTAGAAAATCAGAGGAGTTATATATTGACGACTGTCTTTTGAACCTTCCACAAACAGCAGATGACGTTTCTTTAACAAATCCTGTCAATATAAGAGACGAATTTTGTAAATACTTTAATAGTGATGTCGGTGCGCTTAGTTGGCAACTAAGCAAAATATAACTAAAGTTAGGTCACGGATCGAACCGACCGAATGTATTGAGTGTGTGTAAATGACAAGTTGATAATAATACCACAGTATAGTTATCTACAGTAATGTAACTCGGCCCCTGTCCTTGAATAAATGCGCATCCGAGACTGCTGTGTACCGAACTCCAAGGCGCGTAGGTATGACTCGCGTTCCGACCGTTTGTATGAAGAGTAACTACTGTAGATAACTATATTGTGATAATACTAAGCATTAATGCATTTATTTCACTTTTACGTTTATTGTATTCACTTTATTAAGTTAAAAAGATAAATAAATAGGTATATACTCACCGAGTTTAGTTTTTTCTTTATTGTCCATGCTGTCGAATGATGGAAAAATATTTAGGCCTCCCCCACATTAGGCGCGCGCGTTCCTCGGGCGTATGAGCGACGCGGCCGCCGCGTGCGCGCTACGTAAGCGTCGCGTGTTGCCGCCGTGTGACGTGTGTGCAGCGAGTGCGCGGCGAGCACGCGGCTCTCGCCTTGGCGTTTAACACCCTTCAGTCAAGTCAGTCACAATTTGGACAGTGCCGTGTTAGCACACGTCGTTGCGTTGCTGTTTTACAATGGACTCAGACGAGGAAACACTACTGTTAGCTTTGCTACTAAAAAGAAATAAGACACGTAATAAAAAGACTAAATGCCTCTGGCAAGATACATTATGGTCTTCTTGTTCACAAGAAAGTGATTACTATATTTTGTATTGCAGACATATAAAGAATAGTGAAAAGCATTTTTATGATTATTTACGAATGCCGAGGGCAACATTCAGTGAACTTTTAGACATAATTGAAAGTGATATTCAGTGCCAAAATTCAAAGTTTAGACTTCCTGTGACACCTGAAGAAAAGCTGGTTATAACAATAAGGTAAGAATGTATGGGAATGTAGAATGAAACACTAGACGAAATTTATCAAAATACACTATATTCAATAATTGACATACTTTATCATGCAAAATTACCCTTGTATTGTCTGAAAATTAAAACGTCTTTATTCGTGTAGTTCAAAAAAGTAACACTTATGAACGTCGTCGTCACATTAGCGCCAAGTACTAAATGCGACATGTAATATTTTTTCTAATTGTCCCCGTAATCATCGCCAAATAGATTGTCATAAATTGATTCTTGTGTTGAATCACTGAGATGCGAATGCGCAGGCGATGTAGTGTTCAAATTTTGCGATGTTGCTAATGCTAATGTATGGGATGAATTAGAAGACGAATCCATAGACGTAAAATAACCAGTACTACCATAATTACTATTTTGGCCCGAATATTTGGACATCTGCACGTACTTTTTAATAACGCCCATTATTTCCATTTTAGCGTCCATTTTCAAATCTGAGTTTATGGCACTAAAATCATCCAGTAATGACATGAAAAAAATTTTATCTGGATATTTTTCCTCCTTTTTAATCAGTCTTGTAGTTAAAATTTTGATTAGTTTCTCAGACTTGTCGTCTTCGACACTTTCTTTTCTAGAATACGGACAAGAATCCTGGCTTTCTTTTTGTAATTTTGCCTTCGGTCGAGTATTTGATAATGGGTTAAGAAAAGATAAATAAGGCGCATAAATATAGCCTCTGCCCGTAGTTGCTTCCGACCCACTTTTTGTTTTTTTACTTTTATGTCTTGTGTAACAATCTCTAATGCCTTTCCATTTTTTTTGTAATTTCGCAGCTGAAAAAATAATAATAAATTTAATTAATATTTGTTTCTTTCAGGTATTTAGCTACTGGAGCTTCTTCAAAGATTTACAATTTTCCTTCAGAAGAGGATTTTCATCAATAGAAAAGATAGTGCAAACTACTTGTCAAGCTATTATTAAAAACTTATTTAATATTTGCATGCCTCCCAGAAAAGCATCGGACTGGAAAACAATTGCAAATAACTTTAATTTGAAAGCAAATTTTCCTAACTGCATAGGTGCCATTGACGGCAAACATATTAGAATGATAAGGCCATGCGATAGCGGTTCCCTTTACTACAATTATAAAAAATATTTTTCAATTAAAATATTGGCAGTGTGTAATTCAAATTATGAATACATATATGTAGATGTTGGCTCTTATGGAAAAAGTTCTGACTCAACAATTTTCAGTAACAGCAGTTTTTACAACGAAATACAAGAAAAAGTGTTAGACATTCCCGAACCAGCTCCAATAACAAACACCGGCGCGCCTCTTCCCTTTGTACTAGTAGGCGACGAAGCTTTTCCCTTATCAGGTTATGTGCAACGACCTTACGTTGGCAACAATTTGACACACAAACAAAGAGTATATAACTACAGACTTAGTCGTGCAAGGAGATATATAGAATGCACTTTTGGAATTATGACAGGAAAATGGAGGATTTTGCACAGAGCGTTAAATGTTGGACTTGAATTTAGTGAACAAATTATAAAAACTTGTTACATATTGCACAACTTTGTTAGATCTAGGAAGATTTGCACAGCGGAAATTAACATACCAATAATTTCTGGACTCGATGGCAATCAAAACAATGACTGAAGAAACAGAAGGTATACAATTTTCAAGAGGTATGACTGAAAGAAATAAGTTTGCTGATTACTTCGTCTCAGCGGAAGGTTCATTGTCATGGCAAGATAATAAAATTTAAAACTTACCCTCTTCATTTTTTGCTTTGCAGTTTTCGTTTCAAAATCTTTTATAAATAAAGTGCTGATTTCTTCCCCCGCCTTTTTTTTTTGCAATACGATCACTATGGGCCGACACACATAACCGCGTTGCGGCACCGCGCCGCTGAATTCGGCAGTTTGCGTTGCGGCGTTGCGGCGTCGCGAAAAAGAGCGTTTTACTATCCTATGGTAGGGTAACAGTTCTTCGTGATTTTTTACTGTGAATAGACGTGTCTCTGGCATGGATCGTCGTAAGAAACTTATTGCTTATTTGTTATTAAGAAGACATAACTCTGTTTTAAATAAACGACGCAGAAGATACTGGATACATCCATTCAATAAGGCGATGAATCCCGTTGGCGAATTCTTTTCTGGAAAATACAAAGCATTAAAGATGGACGAAAAAGAATTTTTTGCCTACTTTAGAATGAGTATATCATCATTTGAAGAGCTATTAAACGGGTTATCAAAATATATACATAAAAATAATATGAAAGGAAGGAAACCTGTTAGTGCTTTGGAAATGCTGGGCTTGACTATAAGGTAAATAAAGTAAAACAAATATCTTTCATTGATATTTATTACACTAGAAATCCTAGGAAGATACAAAGCTTTTTTTTAATTAAGGAAAAAATTCAAGAAAAATCAATCTCTTCGTCTTGTGTACCATAGGAAGTCGCTGTCGTTTCGTCTAGTGTAAATGGTGAATTTATTGGACGTTGTTGGTTTGATGGCTCCGAATGTATTTGGGAAGATGAGGCAGTCCTCAGTTCAGTAGTCGAACATCCAGGAGTAGAAGTGTGGTAGCCACTCTGAAAAGTGTTATTGTATCTCTGAGTTGAATATCCTTGATTATACCCCTGATGTTGATAATCTTGATCATAGCCGTGCGGTGTAGTATATGGCTGAATTGAAGGTCGAAGAATATCCGTCAGTATTTGAAGCACCCGAGTTTGAAATATCAATGTTTGATGCTCATTCAAAGATTGAAGAGAGGGTAAAATCCCCTTGAAAAAATGCATATGTCTATTCTCCGGTGTTTCTAATATTTTGAGTATATTTTCTTCAAAGTCATCCTTCTCGTCTGCCTTTCGTTTTCGTGATTGACTTTGATAACGAGGCAATGCTGTTATTTCATTTAGATTTTCACTATCTCCTTCCACTATATGTATACTGGAATCAGTTGCATTTTGTGAAACCTTTTTCAAAAATTGTAATTGTTTATTCAAGTGATATTCTTTAATTTTTGCAGCTCCAGCTCCAGACCGATTGGCATCTTTTTTGTTTTTTGATATTTAGCAAAATTATCCTTTATGGCCTTCCACTTCTTAACTAGTTCATTACCTAAAACATAAAGCATCACAAATGGAAAATGATAATAAAGCTTAAAAATACCCTCATTAAATTTAAACTACAAAATTTTTCATCCTATTTAAGAAATATACGAAAATAAGAAGATTATTTCATTACATGTTATTTCATTTCAGATTTCTAGCAAGCGGCAATGACTTCAAAGTCATGCATACGAATTACTACAGAGGAGCAAGTACGATAGCAAAAATTGTGAGGACAGTTTGCCGCGCCATATGGAAACATCTATCAAGTCAAAATATACCTCCTATAACAAAACAGCTACTAGAAGATGTCGCTATTGAGTTTGACAAGAAACCTAATTTTCCTAATTGCATAGGAGCTCTTGATGGTAAACATATCCGCATTTCGTGTCCTGCACACAGTGGATCACTATTTTACAATTATAAGGGCTATAATTCAATAGTTTTATTAGCTATTGTTGATTCTAGATATAGGTTTATTTTTGTCGATATAGGAGCATATGGAAAGGAAAGTGACTCCACCATTTTCCATAATCCTAAATTATATGATTTGATTGTAACACATAAATTACCTATTCCAGCACCAAAGCCTTTACCCTGTAATCAAAATGCTCCACTTGTTTTTGTGGGAGATGAAGCATTCTCACTTTCGAATAACGTCATGCGCCCTTACTCAGGGAAGCATTTGTCGGTACAACAGAGAATTTTCAATTATCGGTTGAGTCGTGCTCGAAGATATGTGGAGTGCGCTTTCGGCATCATGGCCAATAAATGGCGGATATTACATCGAGCTATAAATGTGAAATATGAATTTGCGACAGATATTATTAAGGCATGTTGTGTACTACATAACTTTGTTTTAAATCGAGATGGGGTACAAGCGTCTGATGACATTATTTTTAATGATTCTAATCTTCAAATGTTGCAATCGGTGACAACTAATGAAAGTAGTATGAGCCCACATCTAACACGAAATATTTTTTGTAATTACTTCTCTAGTGATGTTGGTGCTCTTAGATAGCAATTAAAAAAAATATGATCCTTCGTATTCTCAATCAAAATTCAAATAATACTTTATTACGACATTAGGTTAGTTTACACACTTATTATATTTTAAAGCGAATATTATTACAGAGCGCGAAGTACACGTGACGTCTAGAATTACTAGTCTGCGTTTGTTAATCGAATGATTAAATTCAATATTTTTATTTATAATTCCGAATTTTAAGAAAGAGACCTAAAATGGCGGCGCTTTTATTTGTTTGGCGGCGCTGTAAACAAAAAATAGAGCCGCCATTTTAAGTCCCTTTCTTTAACCCTTAACTGGGCCCCGGTGCCACAGAACTGTTACATGTTATCGGTAATAATTTTTCTAAGCTTAAAAGGGATATAAATAAAATGTGTATTTTAATTTTAATTTTTTTATTATTATTATGAAAATAAATCATGTGGGAAATATATAGAACCTATTCAGCCCTCATAGAACCTATTCAGCCATGTCATGGTCCAATGACCATGGAGCTAATTTTCATGTAGAATATGAATAATTTATTAATTACAAGGTTACTGATTCATATTTTGATGAAACCGTGCAAAGCATGGTGCTGCACACAATGGTATTTGGCATGTGCTACAAATATATTTTGAGCGTCGTTCGCTTGCACGCGTACTACAAAAGCGGCATCTTCGAAAACTGGCAATTTCTGGCATATGACAATCAACATTTGCGAGACGAACTTCATTTGGTACCCCATATACACCGCCTTTTTTAGATTTGAACATTGGCATCACTTTTTTCCTGTTGGAATAGTTATCGATCAAAGCTCGACTTAATCGTAGTCGGAACTCTCTCGCAGCCGCATCGAATAAAAACCAAAAAAGCCTGTGCCAATTTTTTTTTGACTTTCGTCCTAGGGGATATGATGATCGATAATGATCAAAAAGATCAACACCCCCCATATATTGGGTGTATTTTTGTATTACCAGTGGGCAAAACATGGTTTTCCGAGAACCATCCTTTTGCTTCCTTTTTATTGTTGTTATTTGTCTGGGACTGTATGCTGTAGAAGCGACAAAAACATCCTTTGAATCCCTCCATTTTATAAGTGAAACAGGTCTACTGTACCAAAATGTGAACTCACCAGGTGCCAGCTGTGAATCTCTTCTTTTTTTGTTCAAATCACTTGGCAATCCTTTTCTAGTGCTTCGCATCGTTGCAACTGCAAGAATTTGCTGCTGGTGTAATGCCGATAGAAGTCCTAAACTAGTAAAATAGTTGTCAAACGCTAACAAAGTATTAGCAGGCAAATTTTCTGATAAATCCAACACAACTCTATAGCCAAGGTTTTCTTCAGTTGCTGTGCCAGTTTTTCCAGTGTAAAATTGAAACTGATGAAGATAACCAGTTTTGCATTTATAGCCTCGCTTTATTGGTTTCATTGGCATATATTGCCGCATTGAACTTCGACCTTTGAATCTAATCATAGACTCATCAATAGATTGACTTGCCGATGGTTCACATGCCTCTTCAAATGTCTTATTCAAAATATCTATAAATGGCTGTACTTTACATAACTTATTGTAGTTAGGTGAAGTTCTTGGCAATTCTTCTCGTATATCATTTACATGAAGATTTTGTAATATTTTTTTGAATCGTTTTAGGGTAATATATTGCTTATGACGGGGTTATTATAAAACGGATCTGTGGACCAATAAAGTTGATAATCATGTATTGGATTTACAGACATCAGTATAAAAATTCCAAGGAATGCATTCATTTCTTCATGTGTGATATCTACCCAGTTTTTAGAACGGGTACAATGCGCATAAATGTTGGTATTTTCAACAATTTTCTCAAGCGCTTCATTGGGACACATGCTCATGAAATATTGTATGGGTTGACTTCTGTTATTGTACACATTTTTAACTTTTATCGGCTTGTCAAATGTAGGGGATTCATAGTCTTCAATATCTGTGATCCAGTCCAATCTTCTATTTTGCAACTGGGCATAACTAGGTCTAGTTCTTCTAGTAGTGGAAGATTCATTGTTTGATAATCCAGGAAGACTAGCAGCTGCAGAAAATTGGTTATCATCTGTAGAAGTGCTGGCAGGTAAGTGACAAGTAGGTATAGATACTTGGTCATTGGTTGCAGGACTTTGAGGCTGGTATTGGTTATCTGGAGCAGGTGAGTGAACATCCCGGAGGAAGATTTCATCGTCTACTGTAGAAGTGCTCGCAGGTAAGTGAAGTGTAGGTGTAGAGACTTGCTCATTGGTTGCAGGACTTTGAGGCTGGTGTCGGTTATCTGGAGCAGGTGAGTGAACATCCCAGGAGAAAATTTGGTCATCTACTGTAGAAGTGCTTGCAGGTAAGTGACGCGTAGGTGTAGAGACTTGCTCATTGGTTGCAGGACTTTGAGGCTGGTGTCGGTTATCTGAAGCAGGTGTGTGAACATCCAGGTGGGGGATTTGGGAATCAACCATAGAAGAGCTGGCAGAGCATTGGTGAGTAGGTGTAGAATTTTGCTCATCGATTTCATGAGTATCAGTCTGGTTATCTGAAAAAAAGGCAATCAGACAAAATAAAATGAGAACAAAGATTGAAATTAAAAAAAAATGCACTTACCTGTCAAAGTTTCAACTAAGTCTTGATAGCTGTCTACTCCTTGCATTTGATCTAGTCTGTCATTTATCAAAACGTCTTCATCATCGTAATCTTCCTCTTCTGAAGACATCATATCTCTCAATGCGAGATAAACTGCATCCTGGTCTTTTTGTAAACCCATACAAAACGTTTTCTTAAAGGGTGCTTTTTTAGATGGAGGCTATGAAAAAAGACTTGTTGTTAATAATAATCAATGATATAATAACTGAAATAACTAAAAACCTGACTATCAACTATCCATTTGTTCTGATTGCAAGAATATTCTTAGGATGACAACGGGCAGTAGGTAAATAGTTCCCACATTATTCCGAGAACAATTTTATACAATATAAAACACAGCATAATTCTCTTCAAAAACTTATACATCACTTAGAATCATTGAAAATCTCCAAAATGCAAAGATTATTTTCCACTTACCAGATTTCTTTTTTTCATAATGATATAATTTCCGCAGAACAAGTCACAATAAACACAAATACTGCTAGAAAATAACCTCTTGACAATTGACATTGACATTTCTATGAAACAATAAGTTCCGTTTCACGCAGCCATATTTCAAGTCATAGACAATACAATTAAAATTATATATTTTGACAGATTGTGGTAACCTTTTGCACACTGCTCGAATAGAACCTTAAGCGGTCTACACACCAAAGCCGCTGACCCGGCGGCTTAGTGCCGGCGGGTTAACCCGGCGGCTTCAGAATGTCCAAGCCGAACGACTTTGCCGGCGGCACGACAGCCGCGGCATGTGGTGTTCTAGTAATTGCCAAATAGTCGTAGAGATTGGACGTGTGTGTTTCGAATAATTCAGAAGTAGTATTTTCAGTACCTAATTGACATGGAGGAGGACGATAACAGTGATTTAATAATAGCAGTTTGTGGAGTTATTATCGGTGGATCACTCAACACACGAAAGTGTTGGGTTAGGCCAAGTTTAATGAGTCGCAATAAATACAGTACTTGCCAAAGATTAAGTGATTTAAAGGAAGACGACTTGGTTCTATACAAACCCATTTCTTTTAAGACTTTCCTGTCATTAACCAGTACCGACTTTGAATATTTACTGAATATTGTTGGACACAAAATAGCTAAACAAGACACAAATTACAGAAAAGCAGTTTCACCAGTGGAAAGATTGTCAATAACGTTAAAATACCTAAGCTCAGGAAATTCTTTTAGTAGCCTGTGCGACGTCTTTAAAGTATCTCCTCAACTAATTTCAAGCATTATTCCTGAAGTATGTGATGCTTTAGTTGAAGGACTTTCAGATTATGTGAAAATTCCAAGGAGTCGGGAAGGATGGAGAGAAATCGCAGATGAATATTTAAAAAGATGGCAAATACCCAATTGTCTTGGGTCAATGGATGGGAAACACATAAAACTTCAATGTCCCCCAAAAAGTGGAAGTGATTATATAAACTATAAAAAATATTTCAGCATTGTGCTCTTTGCTTTTGTAGATGCTGATTACAACTTTTTGTACGCTAATGTGGGATGTCAGGGTCGGATTTCAGATGGTGGGGTTTTTAATAATTCAGCATTATGTCGATTGTTAAATGATAATGAATTGAATATACCACATAAAACCCCTTTACCCGGAAGGAATCTACCAGTACCGTATTTTTTTTTTGGGTGATGACGCGATTCCTCTGCAACCCCATATTATAAAGGCTTATGATGGTAATCACACAATGGGATCATCTAAGAGGGTTTTTAACTATCGCGTATGTCGAGGGCGCGAAGTAGTAGTAGTTGAAAACGTGTTTGGGCAGTTAACACACAAATTTAAGATTTTTCATAGACCTATTCAGCTAATCCCAGAAAAAGCTACTACTGTAACTTTGGCGTGTATAAATTTATTTAATTATATCAAACGAACCGCTGCAAATCAGCAAAACGAATACGATACTGAAAATAATCAAGGAGAAGTCTTTCCCGGTGAATGGCGTAGACATCTTGAAAACGACAGTTGCTTAGATAATATGTCAGGAGAAGACAATCAAACCTCGGATACTACAGTGACCGCTGAGGATACAAGAGTGGAGTTGACTCATTATTTTCTTTCTAGTGTCGGAGGATTAGAATGGCAATATAACCAATAAACGCCCATTAGTCGAATAAAATTAAAACTCATATAATCAATATTATTTTTAATCATTAAGTAGTTCCATGTATTATCCATTAAATCTAAAATCGTAAATTACACATAATGAGATACACTTTTATTGTGATTCGTATAATAAAGTTTTAAACAAAATAAGAAATGTGTTTTTGTAAACCAATAACATGATATTAACTATTGGTAACAGTAGAAGTGTCACTAAACTAAAATTAAAACCTTGCTATTCCTTTCGCACATATGTCAAGCTCTACTCGTGTGAAGGGAATATTCAACACTAATTTTAAATTTAACTTTAATGGGGCTACCTATAGCTACCTTTATTATACCAAAAAGAAAATTAAATATTTATAACATATTTTGAAGATTACTTTATAAGTTTTATAACACTATCAGAAGGATTTAGAGCTAGGTATTCTTCAGCAAATGTTTCTAGTGACGAAGGTTGAATTGTTTGTGGATCTGGGTTTGTTTGGGCAGAGTATTCAGAAGAAGTTAAGTTATTTGTAGAAGGGCTTACAACCGTCTGTTGAAGTGAAGATGCTGTATAGTATCCTGGATCACTGTGTGAACTAGAAACACTACTTGGTCTTGCAAAATCCGTAAATGTATCGGATCTATATCCAGTTTCGGCTTCAAATATTATATTGTTGATCCGATGTCTCACAATAGCTTTCATTTGTCGATCCATTTGTCTTAACTGACCCGCAATATAATCTCCAAATAAACTATCCTCATCTTTTGTCACATTTGGTCGTTGGGAGACATTCTTCATAATATTCAATGCTTCGGATATCAACTCTTTATTAGGGTTGATTTTAGGACGTTTATTTCGTTGCCAAGTTGTATTTTCTGGCGACATCTGTGGTAAATCATTTTGATTTGATTGTGAATCTCGTTGTGAATCGTTGCTCGTCGACGGTGTGTCCTGCGAAAAAAGACGTAAAAGACTGCCCGTTTAGCCGTTTTACTTTTATTTAATAAAAAATAAATAAGTATATCTAGTCAAAATCAACATTTATTGTGTATTTTTATATTATGGATTTTATTAAGTTTCAAAATTATTTCTTTTTAACCGACTTCAAAAAAGGAGGAGGTTTCTCAATTCAACCGTATATTTTTTTTTTTTTTTTTTTTTTTTTTTTTTTATGTGTGTTCGGGGATAACTTCGTCGTTTATGAACCGATTTTGATAATTCTTTTTTTGTTGGAAAGAAGATATCCCAACGGTGGTACCATGATAAGGAAACCAGGATCTGATGATGGATCCCCGAGAAATTGAGGGAAACCTTCGAAAATTGTAGGGGCGACTAGTGCATTTGTTAATTTTTTCATTAAGTATTTTAAAGCACTACTATTTAATAAAGGTCTGGAGTCGATCTGATGATGGAGCTGAAAGACAGTCGAGGGAACTTTAAAGATTTACAGCAATTATCTGGTGTTTGGGCTTGATTAATTTGTATTGATGAGAATTTTACACCTAGATGGGTTGTGACTGTCATTAGGGGTCTGATGATGAAGACTAAGGACAGTCAAGGGAACTCCTCACCGTTTTACAGTAGCTACCATGTTTTGTTATGTATGTTCGTCGATATCTTCGTTTGAAAGAGTAGTCCCCAGGGTGGTTCCATTTAAATTTAGTAAAGATCCGATGAAGACCTTCGAAGTTAGACAATGGAACTCTTCAATGAATTACAGCAAATCACTCTCAATTGCTGTAATCGCATGTTCATGTATAGTTCATGCCACTCAATACATGCATAGCATCATGCCTGTATTGCCCGATGGGGTAGGCAGAAGTTTTCAATGTTGTACACAAACATTTCACCGATGCAGTAATTAAGTCCTAGCGGCTTTCGAAAGCCTACCCATATTATTAAATTACTAAATTAATTAATTTATGAAGTATACAAACTTATATATGACCTATACAATATATATATAAGTAGGTAAGTATTGGGGGTCCCGGATCAAAGGAGATCCGCGACCCCCAATACTCACTCTATTCGAAGAGATGAATGCATTCAAGATTCTCTATTCGAAATGACGATTGCATTAAATTTGTCTATTCAGGATCTCTACTCGAAATGATGAATGTATTCTAGTGACTTACTCTATTCGAATAGATGAATGCATTCAAGATTCTCTATTCGAAATGACGATTGCATTAAATTTGTCTATTCAGGATCTCTACTCGAAATGATGAATGTATTCTAGTGACTTACTCTATTCGAATAGATGAATGCATTCAAGGTTCTCTATTCGAAATGACGACTACATTAATTTTCTCTATTCAAGATCTCTACTCGAAATGATGACTGCATTCATGTTCCTCCATTCAGTCAATCTATTCAAAATGATGGATTCCTGATGCCCTGTTCGAAATAATTTATGCATGCCCGGATCAAAGGAGATCCTCATCCCCAATACTTACAATAGTCTCTCTTGTATAATAATTTAATACTTACTCTAATTACTTT
Organism: Xylocampa areola; assembly: GCA_935421205.1. NCBI lineage: Eukaryota > Metazoa > Arthropoda > Insecta > Lepidoptera > Noctuidae > Xylocampa > Xylocampa areola. The sequence goes on from OW285222.1 coordinate 10,415,182, forward strand.
GTTGATACTAAGCCGAACTGCGTCTGTTCATACAAATCTAATGCTACGATCGCTTGTTTACATATTACCATTCCTGTAAAGGCGGTTGATTGCATTCCTTTCTTGTTTCTACTCATCTTGAGCCTCTCAGCTATCGATACTCGTATATTAATTTATTTATATTCGGAACTATGTATTGAATGCAAATAGGTTTATTTGAATGCAAATACCATAGAAAATAACATCTCTTTTCAAACAAATGTCAATGTGATTAACAATTTAGGAACAAAACGAGTGAAACTTGAATTTGAATAGTTTATTTGAAAAAAAAAAAACTAATTTGTTTCATCTTATTTATGTACTTCTTTATAATAATGCTTGTGACTGTACAATAAAAATATGATTATGTTCTCAGAATGAATTAGTTATCAGATAATCAATTTAATGCGCTAGACAATAAAACAAAAGATATTTATTAAGTACATACGTTTATTTACATTTTTTTATGAATTTTGCTTATAATTTCATCTGCACTTTTATATATCTCGTCATTGAATACATTCTCGACTACATATTGAGCGCATACATTCGCTTTACAATTACATACCGCACTTTTGGTGAAATCCTTGACGTCGAAAATTTCAATTCGTATTATTTTGCCTCTTGCAGACTTTGTAGGTTTTTTGATGTAGGAGTATATCATCGCACTACCTCGCTTTTTATTTCTGTCGGAATTTTGAGCCGAATCTTCGAACTGGAATGGCTGAAATGGTCTCTCTTGTTCTAAATAGTTGAGCACGTTCCGACGGAGGGTTTGTTCAGCCGGAATCGGTGAGTATGATGAATTGGGGATATAAATATCGCTGGATTCCTGTAACAAATAAATTATGTCATTTCAAACATCGATTATGTTTCATTAGAATTTTGTCAATAAATAAAATATAATTTTATTGAAGAGTACTTACCGACATCGTAGAGTAGATAGACAATGTGAGTGTGCTTATTAAAATTGAGTTTTTCTTTATATACATATTACGCAGTTTTTTTTTTTTCTCTTTAAGGTTCAAAATACATCGAAATTTAGTTTCAAATTTTCTAAAGTAAGTAATCCGAAACGCACATTTGTTCGTTCCTCTTACCTCCACGTGTACTCCATATAGGGTTTGTGCTTACATGCAAGATCCGTTAAGATATACACGAGCGGATAAACCGCAGCGTTATCTCTTCATTACATTTAACAAAATACAATTTTATTATTATTATTATTATTATTTTATACCTCTTATATATCTTATATATTATCTTAAAAATTAAAATACTGTTAATGTTAAAATTTTAAGTGTAAGTATAAAACGCTGCGGTTTTAACGCTCGTCTACTTCTACCTACGACTGGGTTCGCTTAGCAACAGATTAGTATGAAGATTGTAGTTCTGTGCAAATTAACCGACTTCATAAAAGTAAGGTTCTGTTTTCACGTATATTCATATGAATCTCAAATTTACTGGAAACGATTTTAATTATTATTTGTTATATAGTATACAAAAAGTATGTTTTTAATGGTGTTGATTTATCAGTACAAGATAACCACATGTACGGGTTCCAGGGTTCGATTCTCTGGTCTTGCCTTATTACTTTACCTAGTATGGAGTTTCTAACTAATGAAATCTGCTTACTCCTCGGACGAAATACACGCGTGATGTTAGTTTATTATTAAATCTGCAGAGTATACAATCCTAGTGATGAACTTAGGTTTTAGTATGTCAGCAATTTACAAATTTGGATGTGCGTGACGTGATTTTACGGGTATATAAACGCATCTGCAACAAACTCTGCTACCAAATCACTTCCTGAAGTCTTTGTGCTCCAGACCTACTTCATTGAGTATACAACAAGAAAAACACACAAATTTTTGAAATGTAAGTAATTTTGTTATTATGTTTTAACATCATTCATATGTTCAATCAATATTAGCTTTATTTTATTATTTTATTCTATTCAATCATTTCATCTATTCATTCTTTTCATTATTTTTACATATTCTTTGTTTTTACTCATATCACATATTCATTCATTCATCTTTTAATCTTTTCAATCAATATTAGCTCAATTGAATTATTATATATTCTATTCACTCATCTATTCATTATTTTTGTTAATTGTATCTACTCTTTGTTTTCACTCATTCATTCACCCGATTAAACTATGTTACCACTTTACAGTTGATCTTTTTAGCCAATAAGAGTATTCAATGAATTAATGTAGTTAGTTACTTTATTTTCATTAATATTTGTTTAATGCACTCTTTTCATCCAGTCAGTCACATATTCACTATATTTCCCATTCATCTACGCTGTCTATTTATTACTTTATCTAATAGTTTTCCTTTATATTTTCAGGTCGAGGCAAACTGCAAGCCATCTCTTCTCTTCTGAGGATGAAGCTGAAGAGCAGCAGCAGCAGCAGTCGATGAGGAAGGTGAAATCATCGTCTTCGTCCAAGATATCGTTGGCAGTGAAGAGACCGGCGGAGGGAGAATCTTCAACTGTCGAGGATAAAAAGAAGAAGAAGAGGAAGACTACCATCAACCCCATCTCCACCAGCATGAAACCTACGTTGCATGATCTATTCGGTGGCGACAGCGACGACGATCAGAACCAAGAGGCCATAGGAAGCACGCAGGGTAAAAAAATACCGCCGCTCCATTCTTATTTTACCCGACGAGTCGCGAATGGTTTGTGTAGGCAAACCGATGATAAGAAGTTGGGGAGACATTATGTCGAACTTAAAGTTTACGAGTGTGGAGAAATCGAGCGCACCGCACCTATAAACCGGTGGAGACATGCGATTGTAACCATAAAAAATCGCACTGATGATAGCACGACAGCATGGCAGCATTTAAAAGAATATATAAATGAAACTCGTCAGGAGTTCAAACGCTGTCCCGTGGATTTTATTAGTAGTTACTATTAGTCGATGTATTATGCTGAAAATACTTATTTATCCTATAACCACATTTCTTATTATTAATTTTAGACTTTGTATAATCTTTTTGTAACACTTGATATATACATATGTACGCATGTAAGCAAATTATCTTTTTGTTTTATTTTACAGCACGACCCCTGTCTGCTCATCGAAGGCAAAATAATAATAATCCAAAATTTATAGAATGTGATAAATGCCGAATTGAATTACCGATAAATGAATTCAGATATCATTTGAGAACTAATATCCATAAATCTAATAGTTTATTACGAACCGAATTTGAGAATATATACATAATTTCAAGTGCTTTCAAAAATAGAATTGTAACATATCGTTTAAACCCTGCACAAAGTGTTGAGTACCACACACCCGAAGCATTTTTGTGTCAGAATAAAAACGACATCATAAAACTCATACATATGTCCTTATTGAAAAATACTTGTGTCAAGTTGAACTTCGAATTGTTTGCCCACTTTGTGTTGCTAAAAACGAGTGAGCAACAATTGAAATCATTCAATACGAAATATGAAATTATTTATAATAATACTGATATTAATGAGTTGTATACAAATGTAATCGAACTTTTAAAGTGTAAAATGTCAGAATTCGAACACAAAGAATCCGGATGGTCTTATCATTCACTTAGCCATCTTGAAATTAACGTTAATAAATACTGTCCATTGAGAGGTGGCACTTACATAGATTTACCAACAAGAATTAAGAATACCAAAAGTTGTATTAATATACAAAATAATGACAATCATTGCTTTCTATGGAGTATTGTAGCCGCTTTATATCCTAGTAAGTCGAATGTTTGTAGAACAAATTCGTATCCACACTACAGTTCTGTATTTAATATTGAAGAAATGTCTTTCCCAGTCACATATCAAGACATAAAAATATTTGAAAGAAACAATAATATAAGTATCAATATTTACGGAGTAGACAGTAAAAATGAAAATGTAACTGGACCTCTCTATTTAACAAATAATAGAAAATGTACTCATGTCAATTTGCTATATTTGGAAAGGAAAGGAATATCACATTATTGCCTCATTAAAAATCTGTCACGATTGGTTCGCCGACAAATGACAAATCATAAGGGTAATTTTATTCTGTGTGAATCATGTTTACAATATTACAGCAGTGAAACGAAGTATAGATCTCACGTATGTTCAAAACTTTTGTCAATTTTACCTGAAAAAAATAGTAAACTTGGTTTTAAGAATTATGAAAGAAAACAAAAAATTAATTATGTCATTTATGCAGATTTTGAAAGCCTATTAATAAATTGTCGGGAAAAAATATCTGATAAAACATATAATTTAAAAAGACATCAACCCTCATGCTTTGGATATTATGTCTGTTGTTCACACGATGCAACTCAAAATAAATATGTGACATATAGAGGCCCAGATTGTATTGAAGTATTTGTTAGTAAATTAATAGAAGATGTAAAGAAAATAAATGAAATATTATCAATTAAGAAGCCAATGAAACCTTTAACAGAAAAAGAACAAATTAGTTTTAAAAATACTAATACGTGTCATATTTGTGATCACTTATTATTTGATGATAAAGTACGTGATCACGACCATGTGTCAGGAAAGTATAGAGGAGCCGCACATGCTCACTGCAATTTGATGTTTAGAGTATGTTCATTCGTACCTGTGATTTTTCATAATTTATCGAACTATGATTCTCATCTGTTTATTAAAGAATTAGTAAAATATAAGGGCCATATTAAAATTATACCGAAATCCAAAGAAAAGTATTTAACTATTACCAAATACGTACATAACGAGAACGATAACCGTCCTATTCAAATTAAGTTCATAGATTCATTTCAGTTTTTAAGCTCAAGTTTAGATGTATTAAGTAAAAGTTTATCAGATCAAGATTTTGTTCATTTATCAGTTGAATTTAATAACAAAAATATACATTTACTAAGAAATAAAGGTATTTATCCTTACGATTATGTTGACACTTGGGAAAAGTATGAAGAATCAAAACTTCCTCAAAAAAATTGTTTTTACAACACAATGAAAATGGAACACATTACCGATAAAGAATATAAACATGCAAAAACGGTGTGGGATACATTTAACGTTAAAACTATTGGAGAGTATACTGATCTGTATATGAAATGTGATGTTTTACTGTTGTGTGATATTTTTGAAAATTTTCGTAACATAAGTTTAAAGTATTATAAACTAGATCCTGCGTATTACGTAACAGCACCTAGTTTGAGCTGGGATGCTATGTTACTTTATACACGTGTTGAGCTTGACTTAATTGATAACTTAGAAATATATCAAATGCTAGAAAAGGGCATACGTGGTGGTTTGGCGCAGTGCTCACTACGTCATGCAAAAGCTAATAATGTATATTTGCCAGAATTTAATGATCTTGAACCTTCTAGTTATTTGATTTATCTTGATTGTAATAATTTATACGGTTACGCAATGACTAAAAAGATGCCTATTTCTGAGTTTAAACTTTTTAGTCAGGAGGAAATAAGTTGTTTCAATGTCATGAATGTATCAGATGATAATGAATATGGTTTTATATTAGAGGTCGATCTTGAATATCCTGATAACATACATGATTTTCATAGTGATTTACCTTTCGCTCCAGAAAAATTCATACCCCCAGGAGGGAAGACCGCTAAACTTATAGCTAATTTATATGATAAATTTCATTACGTAATACATTATAGTCATTTAAAGGAATGCTTAAGACACGGACTTGTTCTGAGAAAAGTCCATCGTATTCTTACATTCAAACAAGAGGAATATTTAAAAAAATATATTGATTTGAATACTAGCTTTCGACAAGCATCCATAACTGCATTTGAAAAAGACTTTTTTAAGCTGTTAAATAACTCCATTTTCGGTAAAACTATTGAAAATAAACGTAAACAAGTAGATATTAAACTAGCCACAAAATGGAGAGATACAGATAATATTACAAATAAACAACTGGGTGCTGAAAAACTAATTTGCAAACCTAATCTGAAATGTATTTCTATATTTTCAGAAAACTTTGTAGCTGTTCAGCTAAAACCCGAAAAGATTATGTTAGACAGACCTATATATATAGGATTTACTGTTTTAGAATATGCTAAGTTGCATCTTTATCAGTATCATTATAGTATAAAAGAGAAATACATGAATAATGTTCGGCTTTGTTACACTGACACTGATAGTTTACTTTATTTAATTTACACTAAAGATATTTACTATGATATAAAAAATAATTTAAACGAATTTGACACGAGTAATTTTGATGTGGATAACCCTTATTTAATTCCACGGGTAAATGCAAAAGTACCTGGACTATTCAAAGATGAACTGGGTGGTGATGTGATCAATGAATTCACAGGCTTAAGAGCAAAACTTTACTGTTTGCTAGCTTCTAAAATTCAGATAAAAAAAGCAAAAGGTATATCAAACTCAGTCACAAAAAGACTAATGATATCACATTACAATAATACATTATTTAATAACGAAAGCATGGTGTGTAAAATGAATTTGATTAGGTCAATTAAACATGTATTATATTCACAAGAAATAAGCAAACTGGTAATGAATAGAAACGATGATAAAAGATATGTTCTCTCAAATCAGATCGAAACATTGCCTTGGGGTCACTATAAAATTGTATTGTAGTTATCATAGTTCTTAAGTAAGCATTATAATTAAGTTTTATTGTAAATGCATATGTAATATATATATATTTATACATAAAAGATTGTTTTACTTAATAATTATCTATCTCCAAACCACAATCCTATCGACAAAAAAGTATATATACAACGTCAATTCTATTTATTTCACATTTCACAATGAAGTTCCTCAAGCAAAACCAGACTTTACAAGTGAAAAATATAAAATTAGAAAATGAGTCAACCAAAGTCAGACATAGTGCACTCTTACCTAATACGATCAGGTGTATCATATGTGGTCCATCTAACTGTGGGAAAACGAACATTATGCTTAATTTAATTTTACATGAAAACGGACTGAAATTTAAACATATTTATTTATACTCAAAGACGGCTTTCCAACCGAAATATTGTTTTTTGAAAGAAGTTATGCATAGTATACCCGGTGCTAACTTCTTTATCTACAATGATAATAAAAACGTAATACATCCGAATGATGCTTTATCTAATTCAGTAATGATTTTTGATGACGTTGCATGTGAAAATCAAATTAATATTCGTAATTATTTCACAATGGGGAGGCACAAACAGATTGATTGTTTTTACTTATCGCAAACCTACTCCAAAATACCTAAGCAACTTATACGAGACAATGTTAATCTTATGATCATCTTTAAACAAGACGATATAAACTTAAAACATATATATAACGAACACGTAAATACGGACATGGAATGGTTACAATTTAAAAAACTTTGCTCTATCATATGGCAAGATCGGTTTGACTTTTTATTTATAAATAAAGATTGTCCACTAAATGAGGGTAGATATAGACAAGGATTTGATGTATTTATTTATTTATAAAAACATGCATAAATACCGACTCATTGTAAAAATATATCAATTGAGGTCTAGTATTTGTAAATAACGGTTCGTGTTAATCAGGAATAATTATGGAGGCCAATATTAAAGAACAATTGATTAAATCAATAGACAGCATAAAAAATAAAATAAAATTACTACAAAATGAGGAAGATGCAGCTAGTTTGAAATTTAAAAAGGTTTTCAAACCAATAACAGATCCATTACAAGCATTAATTAAAGTGAATGATAAAAATAGCGCTACTTCGGATATCTCTAAAGCTGACACTGATACAATGAGAAGATGTAGCTCATCTCTGGATTATGAGAGCTTTAAGGAATTTATAGAAAAACATTCTAATGATGACCCTCAACATTTTAATTACTCCAGTGATGAAAGAGATAATGATACATTAATGTCACTCAATAAAGAGGATATGATAGAAATTTATGACAGTAATATGAATGTACCATTTGGAATACGTAGTGAAAACAAAAATCTGATGATGGGAAAGTCTAAAGTATCATTTTCTTTTACAAATAATGCAAAAAATTCACAAAAATCCATTAAAGTCATCATTAATGACAAGAACTATGAATTAACTCCTGGTCTAAAAGAACTTTTACTTCGTAATAGACCTAACCTCAATCTCGTAACAGAAGTTGACAAAAATATCTATAAAAACATGCTAATTAGTACGCACGCTCACAAACGTGACTTTAACCCGAACGGACAAATAAAAGGCGACAAAAGTTCAAAATATCGGCAAATTATTAAACCTCTATTTTCTCAAGATATCATTACGCCAGATAAAGTACCAGTGATGAGGCCAAAAACCGGTGGCTACTTACCTAAATTGAAAAAATATAAAAGTCACACCGACTATGTTTATTGGGATGACCCAAATGAATTAATCGACAGATTAAGACTTCTAGTTGCTTCTAAAAATGCCGGTAATTCTAATCATGATAATGAAATTATATCCATTATAGAAGAGTTAAAAGAAGCTGGTATTATAAAATAATAAAAAGCTTTGAAACTTCATTTACACTTAGTTATATAAAAAGTGTAGACCATGAATGTTGATAGAAATACATCAGCGTCAATTAATGAAATCAATTTTGACCATACTGACCCACTAATAAAAAGTAAACCGAGTATAGATATTTTTAAATTTAAAGAACAAATATTGATGAAAATTGAGCATTTGAATAAATTGATTACAACATTAAATGATAAAGTAAAAAACGTTGAAAAATCTATAACTTTAAAAGAAATATCTGGAAAGCTAAGCAAGCATTATGAGCAAAATAGACGTCATTAATGAAATTCATAAAAACGCCAGAGTAAATTTTCCAAGAAGAGAGGTAATACTCAAAGATATTGATGATCTATGGCAAGCAGATTTGATGGATATGCAAGCGATATCAAAAGTAAATGCAGGCCACAAATATATATTAGTAATAATAGACACTTTTTCAAAGTATGCATGGGCGATTCCATTGAAACAAAAAAATAAGCAAGAAGTGTCGAAAGCATTCCAAATTCTAATTGAGAAAGGACGTGTTCCAAGAAATTTGCAAACTGATCATGGGAAAGAGTTTTATAATAATTGTTTTAAAAATATTATCAATAAGTATAGCATTAATCATTATTCTACATATTCTACTAAAAAAGCTTCTATTGTTGAAAGATTTATAAGAACTTTAAAAAGTAAATTATACAAAGAATTTAGTCTGAATGGCAATTATAAATGGATGAACGGTACGCTTGACAAAAACTTACATGAATACAATAATTCTGTTCATAGAACTGTAGGACAATCCCCAGCCTCAATAAATCACACGAATAAAACAAATATATTACAGAAATACATAGACACAGCTCAATCTCGAAAAAAAATGATGTGTAAGAATTTTTGCGTTGGAGATTATGTGAGAATAAGTAAATACAAAGGATGTTTTGATAAAGGTTATTATCCGAATTGGTCAACAGAAATATTTAAGATATTAAAAATACAAGAAACAAATCCAACGACTTATTTAGTTGAAGATAATAGATGTCGACCTATACTAGGAGCATTTTATGCCCAAGAACTTCAGAAAACCTCTCATCCTCACATATACCTAGTTGAAAAAATTTTGAAGCGAAAAGGACACCAGGTATATGTTAAATGGTTGGGACTCCCGACCAGTGAAAATAGCTGGATTGATAAAGCAAATGTAGTAAAATAACTTTTATATTTAAGCAATTACAAAAACATTTTTAATCATTACGTATTTATTCTCAAAGGAATAAACACATAAATATATAATTACATTGGTTTGGAGGAAAAATAGATAACAATGAAATCAACACGGAGCACATGTAAAAACGAAAAAGAAATGCTCTCTCCCCACAAATACAAAAAAATAATATCTGGAGCCGGTTTCAAGAAAACATTAAAAAATATTGTTTCACATACCAAGAAGCATATCAAAAAATTAAAACCTAAATGTAAGAAAGCACTGATGGAATTAGCCTATGCAACAGCCCAAGAATTCGCATCAGATTTGCCTATAAAGTTACCCAGGATTATACCAGTACCGAAATCTGGAGGATTTTTACCATTAGTACCAATATTTGCCGGTTTATCTGCTGCTGGAAGTTTGGCAGGAGGTGCTGCAGGGATTGCAAAGGCGATCACCGCATATAAAACAGCTAAGAAACAGTTGCTTGAATCAGAACGACACAACAAACAAATAGAAGCCTTGATTATTGGAAAGGGGTTACAACTTAAACCCTACAAAGAAGGTTTTGGCATTTATGTTACTCAGAAAAAAAACTAAATTCTCGGCTGCCCAATAGACCTCTAACTAATATTGATATAATGAAGCACTCGAATAATATCCCGTTTTTTCGGGGTGTTTATATGAGAGATGAATTACCTGATGCACCAATGCCAAAAGAATGTGGAGTGATTAATCTTGATTCTTCTGAAAATTCAGGTACTCATTGGGTAGCCTATGTTAAAATAAATGACTACATTGAATATTTCGACAGTTACGGAAACTTAAAACCACCTAAAGAATTAATAAAATACTTAGGAAACAATATTCAGTATAATTATGATAATATACAACGTGATCATTTGTATAATTGTGGACACTTATGTTTGAAATTTCTTAAGTCTTTTTGGAAAAACAATAAAAACATATAATTAAATGAGTGTTTTAATTATATAACCTAAAACTTCTTAGAAAAAATATAAATGGTGAAATTGTGATATTTAAATTTCATTCTTTACTTGTCGGTGATGAAAAGCACTAGCAGTTTAGTTTTCATTTAAAATAATTTTACAATATTTATTCTTTATATTAAAAGAATGTTAATTTTTAATAAAAAACACATTGAGAGAGGAAAGTCTAACATTTCGCTACCTATATCCAAAGAAGTTAGACGTATTAGTGCAGTGAAAATTAAAAGAATTTCTAAAGAGAATAGAAGATTTCTTCAAGACATTGGATTCAAAGTATAATATGCTTCAAATCACCGATTTACCGCAACATGACAACTCTATTGAGAGTTATGAGATCCATAGCTACAATCCATATAATAGTAGCTTTAAAGAAAATGATGAAATCAGAATACCCATACAACAACAGGATTTATATGTATTACCGTCAGGTAGTTCCATTTATATAGAAGGACATGTGAACGTATCTGCGAAAGATTCGACAGGAAAATCACTGAAAAAAGATGTTGATTTTATTAACAATCCTATACCATATTTGTTCCAAGATATTAGGTATGAATTGAATGGTGTTGAAATAGATCGCATCAAAAATGCTGGTATTACTACAACCCTGAAATCTTATATCTCCATGAATGAAGGTGAAAGTAAAGCAGCAGCAGTCTGGGGGTGGAACTTAAATGGTTCGAAATCAAAATATGGAAATTTTAGTGTTATTGTGCCATTAAATAAAATGTTAGGTTTTGCTGAAGACTATAACAAAATAGTTATAAATTGCAGACACGAACTTATATTACAACGAAGTAGCTCTGCCTTGAGCTGTGTGCTTATGGACAAAAGTGATAACGTAGAACTAGATATACAGAAAATACAATGGCGTGTGCCTCATATTAAAGTTTCTGATCGTAACAAATTGCTATTGCTTAAGAGTTTGGAGAGGGATCGTTCTATACAGATAGCTTTCAGAAATTGGGATTTATATGAATATCCATTATTACCACTAACAACAAAACATTCTTGGTCAATTAAGACTACTTCTCAACTCGAGAAACCAAGATATGTTATCATTGGGTTGCAAACTAATCGAAGAAATAATAAAACTAGAAGTTCTTCTATATTTGACCATTGTAATGTAACTAATGTCAAGTTATATTTAAATTCGCAATACTATCCATATGACTCACTTAATCTGAAATTTAATGATAATAAATACAGTATATTATATGAAATGTATGCTAAGTTTCGTCAGTCATATTACAACTTTGGCATTGATCCCTTGCTTGACTTAAATCAATTCAAAGAAAGAGCTCCTCTTTTTGTGATTGATTGTTCAAGACAGAACGATTCACTTAAAACTGGACCTGTTGATGTGCGATTGGAAGTAGAATGTTCTGAAGATTTTCCGGAAAATACATCTGCTTATTGCCTGATCATAAACGATCGTCTTTTCGAATATAAACCATTAAGCAATATTGTGAGAAAATTATCATGAATGTTATAGTGGATGTACAAGGGTTTAAAAGTCATGAAAACGAGTTTATTCCAAAAGAAATAGCAATAATGTGCAAAGGACGCATACAAGTACTATTGATAAAACCACCCCGACCGTTTTATGATTTAACAAAGAAAGAACGCTTGCAAATAGCTTGGATAGAAAGAAATAGAGGGATATACTGGAACGAAGGCTCTATACCATACGTCAACTATAAAAATTACATAATTGATTTTTTAAAAAATAAGTGTATATTTACAAAAGGTAATGAAAAAGTGAAATGGTTAAAAGATATCTTAGATAATAGTAATATACATAATTTAGAAATAAAAAACTGTCCCAGTTTATTAACATTGTATAAAAATTATTCAACTTCCCCCGATATTATAAGTTGTATTAATCATAACAATATATGTGCTTTAAAAAATGTATTTTGTTTATATAAGTGGTGTGTAGAAAATAATGTTTTTTATTTTAATCAGCAGTAATAAAAGTCATATATACTCTAATTTTTAGTTTTATTTTTGGTTCACCTATCATTTCGTTTAGAAATAAATACTTTGAGGTTTGGTTTTTAAATTATCAGCTATATGCAGAATGGCATTAATATAACAGCCCTTTAACACAGTCAATCTCATTAAGCAAAACAAAACAGGTCATTCGATTTGTATGAATAGACGCAGTTCGGCTTAGTTACAACATACTAATTATAGTACGTATTAAATTATTGTTAATCTAAGAATTCTATTAACGTAAATAAATGAACCCGGAACACCTATAATTTTAACATTAAATAGCATCAACCGCTCTCCAAACACACAGAACAGCTCTTGTCTGTTAGCATGAACAGCTCATGCGGTTTGTCCAACAGATGCTGTTTGTAAGCAGTTGCAACATACAATACATATACACACACACACACACAAACACACTTTCTAACGCATCTAGCAACGCCTGCCAGTTGCCAGGATTAGTAATAGTCGTCAATCATCAATAAAATTATTAAACGCATATTGTCGTAATGTATTTATCGTCATATTAATTATAAATGACGTCGTAGTACAGACGTATAGTTACAAAAGTGGATGAAGTGGTTCGCTATTTTGTTACATATTTGACGACATCTTTGGCTTAATGGTTAAGACATGGGCACATCACAATTAGATGCAATATAACACGTTCTTCAACCATCTAAACCAAATGTCGTGGGTTCGATTCCCACACGAGCAAGTTGATATTTGTTCTGGTCTGGATTTTTTGTTATTATGTTTCTCACTACTCTTTGAATAGAACGTTCCGAATATAAGACTTTTGTCAGATGGAATAGATAATTCTAAATACAGAACTCATTTGGAAAAGAGAGTGTTGGGGCATCTGGATGAAAAGATGATACAGGTGCGAAGTAAAGCGCATTTGAATAGAGGTTTCTAGAGAGATGAATCATATCAAAACACAAGTTTTCTGAATAGAAGAATAATTTCGAATACATACTTTTGAATAGAAACTACTGAATAAATCTATCATTTCGAATAGATATTTCTAAATAGAAGTCTCATTTTGAATAGAGAATTCTGAATACAGTACTCATTTTGAAAAGGGAGTATCGGGGCATCTGGGTGAAAAGATCATACAGGCGCGAATGAGTAGAGACATTAATGTAGTCGTCGTTTCGAATAGAGAATCTTGAATGCATTCATCTCTTCCAATAGAGTAAGTCACTAGAATACATTCATCATTTCGAGTAGAGATCTTGAATAGACAAATTTAATGCAATCGTCATTTCGAATAGAGAATCTTGAATGCATTCATCTCTTCGAATAGAGTGAGTATTGGGGGTCGCGGATCTCCTTTGATCCGGGACCCCCAATACTTACCTACTTATATATATTACACTTAAAACTAAAAAGACTAAAATAAATTAATTTTAAACAAAAAAATGAAAACCGCCTTCAAAAATCTACTACACTAAAAAGTTCAAAATAATATCAAAATTTGCTTATAATAAAATAATTTTAAAATAACAATATATAATAATAATCTGTTAATTTTGGAGTCGGTGCCTGATGTATGTGGGGTTTACAACCAGATACAAAGGCCGGTAACATAACCACAGCACAACGAACATAAGTGACTAACACGAGGAAAACAATAACCCTCTCCCAGTACAGGCACCGACTCCAAAATTAACAGATTATTATTATATATTGTTATTTTAAAATTATTTTATTATAAGCAAATTTTGATATTATTTTGAACTTTTTAGTGTAGTAGATTTTTGAAGGCGGTTTTCATTTTTTTGTTTAAAATTATAACCTATAAGTTTATGGAACGCTGTTTTTCGCATTAATTTGCTTTGCTACTAACATTTTATTTCGTTGATAAACTGCATATCTAAGTTTGCAACTTAAACTAATAAAAATAAAAATATCTTAATCATAAATATTTTATTGCAGGTGCAAGCAAGTAAAATTTCTGTAGAAAGTGTGGAAACAAATCAACGATTATTAGTTAATGTGATTTATACCTCTACGATTATTACTATTTATTATTATTGTTCGTAAATAAATTAGCTTCGTTTTTACATATAAATGGCTATCTTACGATGAACCTGTGCTGAGATATAGGCAAAAATCATTTTTTTATTTTTCCTGTAAAATTTGGAATTTACCATTACGATTTTATTCGGTGGAGAGTGCGATAAGTCTTTTTTAGGTTTGAAAAATGAATAATTGTAATTTTCGCAAAATGTTCGGCGGTAAGTTTTTTCACTCAGTGGTTTGTGATTATTATCTATTTCATGAAGCTCCTCTCTGTATAAACTGTACATTTTGGAAATGGACAAGTTACTCTCCAAGTATAATTTTTTTGAGGATTTACGCACATAGTAAGATTCCATAACAGGAAACTTTTCAATGTGTGCTTTTACTAATGCCATGTCAGCCTCACTTGTTTTGTTGCCAGTATTTATTTTTCCACGTTTGTCTTCACCTGAGAAGCACCCAACAGAGCTCATATTTTTAATTGCTGAGTTTATCGGTCCATTTGATATACACAAAGTAGCCTGGAAAAACTTAGCACATACCCTATAGGTTCCATTCTTGTTATGTTTAAGCTGTATGTCTTTGACACACTGCGGGCCCTGTTGCTATTTTCATCAACCCTTCGACGTTTCGGTTTATCAATCTGTACAAATTTTAATAAATAATCTTTTTGCCTGGCATAATTTTTAAAACCCAAGTAAACTCTACAAATATTAGTTCTATCATCCTCAGTAAAGTTGTTTGTACATTTAAATTTACGATTTGAACAGTCTACACTTTTCAGGGCTTTTGCTTGACATTCCTTTTTTTTATTTGTATAGGGTAAACATTGAGATCTTTTTTCTTTAGTTACATTAACTTTCCAGTTACTACGGTTGCTTTTCCGCTTCCTTGTAATTTTTTTTCCTTTATTTCAATCTCATAATCAGAAAAATCAGTAATATCAGATGAAACTATCGCAGTTGTTAATTGAAATGTGTGATCATCATCTGAATCAGCAGAAAAATCTTCATCAGTACTATAATCATTCCACCAAGTTGCTGTTTCTTTTTTACCTAAAAACATTGTCTCAATTAGTTTCAAATAATAATGTAAATATTGCTAAAGAACCCTAAACATTTACAAATTAATATCAAAATATTATTATGTACTTCTTACCACAGTTTGAAAGTTTTCTGTTTGTATCTCAGGTGTAATGTCCAAGGAATTCTCAAGTGGATGACTGTGCTGGGAAGTAGTTGGTTGTACAAATGGATCACTCTTAGTTTGCTGAAATAATTAAAAACATGCATAACATGAATAGACTATCAAATATTATGTGGCTGAGGCTCTGAAAAAGTGTACCATAACACACGAGAACGTGTCACACACGATAACACACTGGAATTATGGAACACACTAGAATATAGTAAGGCTGAATGTACATGTCATATAAAAAATGGCATAATAAAAAACCAGCAGAATTAATTGATTTATTTTTATTTCCAATTTTCTAATGTAATTTTAATCAGTCAATCAAAAAAGTAACAAGACTGAGATCAAATTAACGAAATTGTTAGTTAAGCCAAACCCTATGCAGATTATTGATTGAGAAACTGATTATAGGTATTATAATATATTTTCTATAATGAAATATGATAAATTTTACAAAAAGAAGTTTAATTAATATTTGTTTATTAAAAGTAAATCTGTTTGTCATAATAATAATAATAAAATATCAGATCGTTGACAAATATTCCACCTGTAGCTTGGCGCAAATACAATTATAAACTAACCTGGGGGGTTGTTTTATATATTTATATCGAATATAGCAAGGTATTAACATTAACAAATTATTCAAAATAAATTCTATCGCTAATAGCAGCTAATAAATATTCTTTAGGCCGTTCGGAAATTTGCTCAATATAAATTTTTTTGACAATCAAATTTTCAGGAACCGAGTCAACATCTTTTACTTTTGGAACCGCAAACTTTAGTGTTGGATTCTTTATAGTTTTCAAATAGAGTACAGTAAAATAATTTTCTCCTTGTTTATCACATATCTTCTATGAATCCTATATAATATTTCCATGAGCCTCTCTGATAATATCTCACAAGTACACTATCTTTGTAACATAGCCTCCATGTGTCTCCCTCTGTCTTTGACGCACTTTCTAAAGAGCTATTTTCATCGTGACATGATACTAAAGTTGATTTACTAGCCGATATTGGTGTTAAAATTATGCCTTCACCCCCTTGATTCTTGTCTATTAGACTTGTCCCATCAAAATATTCATCGTCATTTGAAATTTGAAACTCATCGCATGAAGAATCCTGTAATGAAATTGTACTTTCATCTTCATCGGTAGAGGGTTCGATTTTTAGTTTTTTCTTTCTTAGTTTATCATTATATTTAATATTTCTTTTCTTTTTTCCAGTCTTGATACACGGTACAATGTTTTCTTTGTTTGAAGCTGTAACTATTGATTTTGGGTCAACCAAGTTCAAGGCAAAAGGAGCATATTTTGTCAAATCAAAGAAAGTCCTATTTTCCGGGGTATTTTTTATATCCGATAGAATCGTAATTTTATTTGAGGCTCCAACTTTTTTTGGTTTTAGTAAGGTCGTTGATTTTAAATCAAAGCAATCACAAAATCCTGGTTTACTTTTTTGGCAGAAGCAACTTAGATCCCGATAGTAAATAGAATTATCTAAGTCTGCATCGTTGACAATTTGATGTAATTTCATAGTCTGAGGCACAGGTGCAAGATCTAATGGCTCTTTTAGAAGAATGGCATCCTCAGGAACATAAAAAAGTTGTATTGTAGTATCAGAATCCTTCAGAAGCTGATAAGCTGTTTTTGCGTTCGTAACATCTGATCCATATGCAACAAAAGAATCCAGTTTCCGTTTGATGGCTCCTCCAACACCGTCCGCAGCTCCTTTGCCATGTGAGGCTTCGAAGAAATTCCACGTAGAAAATGGGTATCCGAGTTCTTTTGTTACTTTTGAAAAATAGTAAAAGTTCTTTTTTTGTCGGTATTGTACTGTAGGCCCATCAGAATAAAAGTGTATTCCATCAACTATTGGATATTCCTGTCGTACCCATTTCAGAACGGGCAGTAAATGAGCCCAAATAGCCTCTGGTCCATGGTTGTTACTCGGAGAAATAGATGCAAAAGATTTACCTTTGCCATAATCTTTCGAAGTATATAAAATTCCTGTGTGAATTGTTAGTTGTTGTCGTGATGCACCGAAGTGCATTGCTTGTATTTCTGTACTTAATTTACAAGCAAAGTTCTCGGAGAAGTCTATGTGTAATGTTACAGTTTTATCATCTAGTTTTTGTACAGTAGCGGTACTCTTTGTATTGGTGGAATATATTGTATGAATGAATTTTGAAATTCTTTAACTCATCTTGAAACGCGTCAAGTAAATGTTTCAAGGAGGCACTTTTCTTTTCTTTGATAATTTTTTTCGTTGTCTTTATCTCTTCATTATTAGTTTTTTCTTTATATGCGTGAGACTTCAAAACCCATTCATCCCACGAAATAAAATCATCCAAATTTTTGTCACCTATTGCAAACAGAATTTTTTTATCGATGCACAACTCACATTGTCCGAATGAGCATTCTTTAGATTTAACGTCGCAAAGCACCATGGCCAATAACTCTTCCAAATCTTTTGTAGCGATTAATCCAATCGACTTGAGTACGCATGCTTTCAATTGCAAGTTTTCATGTTTTTTGCAAGCACACGTATCACGCTTGTCTGCTTTTGGTGGTAAAACATAAAAGGGCCTGTATCTTTTAAATGTTGCGAATGACAACTTTCCTCCCTCTTGTTTATATTTCTGATTTAATTTGCGCAGAGTCCCAAGTAAATACCTTCTCTGCTTCTTTTCTTTCTTCTGCGTTTTGATCTCATTTTTTCCTGCTGTCATTTTGCTCACGTCATCTCTCTCATAAAAGTCTCTCAAATGGTTTCGTATTATAGAACTTTTCCTTTTCTTTAGTGAATGACGGATCTTTCCTCTTAACCCCAAGAAAGTAGCCAGTTTTGATTTCATTTTGTATTTTTCTATAACACTACTTTTTCCAAAAATACTTTTAAATAATTGCTTATTATTAGTCTGGTAACCTTGTTTTATAGTGTCAACAAGTACGTGATGCTCTAGCAATACTTTCTTCACTTTATCCTTTTCTTCGGGTCGAATCTCTGGTAAATTTTCCTCAATGTAAGCATCGGTTTTCGACGAAGGGGTCATTTTTTCTTAAATTTTCTTTGCTTTTATAGTTTTGTGTTTCAATTTTTCTTCTAAATCACTGATTAATTCGTTTTTTTTATTGATTACATCAGATTAAATCAAGCAGCTCATTATTTTTATACTTACATCTATATAACTTCGTTCTAATGCTATTTAATGTCATCATTATCATCCGATTTTTTTCTTCTAGTTTCGTATTTGCATTCTTGAGTCTATAAATTACTCTCCTACTTCTGTTTCTATTTTGTGTTAAAATCATTGCAGATTCTGCTGCTGAAGACCCAGATGGTGGAAGATTCTTTCTTTTTTTCTTTTTTTCTCTCCATTGTTCTCTGATTTTTTCCTGCTCAGACGAAGGTCGAGAGAGAGATCTGGAGAAGTTTTTATTACAGAAAAGGAAAAATGCTTAGAAATATAAAGAAAATATCGGAATACGGGGTGTATTCCGATATTTTCTTTATATTTCTTTTCATCCTTTCAGCATTTTTCCTTTTCTGTAATAAAAACTTCTCCAGATCTCTCTCTTTTAACCTTTCCCGATAAAGCCTTTGCCTTTCAGCAGGTGTTAGTGGCATCTGCAAAAACCAAAACCATGCTACAAAAGCAACAAGCACACAGACAATGCTCATATTATAACTTTGCATCTCTGAGTTTGCAAATTAAACAAATGAAAAAATATCGTAGAAAAATATATTTTATATTATCATAATGATTTATCTAATTTTATAATAACAATTATAACAGAGACAGCGACACTCACATTGTCGTGCTTGTCCTCTACTATCGTCATCGCAATACCTACTATGCACAGACAATTACAGCTTACTTCAGAGTTGCACAGTTATAACTGCTTTAGAAACCTTCACCCCGCAAAAAATCCCTCATATCTTGAATTCAGCAACACCCTTACGAGGTATATGTACTATAGTTCATAAAATGTATTTGCTACTACGTATAGCCAACGACATAAATCAATTAGAATTCACATAGAAAAGATAAAAAAACTAGAAATGTCGATTTCTTTTTCTGTGATATTGACATTTTATAATTTTATGGAGCCCCGCGAATAAAACAAGATGTTTTGGTTGCAAGGGGTGAGAATGTGAGATTTAACTTCACTGATTAATTGAAATTCCAACTACATAATTGTGTATATGAAAAACATACAATAATTATAATTTAGCTTTACCCACAATTTTTTTTCGATAATGTTGTCTATTAACATTTAAACCTAGAAGCCTAAAATTTTAGATTAAAAAGTATGTATGATAAGCGGCGAGACGTAAACGTTTGTAATTCACACTAATGAAATACAATTAGAATAACATTTGATCAATAAAATAATTTAAATTTTGGTTTTTTGTTCTGCGATTTATGTCGTCAACCGTACATGATGCAATAAGAAAATAAATAAATACTTGAAATGTCGGCATTGAGGTAACATATGTACTGACGAACTAAAGACGACACTTATAGTCAATAACTTTCACTATTCAATTGTTTTACTTAACATAGTTGCTCCACATACATTATCTCAATGTAAGGATAATTATAATGAAATAATATGATGCATTGCAAGTGTAGACTTAGCTTTATACCATTCACGTGTGTTACGTCACACAACTTCATAACATACGTGAATGAACACACGTGGAAAACGTGAACTCAACCTCGTGTAGCATCTTCAAATATTATTGTAATTAGATAGAAAAGCGATAGTTTGAATACAATAAGTTCTATTTCTACACCTTATACTTAAAATAAGTTTATTTGATTACTCACAGTGCAAAATGGCTTCCGAAAACTGCAAAAATCTAATGACGAACTGGTAACACACACAGTGTATCGCTTCTCCAAGGCAAACTAAGATGGCTGACAAAATGTTGACGTAAGACACTGACAGTTGAATAGTTGCTACTGCAAAAAAACATTTACTGTGTTGCTAAAAGTTTGTAATCAAATTTCTACTACGTAACATACTTTCATAACACACGGGAATTGAAACTGAAGACATATTTTAAATAATTAGTTCTTCTAATAAATTTTGCCTTTTCCATTACATACGTAGTTCGAATAGTTGCTTTACATCTCCATCTACAGTAAATTTAATAAAACATTGTTGTAAATATGACATAAAAAGAGCAAATTAAATCACAACATTAGCCTATACGGAAAAGACGTTTATTTTTTGTATGAAATATTTTTCAAAGCCTTTACTTAAATATATTTCTTAAATAAAATTCAATGTTAATTGCCGTCTTAATAATCTAGTATTATGAATGTAAGATAGGTCTATCCAAAAAACTAATACATATTATAAAAAGTATAAGATTTAGTAACTTTATTTTTAAATAAAGTTATGCCCGATTTTTTTTTAATGAAAGATACGTTTTTTCTGAGCCTCAGCCATGTAGGGTAGGGGTGGCAACAGTGAACCAGATGGACACAATGAACCACTATATATCTAGTCAGGCTATGCGACGTTGCCACGTTGTGCAATTCGCATGGTAGGACGCGCCCCGCACACCAATACGTTGTTCTTAGTCGCCGGCAAGAAGCCTTCGTAAACGCACGCGCGCACACGACCTTAATGTGTATCAAAGGGAAAAACCAACAATTACACGTGAGTATCTTTTCTTTTTCACTGTTTTTATATCGCATTCAAATGTATGCTTGTTAGTTTAATGGTTACAATGGTTTATTACGCTTTTCTTGGTGGGTTTATTTCATCTGCTGGATATGTCTATTCGTACCTACATAACCTAAAATAAAAATACACCGGGGTGGTGCACAATGAATCAATTTCTAAGTATACACAGTGAACCATGGTTCATTGTGTACAGCTTTGTTTATGATATCAGAGGTAGTGGTATGGTGACGTAAGATTGTAAATTAATAATAATATTAGTTCAAAATTTTTGTTATAGGTTGGGCAGACACACGCTGGGTAGGGAAGCGCGACAGAAAGGTTCACACACATCTGAACAAATTAAAAAAGGTATTGAGCTTCACCATCTTGGCACGTCAATCCGTAAAGCTGCTCAAGAAGTTCAGGTTGCTTACCCTACGCTTCGAAGATACATAATCAAGCATCAAAACGACTGTAACGCAAAATTAGTCCCTCATTATGAAGTTAATAAAGTTTTCAACGAAAAACTAGAAGCTTCTTTGAAAGAATACATTATTGAATGTGCTGACAAATTTTATGGTTTAACCTCTAAAGAATGCCGCCGCGTTGCCTACCAGATGGCAAAAATAAATAATATAAAGATCCCTCAATCATGGCATAAGGAAGGTATTGCGGGTAAGGACTGGCTGAAGGGTTTTAGAAAGAGACATACAGATTTGTCGATAAAAAAACCAGAAGCTTGTTCATTGGCAAGAGCCACATCTTTTAACAAAGAAAATGTTCAAAAATTCTTTGCAAAACTTAAAGAAGTTATGTGCCGTCATCCATCTTTTGGAAATGGAAGCCGACTATATAACCTGGATGAAACTTCAACTACGACCGTACAACGCCCACAAAAAGTCTTGGCTCCCAAAGGACGTAGTTCATGTAAGGTTACAAGTGGTGAGCGCGGTGTGCTGGTTACTACATGTTGCATTATTAATGCAATTGGACAATCTTTGCCACCAGTCATGGTGTTCCCGCGAAAAAATTTTAAGCAACATATGCTCAATGGGGCACCTCCAGGGTCTCTCGGTCTAGCAACACCTAGTGGCTGGATGAACGGAGATCTTTTCGTACAAGTGATGCAACATTTCATTAAGTTTACATGCGCTTCAAAAGAGAACCCTGCATTGCTCATCATGGACAATCATGAAAGCCATCTATCTATAGAGGCTCTGGACCTAGCAAAAGCCTCTGGCGTCACAGTTTTAACACTTCATCCTCACACAACGGCCAAAATGCAGCCTTTAGATGTTGGCTTACTTGCCCCTTTTAAATCTTACTATAACTCAGCTGTAGATTCTTGGTTAATGCGACATCCAGGACATACTTTTAGCATATATGATATTGCGGAATGCGTTGGAATAGCATATATGAAGTCTATGACTCCAATAAATATAGTGAATGCGTTTAAAAAATGTGGCATATTCCCTTTAGATGAGAACATTTTCACCGAAATTGACTTTTTACCGAGCAAAGTTATGAATCGACCAACTCCGGAGGAGCTCGAAATTGCTGATGATGAAATGGTTAACCATATCGACTGTGAATCTCCTTCTATCTTGAGTTTCTTGGCACTAGATGACAGTCGAAATACCACACAACAGGTAACTATAGTAATAAGAGACATTCAGGCGCAACTGTCTAATATAAAGGAATGCGAGCCAAGTACGTCTGCGGTAAACACCAGTTCAGTCACAGTAGTACAACAGTCCCCAAGTAAATTTATATCGCCTAAAGTATTTCGACCACCATTAAAGGCTGGTCCTCGCAAAGGTAATCGCCAAAGACGACGTGGGAAGAGTATGATAGCTACTGATACACCCGAAAAAAATGCATTAGCTGAAATAAAGCAAAAGAAAAACATCAAGGTTATTAAAACTGTAAAAACTGATTTATTTAAGATTAATAAACAAACAAATATTGATACTGATTCATCCGATGAAGAACAAATAGATTTTCAGGCCAGTGGGTCTTCGTCTGGAGCAGAACATTTTGGAAGTGAATTGGAGGACGAACAAATAATTTTAGATGATAAATTTCTTCCACTTAAAAGAAATCCCCGCCCAGGAGATTATGTGATTATTGTGCTACAATCTAAAAAATCTAACGTCCACTATGTTGCAAAGGTTTTGGAACGATTGGAAGACGAAGAATGTGACTATTTTGTTTCTTACCTGAAATTGAAATGCAAATGGAATCAAAAATTTTCAGAGCCGCTGGAACCTGATACAGCTGGAGTTAATTTAAAAGATATAAAATATATCCTACCTTCTCCTAAAATAGAAGGATCCAACAGACGACATTTAAATTTTCTGTGGACATGTCATTGCTTAATTTACGTTATTGATTTAATTTTATCTGTAACGGTTTTTTATATAGTTCTTAAGTGTTGATTTTTAACGTATTGTGCTTTGATCTTTTCATAAGTGCCATAGTTTTAATGTTACCTATTTTTCACGAACAAATGTGATATTGTAATCACGTGACTGATGATAATTATAATTAAGACTAAGTTTAATGATCTCATATGATTAGATCGCTTTTATAAAACAAAGACTGCCATATTTTTAATCTGAAGCTAAGTTTGTTGTTATCTATATTTAAAACGTGCTCAAATTAAAGAAATTGTTATATTTTGTTACATTTTTTGAATATGTAAGTTTTTGCAAAGTATATTTTATAATAAATGACCTAAATAATAACACAAACATCTTTAATTCAAGTTTCTAAGTTTCAATATCTAGCTTATGGTTCACTGTAAGCTACCCTGGTTCATTGAGTGCCACCCCCCGGTTCATTGTGTATTATGAGATGTACACAGTGAGCCATTTCTCATATTTAAAAAAAGTATATATAAATAAATAATGACATAAAATATACCACAATGTGGCACTAAGTTTGGAAGTTTATTAAATTACCTAGCTTTTGGTATGATTAGTGTGTTATAGGTCACTATAGAAGTGGAGTAATGACTGGTCAAACTTTTAGTGGTTCATTGTTGCCACACCCACCCTACTTACTACAATTTGCAAGCTTTCTTCTTTTATCTCATGTGTGAAATCGGAGGAAGTCTCAAGTGCATGACTGTGCTGGGAAGTAGTTGGTTGTGCTAGCTTTGAAAATAGATCCCTCTCAGCATTTTTTAAAGATATTGCATTCTAAAATAATCAAACATACATTTTATCACAAATAGGCTGTAACTTCAGTTACAAAATACGAGTAAAAATATAAAAACAACAGTTTAGAATCATCTTCAGGCCATCAAAACATTCAACACTTACCACAATTTGCAATTTTTCTTCATTATCTTGCACTTCACGTATCATGTTTATAATTTTTAAAGAACTTGAACTCATTTTGTCAGTTCTTAAATACAATATTGCGAGTATTTGCGAGAAAAAGTAAAATAAAACCGCCAACGAAGAAAAATACTTCTGTCACTAACGTCAAACTAACTTATGACAGTGACACTTACTTACGAGAATGTTACCAGGTAAAACTAATTAAGTCCAAGTGAATTTTTACCTGCCGAGTTTTACAAATATTTTGAATTTAGTGATTTTTGCTTCTTGGAATTACGTAAAGTAATGCACCTATGGATATAAAGACTTTTTCCTGGGAAAGTTGTTCACATTTTAATGTACTTAGTGTAAAAAAACGTCTTTCCTATTTTTTGCACTTAGTGAGTTTTTCCTGTCACCCGACGATTGTCTGAAAAGGTATATATTTATTTTAATTAAATCGATTTGATCAGAATTTTCTCAGTACTAGTCACATTGGTTTGGCAGCTGTCATTCTAATCAAGCTGGATTTTATGGACTATAAATTAATGAGAAAAAATAAAAAGTGTCAAATGTACAATAGTATTTATGATTATTGAATGTATTCAATAATAAAATGTATCTATTTATAAACTGATTCTATTTTACACTATACATATTCCCACGTACTCGGGTGAAAGGAACATGAAGATATACATATTTAAGTGTAGTGCTGTTTAAGTTTTGCAAATTAAGTAACATATTTATGTATTTATTTCTAAAATTATCAATGTTTTTAGGGTTCCGAATTAGTGGTGGGATATTATTCTAGCACTTAGTAGCAGCATATCGGAAGCTACCTTGGAAAGCTGTTGTCTTGTGTTGTGGAATACGTAGGGTACAGGCTGATTTGGGTGAATGCCACAGTGCCCGCTCGCATGTTTGCGATCTCCCTCTGGAATGCGGGGCACTTAACATTGTTTGCGGGATGCTGCCCGCCGCAGTTTACGTAGGTCGGGGGGTCCGACCGCGGACGCGGGCAGTCCCGGGCCGTATGCTCCTCGCCGCATCTCACGCAGGCGAGCGGGCGGTAGCAGTGGTACTATTGGCCTGAGGGGTTTAGCGCTAGCGGTGTTTATGGAACAGAAATTGATGTCTTCCGTTCCCACGCGCTGAATATTGTACTTGGGACAGCGACTTCGAACGACACCTGGTTCGCCGCAACCGTAACATGAAAATGTTGGCTTCACAGTTTCATCCGGTTTCTACTGGCTCGGGTTGGTCTTCCCTGTAGGTTTCTGCTGTTCAACTTTCTGACGTTTTCTACAGACATCCATAGTGTGTCCTGGGAGTTTGCAGTAATGGCATCTAGTTTTCGCCTTAGGAATGCTTACTGTTGTTTTAGACATCTGTTTATCTTCAGATTTCTCTCTCAAATTATGGTCAATCTCTAGCCTTTTCTAATAAATCATCGAAATTATTATAGCTTCTCTAGATACTTTTTCTCTGATTTCAAAACGTATTTGACTGTATACTAAATCTAGCTCCTGCTGTTCTGTATGACCTAGTGCAGGAAATTCAGCCATAAGGGCACGTTTTTCTGCTATAATATATTTGCGTTAGTGTATCCCTCTTTTGCTTTCTTTCCACTATCTCTTGGTATATTTAAACGCCATATTCTTAGGTGCAAATGCGTACCGCAAGCGTTCCTCAAACCGTCTTCAAGTTTTTACCTGGTTCTTAATGCCTCGCCACCAAGTAGCAGCATCATATGTTAAAATTAATGGCAGCCCTGTTAATGCGTCTTCGGGTTCTATAAGCTCTACCTTCTTGAACATACACACCGCTGCTAAGAAAGATCGACCTCAGAAACACTCTTATTGCCACTAAATTTCACTGGATACTTTACCATAAAACTCTTGTGCTTTGACCCTTTTTTATGGGGGTAAATGCAGTCGCACTTCCCCTCCGCCATAGGGATGATGGAAGGGGGTATGTGGAGCTCTATCCCATAAAACCCCCCGTGAGCAGTCCTCCGCCAAAGTGGGACAAGATACCGTCGCGATAGCATTCACCATCTTGCTCCGGCTTGTGCTTTGACCTTGAAGCAACTGCTGCCAACAGTTGTTGTAACTGTTCAGACGACATAGTTATTGATGATGAAGTTGAAGCGGAACCATATTATCATCTATTGTGTCTTTTTTCTTCCCTTTCTGCGGTTTGTGAAGAAAGAAGAAAAAATAAAGAAAATTTTATTTCCACACAGAGCCGGTAAGGATACTTAAACTAAGAATTATATGAAATAAATAAACAATCGTATTATTAAGCCCTACAATGCAACTGTGCGAAAAATGGTCGCCACTCAGCCTAATGCTGATTTGTCGCCTTTATGGCAACCCAACCAGCGCTGATACTCTGTGGCAACCATATTGACGTGTGGCGTCTTCCTGTGCTGTACTATAAACTTCTGTGTTCGTACTGTTGGTCTAGGTCTCAGGTTTCTCTTTAGAGGATCCACGATGGGCGCCAAATTGTAATGCGGCTTTCAATGTAAATAATACTCCGGGATAATACAATACTTGAGACCTATATTTAAACTAACACACGACACAGTAAAATATTATAAAAGAAATAAATGAGGGTAGCAAAAAAAACTAGCCTAACATTTAAGCTAATAGGCCAGTACACGCTAAGCGTTAAAACAAAAGAAGTTATATGCTAATCATTTATACAAAACAAAAAAAAATAGTCCGGCTCAGGGTCAGGATTGGTTTTCCTATTAATTTATTGAATAGGAACAACTTATGCATACCAGCTTTACATGATTTATAAAGAACATAGCTTAATATTAAGATTATAATTACAATGGTTATACTAGAATACTAATGTCCGTATTGGACGATATGTGGTTTATCAATTATTTCGTTTAATTCCTTTAGCATTTCAGGATTGTCATATGCAATAGAGTCTAAGTTTACGTTTTTTAGGTTTACAGTAAATTTGGTGCAACATTGTTGAAACTTAATTCATTACAACATGAATCATCTAATATGTTACAGGTTTTAGTAGAATATGAGAATTACCGTGGGAAACAAGATGTGTGTCTTTACAATATGCGACACAAACTTGAGGTAACTCTTGTATGCCACTACCGCTTATATCTAATTCAGTGAGTTCAGTTGAATTACATTCTATGTTCAATTTAGATTTTTCAGATATTACAAATAACCATTTACTGTTTTGCAAGGGTTGCCAAACATTGACATGCCCATGGAAAAACTTGGTTTCAAATATTTCGGGAATCGAGGTAAGTATTTTATTCATTATATCTGTTTCACAGGAAGGTGTTGCAGTTGAAGAGTATGATATGGATAGATCGCACAGATAATGGTTTTTGTTTATCGATTTTCAATTTTCTAACTTATCTAATTTACAGTACGTTAATTTATCTTTGCTTATTCCAATATATTTGGAGGACGGAATAATGGTGGAGCAGGAGTCAGGATTATTAATGTCATGAGGAATTGGGCAAGGTAAGTTATGGTATAGTAGGAAATTTTCAGGTTTTACATACAGGGATGATAACGCTTAGATGACTACCAGGGCCATTTGTTAAGGGTGTGACGAACTCTTGGGCCACTGCGGAGTTACTTTAATAAAATAGAGTTGATATTAATAATAAGACTTATAATTAATTTAATTAGTTTCTTAACTTTACTCTAGATAACGCTAATATTTACAGTTTTGTTTCAAAGATTGTTTTCGACTTCTGCCGGTTTTACTCCATCATAGTGATGCTGTACATGGCGTCTGTTTATGAGTAAGGTCAGGGTATTCCTTTCATTGATTTTTACAACTTTATAGGGTCCCTTCCAGACCGGTGAGAGGGCTTTACGTAGTCGTACATGGTTTTTGACGTATACGTAATCACCAACTTTATATTGGCGAGGGCGTGAACGTATGTCGTAGTATTCCTTGGATTTTTTGATGTTTTCTATGGCTTTTTCTCGTGAAAGCTTTAGTCGGTGATGGAAGGATTTAAGGTACTCTGGGTATGTTAGGTCTTGTAGTTTATAGACAGAGTCAGGGATAAAAGGTTTATGGCCAAAAAGGAGTTCGTAGGGTGTAAAGTTAGTGGTGGAGTGAACTGAGCTGTTATAGGCTAGCATTGCATTATAAACATATTTATGCCAATTTTTATGGCTTTCTTTCTCGTAAGATTTGAGGTCAGCAGGTCATCTTGTGGGGTTAGAATGAATTTAACCTTTGTGAGACCCGCTTCTGGAAGAAGGCCTACGAGTCTAAGCTTATTCTTTCGAAGGGCTTGGTTGAAGTAGTAGTTGTTTGCATTAGTGATTTATTAGTCTGTCTAAGAGCTTTGTTGCTCTGACATTGTGAACAATTTTTCAGATAAGTCTCAATGTCCGAGCGCTTGTGTTGCCAGAAGTATCTTTCCTTTATCCGGTTGAACATTCTTGTTGATCCTAGATGTCCGACGATTGGAATGTCATGATTTTCTCGGAGAATTTTAGGTATTTCTGAGGGTGATAGATGTGGATTGGTATTTGAGTAATAGGTCTGTTTTGAGGTTAAGTAGACTTTTGTAAATGTCTTCATAAGAGCAATCATGGTAGACTTTTGTGAATAAGAGATATATATATGGTTTTAAAAAAAAGGACACTTTGATTGGGTTAGTAATGTATTAGATTTAGAAACATAGATTTAGAACTTTAGATAACTGGTAGTATGGGCGTGCAAAAGTGCTGATGATGCACTTTTGCAGAGTAGATGGGCTTTAGCTGACATCAGCAAGTATTTATGATGTTTAAGGAATTTGGGGAACTTTGGGAAATCGCAGACCGCAGAGTCGAACTGAGCCAGCTTTTTTTTTTAATGGCCTCTTGCAGAAACCCTGTGGGGTTCTGTCTGCGTAACCGGACAATATCTAAGGCGAGGCAGTTTGATGCCTCCAGCCAGAGCATATTTTATATAAAAAAAAAAATACATCCGAATTGATAACCTCCTCCTTTTTGGAAGTCGGTTAAAAATATTACAAACTAAGCAACAACGCTAGGGGCGTCCCCTGCGAGACACATGCCTCGGCTTAGGGCGTTACTGCCCCCAGCTGATATGATCCAGTTTCCTTATTATTAAGGGACGAATTTAAAGCTACTGGCTCGGCGCGGGCCGGCACGAGCAAGGGTCGGGGTGGATATGAGGAGACATTTCGCGACGTCTATAACGAGGTAGTCGAGCGCGTCGGAGTGTGCTTGTTAATTTGTTCGCTACAGTGATCCTATCCATCGGGTCTAAGGAGAGCGTGACGTGGTCGGCGGTTTTTATGGGTCTGAGAAGGCTTGTTATCAGCGGAAGAGACAACTTAGGGATTCGGATGATTAGTGGCAGATGCTAAGTATCTCTTCGATGCCCTTTTCATGAACTGCATAACGGTGGGCACTCTGAGGTCGAGGTGGAGTTGAAGGTTCCTAATGAACCATGGGGTGCCTGTCGCTTTACCAAGGAATCGATTTTGCAAGGTTTGCATCCTATGGATTTTGTAATACTTACCGTGTGCGAACGCGACGCTAGCATACGTCATAATGGGTCTAATGCACGTAGTGTAGAGCCTAATCTTAAGGTTAAGGCGACAACAAACGCTGGCGACCTTAGAGGATGCGCTTCCCTTCCCCGCGACCCCGCAACCTCACGCACGTAATTTCGTAGGGTGACCATGATACGTTTCAGATAATAAGGACCATATTTTGATAAAAAAATAAGTTTGTTATAATTATTATACTTAAACAACGTAAGGTCATTTTTGTGTTGTGTGTAGACCACAATAGATTTTCTATGGTGTCTCCTTACTGTAGTTCAAGGCTTCAAAATAACTTAGTTAAATATTTACATAAGTAATTCATGTTCAAAAATGAATGGGAAATACTAATAAAATATAACACTGACGGTAAAATACATTATAATTATAACAGAAGATTACAAAGTCATAAAATAAATATAACACAACGTTTATTAATTAAAAAGTGTAAATTATTTTTATTATTATGAATCTTAAACTCCTCAAAATTAAGTACTTTTACATTTTTACATTTTTTTGATGATCAAAAAGTTTTTCATTGTTATTTGCTTGTCTATTGTCTTCCACCGTTATTGCTGGTATTTTTGTTCGTTTTATTTTCTTTTCTTTTTCTTCTTCCTGTTTCCTTTTGCGTCTCTGTATAGCACTAAGTATATATGAAGGGTCCCTAATTATCTTACTTGTATGTCTTGGATCGACCAGTTCGGGAAGCATGCAATCTGTGTAAAATTGAACCAACATATTTTTTATTTTAGTGTCCCAAAATATGTCATCCTTGTAAATTAATTCTATTTTCATAGGAAAATTTTCCGCAGACCAAATACCAAGCATACATTTAGATTTTCCTGTAATATGCAGCTGTATTTGGTACCACCAATTGTGTTCTCTGTTAATTATGTAATGACCGTTAAGGAGCTTTTTATAGAACAATATTTTTTTTCATGGATAGCTTTGTCCAATCCTAGTTTATAAGCTGTGATTGGACATTTTATTTCAACAATCGTATTTTCATCAATAATACCGTCTGGTGATGCGCCAAGAAATGGTATTTCTTTATCAAGAAAAAGTCCACACGGTTCTATTGTAATATTTTATTGTCTTGACAACTGTTCTTTAGCAATGTTTTCATTCTCTTGTCCATCTTTTATAGATGACATGTCCTATTGACCCTTTATATAAGAGGTCTTTAACTAAATTAGAGCAAATCACGTCATTGCGTCTTTTTTAACACGTCCAAGGTTTGAAGCAGTCAAAATTCGTCTTCTTAGCCACTCGCTAGAACCACTTTGTAATACAGTATTCCTTTCTATTTCTTTGCGTTGCTTCGCCGTTTCCGCCAAATTATTTAAAAGTTTTTTTTTTGTTCTGCCATATCATCACTCATATCCGGCCTTGAAAATTGCTCTCCGAATTTTTTATACTTTCAGCGTTGTGGTCACACAGCCTTTTGATATCGTATCCTGTGATATTTTTTTGCTAATTCTAAGCGTTTTCGTTTCCGTAATTCCATCTTTTTTAATTCACCTTTCGAACTTCTACCCATGTTTGATTTTTTCAATAATGATAGAGGTTTATAGGTATTGAACGATAAACCTGCCGCATTACAACGCATATAGTATTGGTACTTTTGGGAAAAGTTTACCCGCTTACCCCCTACAAACTTTGTAACAATACTGTGGTAACGCTCTACAATGTTGCTGTCAACATCTTCAATCAAGCTTCTTGAGTGAGCAGCTATATGTGTTAGTATAAACTTTATTCTATGCCACAAACTGTTGGTATAAATGTTCAAATTCAACAAATATTTTTATTTCAAATCATATTACGGACACTTATGAAAAGTCAAAACTAGGTGCACGGTTCCAAGGCGTTGATCTTATGGAGAAGAGCCGGCAAGAAACTCCATAGACACTCTTTTTAAAATAAATTGGTTTAACAATAAATAAGGTAATACGAGAATAATGTAGGATAATGAGCAGACTAAGAAAGGAAAGTAAACTTATATAGCCTTTTAAAATGATTGCCAAGGCAGTTAGGAGCCAACCAGTCCCGACAGATAGCACCCGTTCACGAGCATGACGCGCACATCAGCCTCGCTTAGCTCAACCATTTTGTAGGGAACTCGACGACCCGATGTACGACGCCACCATCAGCAGGACATTTTAGCGAGCATGACAAACTCGTAATGTCTTTATCTATGTTCTCATCAGCGCCTACCTTCGAACAAAATAAGGCTTGCAAGTAGAATGGATCCCAAAGGCATGTTCTGCGGCCAACATAATATCATTGTGTAAATTAGAAACATTGCCTGAATTTTTATAATTTCTTGTGGCTGTTATGATCACCTTTGTTATTGACAGTATTCTTTGTTTAGTTATATATTTTCTGTATTTAATTAAATATTTGGTGTCGGTAGTAAGAGCCTGTAGTTTATTACAAACATTTCTCAAAAGGTGGTTGCGACATTAGATTTTTTCTATGGTAATGTTTTCATATGGCCTTGACTGTAGTAATTTTGAATAGGTGTTTGCATCACCGTCTGATATTAATCTTGCGTATATTAAATTATGCATTTCGATGCTATTTTTAAACCCTTCTACCAAAATTGTAGATTCCATTCCAGTTGAAGGACCTGAAAATAATGTTGTATATTATATCATCAATTTTTTTTGTCTACATCATAGTTTTATATTTACCAGAATAATTTTTATCGCACTCGTGCTCTTTAGGTGTGACATTTTTCTTCACTGCTTGGGCGCATATGCAGCAATATTTGTTTTTCACAGCCTTAAAAAGAATGGTCTAATGGAATTTTGCCTGAAATGCAATCTGGTTTCCGAAGAAATCGGGGTACCACTACAGCTATTCTTGATGTTACGGACAATATTCTAGCAGCACAGGATGATGGAAGAGGTACTCTGCTGGATCTATTGGACTTCTCTCGGGCATTTGATTCATGGAATATTCCTTTACTTGTCTCTAAGTTAACGTATTATGGTTTTGATACAAATACTACGAAATGGTTCGATTCTTATCTTACCAACCGAGCACAATACGTTGAAACTCGCAACTCAGACGGGTCTTCCTCACAATCTACACATTCAGCAGTAAAAAGAGGCGTGCCTCAAGGGTCCGTATTGGGCCCTTTGCTATTTATTTTATATAGCGCAGATATAGTGCGGGTCATCAAACATTGTAAATATCACATATATGCGGATGATATCCAAACATATATCTCCTTTAAAGCTAGTGAGACCGAAGAAGCCATGAAGAAACAAAACTAAGACTTAAGTAATATTTTCAACTGGGCCTGTGCGAACACATTAGTGTTAAATGCCAGTAAGACCAAATATTTGGTTTTAGGCTCAAAAGACCAAATAAGTCAAATCCTTAATAAAAATCCCCAGGTATTTGTAGATGGAATATCTATTGAATATGTACCGGAAGCCAGAAACTTGGGATTAATAATGGATGAGGGGCTAAGGTTTGAGCGTCATATAACGGAGGTCGTTAGAAATTGTTTTTATAGACTCAAAATATTATATAAGTTGCGTAGCTACTTGAGCCTTGAACTCCGTGTTCAATTAGTTGACTCGTTAGTCTTGTCTAGATTCAATTACCTGGATGCGGCCTACGGACCTAGACTTCTGGCTAAAACGTCTAACCTCATTCAAAGAGTGCAGAATGCATGCGCTCGATTCTGTTACAATATTCCCCCAAGGAGTCATGTTACTCCGTATCTTAATAAGGGGAATATTCTAAAAATGAAATACAGAAGAGAGTTGCATCTGGCATCTTTATTGTTTGGAGTTATGCTTACCGGGAAACCAAGGTACTTATATAGAAAGCTTGAGTGGTTAAATAGTTACAGTGTTTACCCTACAAGAGCATCAGCCTGTACCCTACGCATTCCACAACATAAGACAACAGCTTTCCGAGGTAGCTTCCGATATGCTGCTACTAAGTGCTGGAATAATATTCCACCACCAATTCGGAGCCTTAAGAACATTGAAAATTTTAAATATAAATACAAAAATATGTTACATAACTTGCAAAAATTAGACAGCACTTAAATATATACGTCTTCCTATTCCATTTTTACCTGCATACGGCCTATAAGTACCTAGTAGGCCTATAAGTCTGCCTTACGGCCCTAGGACTACAAGAACCAGATTGCCTAGGATGAAAAATCTTGAAGGATTAACGTAAGACTGGGAAAAGGAAAGTTACAACTATAGGGAAGCAACACAAGAGCGGTTCAAGTGTACTCACAGTATCATTTCTTGGTATTTCTGAATCAGCATCGAAGTCTGGATGCACCGGCTGCAGCTTACCGTGGTTCTGGATACTCGATGAAGGCTTACGAGCTCAGGCAGCGGCTATGCGGAGCCGACTGGATCGATATTAGAGTCCTTTTACGCGCCGCGCACTGCTTCGAGTATCATACCGACTGCGCCAATTACGGAGGCTACAGGCGGAGTATTCAATTTTATTATAATTAATTTAATTAAAGAGAAATTACATTTATTGATTATAACTAAGATTATGACTACGTTCGAGGTTGGAACCGAAGTGACCGAATTCGATGCCCTGGAAATGGTGGCGCGATCGTTGTCACGTTGCGCGAAGTCAGCATCTCGTGGCCTGTCCTCGCGCCCATGGCTGATGCAATATGTTATTATGTGAAAATGAGGTTAACGCATCGTCAGCGATCCTCCTGTAGTACCGTGGTATAACATGTACGTAATTAAATAAGTAATAATAAAAAGACTATAATAATTTACATACTTTTTATACAAGTAAAAAAAGGTGAAAGAGACATTTGAAAACTTTTTTTTTTTAATTGATTTAACTGCTACATATGACAGTGCTACATCTCTTGATATATAAGCACGAATAATATTGCACATATTACGGGTAATAGTATTTTTCCATCAAGAGAAAAGTATAAACGTTTAATCTGGAAAAGAAAATCTAATATATAAAATTCTCGTGTCACAGTTTTCGTTGCCATACTCCTCCGAAACGGCTTGACCGATTTTGATGAAATTTTTTGTGCTTATCCGGTATCTATGAGAATCGGCCAACATCTATTTTTCATCCCCCTAAATGTTAGGGGTAGTCCACCCCTAAATTTTTTATTTATATGGCAAAACAACGTTTGCGGGCACAGCTAGTTTATTATAATTATCTGTATGATTATATAGTTATTATGATGAACATTTTATCAAATATGATAACTTCAATATTGTCAGATAGAGCAACTGTATTAGATCTTTCATGTATTTATACGTAAGAATATAGTTTATTAAAACTTACAATTTTATTTTTATATTTTTCGTCTTTCAACTTTTTATTGAATTTATTAACCGATAGATAAATATTATAACGATTACAGCACTCAATGATTTCAGAATGGAATCCATATAATGACGTTAGTTAATAATTATAGATATAATAATGATAAAAAAAAACTTACCTTTGGATACAGCATTTTTTGTTGATGATGAACTAGATCTAGCTGCTAATATATTCATTTCAGCTTCTGTTTCCGATTTATTACTATGATGATGTTGAAATGGATTATCAGCAATTGTTGCTAATGTACTATCTTCATGTGATCTTTCCATATGCATATTTATATCATATGATGAGTTGAGACATTTCTTTTTAGGTTTATTAGTTTCTTCACTATTTTTTTGTTACCTGTTTGGGCTTTTTAATTTCTTAGGTAATACTGGAACGAAAAAATATTTAATATTTGAAATAAAATGACAGTAGCATAACTTAATTAATTGTATAAAAAATAACGATTAAAAATAAATTTATATCAATTTAATATCCCTTGTCAAAAAATTTCATTAGTAAAAAAATTATTATAAATTAATCAACAATATTTACATTTTAAATAATAAATATTACCTGCAATTTCAGTGGGTTCGTCGGTTAACTCTGAAGCTGTTTGGTTAAATATATTATCTATTTTTGATCGATCCTTTGATAATGCTCTTAACTTGAAAGTTTTTTCAACAGCAGCTACTTTTGCTTTAGCAGACTGCTCATTATCAGTAGAGAAAGCATAGGATTCTTTTTCCAATCTTATTAATTTTTCCTATGCCTCTTCCATTGTGTCTGATAACATTAATTGTAATTATGAATTACTTTCTTATCATTATGACAATAAAGTCAAAGTCAAAGGTTTTTATTTCATATAAACCATACAAAGGCACTTATGAAAAGTCAGAATTTACGTGCACGATTCCAAAAAGTCGCTTCCTATCAAAAAATCAAAAATATCTTTATTCTAATTAGACCATAGAAATGGTACTTTTTGAACGTCATACATAACAATAAGACAGTCCCCTAAAACGCCCACCCTTCACCGCTTCCTAGTGCTTCACTGGAGAGAAGAAGCGGCGCAACAAACTCCCCAGCTACACGTCTCTGCCTGTCAAGTTACAAATTAAACAACAAAAATATATTTAAATATACATTTCAGCTGGCACATCATAATACAGAAAAAAATAATTAACTACTATTTACCTCATTGAATTTTACTAAGCAATATCTCAATTATAATTTAGTTTAGGGCCTTCCGTTTAAATTTAATTAAATCGGTCGTTATATAAATAATGGTGTGCCCGCCTCCGAACCATGCGTCACGAATTAGAACCCGAGCCTGATGAATAAGACAAGAAATAAATAAATTATAAGTTAAAAAAAGCAGACTATCACTGGTGAGCAGGACGACCAGTCACCACAAGCAGCACCCGTTCACGAGATTGACGCAAAGATCAGCCATCACCCTCCTCGCCATTTTTGAGGGAAGTGAGCGACCCGACCCCCGACGCCACCGCGAGCAATGACATCTAAGGGAGCATGACGACCCTGCCACCAAGAGAAAGACTGAGAAATAAAAACATAACATAATCTAGTCGCCGAGGTCACTAATTCGCTACAATATTAGAATATAATATCAAATTTGATATACGAGAAAAAGTATAAAAATATAATTTTTATGAACATGTCACAAAATAAATTTGATCTTAAAATATGATTACATATTATCAGATGTCTTGAAATGAATGAAATAACAAAAAATACAATCACTAATAAATTCAAATATCTAGAATCATCTTGTGTTAACACAGCGACCAACTATTTTTATCATCCAAATATTCCTTTATTGTATAATACGCCTTTTGCATAAGGTTAGTCTTGTTTTTTGTCTTAAAAGAAGTAAAGGGTAACTCTAATATACAAGGTGGCTGAAGGCGGCGGGTTATCAACAGGTGGCAGCAATTCGGAAGTATAATGAAAATCCAAATAGGTAGGTAATTATAATAACTATATTGAAAACGAAGAACGGCACAACAGTAACTTAGAGGAGCGTGAAGTGCGCGCGGGGCCCGTATTTAGGCAACAACTGAGAAAACTTTGCAACGAACGTTCGCGGCGGTGGTACCGCGTCCCGCGCGTGCCCTCGTTCCCCTCACGCTCCCTGCACATCAAGGACACACACACACCACAATAGAAAACAAGTAAGTATAATATTAATCTATTATTTTGGTTTTCGCGTCGCTTACACCCTCCACCCCAGTGCTGTTAGCAGCACTCATCAGTCAAAGGAATCCGAGCGACGCGTGCGGCGGATCGAGTAAGTATTCCAGACTTCGTTTTTACTCTTATCATTCTGACTCGACCATCTTTTCCAGGGCATACTTCCTGAACTAAGCCTTTAGGCCACATGTTTCTAGGGCCATTCGGGTCGACAACGAACACTAAGTCACCGACTTGTAGCGGTCTCTGTTCTTTATTCCATTTCTTTCGTGGAAGTAGCTCGGGTAGGATCTCCCTCACCCATCTATTCCAAAAGAGGTCAGCTAGGCGCTGCGATATTCGCCATTGTTTCCTAAGGCATGGTTCCGAGTCATCAGTTTTTTGCAATGTGTGGTAAATTTGAAGCTTTTCCGATTAAAAAATGATTAGGTGTAAGTGTTTCTAAGCTGCCAGGCTCAACAGATACATGAGACAGTGGTCGACTATTTACAATGTTTTCAACTTCCATTAATAGCGTGTTAAAGGCTTCTTCTCGTGGAGCTCTCTCTTTCAGTACAATGTGTAACGACGTCTTCACACTGCGGATGAGGCGCTCCCATGCTCCACCCCAGTGAGGGCTCGCGGGCGGAATGAATGTCCACTTAGTGCCTTTATTCTCAGCTTCATTCTTTAAGACTTCTTCATCCAGCTCCTGTATAGACTTCT
Organism: Xylocampa areola; assembly: GCA_935421205.1. Classification (NCBI taxonomy): domain Eukaryota; kingdom Metazoa; phylum Arthropoda; class Insecta; order Lepidoptera; family Noctuidae; genus Xylocampa; species Xylocampa areola. The sequence goes on from OW285222.1 coordinate 10,453,978, forward strand.
TCAGTTCCACGTGTGCTCCTCTCAGGTTTGTCCCATTGTCTGACCACAAATGCTTGGGCCATCCACGTCTTGCGGCCATCCTTCGAAGGGCCATAATGAAAGAGTCCGTAGTTAGTGTAGCGATGGTTTCTATATGAATAGCCTTGACGGTGAGACAAGTGAATAGCACACCATATCTTCGTTCGTGTCGTCGCCCAACCGTGACTTCTATCTGGCCGAACAAGTCAACACCACATTGGGTAAAAGGACGTTGATGATGAGCCATTCTGGATTGAGGTAAGTCACCAATTCTAGGTATTTCAGGTTTAGATTTTTTTAATCTGCATAACATACATTTCGTAACCACGCTTTTAACCGTCGGTCGTAATCTAATTATCCAATACTTCTGTTTAAGTTCTTTGACCACAGTCTCCTGATTTCCATGAGCAAACTTGATATGGTAATGCTTGACAATCAATCGTGTTATATAATTATGACCGTCTAAGATTGCAGGTCTTTTCACTTCAGGTAGCACGTCGGCAGCTGCATCGATCCGGCCCCCAGCGCGCAGTATTCCACGATCATCGAGATATGGCGACAATGTGAGTAGTTTACTAGTGGTAGGTATTGCTTCAGAGTTTTTAAGCGTGTTAATCTCCTTACCGAACGATTGAGCTTGCGAGTATCTAAGAAGTAGACGCTCAGCTCGTTCCAATATATCTCCATTCAGAAGGCAGGTAAGTCTTTTGTATCCAAATTTAATATGTATGGCCTTTACTCCTTTCTCAATAAAGGTAAGTACTCGTAACGTCGATCTAAGTAGGCGTAGCCAAGAAGAAAACCTAGTCGGTTCTGGTACAGGTAAGTCTCCTTCTTCCATATTTATAACAGTTAGGCATTCTAATTTTCCATCTTTGTTTTCAGGTTCAACGACATCTAGCGGCCACTCATCACAATCTTTGTATAAAAATGCAGGTCCATATAGCCACTCGTTTTCCAATGCAGAACAGTCATAACATTCTCTCGTCGCAATGTCGGCGACGTTCAGTTTGGTAGGCACATAACGCCATTCATTTATTTGCGATAACTCATCAATTTCGCCGAGTCGATTCGCTACATAAACTTTATAATTACGTGCATTGTTTCTAATCCATTGCAGTACAGTGGTTGAATCGCTCCAAAATATACGGTGTTCGGCGGTCATCTTATGCTCTTTAGTAATCGTGTTCGCTAGTCTAGCCGCTAAGACGGTGGCTTGTAGTTCTAATCGTGGAACTGTAATCGGTTTGTTCCCCGCAACTCGACACTTGCTTGCTATGAATGCTACGCGCGTAATAAAATTGTTATCAATCCATCTCCAATACGCTACAGCACAGACTGCCTTCGTTGATGCGTCGCAAAATGTATGTAGCTGTAGGTTTTTATAACAATTTTTATGAATCACTTTACTGTTACTAGGTGCAAATGGCGTAGCACTGGTAGGGTCCGCTACGACCGCTACGACCGTAGCACTGGTAAGAGGGAGTGCGGGCGCGGGCGGAGGGCAGTTTCGGTTTTCCGTCTCGCTCACTCTTGTAGCTGCCGGGTAGTACCTTGGTAAGTTGACGTCACGCAGTGACTTTAGTAAACAAACCCATTTGACCCATTTAGTATAGATTTCATCGCTAACAGGGTGATCCCAGCCAACATTCAAATGCCATGTCTCTTGTAATAATATTTTTCCATTAATTGTGATAGGCGACAAGTATCCATATACATCGAAGATAGACATGACAACACGTAGCATCTCCCTTTTAGTAGGTATTTTATTTCCATTAATAATATCCTCCGAGAACTTTTTAAACGATACATCAAATCTCAAAGTATCGTCATCCGTATGCCAAATCAAACCAAGTATTCTTTCACCGGCATCATATTGCTGACCGATTTTAAATCTTACGGCTGCATCACCGAGCGTTTCTTTTGGCACGCTATTGAGCACAGATTCGCTATTGCTGTTCCAGTTGTGTATTTCGAAGCCTCCTTGTGAATGAATATTCATGACGTCTTTTATTAATTGAATCGCCGTTTGTTCGTCAGGTAAGCTGTCGATATAATCGTCCATATAGTGCTGTGTATGTATAGCGTCAGCGGCGGCTGGCATCGTCGACTGGAAGCGTTCGGCGTTCTTGTTTTTAATATATTGTGCAATAAAAGGTGAACAGTTTGCACCGAATATTAATGACGTCATCATATATGTTTTTAGCGGTTCTTTTAACATTTCAGGATTAAACTATTTAGTAGGGTTTCCTCTAAAAATGAATCGTAAGGCATTTCTATCTTCAGGGCGGATTTTAATCCTTAAAAACATATCCTTGATGTCTGCTGTTACGGCAATTTTATTTTCTCGAAACCGCAACATAATTCCAAAAAGTGACATAAGAAGATCAGGTCCCTTATATAGGTAGTCATTTAATGATAATCTTGATGTTCTAGCGGCGGCGTCGAACACCAAACGTAATTTCTTTTTGTTCGGGTTGTCAACCCCAAAATGAGGTAAGTACCAAGTTTTTGATGTACTTTCACAGTTTACTAATTCTTCCGCGTAATCATTTAATAATAAATGTTGGACACGTTCACGGTACCTCTGTGCATATTCTGCATTCCTTATCATTTTCTATTCTACACCTTTTAGCCGGGCCATAGCCGTAGGTAGTGAGTTGGGCATTACACAATTATTGTCCTTCCAAGGTAAGCCCACTTGCCACCTTCCGTCAATGAGTGTGGAGGTTTGTTCCAGGTGGTTCCAGGCGTGTAGATCCTCGGAATTCTGTCGTGGTTTAGTAGCACAGACTCCCATAGATTCAACAGATATGTAATGATGTACATCACCATGAAGGTCGCGAAGGTTGTAGTCATCATCATTTACAGCCGCGTCGTTCATAACGAAGAGCGTGGAGTACCTGTGTGCAGGCGGAGATACACACGGCACTCGGCCGTGTAGGCACCAGCCCATTGGCGTACGGGTGGCGCACGGCTCGTTTGGTTTACCTACTACAGTCTCGATAGGTAACATTAAGTGATAATTATCTTGTCCTATAAGGACTTCCGGTTTGAATGCTCCGATACACAGTTCACCTTTAAGTTCACGTAAGTAGTTATAGTTCTCACATTTCACTAAATTTAAGTTTTGTGTAGGTAAATTAAGTTCATTTACACTGCGCACACATATTTTATGTTTATCACCGAATTTGTTAGATACGGTTAAGTCCAATAGTTCAGCACTGCACAACAATGTATTATTGTCCCATGCACCTCGCACGCGCATCGAATGCGGGCGGCCGCGCAGCCCGGCGCGTTCCGCCAGCGACGCGCTCATCATCGATACAGTCGACCCGTCGTCGAGTAATGCATTTGTGGCGAATATACCTTTGGGTCCATGTACGTTTATGGGTACCACTTTTAGCATTATGCAACTATTGTTCGTATTATTTACGTGAGTAACTGTTTCTTGTGTTTCAGTATCGTTAGATAACGCTGGCGTTGTCGTGTTGTTGTTATTGATTCGTCGTGCGCTTGGTACGAAGTGCAGAAGACGGTGGTGAGGCTCCCCGCACCCGTCGACGTCACACACGGCGGCGGGACAAGTCTGCCTGTCGTGTTGAGATAGCAGACACTTATAGCACATACCTACTCGTTTAACAAATGACCACCGATCTTTGCGTAATGCCTTTTTGAACTTTTTACAGTCTGTTAGTTTATGTGTAGACTCACGACAGAAACGGCACTTTTGTTCACACTTTTCAGCTTGTAGTAAAACTGTTTGTTTACGACTGTTATTTTCACTATATTTACGTTTATTTTCGATATGAATGTTCATTAAATTAGCACTGCATGTAGATACTTTGATCGCCTCTTCGCTCAAAAAGTCCGATAGTATATCCAGCCTATACTTCTTGCGCTCGGTTATGAGTAGGTAGCTGTAGTCAGCCCACTTCGACAACAACACTGTAGGTAATTTAGAGAGCACTATGTTGACCACACTAACACCCTGTAGGTATTCCTCCTGTTGCAGTTCTCGCACAGAAGCAACGTAGCTTTTTATTTTTATTGAGAATGTTACTATATCCTTGTGATATTCTTGTGGTAAAGGATTCAACCTCTTTAGTTCACGTAATATTATTGATATGATTATATCCGGGTTACCAAATTGCAACTCCAATGTGGACATCACAATTTTTGGTGACGTTGTGCTAATCAGAAGAGCTGACACCGCTTCTTTAGCGGGGCCGCGGAGACATTTTCTCAAGCGCCACAAGTTCTCCTTTTCGCTATAGTTGCAGACACTTGTAGAGTCCTCGTAAGCATTCTTGAACGACAGCCACTCCATAGGGTCACCAGAGAATGGCGGAAGCTCTCTTGGTGTGCTTATGCGGCTGAGTAGGTTAGCGTTGTGACCAGTAGATGTAAAAATGGCGACCATGTCCCTCAGTGCGCTGGCCAATTGCTGAACTGGACCGTTAGTGCCGTCGTCTGCCGGCGGCGGGAACAGCGGGGCGTGGATTGTTCCATGGGTTGTATCTCCCTGTTTCTCCAGTTCTTCCTGACTGCGCTCGAGCCATTTTTCTATATCCTTGGCGTCACATTGGCTATTGGATTCCGACGAATGTGGACTGTATTTTGCTTCGACAGCTGCTAGGTCAGCAGCTAGCTTTTGGTCTATGAGTTCCATTTGTATACGGGCCTTTTCCTTAGAAGCTTCTAGTTCAAGCCTTTTCTTTTGTGCCAGCACCGCAGACGATGATGACTTGCGAGTTTTCAACGATGCAGATTTTTGAGACGCATGACGTAATGTAGGTATGTTTACAACTTCGGTACTCGTTTCAGGTCTTTGTAAATCATCATTTTCCATTTGTGTCTGCGGGTGAACTTCGTCCTTCAACTGTTTCCGGGAAGTACTGCGAGTGTTAACCATTTTCGTGTCCCGCGGCGGCGTGTGGAACATCGATAATCCGGCTCGAAGACCAATGAAGGCGGCGGGTTATCAACAGGTGGCAGCAATTCGGAAGTATAATGGAAATCCAAATAGGTAGGTAATTATAATAACTATATTGAAAACGAAGAACTGCACAACAGTAACTTAGAGGAGCGTGAAGTGCGCGCGGGGCCCGTATTTAGGCAACAACTGAGAAAACTTTGCAACGAACGTTCGCGGCGGTGGTACCGCGTCCCGCGCGTGCCCCTCGTTCCCCTCACGCTGCCTGCACATCAAGGACACACACACACCACAATAGAAAACAAGTAAGTATAATATTAATCTATTATTGTTGGTTTTCGCGTCGCTTACAGTGGCAGTTTATTGTAAATGCGGATACCAAGTCCCACAAATGAATCATGTACCTTGTGTAGCCTATGATATGGGACGCATAATTTATGCCTATTTCTCGTGTTGAGATTATGGACATCGCTTTTTTTAGTAAATAAATTCAAGTTTTGTCTGATATATATTATGTTGGCAAAAATAAACTGTGAAGTAACCAAGTGAGAATACCAATATCTTTAAAAAGATCTCTGAGTGAGACTCGAGCACCTAACTGATAAATTGCTCGAATGGCTCTTTTTTGTAGGAAAAAGACATTTTGAATATCTGCGGCCTTGCCCCACAACAGAATACCGTATGCCATGACGCTGTGAAAATAGCAAAAATATACTAAACGAGCAGTGTCTACATCAGTAAGTTGTCTAACTTTTCGGACAGCATAAGCAGCAGAGCTAAGCCTTCGCCCGAGAGAAGCGAAGCTATGAAGAAGAACCGGCAAGAAACTCCATGGTTACTCTTTTAAACAGTATATCTTTTACAATTTCTGTAAATACAATTTTGGGCGGGATGTAATAGGACTATGCCGAAGCATAGAGTCTTTGCTTCGGCATAGTCCTTGAGTCGCTTATAGATAAGCTTCTCGTAGATTTTACCGAGACCACTGAGGAGGCTGATAGGTTGGTGGGCTCGATTTGGATTTTCCTGGTTTAGGGATATCTATAACGGTGGCTTCTTTCCATGCCTGCGGGAAGATGTTGTGACTCATGGCGCCATTGAAGATGGCGGTCATTAGTATAATGAGAGAGGCGAGGAGAAGTTTGATAACTTTATTTGTGATGCCGTATAAGCCTGGGGCTTTCCGGGGTTTGATATACTTGATGACTCTTGCACTTCGACGGGAATGACGGGGGGCAGAGGGACATCAGGGTCCTCGAACGGTGGGAGTGAAGCTCGACGATCGACTTCCGCGTCAACCTTGAAGAGGTGCGCTTGGTCAATCGATTGGGTGCATTCATTCTCCGAGCTGCTAGGAATCGATGAGATTATACGCAATGCTTAACGCCGCCATATTATAAATAATATTAATTTATCTTCCTTTGCCGATATCTGGAAATTCTTTGGGACTCTAGGTATCGGCAAAACGCATAATTTAGACCTTCCGAATACAGTTGGATTAGATGATCTAAATCTTAATTTCACCACTGTGCCAACTTTGGATCGTCGAATCAAACTTCAGACTGTCAATTACATAAGGGTATTTCTATGATTTAGTGCAATTCTGACAGAAATGTGAGAAAACTTTCAATTCCTTGTTTTCAACTTTCACGAGAATTGGTATCAAGAACATAAACTATTTATGTAATTTATACAACATTATACGCATTACATAAGTAGATATTGATCGATGAAATTCTGTGCTGCTGATGGTAATGAAATTAGTCTAAGATAAATAAATAAAAAATGCTGGATTAGATGAAGTAAAAAAATCTCGTAAGTTTTACACAATCAGAGTTTATTCTTTAAAACATAACAAAAAAATATTCAGTCTCGTATTGCAAATAAAATAAGTTTGGTCATCTAATCAGTCATGTCATCTTAAGAAGCTACCAGTTGAATTAAATATAAAATTATAATTACATACTTAATGTAACGTAGTTATACATACTTATTCAAAATCACTAGAGTTATAGCAAGCTCTTGTTTCTGGTCGAAACATATTAAAAAACAGTAAAAAAATTTTTTCATTGCAGTTATGGCATGCCAGATAATCTATCTTAAGAATCCAAAAAAAAAATTTACAAAAAACAGTCTCAACCATGCTAAAAAACAACTTCTTAGTTCTACATTCCTAACAATGTCAATTCTTTGGGTTTGGTAAATTAAAAAATATTTTCATCATCAGAATCATCAAAAAATTAGGTAATGCGTGATTTTTTCTTTACAATTCTGACTTCTTCACTTATTTTTCCTCCACTGCTACTATCATCTGAATGGTAAAAAAAATTGTCTTCACTTTTCTATCCTTTTTGAGTATTTTTCTTACACTGTCACTTTCTAAAATATCATCAGGATTATTTTGTTCTTTTCCTTGTTCTTTTACCGTGACTTTTCCAGAAACAAACTTTTGAAAATCAAGTTGAAAATTGGTATCTGTTTTCTTCATTTCATTGCCAATAAAAGAATTGTTGGTCCAATGTACTTTTACGTCAGATAGTATTTTCGTCTTTTACTTCAGGTGAATTTGTTATTATTTTGGGCTCTATTTGACGAATTTTTCATATTTTGTGGTGCTTCAGTGGTTAATCTATTTAATTTTAATTTTTAAATGCACCTACCACGTTTTTGTTTCTGCATCACCCTATGACTGGTAGAGAATGCTTAAGGCATTAAGTCCGCCTTTGTACATACTGTGCATAAATAATAAATAAATAAATAAAATTCACTTTTTTTTTTTTTTTGATAAATTATACCGTTTCCCTGGGCCTTACACTAGGATTCCCTGTGTCGTGGGGTACAGTCAAATAATTGGAGTTTGTGGAAATAAAAAACGGATGGATCGGGCACTCCCCTGGAATTGCGTCCGACCTGCTGTCTCGCCCTGGATCCTCGTGCTCAGCTCGGGGTACCACGCCACGTGTCCGCGAGACGTCAGGGTCGGCAATTTTTATGTTGGGTTTCTATAGGAATGCTTCTTCCAATGAAACGAATCTCTTGGTATAACAACTAGAAGTGGTTTATTGTCGCTTTACAAATTTACTTTGAAATAGTTATAAAGGTTTTTATAATGTACTATGGTGGTGGTCAAGCGAGTCGCTGCCCTGCCCACCTGGCGTACATCTGTAGTGGCGGCAACAATAATATTAACCTTTTATGGAGCAAACAAGTTATTGGCATAGTTAAATAAACAAAAACTAGGCCAAATAATTTTTTAACTAACTAAATTTACAACAAAAATATTTTCCAGTAACGTTATACTGAGATTTCATTTTTAAGATACAAAAACACAATTATACAAAATAAGATATTGCGAAATTCGTATAAAAAAATACACAAAATTAGCCTCGGGCTTATAAACTATAATTAATTAGCTTTAAACAATAAATTTTTTTAGACTTAAATAGGAACTTCTGTGCGATCAACGATTAAAAGTAAATTAAATTAAATTATTGAGCCATGATAGACTATTTCGTATGAATTTCACGAAAACAGTTACGTTTTCCGTGAGACACATACTCGTATGCCATTTCCGACAACTAATAGCTGTCTCACCCGTTGTGTGGTTCGCACCGGGTCGGTGCAGGAACTGCACAACGGGTGCTTTATAACATTAGGTATATGGTGTGAGCCATCAGTACGGATATCCTTTTCGGGCCTTGGCACAACTGGTTGTTTAATTTTCACCGAATTAGTTGCCACTCTACTGACCATTTTTCCTTTTTGTAAGATTTTAAGAGATAACACTTTCTTTTCATTGAACATTTTGCAATGACGCCTATATACTAGCCAGCGATTGTTGAAGCAAATATATATTCTCTATATATATTCTCATATACCACTTCCTACTCTTACTGCCTGCACGATAAAAGAAACAAACATTCCCGCTAAGTCCACACCACCCATGTGCCGGTTATATTCTGATATTACCGTTGGACATTTGACATCTACTTTACGCTTAGAGGCCTTGCAATATCTTTTTACAAAAGTTTCCCTGTTATCTGCTGCATATGAACTAGCTAAAGTAACACATTTGTTATCCGCCCATTTAGTAAAAACAATCTTTTTATTGTTATCGACCATAACCTTATAGCTTTTTCTTCCTTTCTTTAGCAAGTTTTTGTCCGATATCATATAACATCATCTCAAACGATCTTTACGGATAATCTTCAACGACAGATGCCAAACTCACTTCTCAAATATGATATAAGTTCAAGAGAAGAGAACCAGTTGTCAAAAAAACAAAGTTGTCAGAGCTGGATTTTCAATAGTTTTCGACATACGCAGTACACATTTTTCTGTCAGTCCGAAATATTTGTTTTCAGTGTCCGTAAAACTCACGTCATCAAAAGTTGTTCCACCAGTATAAGGGAAAAGTCATAAACTATGCCAGATACTTCAGCTCTGGCTAAAAACTTAAACCCCCGCGGATGAGGCTTATTTTTCATGTACTGCCTTCCATTACAACCGGACAACTCCTGAATCAAGTTCAGGAGTTGTCCGTTTGTAGGGGCTAGGCTAGGAAGCTAATAATTGTAAATATAAGTAGGATCATTTGTTAAATAAATATATACACATAAGTCTGAAAGTTCTGAGAGTTAGCTTGAACAAGCGGTTTTCTTCAGAAAGACTACACAACCCTTCAAAGTGGTGACCCCCGACTCAGAGAAGAATCAAGACGCCTACCTTCTGAAAATAAGAAGAACCGTCAAGATCATCAGTATGTCGAAGGATCAAGCTGCAGACTGCGACGCACAAGAAAACCACAGCTGGCAAAAGCAACGTAGCCATGATCTCGCTGCCCGCCCGTCCACCACCGTTTTGGCGCCAAAATCCTCGGCTATGGTTCGCACAATTTGAAGCCGCCGTCGCTGCAAGCAAGATCAGCAAAGAACAAAAATTCAACCTCGTAATCGCCAACGTCAAGACATCGATATTGGGTGCAGATTTCCTACGAAGTCTCCAACAGAAGGATGATAACATACGGAAACCACTCGCCTTCTTCTCCAAAACGATGAGCGATACACAACGATACAGCGTGTACGATCTGTTATGAATTAATAAGTGTATTATAAAAATGCAACATAAGCGATAAACCCCGTCGCTTCCACGTTTATGCGAAGTTAATAAAAGCCGTAATGCACATGGTTTGTTAGTCAGTAAGTCAGTATAATTCAATTCGGCACATAGTATAGCTCCACTTTTCAAATACAGTTTTATATCCAGTCCTTGTGTGTAATTAAAGTTAATAAAAATTTGTAGCAGTAATAAAGTGTTTTTTTAAAAGGACCCACGGAGTGCCATCCTAACAAACTGGTGTCAGAAGTGGGATCCCAGGAAAAACCGTAGTACTGGGATCTATAGGTGTAGGCGTCGTGAATTTATTTCCACTGGTCTGCACCATTGCATTTGTTGGCTCCGTGGTCAAGAAGTCCTTTTGTAAAGTGGTCGACGATTAGCCTTGGGCTCCTCAAAAGCCTAAGCCCGCGCCGCTGCATTTTACGTAATCGACGATAAGCCTTGGGCTCCTGAAAAGCCTAAGCCCGCGTTGCTGTATCCTGTCCGTGATCGACGGTAAGCCTTCGCTGCTGCGAGTAAGCCCGCATCACCCTAGAACACCTCCTGCTGCCCTGTGGTCGACGGTTAGCCTCCACTCTAGAGTGTGAGCCCGCATCACAAAATCATTCATAGTGACTGCTCATCATCCATCATCAGCCACGTGTTGTATTCAGCGCACCACGTGTCGTCTTCAGCGCACCACGTGTCGTGAACTCAACGTGACGACGAGGATCCCTGTAATACGACTCTTTGAGTCGCCAGGCGCCCGCCGTTTCTGCATTACGTGTGACGTAATTCTACCAGAATGTTCGCGAATGCTGCTCTGCTAATGTGAGTTATATCAGTTTTATTCAAAGTGCTCTTAAGTCTACTCAGTGAAGTGAATTTTTCCCAAATTTTCCGAATTCTTCATTTGTAATTTTACTATACTGAACTCAATATTAGAATATATTTTTTTTATTTACAATTTTTGGTGCATATTTTTATTTATTTTCTGATGTTCTGTAGTGCTTTATTAAGATAACTACTTAATGCCTCTAAAAATAGAGAAATCTGAAGAAATTGCATCATCTTCTAGTAGTTCCTCCGAAGACAGTCTAGCATCAAAGCAAAAAGTTAAAATGGCTGACAAGGTTACTCTCTCTGTCCTAACAAAGTTTATTAAACTTTATAAAGGGAACCGCGAGGAATTGCCCGCGTTTTTAACGAATTGCGAAAATGCAATCGCCCTTGCAACTACAGAACAACAGAACGTCTTGTGCAAATATATCATCTCGCAATTGGAAGGTAAGGCTCAAATGAAATGTTGCTTAAAAAAATTTAATAGTTGGTCAGAGATTAAATTATTTCTTAAAACTACGTTTGGAGAGAAAAAACATTCTACTCATTTATTAGTTGATTTACAACAATGTAAGCAATTGCCTTCCGAAGACGTGATGCAGTTTTCCATACGCATAGAATCGTGTTTAACAAGACTTCAATCCGACATTCATTATAGCTGCGAAAATGATAAAGAACTTTTAGGTCGAATAGCCGCAATGGAGGATTTAGCCCTTAATGGGTTCTTGTTAGGGTTGAACTCAAATTTTTGCCTCATTGTGCGGTGTAGAAACCCCAAGACTTTATCGGAAGCTATTACACATGCTATAGAGGAAGAAAAATTATATAATCTATCCAAACTTTCTACTCGTTCATATAAACAATGCACAATTTGTAATAAGAGCGGCCATGTCGCTTCAGAGTGTTATAAAAATAAGAATAAGCACTCTTCTCCAAATTTACATCATATTGACTCGTCAAATAACAATCAAAATAAAATTAATTCTAATTTTAATTCAAATAAATTTTGTGCTTATTGTAAAAAACGTGGTCATTTGATTGGCGAATGTCGCAAATTTAAAGCTAAAAATAGCAACAATCCGCGGACCGATTCACGTAACCCTACACTATCAAGTGCAACTGCACCAAGTGCAAATAGCGAGCCGAGTAATAATCGCTCTAATGTGCATCATGTTGACACGCTTAATAATAATGATAGTTTAAACTAAATAGGGTTCCGGTCCCGTGTCTGCCGAAACCTCATAGTAATCATTTAAATGACACGAAAAACTTTTCTAAATCCTGTGTTCCCGCATTATTTTCAACACAGGTTAGCGCAAATAAAGGTACTATGAGTCCTTCAAACTGTGTTCCCGCATTATTTTCAACACAGGTTAGCGCAAATAAAGGTACTATGAGTCCTTCAAACTGTGTTCCCGCATTATTTTCAACACAGGTTAGCGCAAATAAAGGTACTATGAATCCTTCAAACTGTGTTCCTACATAATTTCCAACACAGGTTAGCGCACATACAGAGACTTCAAAGTTTTGTAATAAAAAGTTAAAATTAGATTTGACTTCTATAGACAGTCCCTCATCTCGTGAGAAATCGAGTTTTTCTTCTAGGGATTGTTCACGTGAGAAAACATTTACTATTAACTATATCAATAATAAAGTTTCTTTACCTCACGTTTATCTAAAAACGAATTATAACGATAAGCCCTTGTGTTTTTTGATTGACACTGGTTCTACAATTTCAATTATTAAACATTCTAGTTTACACTATAAACCAGTGCTTGGCCCTGAAATTATAAAACTTAAAGGTTTAAGTGATAACGACTCTTATTGCGAATCTCTCGGGTCTATTAAACTTAACTTTGAGTATCGTGTTTCGTCAACAGGAAAAATAATATTCGAGTATATGTTTCACGCGATTGATGATACGATCAACTTACATTACGATGGAATTATTGGTAGTGATTTTATACAACATTTTAAAATAGACATTCAATACTCTACCAACACCCTTAATTTAGAAGGTTATAGAATACCTATTTGCTGTAGTAAACCATCATATGTTATACCCCCGCGGTCAGAAATGGTCATTGAGTGTCCGGTTTCCAATTTATCAGAGGTTGCTGACCTGAAGGAAGCTTTGATATTAGATCATAAAATATGCGAAGGTGTATTTTTAGCAAACTGCATAGTGAACTTAAAGTCAAAAAATAGAGTTAACGTTTCTGTTCTCAACACTACCGAATCTGAAGTCGAAATTGACAATTTTCAAGTTCAGTTAACTCCATTTGAAGTTCCACCTTCCAAATTAGATGATACTCAACAGGAATTCATTCACCAATTAGATTCCCTAAATATTGACCTATCTCAGAGAGTTCTTGAGCAGATAAGATGCTCTCATTTAAATCCGCAAGAAAAGAAAGTTTTGATGAAATGTGTTTCTAATTACACTGACATATTTCATCTAGATGGTGAATTTTTAACCTATACAAATGTGATTAAGCATTCTATTAATACTGGAGATGCAGCTCCTATTCACGTGAAGTCATATCGTTTTCCCGAAGTACATAAAAATGAAGTTGAAAAGCAAATCAAGAAAATGCTTGATCAAAACATTATTCGCCCTTCGACTTCCCCTTGGAATGCACCTGTGTGGGTGGTCCCTAAAAAACTGGATGCTTCCGGTAAGCAAAAATGGCGAATTGTTATTGACTATCGGCGTCTGAATGATATCACTGTTTCAGAGGTTTACCCTCTTCCACTCATTACGGATATCTTAGACCAATTTGGTCATTCAAAATATTTCAGCACGCTTGATTTAGCATCAGAGTTTCACCAGATATTGCTGGATCCCAAGGACACTGAAAAGACAGCATTCAGTGTTACGACTAACAGCATATCAGGTCAATTCGAATTTACTCGAATGCCTCTCGGTTTGAAAAATGCTCCTTCCACATTTCAGAGGATGATGAATATAGTCCTCTCAAGACTACAAGGTCTCCATTGTTACATATATCTTGACGATTGTATCGTCTATTCCCATGACCTTGAATCCCATATTGAGAAACTAGAATCTGTATTCTCTCAACTCAGAGAGGCAAATTTAAAATTACAGCCCGATAAGTGTGAATTTTTGCGACAAGAAGTTGCTTACCTAGGGCATGTTATCACAGATAACGGTGTTTTACCTAACCCCGACAAGGTGAAGGCTATTTCTCAATTTCCAACACCTAAAAACCCCCAAAGATGTAAAATCTTTTCTTGGACTAACGGGTTACTATAATAATAATAATAATAATAACTGGCAACACTGGGACGTCAAACGTATCTCTCTAAATATTTTTTCACACTTTTTCATAATATTATACAACGGAAATTTTCATTTCCTAATAAATCAATACCGCCTTATTTGAATCGAAAATTGAAACCTTCATGAGCCAAAATTAAAGAACAAATAATGAAAATAGACAAAAATATTAATGCCCGAATGGAACTGACATCTGTCAACAAAACAAAACTATAATTGTTAACATGAAAAAATATAAAAGAAGATGCTGACTCGAGCCAGAACTCGTCAGCTGGCACACCTACCACCCCCGGACTCGTCACTCAGCTCCGCCTCGCAGCCATCGGAACCCGAAACGCAAGTATCACCAGCAGCTGCAGTCGCGTCGAGCTCGAGTGACGAGTACTTCTCTCCGCCGACGACACCACCACCTGTACGTCGGCGAGGAAGATCACGGCCACCTGCGAGCTTCGGGCCCCGAGGCCAACCGGCCACGAACAGGGCCCCCGCCACTGGTGGAAATGTGTCGCGCATGCGATGGACTCAGTCTATTAATGAAAACGTAATGCGCGCATATTATGGGGCAACAGAGGGGGGAACTAGCCTCACTGCGTACCGAAATCGTATGCTCTCTCTGTTTCAGGTGCTTGAGCCAGCCGTCAATGTCTCGGCGCAACGTCTATCGGATCAGGTGCGCGTCATCCAACGTAACCATAGGTTGGATGATGCCTTACTTGAGCGGCTTCGCTCAGAAGTACACAGTAGCCGAGCTGCCTCATCCTCGCCACATGCTGTAGCGCAGCCTGAATCACTTCGGGCATCACGGCACACTCATAGTGAAGAGGAGGAGGATAGTGAGGCTATTGCTGTAAGTAGTAAGTGCAATGAACATCTGAGGAGTGCGCTGGTAGATGCGATTCACCAGTACCGGTCCATGCCCTTGGAGGAAAGACCGCGGCTACCGCGCTTGCCCATGAATAAAAAAAATATAGCTCTGGTGTGTGCCCTAGACTCATTGCTACCAGATTATTTTGGTGGGAGTGAGGACCTTGCCGATACCCATTCAATCCTATACTGTGCAGCTGTTGCGGCATGTCGTGTAGCTCACGTTAAATTTCAAAACAATGACAGGGCTACAAGACCGAAATCTGCCGTACCGGCTTGGCAGTGTAGGATTGAGCGACGTATAGGTGAGGCTAGGGCACTCATCGGCAAGCTTATTTGCTTCAGAGGGGGCAATACACGCCCAAGAGTGATGCGCTCAGTGAGACGAGCATTCTCGGGGACTGATATTCAGCCTCGAGAGTATCTTGCTCGGGTCACTGAGCGTATCGACTTTCTGAAGCAGAAAGTTTATGCTTGGGCAAGCCGTATCCGTAGGTATAAACGGCGAGTGGATCGCTATACCCAGAATCGCATGTTCCAGTGCGATCAAAGGTGGGTCTACAGAAATTGGGAGCGACCCGATCAAAATGTGAATGACGGACATCCACCGGATTTTGATGCCACGACTTCGTTTTGGCACAACATTTGGTCGATGCCCGTCGTTCACAACGAGGGTGCTTGGATGAGGGTGGTTGAGCAAGCGTGCGAACCACTACAGGAAATGGGGGACATCAACGTCGACCCCCAAGACGTAGCCAGTGCAGTCCGTCCGTTGCCAAACTGGAAATCACCGGGACCAGACGGACTGCACAACTTTTGGATCAAATGGCTACGCAGTTCTCACGCTTGCTTGGCATCCCAATTCCAACATGCCGTTGAATCGGGATCGCTACCCCAATTTCTAACAACAGGGCTTACCCACCTGCTCCATAAGACAGGTAATACCGCGGAACCCAAAAACTATAGGCCGATTACTTGTTTGCCAACGGTCTATAAACTTCTTACGTCCATTTTGAGAGCAAAAATTTATAATCATATTGAAAATAACTCGATCATGTCTGCCTCTCAGAATGGATGTAGGAAGGGATCCCGCGGTACCAAGGAGCTACTCCTCATTGATATGACCATAAGCCAACAGGTTCGACGTACTCGCAAAAATCTGTCAACATGCTGGATAGACTATAAGAAGGCCTACGACTCCGTGCCCCATGCGTGGCTCTTGAGGGTGCTGGAGTTGTATAAAATTAATACAACTCTACGCACTTTCTTGAAGTCATGTATGGAGCAATGGAGAACGGTCCTTCGCTATCCAGGGTGCGGACAGATTCAAGGGAACGCTGAACCTATTACAATCAGGCGGGGTATATTTCAGGGTGACAGCCTGAGTCCCTTATGGTTTTGTCTAGCTCTGAATCCTCTTAGTACTCTCCTCGAGGATTCAGGACTGGGCTATCGGTTGCGAAGAGGTGGTCAGGTTATCTCTCACCTTAAAGATAACTGAAACCTTTAGTAACTCCATCAGGATGGAATTTGGAGTGGACAAATGTGCAGTCATGCATGTGAAGCAAGGTGAGATTGTGGAATCTGAGGGAATTCAAATCTCAGATTCCATAAAACTTCGATCACTCTCCTCAACCGAAACCTATAAATACTTGGGTATGTCGGAGGCTTTGGGCATCGGTGACACAAGCATGAGGCAATCGTTAAGGGAGCGCTTCTTTGGCCGCCTGAATAAAGTTCTGAACAGTCTTTTATCAGGTGGTAACAAGGTTCGCGCCTTTAACGGTTGGGTTATGCCAGTCCTGATGTACTCCTTTGGCATACTCAAGTGGACTCAGACTGAACTGGACGCCCTGGATAGAAAAGTCCGTACATTGCTTACTGCAAATCGGATGCATCACCCACGATCTTCGGTGATGAGACTAGCAGATAGTACATACCGCGGAAGTGTGGGGGTCGAGGCTTTTTAAATGCAAAGACCCTCCACAACCGTGAGATGTGCAGTCTTAGAGAATATTTTCTCCAAACCGACGTGGGCATGCACCGAGATGTAGTGGCAATGGACAAAGGATTCACCCCACTTGGTTTGGCTAAGGAGAACTGGCGTAAACCTACCGTACTCGGTACCGATGACCGCAAGGTGGTATGGCAAGGTAAGGAGCTACACGGGCGATTTTTTCGGGCCCTTCATGGACTTGATGTAGATTTCTCCGCGTCGGTATCCTGGCTACGTTACGGTGATCTCTTTGGGGAAACTGAAGGGTTTGTCTGTGCAATTATGGACGAAGTTATTATGACGAACAACTACCGGAGGTATATTCTAAAGGATGGGACGGTTGACATATGTCGGGCATGTCATCGCCCCGGTGAATCCCTTAGACACATCATCTCCGGTTGTTCTCGTCTTGCTAACGGCGAGTACTTGCACAGGCATAATCGAGTGGCCAGGATTATCCACCAGCAACTTGCTTTGCACTACAACCTTGTGGAGTGTACGGTGCCATACTATAGGTATACACCCGACCCAGTTCTTGAAAATGGTCATATCACATTGTACTGGGATCGATCTATCATTACTGATAGGACTATTGTCGCCAATAAGCCTGATATAGTGGTGATAGATCGATTCGAGCGCCGCACAATGATTGTTGATATTACTATCCCTCATGACGAGAACCTCGTGAAAGCGGAGAAAGATAAACAAATCAAATATCTTGATCTGGCGCACGAGGTTGTCGACATGTGGAATGTGGACTCTGCAATCATTGTACCGATAGTCGTTTCCGCTAATGGACTAATAGCGAAGAGCCTTGATCAACACCTAAAAAGGCTCTCGCTAGGCGGCTGGATCAAGGGCCTGATACAGAAAGCAGTACTCCTCGATACGGCACGCATTGTGAGGAGGTTCCTTTCTCTGGAGCCCTAACCACCGGTAGCTTGGACCCTGCTCCCGATGCCGGTAGCCTACTATTTTTTATATTTTTAAATGTATATTGTTTTTTTTTTATCATATATAGTTAAAAATGTAATTAATATGTAAATTTGAAAAATAAACGAAAAATAATAATAATAATAAAAATGATTTATTTTTCTTTCACAAAGGTACTTACATCTAAATACTAGTAAAACAGTGGTTAGGTCATTAATCCTTTGTGAAGGACTGGTATCCGTACTAGGTTTCCCTGTATGACAGATTACCAGGCCCCCGTTTTACAGACTATTATCATTAACACTGAGTGTGGGTTTCTTATATTTATAATTTAATTAAGTACTACTCACTGAAGTGAGAAAAACAATCAAAAGAATAGTAAGTAACTAGCAAATTTTACCCTATTTGATCGTGCTAGTGGCATGAGTGAGTGTAGATGAAGATGTAAGGGTGAATTTATGTGTGATGTGTGGGTGTGTTGTGAGGGTGTGTTGTGTCGGTGTCTTGTGTTGATGTTGATGTGCAAGTATGTAGTGTGGGTGACTTTTTAGGTGATGTGAGAGTTTGTTTGTGTGTATCTGCATTTTTAGATATGTATCTACTCACTTTCAGTTTTAGATGTTATGTCACCGCGGTAAGGAGCTCTTCAGTTGAGTTATAATCAAGTTGAAGCAGCCAAGTTGTGAGGACTTGTTTGCATTTAGATTTTGAGAGGGAATAAATGGACAACCTTGAGTTTATTTTGTTGTAGAGGGTTACCAACGAAAGAGAAGAAATGTTGTGCAAAGCTTGTGTTGCAAAATTTGGAAGAGCATATATTGTTTTTATTGCGCTTGTGAACTAGAGCAGAAGGGTCATATTTTAGCAGCGAGTGTTTTTTAATAATTATGAACAGGATAAAAAGTTGTCGAACCGTGAGGACTCTGCAGATATTGTATAAATCCTTGGTTGGATGAAAGAATGAGAGGGAATAGCTTACTTTTAATACAGCTCTTTGAGCTCTTTCAAGGCTAATCAATGAAGTTTTAGAGGAACCACCCCAAACAGTTATACAATATGCTAACAGTGACTGGCAGAGCGCGAAGTAAGTTGATTTAATTATATTCTTATCAGCAACATGCCTTATACTTTTGAAGACATAGATAAGCTTTCTGATTCTAGAGGTTACAAGATAAATGTGTTCTTTAAAATTTAAGTTTTTATCAATAATTATCCCCAAATATTTGATTTTATCAACACGTTGTAGTGTTGAACACGAGCACGAGCTTGAAGAAAAGTTATTGCAGACGTGAGCTTTTATATGATACCTTTCCTCCTTTACGGAATCCAAACTGATTAGGAGAGAGAAGGTTCTTAGTTTCCAAAAAATTTTTAAGTCTTTGGTTAGCAATTTTTTCAAGTACTTTAGAAAGCGTTGGCAGAATTGAAATTGGACGATAATTGTTGACACAATCCCTTACTCCACTCTTGTGAATGGGATGAATGATTGAATGTTTGAATGCATTGGGGAATTCGCCTATACAAAAAGATAAATTGCAAATGTGAGTAAGAGGTCCCGTAAGGATGTCTCTGTATCTTTTAATGATTGCACTCGAAAGGTTGTCGCGTCCAGGTGCACAATCATTCTTTAGATTGGATATAGTACAACCTATCTCGCTATCATCCGTAGGAAGTAACACAAATGAATAAGGGGGAGAAGATATCGTGGCAGTGGATACTAAAGAATTTTTGTCGGCAATGATTTCTGCCAATTCTCGGCCCACATCAGCAAAAAAATTGTTTACAATATTGATAGATCTCGGAGGATCGTTTTTAATTAGGTCGATAGCTGAGGTTTTAGGTTTACTCGTACCAGAAATATTTTTAATTATTTCCCAAATTTTTTTGTTATTTTTTCCGGCTTTTTTGAATTCAGCTTTTTCATATTCGTTTTTAATTTTTTTGAGTAGTGAATTACAAAAGTTCCTATATCTTGTATACATGATTTTAAAGGCTTCATTTTTCGGATGTTTCCTAGCTTTAAGGTGTAGTTTATCCCTATTTCTTATGCATCTTAGCAGTCCAGGTGTTATCCAGGGTTTAAGTATTGCTTTACGCCTGGGGACTGATTTTGTTCTTGTATATTTGTTTTTGATATTATTAAGTGAATTTATGAGAAAGTTTGTTGCGTCGTTAACATCAATTAATGAGTAAATTGGAATGAGGTTTAATTCTTTTATGGCTAAATCCAATTTCTCATAATCAATAATTTTATTATTTATAAAGTGTAAATGCGGGAGATATTTTAAATTCAGACTAGTAATAACGGTGTAGTGATCAGTGACAGTCGTGTGAGCCACTAGACATTTAGCCGAAAGTTTCGTTTTGACGAATACATGATCTAGGCAGGTCCGAGAATGAGTTGGAATATTGTGTGTAGGTAACATGCCATGAGAAGCGAGTAGATTTAGGTAATTTTCTGCTCTAGAATCGATCGATGCTGGGGCTATGTCAATGTTAATATCGCCCGTTAATATGATATTATTATAGGACTTTAATGACGTAAGTAAAGAATTTAACGAATCTAAGAAGTTCGTGACATCTCTATCGCTTGGCGGTCGGTATATAGCTAGAATAGCTATTTTCGGATTTATTTTTATGACTAAACAATTTGCGCCACCGAGAAAATGTTCCGATGCTGTATATGTGCAGGTGGACTTATAGTAGACAACTACACCTTCATTTTGAGTTATGTTATTTGACGATGTGAAATAGTTGTATCCTTCTATTGTAGGTATGTTAGGATTACAACTAAGCCAGCATTCAGTAAGGATTAAAAGATCCCAATCTACTTTGGTGCGTGCTAAAAGAATGTGGAAATCTGCTATATTACGCTTTAAACTTCTAATATTTTGTAGTAGAAAATTTAGTGATAGTTTCTGTGTATAGATTAATCTATTACAATCTTCCAATATGCATGTAGAACTTTCAGCCGGAGATATACCATCCAATTCAGCATTTAAGGTATTTTGTATGTTATTATCGAATTATGCTAATGAGGCGATTACCAATAACAAAATACAAGGTACAATACGGTATTATTTGAAATATCCAAGGAGAAATCATATTATGTCTTATTGAGAACAAGTAAATCAAATGTTGATTACGTAATAATATCAATCTGTTTGTGCCGTTTCTTATCATTAATACAAACTCGCAACGTTTCCGCCCTATAGAAACATATAAGACAGGTAAACTTGCAATACAATGGTAAAAATAACAGCCATCAAAGTACAAAACAAAAAATGTGATACATATCATTGATAATAATTCATGGTGGGTACTTTGGAAATCATTTATTGAGTGAGAATGAATTACGTACCTGCGCGGGGTTTGACCTACACTATTATTGTTGTTATGATTGAGGTTATCAAGCGTTCTTCTATTTAGTAGCCTGGTGATTACTGTGTTGGAGCAATGTATGAGCATGGGAGTGTAGTAATACTGTAGGAAGTATAAAGATGCACTTGTTGAATTATTTATTGGAAGAGTGAATAATGATAGAAAACTTTTGTTTTGGATGTTGGAGTAATTAACTTTAACTGAAGTTGATGTGGTTATAAATTGATATGTAGTGTAAAGTGTGCTTGTTTCTTGTGTGTGAGAGAGATAGTGTTTGCATAGTGAGATTATATCAAATGACGGCAAACGACGTTTGTGACAGACATGATTTGTAATAAAAAGTTGGTTGGGAATTAAAGGTACTAGCACGTATGATAAAAATTTTGACAAATATCTTATAAACAAGCGGTAGTTCTAGTTTGATAAAACATAATAAAAATGCATTTAAAGTGGATAATAAAAGTCAATAGTTGGCTTTGAGCTTAAAAATATCAATTTCACTCTCAATTCGAATCGGCTTCATGTCATCTTTCGGGAGTATAAATATTTTTCCAAAAGCAGTCCAGCAACGACCGCTGTTTTGACTTTTTACGAGTTCTCTAGCCAAATAGTGAAGTCTTCGTTTCTTGGTCGTTAAACTATCTGAGATATAAATTGGCTTCGAGGTTCCTTCCAACTTAATATGTGAAGTATTCAGCTTTTCCTTAACATTTAATTTGTTGAAAGATATAAGAGATTTGATGAGAGATTCCTTACGCAATGTAGAAGAAAGGTCCACAATGATTGGACCTGGTTTATCAGACTTGTACTGTAATCGGTATATGTCCCGTATTTCATAATCTTGAACAGGTTGCTCGAGTTTTACGGCAATATCTTTGATGTATGTAATTAAGGTTTCTTTGGTTTCTGATGCTGTGATTGGTATATTGCGAATTTCTACGGTGGATGATTTCGACTGACGCTCTAATATCTCAATTTTGTTTTCAAGAACTTGAAATTTTTCTTTATATGCCGAATTTTCTTCTTGAACCTTATTTAATTTTGAAAGCAGTTCGTCGTATTTAGAGGAGATAAATATAAGTGATTTTTTCATCTCAGCGTTTTGGTGTTTGATATCAGACATATCGGCTTCAACCTTGGAGAAGTTTTCTTTCTGCTGGTTTTTTAATTCATGCAGCAATTCGCGAATTTCGGCATGAGCTACGTCGCCATGTTTTCGTTTGCACCTCCTGGTTATATGCTCGCTGTTTTGTTCACTTTCGGAGATAGCTTCAGATGCTGTATCCGAATCTTGAGTAATTAGTAAATCTTTCGGGCATACGCTTTTTGGTAAGGGCTTTGGAGGCGTTCTATGTGTAGACATTATTAAATTACGTTTGGTAATTTTTTAACTATCGTCGTTTCATAGAAAATTTCTCACACATAACTAAGCCTCTCACCTCTTTATTGAAAAAAGATATTAATTTCCACTGGTCTCATGAACAGGAGCAAGCTTTCAACACACTTAAACAAAAACTCATCTCAGCTCCCTTATTACAATATCCAGATTTTTCTCAACCCTTTATAGTAACGACGGATTCTTCAAATTATGCCGTCGGTGCAGTTCTGTCTCAGGGTGAAATTGGCAAAGATAAGCCTATTGCTTATGCCTCTCGAACTTTAAATAAACAAGAAGGGAACTACTCTACGACCGAGAAAGAGCTTCTCGCAATTTTTTTCGCTGTTAACACGTTCCGGCCCTATATCTATGGTTATAAATTTAAGATCGTAACAGATCATCGACCTTTGACATGGTTATTTAACGCCAAAGATCCAGGAGGACGTTTATTAAGATGGCGATTAAAACTCGAAGAATACGAGTATGAAATTGTTTATAAACCCGGCAGAGTAAATAGTAATGCAGATGCATTATCTCGTTATCCAGTTAATGCTGTGACTACACGAAGTTCTAAATTAAATTTCACCACATATGAAGAATACTTTAAAAAACAATTTTTCTGAACCATTTACTAAATTAGTTTACGTAAAGATTTATAATATGATATCTTACATTTTTCATGGCACTAACATTAAAATTCATATTTATAAAAATCAAATACTATATCCGACTCCTACCGAAATTGCCAATATTCTCAAGGAGAATCATGGGACAACCATAGCTGGTCACCCAGGCGTTAAACGCATGTTAAATAGAGTTAAAACTTCATATTATTGGAAAGGTATGCGTTCAGATATTGAAGAATTCATTAAACATTGCAAGATGTGTCAAATTAATAAGCCCTTACGAGCTTCGAATAAAGCACCTATGGTTATAACATCAACAAGTACCAGGCCGTTTGAAAGATTAGCTCTTGATATTGTCGGTCCTCTGCCCGAAGCTGGCCTTCAGAAATTTAAGTACATTTTAACGCTTCAGGATGATTTAACAAAGTTTTCATGCGCATATCCAATGATTACTTGTACAACAGATGAAGTTGCACGTAGTCTTATTCATTTCTTTTCACTATTCGGTTTCCCTAAAATTTTACTAACTGATCAAGGTACAACCTTCACGTCTGAGTTATTTAGGCAGTTAACTGAAATACTGAAAATTAAAAATCTTTTCTCCACACCATATCATCCTCAAACAAATGGCGCGCTAGAACGTAGTCATGCTACCCTTAAAGAATATTTAAGGTCATTTGTCAATGAAAATCAGGACGATTGGCATTGCTATCTCGCTACAGCCATTCTATCATATAACACAACTCCGCATTGTACTACCGAATTTACACCATTTGAACTTTTATACGGTTATAAGCCGTCAATTCCCAGTAGTGTTTACGAAAATAATAATAATACTACCTATCAAGAGTACATTCGCGCTTTACAATATAGGATGAGATACTCTCGCGAAAAAGCCATTGAAAACATGGACAGAAGTAAAGAATCTTCTAAAAAATATTATGATTCCAAGGCACGGGAGAAAACTTATAAAACTGGTGAGTTAGTTTATTTAAAACACCACCATAGGCTCCGCAAAGCTTTGTCCCCTATATGGAAAGGCCCTTATAAAATAATAAAAACACACGGAAAAACCAAGGTCACCCTTTGTATTAATAGAAAACACGTAAAATATCATATTAACGAAATAAAACCAGCATAAATATGTTTGTTTCAGATGTCTCGTGTGTCCAAGTAATTCCGAACCGATAGAAATCATACAACATAGTCCAGGTGTTTACTTTGACCCTATCTCTTTAGTTCATTTTCAAAACGACTATTGGAATATCATTACTCATGTAGACATTGTACCTATACAGGCTGTATAGGTACAATGTCTACTTAACCTATACAATATTATCAATAACTTTTATATATATAATTTACAAAATTTATAAAAAATGTTTTTGTTCTACAAATACCTCATGTTGTATTCAAATTTACAATCAGTGTTATAATAACAAGAAAAACAGAAAGGATCATAATGTTAATGTTTCAATGGAACTTACTGAAATTTCAAATGATTCAGAATGTGACAATAAGTCTATAAAAAGTCTCCCAAATATGGAAATTGGTAAACATAATGCTATTCTTAGAAACATAGATGGATCCGTGAATAGATCTAATAGAAATCTCAGTAATTTCTAATTAATCCTTTCCATTTATAAGAAAAACATAGTCTACATTGTAATATTCTATCCTAATTTTAATTTGTACCTTACTATTAATTTCATAAGTTCATAATAGATTGTTTTAAATAACTTAATATTATTAATTGAGTACAATATTAATGTACACTGAGTTTTATTTACAGATCTTAAAATTACAAACATTTATTTGATTTATGAATTAAATATCTTATTAATCCTTCGCCTTATCATTAACATAAATAAAGCTCAGTCTAAAGGGGGGAGATGTTATGAATTAATAAGTGTATTATAAAAATGCAACATAAGCGATAAACCCCGTCGCTTCCACGTTTATGCGAAGTTAATAAAAGCCGTAATGCACATGGTTTGTTAGTCAGTAAGTCAGTATAATTCAATTCGGCACATAGTATAGCTCCACTTTTCAAATGCAGTTTTATATCCAGTCCTTGTGTGTAATTAAAGTTAATAAAAATTTCTAGCAGTAATAAAGTGTTTTTTTAAAAAGAACCCACGGAGTGCCATCCTAACAGATCGCGAATTATTAGCTATGTACACCGCTGTCAAACATCTACCCCGGTTTATAGAGGGCAATGAACTTACAATATTCACTGATCACAAACCACTGACTTACGCGCTAACAAGAACGCCGAGTAGCAGCGATACACCGAGAAGAGAACGCCAGTTTCACTATATCAGTAAATTTTGTACGAGTATTCACCCACAAGTGAATGGACAAGTCGAGAGATGGCACCGTACCCTGAAAGCAGCATTAATGGCAAGAGAAGCCGGTACACGATGGTTAGAAGACTTACCTTCAGTTTTACTCGGACTACGTACGACCCTCCGCGAAGACACAGGTGTGCAGCCGGCCTTAATGACCTACGGAGCAACGCTGGAAATATGAAGACGCAGAATTCGTCAGACAGCTATCAGAAACAATGCGATTGGGAGCAGCTCTTCACCACACTATGGTCGGCGAACGTGTAGATGCGAAGCCCACGACGACACCCGAGCGAAAAGGACTGATGGCTTTTTTTTATATATTTTTTTGTGTATGGCATTTCGCAGGTCAACCTAGGAGGTTGTCGACTGCTTAACCGGACTTTCCTGTGGTTGCCTTATAATAATAATTATTACTAAGGCCCCCAGCCAGGGCAGTCGACTTATAAACTAAGCGACAACACGCTAAGGGCACCCCTTGCGGGGTACGAGCCTCGGCTTAGGGCGTCGCTGGTTGGAGGACAGCAAAGGACTGGCTGGATCGGATTCGAATCATTATTATTAGGGGACGAATTTAAAGCTACAGGCTCAGCGGCGCGGGCTGGCAAGCGCAAGGGCCGAGGTGGACAATTACGGAGACCTCGCGACGGGCCTCGACGGCGAGGCCGAAATGACGGCGGTCTGTGTTTGTGTACTGTGCTGGTGGCCCTACTGCTTTCTTGGAGGAGGATTATAGCGTCGCCGGGATATGAGAGTGAATGCCTAGGTCGGCGAATTCTACTAACGCCCACATCGCTTCAGTCACTGACACGACGAATGCGATCAACTCGTTCACAGAACACGTACATGATTGCACGGCAGGTGGCGCTGCCGTCAACGTTAACTTACATCTCGTGAATAAATAAAAATAAAATTTTAATTCATAAACGACTTTAATAGTACTTACTAGTGTTTAGATACAAAAGTTAAGTTACATTGTATAAAGCATAACGTTCGCAGAGTGTTGTGTTAATTCCCAAGACCTAGAAATACAATCTACAAATAATTGATACAGTGCTGCAAGAAAAATTGCAAAACTTCATAATACAACATAATTTGTGATTCGGTTCGTGTTTTGTGATTGACGGTGTTACGAGGTCAGTGATTACACAAATTAGCTGCTGTAACAAGTAATAATATCGTCAATATACTCAGAAACCATAATTCATAGTACATCGTGTAGGTATATATCAATCATCATAATATTGTGCCTACCTTAACATCAGCTGTTAATCAGCTGGTCCACTTGGATGGATGACTCATTAGTGACATCTGAGTTATTTATTGCAAAGTAATTGCAAGCATACTGTGAGTACGACATCTAGACTCGGATCCCGGAACTAGTTACTCTGCACGTTCCTAATCTATCGATCTCGCATCAATCAAGAATGGCTAAGTGTTTCGCATGCGGTCGCTTCATTGCGCAGACAGAGGGCGCTGATTGTTCGACTTGCAATCGAATTTATCACCTTGCATGTGTTGGTAGGCCTAGATCTGGTAAAATACCAAAGTCTTGGTCCTGCCCAGAGTGCCTTAAAAATAAACCCCGAGACAATGGGTCGGAAACACCCATAAAAATTGCCGAAGATGCTCAAGTTAACGTACTTGCTGAATCAAAAACTCACACCCAGCAAACTCATACTAATTACATTGATAACTCAGTTTCTCCGGTTCAAGATGTTAACAACACTATAGATTTAAATATTGATTTGGCTACGGAAATACAGCTATTTCGAGAGCAAATGAGGACCCTTCAGGAAGAGGTGAAGCTGATTCGTAATGGAATTCAGGATGTGCGTAACGATATAGCATCTTACGACTTGCGTATCGTTACGTTAGAAAACCGGGTAGAAACACTCGAAAGGACTATGGAGAAAAAACGGGACTCAGCTGATCATTTTGAGACACTAATTTCCCAGCTTAAGATCGACCTTAATGACAGGGACCAAGAATTGCTCTTGAATGATCTTGAAATTACAAACATACCTGAAGCAAGCGCTGAAAACCCCATACATCTTGTTACGTTGGTCGGAACTAAGCTGGGCGTGGCTATCGACGCGCGCGATATTGTTTGTGCGGAGCGTGTGGGGTTGTCGAGATCCTCTAAAAGCGGCAATGCGGCTGCTTTGGGAGTCGTCAGACCGCGGCCGCTAGTGGTGAGGTTCGCACGTCGTGAGCATCGTGACGATATAATAAAAAACATGCGCGTGCGACGTAATGCTAACACCGCTGATTTTGGTTTAACTGGGGAGTCACGCCAATTCTATGTGAATGAGCGACTGACCAAGTATAATCGTCAGCTGTTATCCAAGGTCCGCGAGGTACGTAAACGCATGGAGTGGAAATTTGTCTGGACCAGGAAGGGACGTATTCTTGTTAAACAGGCAGAGGGAGCTAGGACGTATAATATACGCAATGAAAACGACATAACCAGAGTTTTTGGGGACGAATCTGTTCAGCCGCCTAAGACCACAGACATCACATTTGGTGCCCTTCAGTAGCTATATTGTTGGACTACATGTCCTATATTATGATGAAAAACTTGGCTTTTATAATGAATTTCTGATTTTGATGAGTTTAACTTATTTATTGAATGCACTATTTAATATAAAAACGGATCCCCACAGCATGACGTGCAAATGTTATCGACTCACGTATTCTATATACGTTGAGTTAAGTCATCTAATGAGTAATACTGCTATGAACTTTTCATTAGTCTATACAATTAACCCGATGTCTAAAAACCATCAATACAAAATAAATAACCATTATATTATTAAAAACTATTCTGAAGTTACTCGTGTGATTGGATATTGTATTAAGTGCAGTCTGTGCTTCCTATGTTTATATAATTTCATATATACATATTTACAAAACTTACTTCATATTAATCATAATTACTCTGATCGCTTATATTGCATTGAAAGTTTATTTATGTGGCAGTCTCGGTGTCGGATAGTGTGTCATAAGTATGCTTTATACTTAAAAGGTATGTGGATGGAGTCTCAGAGTCGCAGAAAAACCTATACTACTAGTGTACTGATGTTCACTCATTCTCACTTATGTCTATATGGAAGGAAGTCCAATGGATAACAAATATTTTAAAGTTGGACTGTTAAATGCCGGCTCACTCGGAACGAACCATGTCAATTTTTTGGTGGCAATGCAGCGGCATCAGGTAGATATCATGGCGATTAACGAAACCTGGCTGAGGCGGGGGGAAGAAGGCAGGGCGCCTTCCGTTCCGGAATTTCGCTTAAGACATATACCGCGTCCCACTCAGATTCGCGACGGCCGCGGGGGAGGAGTAGGGTTCTATATCAGGCGCGGACTATATGTACGAACTTGCGTCCATCCTACACATCAGCTAGTGGAACAAATGTGGCTAAGCACTAAAGTTAATGGTAAAAAACTTATTATTGGTACTGCGTATCGTCCTCCTTGGCTTGACGTTCAAATATTCTTAGATGCCTTAATGGATACCATGGCTTCATTTAGTGAATATGATCACCTAATGCTGTTAGGAGATTTTAACATAAACCTACTTAATCCCACGGACTCCAAGTCTATTATATTCAGTACTTTTTTAAGCTGTACGGGTTTATGCCAAGTTATTAAAGTTCCAACGCACTTTACTGACAATAGTCGAACCCTGTTAGACATTGTATGTACTGATGCCTGTGTACGAAATACCTCTGTGGACTCAGTGGGGCTTTTAAACGGTCATGCATTTATTGCATGCGAGTTAATGATTCGCAAACCTAAAATCACTCCTAGAAAAGTATCTTTGAGGCCATTGGCCGACATCAATATTGATCTTTTCAATAATGACATAGACCTTATACGCTGGGACCAACTTGCTAAGTTAGAAGAAGTAGATCTCATTGTTCAGGAGTATAGTAGGGTGATAACGCTTTTATTTGATTTACATGCACCGGTAAAAAATTAGGTGATTAGGGAACTACCAGCCCCTTGGCTCACAGATAATGTCAGGCTTATGATGAGCTTGCGGGATGCGGCACTTCATAAATATAGAAAAACCAACTTACAATCACATAAACAGTATTATAAGGATTTGAAAAGCATAGTTAATGCGGCCATGTATACTGAGAAACAATGCTACTTCAAAGAGCACATAAATAAAAATATCAAGAATCCGAAACTACTGTGGAAGAATTTAAAATCTAAGATTTCTGCACCTAGGTGTACGGGAATTCCGATGCATTACAACGATCCTAACCTCATAAATCAACACTTTCTGAATGTTCCCGGTAACCAGGATACCTCCATCTCACAACTAACTTTTTATGAATTCCATAGATTCAGTAGTGCTTCGTTTTGGCTTAAACCTGTGAGTTCGTTAGCTATTTTGAGCATTATTAAAGAACTAAATTCTAATGCATCCGGTATTGATGGCATAACTTTGGACATGATCACTATGTTAGTTCCAAAATCCCTTGATATAATTACTGCTATAGTTAATAAGTCTATGTTGTTTATGCTTGATGGTTGTGATTTCCAAATTAAACTCTGAATGTAAGAATATACTTGTAATGGAAATCAATGCTAAAATATACAGAAAAATTACTATAATATTGAACGCGTTACAACGTGTCGTCGCCGTAGCGGTCGGTAGCGGAATGGCCGAGGGGGCGCGGGCGCGTCATCGAACGCGCGCAGGCGTAGAATCTTCTGGAACGTTTTGACTGTGTGGGTGTAGAGGTGCGCCTTAACAATCTCCCGGGCCTTGAAAGCTCCCTTTCAAGTATTCAATAAGGGACAAATGCGGTTGATTGCTCTACGGATGATTCCTTTGCTTGTTTTGATGTCTGCTACTCTGCAGGCACCGTCAGAACCAGGATAAACGGCGTCAATACGGCCGAGTGGCCATTTCAGGGGCGGGGTGCTCTCTTGCTTTACAAGCACCAGTTGTCCGGGTTCCAGGTTGGGCTGGCGCTTGTGCCATTTAGTGCGTTGCTGCAGCTCGCTGACGTACTCGCGGCTCCAACGCGACCAGAAGTGCTGTCTTGCTTGCTCAACCCTTGCGTATCTGTGCAGGCGGTTTGAATTGACGTCTTGCAGATCTGGTGCTGGCAGCGATGTCATCGTTCGCCCGATGAGGAAGTGCCCTGGGGTAAGAGGAGACAGGTCGTGAGGGTGGGAAGATAAAGGAGAAAGGGGCCGTGAGTTGAGTATAGCCTCAATTTGTGCGAACAAAGTTGAGAGTTCCTCATAAGTTAGGTGTGAATCACCCAAGACCCTTTTCATATGATATTTTGCCGACTTTACAGCTGCCTCATGAAGACCCCCGAAGTTTGGAGAGTATGCAGGTAAGAATTTAAACTTAATTCCTTCCTCTACAAAAGGCTCTGACACTGAGTTAAAATTATTCTTAAGGAAAACTCCAATTTCGCGACTAGCACCTACAAAATTGGACCCATTATCACACCATAGTTCGCGGGGCTTGCCCCTTCTACTAATAAAACGACGAAAGGCCAAGATAAAAGCTTCTGTGCTCATATCACCTACTAGTTCTAAATGCACAGCTTTCACCTTGAAGCACACAAATACACATAAATAACACTTAATTAATCTAGAACCACGACCTTTCTTATTATTGATAAAAAACGGCCCAGCGAAATCAGTGCTTGTAATTTCAAACGGATATCCTGGACTTAGTCTAGCATGTGGTAAGTTACCCATTATTTGATTGGCAACTACGCCTTTCGCGCGAGTACATAATATACAACTTCTGTATATCTTTCTAGCTAACACTCTGCCATTAATAGGCCAATATTTCTCACGAATGAGTGAAAGGAGTAACTGCGGGCCAGCATGCATATACTTAATGTGATAATAGTTGAACAACAGCTTTGTAAACGGATGGTGAGAATCAATAATCATTGGATGCCTTTTGTCATAATCAAAACTTGAATTTTCCAATCTGCCTCCAACTCTTGTTAACCCTTGTTCATCAAGAAACGGCGTTAAACTCAACAGTGGTACAGATTTACATTGCTTGTCATAATTAGGAAAACTTTCATGTTGAGAGAGGTAAACTAATTTTACTTGTGCTGAAGACAATTCTTGCACCGTTAAGCTTTGTTTACTACGATTAATATTATCTTTAATCTTAACATTATTAAGGAATCTAATGACGTGTGCAATAATACGAAGCAATTTTAAATAATCGGAATACTTATTTATGTCAATAACAGGTTTATCTAAGTGTGACATATTTACATGAGTTGCATTAGACTTTATTTCAGGTAATGTTGCATACCCCATGTTAGAACCTTGGTTTGGCCAATGCTCTTCCCCCATTCTTATGAATGTAGGTCCCTCCCACCATAAGGACAGTGACTGTAATTCATCAGGGTAAACGCCACGTGATTCTATATCGGCGGGGTTTTGTGAAGTAGGGACATACAGCCATTTACAGTTAGTGCATATATCGTTTATAGATGCTACTCGATGTGCCACAAAAACTTGCAACTTCTGCGAAGATGTACACAACCAGCCCAGTACTATTTTTGAATCAGACCAGAAAGTTTTACTAGAAATATCACATCGCAGAGATTTGGAAGCCTTTTCACACACTCGAGCAACTAAAAGAGCACCACAAAGCTCTAGTCTGGGTATGGTAGTAGTCTTTAGTGGCGCCACCTTTGCCTTGGCACACAATAGTCTCACAGTACAGTTACCTACAGCATCAGTTGATCTAACATACACACAACCAGAATAGGCTTTAACACTAGCATCGGAAAAGGAATGCATTTCTATTTTTACAGGATTACTACAACATGCATGACGAAGTATCATAACAGTTTGTAAATAATGAACATTGTCAGTGAATTTTTTCCACAATTTTTGAATATCATTAGGAACTTCATCATCCCAACCCAGTTTTTGTGACCATAACATTTGTAAAATGATTTTACATGAGATAATACAACAGCTAAATAGACCTAAAGGATCAAAAAAACTAGAAGTAAGTGATAGAATGGAACGCTTAGTAAATGGCACATCTTCATTACAGTCTGGGATTTTGGAAGATACTATCAAAATGTTGTCAGTATTAGGATTCCATTCTAAACCTAATGCTTGGCTTTGAGATGACAATATTTTATAATTATCTTGATTAGAACTATGATTGTTTAAGACACAATTTAAAAACTGGCTTGAATTACTTTTAACCTTTCTAAGGTTAAGGCAAGCCGACTCGAGTTTCTCTAGAATTCGTTGATAAATGTTGAAAAGTAATGACTCATCACCACACCCTGTTAAAATGTCATCTACATACCAGTCGTGTAACATAATTTCCTTCATCAACGGATCCCGACACTCTCGACTCAACTCTACCATACATCGAGTGCTGAGAAAGGGTGCCGATGATGTACCATATGTTACAGTATTCAGTTGCAAGTACTTCATCGGCTGTCCTTCATCCTCACGCCACAAAATTGTTTGTAAGTATCTTTGAGATTCATTCACCAAAATTTGACGGTACATCTTCTCTATATCACCTGTGAATATGTATGCATGTTGTCTAAATCTGATTAATATAGAGAAGACGTCGTCCTGTACAGTGGGCCCTACCATTAGCAAATCATTTAAAGAGAGACCTGAATCAGTTTTTGCAGATGCATTGAAAACTACACGACACTTTGTCGTCTCACTCTGTTCCTTAAGAACCGGGTGATGTGGCAATAAATTAACAAATTTAGGTTGCTCTACTTCAGTCAAATGACCCAGTTCTGCATATTCATTAATAAAATTAACATACTGCGATTTTATATCAGGCTGCCTTCTGAATCTTTTCTCAAGTGACACTAACGAATGCTTTGCTCTGTGATATGAATTACCTAACAACTCAGGTTTGTCTCTCAAAGGCAACATGACACAAAATCGACCATCCTCCATGCGGCATGTGTGTTTCACGAAATGATCCTCACAAGCTTGCTCCTCCATGGTAAGCTTTGGTTTGTCCGGCAGCTCCTCCAGCTCCCAAAACCGTCTTAGCTGAGTTCTTATTGCTTGACTGAAATTGCAATGTATATTGTTATGTACAGCATTATTAGGACACATGATGGGCCCCACAACTAACCAACCAAATTGGGAATTTTGTAATACAGGTTTATGCTTCCCCAATTTAATCTGATCAGATGCACATATCACATCCCAAAAAATGTCAGCCCCTAATAACAGTTCAATTTTTGATGGCTCATAGAAAATAGGATCTGCAAGGTTAACATGTTCCGGAATGTGGAGTGATTGGATATCAACTTTAGAACTAGGTAAGTTACTAGTTATTTGTGGAATAATACATGCCTTCACATTTATACAGTATCTATTATAGCATGATTGAATGTTAAAATTGCAGCACTCTAATGCAGAGAATGACATGTTATTTATTCCAGTTACAGATATTGAATTTACAGGTTGACTCTCAATTCCTAGTTTTCTTTTCAGTGATTCTGTTATGAATGATGACTGACTGCCACAATCCAGCAGGCATTTCACTTCATGACATTGGTTATTGTAATTTAATTTCACTCTCGCAGTGGATAGTAAAACTTGATTTGAATCTATACAGGATGACAGTGCAATTGGGTTACAGATGCTATTAGTACTAGGTTCATCTTTGACAACCTTGGATGCAGGCTTATTGTACCTATGCAGTAGTGAATTATGCTTTCGTTTGCATATCTTACAAGGACTTGAATTGCATTGATGAGCAAAATGTCCACCTCGTAAGCAGTTGATACATACTCTTAATTTTGAAATTTCTGAATTCCTATCCTCAGGTGACATGCTATTAAATTTCTCACAATAATAAATCAAATGCTCACCATCACAAATCAGGCACAAGCGAGACTTTGGTTTGGTTTGATTGTTTTCACAGGCAGCAGCCACAAAAGTTTTTTGTTGTTTCTCAATCGACTTATGTGGTTTTTCATTTGCTTTACTATGTTTGTCACTGCTACTTGAGCAAACCATCTCCAAAATGTTAGCCCTACTTCTTAAGAATTCAAAGAAATCATCAAGTGTGGGACTGGCCGTTAAACCATTTCTATGTTCTTCCCATTTGGTACTAGTAATATTATCCAATTTTTGGCTAAACATAAAGATAATCAAAGTGTCCCAGTTATTTGTGCTTTCATCTAAGCTGTTCAAAGCTCTAATGTGTTTTAAAATATGATCAACTAAAGCCCTTAGAGACTTTTCAGATTCCCTAACAACAGGTACACTAAATAATAGTTTCAAATGATTATGAATTAATTGACGTTTGTTGTTGTAGCGATCACTGATTAATTTCCAAGCAACTGCATAATTATTTGAAGAAATCTCAAGTGATTCTATGACTGCCGCAGCTTGACCAGTCACCGACCCTTTCAAATACTGAAATTTGTTTATATCATTAAGACTCGCATTATTATGAATTAATGATTGGAATGTGTCATGAAACTCAAGCCATTTATTGTAATCTCCATCAAAGGATGGCAGTTTGATTGTGGGCAATTTGACGGCTAAACTATTTACACCACAACACTGAGTTGATGCTACTTGTACTTGTGACTTTATACTTTCCACTGGATTATTACTTGTAATAAACTTACTCTCATGCATTTCAATTAACTCTTGAGCAGAACTTATCACAAAATAAAATATACTTTCAGTACTATCCCGGTCTGAACCTTTTATAGGAACATCGGTTCCATCACTTGAAATTTCATTCTTGTTTTCCTTTATTTCTATTTCAGATTGAAGTGTATCATACTCATTGAATAACACTTCAATTTTACTTAATCTTACTTTCAACTCATAAAAATTTTGTTTGGAAATTTCTTTATAACTATCAAATTCTACTAAATAGTTTTTAAAATTAGTTAATCTGCCTTTAATAGATGCCCTCTTACTCCTCAGTTCTTTCAACTCAGTGTCAGACATCCCGCAGAGAATAAGGTTACACTCAAATCAGATAGTAGAATAGAAATTATAAATACCTGCTGTCCTCTCAAACCTATGAACCAGCTGTAGAACGGCAATATCACACGGCTCCGTCGTTACTCATTATTTGACTACGATTATTTGCGCACGTGTAGCCCGATAGGTGTCTACTAGTATTTCGCCACGAGGTGTTTCTTGTATCTGAAAATGATCGGCAAAATGCGTGAACTTTCTCGCAAAGCAAACGTGCAGGAGGCTATAATGCTAAACGTAGATCGTGAATACCCCAAGCTAATGCAAACACTATTTGAATTTTTGCAATGAAAAGAGGATAAAACAACGTGGTATACACAGTAGAAAATTTATAATATTAGGTTTTCGTTATTCCAATATAAGTTTAAAATTATTACAACCCAATTAATAGTTGTTGGAGAAAAGATTACAGTGAATTTAGACACAATTACGTTATTGTAATACCACATGGGTAGCTATTGAACTCCCAACATGCGCACACAGACCAAGAGCTATAATATACAGTGAAATAGGTAATTAGGTTGCTGGTATGCAGGATACGGATAATTAAGGAACGAGCACTTCCCTTTTGAGAAAAAGTCCGCTTGCTGCGACGCCCTTGATTCCAAAAAAATCCTTCTACAAAATGTCCGCCGCTGACCGCTCGTCCGCGTCGTTGATAGGTATTATGTTGCTGTGCTTTCCGCACAGTCTTGTCCTGTCACGGTCGCCAAATTATGTTTATGCTTGATGGTTGTGATTTCCAAATTAAACTCTGAATGTAAGAATATACTTGTAATGGAAATCAATGCTAAAATATACAGAAAAATTACTATAATATTGAACGCGTTACAACGTGTCGTCGCCGTAGCGGTCGGTAGCGGAATGGCCGAGGGGGCGCGGGCGCGTCATCGAACGCGCGCAGGCGTAGAATCTTCTGGAACGTTTTGACTGTGTGGGTGTAGAGGTGCGCCTTAACATATGTTAACATCTGTTTTCCCCCATAGTTGGAAAACGGCGATTGTTATGCCAGTGCCCAAAAACTCTAATGTTTCAGATATAAAAGACTTAAGGCCAATAAGTTTACTGCCTTGTCTGTCTAAAATCTTAGAGAAAGTGGTGGGCTCCCAACTCAGGCACTACATAGAAACAAATAATATTTTGCCGGATAAACAATCGGGATTCAGGAAAAATCGCAGCACTGCCACAGCACTTTTGGATGTAGTGGACAATATATTAACTGCACAGGATATGGGAATGGGCACAGTACTTGTCCTACTAGATTTTTCTAGGGCCTTTGACTGCATAAATGTTCCCTTACTCTTATCAAAATTAACTTGATACGGATTCGATCACGCGACGGTCAAGTGGTTTCATTCGTACTTGCACAATCGTACGCAAATTGTTGAAATACGTAATGCCGATGGATCTGTCTTGCGATCTTCACTGTCAAACGTAAATAGAGGAGTACCACAAGGATCAGTGCTTGGCCCTTTACTATTTATTCTGTTCAGTGCAGATATAGTCAATGTAATAAAACATTGCAGTTTTCACATATATGCCGATGACGTGCAAATGTATCTTTCTTTTAAGCCGAAAGAGCTTCAAAGTGCATTGAATAAAATTAATGAAGACCTGAATAATATTAGTAACTGGGCCCGCCGTAACTCACTTGTACTAAATGCTAACAAGACAAAATACATGATCTGTGGTTCTAAAAATCAAATTGTACAAATTGGTAATTCCAAACCTCAGATCAGTGTTGATGGAGCTCTAATTGAAGGAGTTTATGAGACAAGAAACCTAGGTTTGTTGATGGATGAAGAGCTGAGGTTCGAACATCACATTGCAGAAGTAGTAAGAAATTGTTTTTATCGACTTAAAGTTCTATACAAGATCCGCAACCATCTCAGTGTCGACCTACGGATTCAGTTAATTAACTCGCTTGTCTTGTCCAGATTTAATTACTTGGACACGGCTTATGGCCCAAGACTTTTAGCAAAAACGGGTAATCTCATACAGAGAGTACAAAATGCGTGCGCAAGATTTTGTTTTAATATTCCTCCTAGAAACCATGTCACACCATTTCTTGACAACGCGAATATTTTAAAAATGAAATACCGGAGAGATCTGCACCTAGCTACTTTATTGTTTGGTATTATTAAAACTGGAAAACCTGCTTACTTACACTCCAAATTAGAATGGTTATCTGAATATAGTAGATATCCTACGCGCGCTTCTGCAAATTCACTACGTATTCCCAAATATAGGACCACTGCCTTTCGAGGAAGTTTTAAGTACGCGGCTACTAAGTGCTGGAATAACCTACCTCCACCAATGCGTGATGATCTTAGCAACGTACATAACTTTAGATTAAAATTAAAATCACATATACTTAACTTACAAAAATCCAGCACTATACATATTACTATTAATAAATAATTTAATTTAATTACATTATAAAACATGATTATTCGAATACCTCGTAGACAGTTAGCATTGTACTGAATTTCACAGACTACTGGGCGTACCATAACGGTAGATAGCATTATATTTAGTTTTTACATGACAGAGACCTAACATAATTATAATCAAATTAATGAGTTAATCAAATACAATGTACCTATATAGAATTTAAAAAAATACTACTCCATTGTTTAATCCTTTGTGAATTATTTTTGCTTTTATGACTAATAATAATAATATTTATTTTCATGTCTATCGAACCTATGATTTTTTAATAGCCACCTGAGGCTTCAGCTGAAAATCAGCGCTGTGTTTATATGCAGCATTATGCTGAGCTGTTGCCTTTTAGAGACACAATACCACACCGAGACTGCTAGTTAATACTGCTATATACAAATAGAGGCTATAATAAAGTTCACGTTATCTGTGGTGGATCGGAGTCCAGTTGTGATGACACGCACCGCAGGACCGCATGACTTCGTCTACCTCTCGTAGCCTGGAAACAAAAACACTTATGACGTCATAAGTTAAGAAATATATTGTTTATATATTCACGTTACATTTGTATATATCTACCTCAGGATTATGGCCAATTAGTAGGTGAAATCGTGTCCAGCGACGCGTGTTGATAATATGGCTATACATGCACTTGTATACACACGCCAAGCCGCTTCCGTTACGCACCTCTTACGCATACTTTAGTTTAGGAATCCTAAAACATAAAATAATTAATTGTAAAAATAAAGCTTAATTTAGTTTTTACTAGACCTGAGTTATGGAATCCTAAGTAAATATTACAACACTCACTCACCTTACGGGTTGGACTTTCGTCACTACACTGTGTTGCTTCAGGGGTGTCTGGCGGTGGTGGCACAGCATAGGATTAGTGTAAATTTATATATTGTTCGTGTTAACAAAAAAATGTTGTTGTCATTGGATGGCTTGCGGCGCCACTATTCAGTTTATTTATTCTAAACCGCAGGCGCGCGCGCACGTCACAATTGACATCCATCGTCGAAGGCCGCTCGAAGCAAAGTGAAATACATCACTGCTGAGAGTAAGCAGAAACCGATTGGATGATATAATCTCGGTACTGCACGCGTGGGCCGTCGCGTCGTCGGCGACGTCGCAAGCTACCTATTTTTACTATTGCTAATATGTTTAATTTTCCCTTTTGTTTTCTTCTTTGTTTTTTTTTATTATTTCATTATTATGTGTATTTTTACGTGATAGACTTAACCTAGCGTGATCTCTTCGTGTGTGTGATATTTGTGTTTTTAATAAATTGATTTCTTTCTTTCTTTCTTTCTTACAATCCGTCTTGAACAATTTCTCACGGGATGTTCCATTGATGGACAACCATCACTGGAAACTACCGGCGGATGTACGTGAACTAGTGACCGAGAAGAACGCAGCCGTCCGTGCGTACAGCGCATTTCCCTGTGACGCGAACCAAGCCCATTTGCGCTATTTACAGCGTTCTGTAAAGACACGCATAGAGGAGTAACGATAAAAGTCGCTGAGCGACCTAGAACCTACTCACCTAGCATTTTGGCAACTACGAAGGAAAATACAATCCAATGAAGTGGCCACCCTGCCCCCTCTCACCCGCCCCGATAAGAGCATAGCTTTCGATGACATCGAAAAGGCCGAGTGCCTGGCCGATAGCTTAGAATCTCAATGCTCTCCTAGCACCCAACCGATTGACCAAGCGCACCTCCTCAAGTTTGACGCGGAATTAGAACGCAGAGCTTCACTCCCACCGTTCGAGGACCCCGATGACCCTCTGCCCCCCGTCACTCCCGACGAAGTGCAAGAGGTCATTAAATATCTCAAACCCCGGGGAGCCCCAGGCTTAGACGGTATCACGAATAAAGTTATTAAACTTCTCCCGCCCCTCTCATTATACTTATGACCGCCATCTTCAATGGCACTTTGAGGGCATAAACTGCGTTAAGCGTGCCTCTCGCGTGTCCACACAAAACCGACCCGCGCGTGCCCATGCGCGTGCACACGCTCGTGAGCCCGTCGGGCGCCCGTCGCGTGATACTTCCGTGCAACGGGGCACGCATGCACGCGACGTGATCACGCATCACGTTGGACGGGTCCACGCGCGAAGCCCGCTAGCGGGTGCACGCGCGTGCTTGTTCAGTTGACAGCGCTATCTCGAACCGACCGCACGCGCGTGCCCGGCCCATAACAAAAAATGACAAATTTTGATACAGAAAGGGTAATTGTTGAAGTTCAGTGTCGTCCTGCCATATGGGACCAATCTAGCGAAATATTTAAAGACCGGGACGCTAAATCAAAAGCATGGCTAGACATTTGTACAGTACTGTTTCAAAATTTTGATGACTGGAGTGCAGCAGAAAAAAACATACAAGGTAAGTACCTACACTCTTTATTTATTTTATAATAACGTAGGTTAGGTAAACTATTCTTTGCGCCAAATTTTTATTTTTAATAATCTATGCAATTAGTTATATATAATTAGTTATTTCAATTGTATTTGTGTCAATTAAATGTTTTCAACAATTAATCCAACTATAAAATTAAAACTCGGAATATTTACAATAATTTACCTATGTAAATATAAAATCATGCTTATATTCAAAACTAGTGCAGAGATACTGCGTATTTCTGAACATTGTGAAATTCGTGTGAACAATGTCCCATAATATTGGTATGGTTTTATATTGCTCGATAAATTCCAAAGTTCTTTCTTTCGGCCACGCGGTCGCCGCCATTTTGCGCGTCACGAGACAACCAGTACCTATGTTCACGACTGCGAGCTTCACACTACTTCACACTATCGGTGTATTTAGGGTTCAAAATCATTTTAGGGCAGAAACAGTGGATCGGTAGGTAAATAAATAAAACAATTATCAACTAAAATATTTATTATATTGGTTTTAGAATTGGGCTAGTAACTTTGTAAAATAAGCGTGCGTTTTGTAGTTTTGTAGGTTTTTCTTTGACATCTCTCAACTTTAGTTTACAACAATCTAAGTTATTTGGTTACATCCGATGAATTTAACAAATAAAATCATTAGGTATATTATTAAAATATGCCTGCTATGTTATTAAAAAATGTGTGGTAACAAACCGTGAAAAATCAATTATTGAATGTACATAAATGATAAAAAAGCCAACTATCTTCAATAAATACTGCGATCTTGCCATGACAGCTGTCCGTCTGCAACGAAATAATCTGCGAAGTTATCGCGTAATGTATACGAATCTCTGTGGGTATTTCCAATTAACCCCCGAACTGAACGTA
Source organism: Xylocampa areola (assembly GCA_935421205.1). NCBI lineage: Eukaryota > Metazoa > Arthropoda > Insecta > Lepidoptera > Noctuidae > Xylocampa > Xylocampa areola. Next base: position 10,495,444 of record OW285222.1, read on the forward strand.
TATGGTCTGGTATAATGACAATATCATGAAAGTCATTAATTTGACTTCTTGATCTTATAAAATTATGCAAAATACAAATTGTTTTAAGAAAACAAATTGCTTTGTCTTTTCCAACGTTCAATGGACGATGGAGTATGCGAAATTTATTAGCCATGATACCAAATGTACACTCAATATAACGTCGCGCCCTCGTTAACCTATAATTGAATATATTTTTTTTGTAGTTTAAATCGAGAGCTCGAGCATATGGCCGCATGACATGGCTAGATAACCCGAATGCTTCATCTCCTACAATAATATAGGGCAAAGCTGCGGTTGCAGCAGTGTTGGTTGGTTTATCATTGTGTATTACGGGCAATGCTTTGGCAGGAGGAATATCTATTAAGTCATTGTTGATTTGTTCGTACAATCGGCTTTGTGTGAAAATTGCGGAGTCAGATTCTTTACCCTGCACTCCCACATTTATATAGGTAAACTCATAGTTGGCGTTACACATTGCAAGCAGTACAATAGAATAGTAATGCTTATAGTTGTAATAGAGGGAACCACTATGTGGAGGTCTTATAATGCGTATATGTTTTCCGTCTATTGCACCTATGCAGTTAGGAAACTGGGCTTGCGTTAAAAAACCTTTTTAGTCTCTACCCATAGCGCACGGGAAAATTTTGGTATACATTCTTCCTTTAACCTTTCAATTATAATTTGACAAACTTCTGTTACTATTTTTCTGACCGTGGTTAGTCCTGTCTGATACGCCAGATGAATATCGACGAAGGTATGTCCACTAACTAAATATCTGTAATAAAATAAAATACCTGTGTTATTGTTTCAGTGAAAAAGCTGCAGCAAAGATGGAAAACTGCAAGAGACACTTATATAAGAGTGAGGTCTACTAAAAAAAAACTTAAATCAGGTTCCGGTTCCAGGGCAAATAAAACATACATTTACTATGACATGCTGTCATTTTTAGATTCAAACTCGAATACTCAAGGAGAAGAATCGGCAGACGATTTTAATCAGTCAGTAGAGCAAAACGCGTCACCGAGAACTTCACAAAATAATACGATTATTGAAGAAGATTTGATTAATGTACCTAGCACCAGCTCCAGCGTTACCAAAGAAACACGATCTTCCAAGAAACGTAAGTGCGAATCGCCAACTGATTTCGAATTAGAGTTGTTAAATTGCGTGAAGAATAACACTGCAGATAATATGGACGAAGACTTGAATTTTTTTAAGTCATTATTACCAACTGTGAAAAAATTGAGTTGCTTTAAAAAATTATTATTTCGTACAAAAGTATTAGAAGCTTTAATTGATATAGAAAAAGAAATACATTATTCGTCGTCAGCGCAAACAGACGTGCTCGTTAATGCAAATAATTTATATAAACTGTATTTAATAGTGACCTACTTTAGTGACCTAGTGTGTTATACCTACTACAAACAATAGTAACGTTTAAGTTTTACTTTCAAGAATGGACAAATAGTGATTTAATTCATTTATATGGATAGCAGCCCCTTTAACCGGAGCGGGCTAACGCGCCGCTCACCACCACCGACACCGAATGAAACCCCTAACCTTACCAAAATCGAGAAGATGGAAGTGATCTCAACTTCGGAAATACAGAACTGGATGGGATCCATTGAACTATGTTTAAACGAGGTCTGCTCTATAACCACCGAAGGCAAATTAAACTCAGACCAGAAACTAAAAGTTAGTAATCTCTGCCGAAAAGTTGGACATAGCGTATCGCAATTAGCCGTTCAGTACCAATCCCTAAAACAAAGAGCCGTGCAAACTCATTGTACTCTCCAAGCCCTCAACGAACAACAAGACCGAGCGGAAAATCTTGCTGCAGAGATCAAGCAAACAATAAAAGAGTCCTGGACGAGACCAACTACAGAAAGTACCTCTTTTGCGGATATGGTGAAGAAAGGGTCCAACAGCTTTGTTCGTCCAATTAATCTCAGTTCAGTGGCGATTTATCCGAGGGATAGCTCGAAGACAAGCGACGAAACTAAAACCCTTGTCCAAAAAATTGTGTGCCCAGAAGAAATGAAACTGAAAGTCAGAGGCGTTCGAAAAGTTCGAAATGGAGGTGTTATTATCAGCACTGAAACTAAAGATGATGTAGAAAAATTGAAGCAAACTGTAAAGCGTGCAAACTCAGAGCTCACCATCGATGAACCGCAGAAACGCAAACCACGCATTATAATTATAGGAGTTCCTACATCACTGGCAGAAAGTGAGGTCTACAACTGTATCTTCGAACAGAACGTGGCCGATAAACTCCCAACTATGACCAGAGATACTTTTGTGTCTTCAATAAAACTGAGCCATAAATCTGGCAGGAAAGATGCAGAAAACTACAATCTGATTCTTGAAGTACCAGCCATCGTACGTAAAGCCCTGATCACTCAAGATCGATTGTTTATTAACTGGACGTCCTGCCCGGTAAGAGACTTCACGATAGTAACTAGATGTTACAATTGCCAGCAGTACGGCCACGCAGCCAAATCATGTAAAACCACGGCCCCGGCTTGCGGACACTGTGGTGAAGAGGGCCACTCAATCAAGGAGTGTACTAAGAAAAATGATTCTCCGAAATGTGCCACATGTCTGCGCTTCAAGAAACCAGGAAATCATAAGACTGGCGACATCGACTGCCCGGCTAAAAAAGCTGCTGAATATAGGTACATAAATTCGATAGACTATGAAGGCGCCTAAGAGCGCCACATAATTGTTTATTGTTATTAGTACTAAAGTTAATTATTTTATAGTATGGATGTAAATTTATTTACAGATATAGATAATAGTTTTTCAACCGTGACCAAAGCGTGCGAGGTTGAAGCTTGTGGACAATATCTCCCCGTCTTTCAAAACTCTTTATCAGTACTAACACAAAATATCCGCAGTATTTATAAGAATATAGATAGCTTTACTATTTTCCTACATAGACTTAACCTGGCTTGTGATGTAATTATTTTAACTGAATGCTGGTTATTAAATAGAAAAGAAAATCTCCCAATAATTCCAGGGTACAACTCCTTCTGTAGTAAAATAAGCTACAATCAAAACGACGGCGTGATAGTCTATGTCAAGGAATCATTACAGGTGACTGTCGAAGAACCTGCCCTACAAGAATGTAACTGTCTAGTGATAAAAATAGGTAATACTACAGCAATAATAGCTTTGTACAGATCTCCTTCTTTTAGAAACCTGGATCCCTTTCTCTGTTCATTAAACCAGACTTGTGAAGCATTAACCCCTTTCAAAAATCTTATACTAACAGGTGATTTAAATATAAATATTGGATGTAATAACTGTGACGCAGGAACACAAAATTACCTAAATATGTGCGCTTATCATGGACTACTACCCGCACATACTTTACCGACGCATCAGAGTGGTTCCTGCCTGGATCATATGATGATCAAATCTAGTCTACAATATATTACCCTTGTAACTAATTCAACAATTACTGATCATCACGCTGTCCTACTAAAAATAAATTTAATGCATGCTAAGCTAAATCGTCCCCAAACAATGACGAAATTAAACATAAACAAACTTCAACATGATCTGCACAATATTGATTTTAGCCCAGTCTACGATACTGCTGACGCAAATTTGTCTTTATCATACATAATAATAAATGTCCAACAAGCTATACTACGCAATACGACCGTAACGGCAAAAAATAAAAAAATACATAACATTAAACCTTGGATTACACCTGGACTCATCCGTTGCATTAGACACAGGGACAAACTACATCAGAGATCAAAGAGGTTTCCTGATAATTTATTACTTCAATCAACGTACAAGAGGTATCGAAATTTTTGCAACAATCTTTTAAAACAGCTAAAAATCAACTATGATAAAAACGAATTGCAGAAAGCAGGTAACAATTGCAAATCACTGTGGAAACATATAAAAAACATCACATATTTATCAAAACCGCGTGAATCAAGTTCAAGTTTACTGTTTAATGAGTCTTCACCGCTTATTTCAGCTAACAATGTAAATAACTACTTTGTGAATGTAGGAAAATCCCTTGCCGAACAAATACCGAAATGCACGCAGTCGTTAACGGTCCAAAAAGTGTCCCTAGGTAGTCATAAATCTTTTGTTATGCTCGACCCTGATGAACACGAATTAGCACGAATCATTTCCGGGCTAAAAGATGACTGCGCTGTCGGCTGGGATAGCATATCCAATAAAATACTGAAACGGTTCAAGCATATTTTAGTGCCCCCTTTAACGTATGTTTTTCGTTTGTGTCTATCAAACGGGATCTTTCCTAAATATTTAAAAAAGGCAGTGGTAATCCCTATATTTAAATCAGGCACCAAAGATCTAGTTAGCAATTACAGACCGATATCAATACTGCCTTCGATATCCAAAATACTAGAAAAAATCATCAACAAAAGACTAGTAAATTTTTTAGAAAAAAACCGTTTTCTTTCGCCAATGCAATTCGGTTTTAGATCGAAATTATCCACAGCAGATGCGGTACACAACCTGACCGATTATGTCGCAGAAGAACTCGGCAAGGGAAACCAATGCTTAGCAATCTTCCTCGACCTAGCCAAAGCTTTCGACACTGTATCTATTCCTCTGCTTTTACGCAAACTGGAGACTGTAGGCATAAGGGGCACACAGCTTAAACTAATTGCAGATTATCTAAATGATCGCCATCAATGTGTACGAATTGATACAACAACGAGTGAGGACCAACAAAACCATGAATTCGGGGTACCTCAAGGCAGCGTTTTGGCTTCCACCCTTTTCCTTATCTACATAAATGACCTGTGTAATCTAGATATAGAAAACGGCACAATAATATCATATGCCGATGACACAGCGTTAATTTTTTCTGCAAAAACCAGGGATGAACTCTACGAAAGCGCACAAAAAGGTTTTAATCTCGTGACTAACTGGCTCAACTGCAATTTGCTAACACTTAACATTGATAAAACTAAATATATAACATTTTCCATGCGCAAATCTCATAACAACAGTACTGACACTCATTTATACGCGCATCGATGTAATAACCCCTTAAATAACACATGCCACTGTCCTAATATCCTTAAAACTAGTAATATAAAATATCTGGGTATCATTATTGACGACACACTTTCTTTTAGACAACACGTTGAAAGCTTAGTATCGAGAGTACGTAAATTAATATTTGTTTTTAAAAAGCTACGCACAATTGCAGAACCTAAACTGATCACCCGAGTCTATCTGGCCCTATGTCAATCCATCCTTACGTACTGTGTCACTTCGTGGGGCGGAGCACCAAAAACTACAATGCTTCCCCTGGAACGAGCACAGAGAGCAATTTTAAAAGTAGCCCATTTCCATCCTTTCCTCTTTCCTACTGTCCAGCTCTATAAATCCTGCAACGTTTTAACTGTAAGGCAATTATTTATTATGCACGTAATACAAAAACAGCACTCTCAGCTCTCCTACAATGCTAACACTACTAACAAAAGACGGAATGATATAGTTTGCAATACAAGTTCAACCTCAAAATATGTGTTTTCGAATAGATTTTGTAGATTTTTAAGCCCACTCCTATATAATAGACTAAATAGACAACTAAGTATTTATAACCTTAATTGCTTTATATGTAAAAAAACTGTTTATAATTATTTGCAAAGTCTGTCTTACGAACAGACGGAAGACCTTCTTATAGTGTGTAAATAAAACTGCAAGTACCAAACTAGTGTTAGGTATAAACATAACGTTAAAATTGATGTAGTCCCTTAATTATAAGTTTATTATTTTATTTGTTAATGTTTGCGACATTTATATCTTGTCAGCACTTTTTCGCCTGAGGCACAGGTCCAACCTAGTTCAGGCAAATATCATGTCAGCACTTATTATTAGATTGTAAGTCTTGTGTTTTTCTTGTGTACTTTTATATGAATAAATGATTATTATTATTAAAAAAAAAAAAAAAAAAAACTTTAATAACCGTCCTCCATTAAGGAGTTTCAGCGCGAACCTTCTAAATTCTTGCTGTGATTGGAGAGAAAGAGATAGTACAGTCAGCATCAAAAGTTGATGACTACATTTAGATTTTCAAAATCGCTGTACACCGTATTATACCTAAATCGCTCAACATGACAAGCGCCAGAAATGAATATTATCATAAAAGGGCTAAAGTAGGTGACCATTACTTTTCAAAAGTCGCTAAACAAAGTTATAGTAAAAAAAGCATTACATTCTTCGTCTCTAAAGTTTCTGAACAAATTTTAGACAAAAATAGCATACCATCGTTTATCTCTAAAGTCCCTGAACAAAATGAAATGGTTTTGGGTTTAATATGTGTGTGTATTTTTTTCGGCAGGTATGTGTGTTTGGTATATAAATTAAGTAGGCACATGCACATGTAAATCACCACCCTTTTATTTATTATCAACAAAATTAAATTAAATGGTTCGATAAATCAATACAGATAATAATTATTTGTTTTAATTACAAATCAACACAATCATAATAAAATAATTTAAACTTTCATAATCAAATCAATGTTTTATAAACAAAAACAAGGTATGATTTTTTATCAATTACAATTATGATTAGACTTAAACTACTTAGAATTAAAACCTAGTGTGTCCCCCATTGGCATCGATGACATTTTGGAGACGTTCTCGCATGGAGTTTACCATATTTGCACAAGTATCTCGTCCCCTAAAATCTTCCCAGATTTCTGTGGCGTGATTTAGTAAATTTTCCCTTGTTCGAGGAGTGCTTTCATCCCAAGCCTGAACCATAAGCCCCCATAAGTTTTCGATGGGATTAAGGTCCGGGCTCTTTGGTGGGAATGGAATTTCGACAATGTGATCAGCGTTATCCCGGAACCAAGCTCTGCACACTCGGGTCATGTGGATTGAACAGTTATCATGTATGAAATGTAATGGGGCCATATCAGGTAACACTATTTGTGCTGTGGGCAGTAAAACATCTTGCAAGATGTCTTTGTAGCCTTCGGCATTTAGCCGACCACCAATTTCTATCAGTTCCCCTGGTCCACTTTTATTCATCCACCCCCAAAGACCCACAGAAATCCTTCCACTGGATCTATTTTCTATTAAGTGCTCCTCTTGATAACGGGAATTATTAATTCTCCATAACGTAATTCGACCGTGTTGAGAAGATTTGAAGGTCTTTTCATCAGCAAATATTCTATTGGAAAAATCAAAATTTAAATATCGTTCTGCAAACTGAAGTCTTTGCAACTTATGTCGAGCAGTCAATTTTAACTTACGGGTCGGTTTTCGGCAATGTATACCAGCTTCGTGGAGACGTCGACGAACGGTGGTTAAAGAAATATTGTTAGCTATAGCTACATTTCTGGTTTGAAGGAACGGAGTCTCTCTGAATTGACGAATGATATTTACGTCCTGTGTTCTTGAAGTTCTTCTTGGTCTACCGGTCTTCTTAATTTCATCAACGTTTCCTTCATTATCCCATCCACAAGTACACGGTATTACGCTACAAAAAAAAAACATGCATTAGAACCTAACACCTTATTGATCGGAAGTGACCTATGCTATGCGTCCGATTTTGATTCTACCCTGTTAGATTCCCACTTAGGACAAACATTCGTGTGACGAATACGTGTGTATAAGTCTTGGTATTAATCCTTTCTTAATATATATAAATCTCGTGTCACAATGTTTGTCCTCAATGGACTCCTAAACCACTTAACCGATTATAATAAAATTCGCACACCATGTGCAGTTCGATCCAACTTGAGAGATAGGATAGTTTAAATCTCAAATTATAGTCGCGTGCGAAGCCGGGACGGACCGCTAGTAATATTATAAATGTCAAAGCTTATATGTTTGTTATTCATCACGATAAAACTACTGAATACATTTGGATGAAATTTGGAACAAAACAATTTGGATGTAGGTATGTCATAATCTCATATTATTCACAGTATCTTAAAAACATCTTCTCATTTACATCCTGTATAATCTCAAAATACATAAAATAAAATAACTTACAGCAACTCCCATTTCTCTAGCTATTTCGGCAACAGAAAGTCCTTCTTCTCGCAATTTCACTATTCTGTGACGTTCATGTGCAGTAATATGAACATTAAATGGCATTATAATGTTTATTTGTTACTAAAGCGCAATTGATAACTAATACAATATTTATAGATGAAAAATAATTGCAACCGCAATGATCTACATCCGATACAAAGTGATAATTAAGTAGAAATATTCTTTTTACATTCAAGGGTAAACAATTTTTCAAATACCCACAACTATGTTTCTCAAAGAATTGAATTAAAACGGAATTTGTGGTAATTTTGAAAATGAGTCTTATATGTATACAGATTAGGTTCTAATTAAATCGTAACTATAAAAATCATTAACTAAGTCGACGGTATGAATTCGAACATAATCTGCGTGACTTTTGAAAATGAGTCTTATTGCTTTACGAACAAGGTTACAATTCAATCGAACTAAAAAAATAATTAATTACGTCGATGGTATAAATTCAAACAGAATCTGCGTGATTTTTGATAGTCAAATATGGTTACTATTCAATCGTAATACAGCAACATCATCAACGTTTTTTAGTTTGCAGTTCAGCTACTTTTGATAGTATAAGTCGCTACGAATCCGAAACAAAGTAATGTTCAGTAACTTTTGTTATTAATGATGTTAAGTTATTTTTGGACGTTGCTGTGATTACACTCGTTAAGCGATTTATGGGTGATATAATGTACAGTGATTTTGAAAATTTTAATGTGGTCATCGACTTTTGATGCTGACTGTACACGTGTCGTGACGTATTGCGTTCTCGTTCTATTGTACGTTGATAACTCGAACGGCAAGAGGAGTTCTTTCGCGTGACCTATAAATTTTATGTAATGTGCGTTTAAATGTTTTGTTCATATTTAGATTCGAAAATACTTAAAGGGTTAAAAATTCATCCTGAAATAATTTACAATATGGATGTGAAAGGTTCCCATATAACAATTCACCACTAGCTGACTGTTTTGGGAAAGAAGGGGGTTAAAAGAGTGCATTTACAGTTTTCGGAACACACTGAAAGTCTCAACATGGCTGAATGTGTACTTGGTACTGTATACCAGCAATGATCATATTTAAAGGTTTCGATTAAGTAAGGTACGAATGAAGCCATTGAACAATGTGTCACCATTATTTGCTAGAAAAATCTGTATAGGGTTGTATGACTAATGAGCTTTATAAAGAATTTCTGAAGCACCTAGCCAGATATAAATGTGCAGAAAAGTACCTTTTAATATTTGATGCATGCTAAAGTGGCAGATTCCCGCGACATATCATTATATTTCTTCTTATCGTGTCAGAGTTTAAACCACCCGTAGGTCTCTGACATGGCTTTACTTACCATCGAGAATATCTCAAGTGTGCTGGTTTAGTCACTATGTTTTCCTTCACCGTTTTAAGCATGTGATAATCAATTCATAATACGCACATGACTTCGAAAAGACGTGAGTGTGTGCCTTGGATTCGAATTTGTGACTTGTCAGTTCAACAGTCATACGACTAGGCTATCACTGCTCAATCATTATACTGTTTACCTTCGACCACCACCCACGAACTCAAACCCCCAGATAAAGCCGTCTATCGATCATTTGAACACCATTGGGATCCACAAATTTTATAATTTATGGAACAAAACCCAAATAAAAAGCTCACTAAGGCACGGTTTAATTTTTTTTTTTATATCTTGACCATTTGCATGACCCATAATAACATTACAAGCGGCTTTAAAGCCACTAGTTTATATCCATTGAATCCACAGACTATTCCAGAGTCAGCTTTTGCTCCATCTTTATTGATAGAAGTTCCAGGATCTTGAGACAGACACAGTTGATTAAAAAAAATCGCGACCTCGCGTCTCACCCAGGCCAATGAACACACATCGACAGCACAAGAAGAATGAATTGATAGTATCCCAAACACACCTTCTGAAAGGTTTTACCGCGTGGTTTCCGGTAGTTCTAGTTCGGACAATGAGCAAGACCATGTGCCGCTTGCTCAAGTAAAAAGAATAGCATTTCAGCAGTTTATGTCTACACCGGCAAAAAATACCGAAAAAATACCAACTGAAGAACAGCCATTAATTATCTTAAGGATACGCCAGGCGATGTTTAGCATTCATTTACAGATCTTCTAAACTCAGCGTTACCACTTCGCAAAGACAACTGCAAAGATGCTGAAACTGCAAAACGATTCCTTTATAATTTTAAAAGACTACGGAAATTGGCTGCAAACAAATATTGATTGCCCAAGTTTGCAAACTTTAGTTAATCAAGAACCAACTGTTGATGAGATGCCAAGAGCACACTCAGTCTATCAAGAACCGTCGACATCATAAAAAGATCCTGGAAGCAAACAGAAAATGAGAAGATCTGATGGTCATACAGGCGAAAATTCCAGTGAATTGGTATATGCAGCTACAACACGTTTTCAAGAAGAATGAAGATGAGGATATCGCATCTGTGATCGAATATACGATCAAAAATCCAGAAGCAGTCATTAAAATTAATGAAACGCTTATGATACCAGTGAAAACAGTCATAGTTACACCAGGGAAACCGCTTGGAATGCTTCTTTCACAAAACATTTCAAACTTGCAATATATTACGTTGCGAGAGGGTGTCATTCGGGATTACTCTACTTTTCTTTTGCTTTAATTTTTACTTGCTAATAAAACAGTCATTTGAAGAAGGAACATTCCAAAAACTACTTAAAAAAGCTCTAATAAAAGCTATCTATAAAAAAAACGCAAACAGACCAACAACTGCCGCCCAATCGCGCTATTACCAACGGCTTCTAAAATCTTTGGAAAGGCAATGTGCAACCGAATATACTCTTTTTGTGAAAAATATAAAATATTAGACAATGTCAAAACGGTTTTCGCAAAAATAGATCCACAACTTTGGCAGTCTACAAATATGCACAAGAAGCTTTAAATATTATAAATACCAAGAACTACGCCATAGGTCTACTATTGGATATGACCAAAGGCTACGACAAAGTGCAATTCAAAATACTACTAGATAAATTACATGGAATTGGAATTAAATATTATAAATACCAAGAACTACGCCACAGGTCTACTATTGGATATGACCAAAGGCTACGACAAAGTGCAATTCAAAATACTACTAGATAAATTATATGGAATTGGAATTCGGGGAAATGCCTATAAGTGGTTCAATTCATACCTGAAAGATAGAGAGCAGATTGTAGAGGTAGAATATTTCAATAATGACACTAAAGAAATATCACAGATAAGATCCGACAATAAAACTGTTACTACTTCAATCCCCCAAGGGAGCGTCATACTTAGGTTGTATTTTATTCCTTATCTACATAAATGACCTTCCTAAGACTATAAACGGTCCATGTGTACTATGTATTTGCACATGACATATCTTTACTTACGCCTTGCCAGAAAAATTTAAATAACAAAATAAACTGCCTCTTTCGACAACAATCAACTGGATGGATAATCTTAATCTAGAAATAAATTTCACCAAAACTAAATTAATCACCTTTCACCCTCATCAGAAGCCCCAATAACCAAATCCAGGTGGTGACAGAATCCAGCGAGTGCAATCTGCGGCAAAACCACATGTACCAGTACAACCCGAACGCCAAGCGCTAGTAGAAATTTCATTGAAGCCCTTTAAGAATCAAATTCAAATTAAACATGTAGGAACCAGAGACTCAGAAGATAGCTCATTGGATGCTGCTTTACCAGAATTAGTAGAGACATTTGATAATTCGGATTTGGAATCTCTGAAAAATCTTGAAGTGAACATAAACTATTCAGAAGAACCTGTGGAGCTCATGGATATAAATGTAATGCCAATTATTATTGCACCGGAACCCAAGAGCAGAGCCGAAAAAAACCCTGGAAAGGAAAATATAAGTTTTAATAAACGGGCGATTTTCGTTGTATGACAGATGGTTTTGATTGTAGGTCGGAAAGCAAAATGCATGTCATGCAAGAAAAGTTACTGTCAAGAATGCACAGCCAGTCCTAGAGAATAATAATAATAATGTTTAATAATGTTTATTGACTTCCATAACAAAAAAATAATACAAATTGAACAGAATACAATTATTTGTCAGGTATTATGTTACATTAAAGATCATGGGCAACTGTGCCTGAGCTAGGAAGAGCCTGTATTTCAGGTCACAGTGCTCTTCCCGTATTAGTGATTCTTAGACGACAGTAAAAAATTATGTACAATACAGTATTTTGTTGTCTAGCTCTTTAAATATAATTTAAATGAGTTAGTAAAGAAGTGTATGTGTTGTGTGTAGTGTATGTGTGTTGTGTGGAATATTGTGTATGTATTGTATGTCTAGCTTATTTCAATTTATTATTTGTAATAGATCTTCAGTAGCTTGATAGTCACAACTGAGTAAGAAATTTAATATTTTATTTTTACATACCCGTTTGCTTAATGTGTAGAAATGGATATCGGCATTCAATTTATTATATAAGAAGGGGCCAGTAAAACAGAAGAATCTATGGGTAAAAGAATGCTTGAATTGTTGGGGTCGCGGGACAACAGCATGTCGACGACGTTTGCGAATATTAGTTTGCGTATAGGGGGTAATGGAATGTTGTTTAAGAATGGTTGCAATGATAAAAAGTTGACGTACTGTTGGTAATTCCCAGGATCGGTAGAGAGTGTGAGTAGGGTAATAAATAGATCGAAAGGAGCTAACCTTGAGTACCGCCCTTTGTGCTATTTCCAGAGGAAGGAGAATAGTTTTTCCAGCTCCACCCCAGCATGAGATACAGTATGACAGTTGCGATTGGCAGAGTGCCATATATACTTTTTTTAGTATGTCTGTGTCAGCAACATGTCGTAGATTTTTAAAAATATATATAAGTTTTCTGAGTCTGGTTTGGAGTAAAGAGATATGGGAGCGAAAACACAGTGACGAATCAAGTATAACACCCAAATATTTTATTTCTGTTTTTCGAACTAAGACTGGACAATTACAGCTATTTCCATTGAATGAAGAGTTATGAGTGTAAGAGTGTGATTTGATAATCATTTCTGGTGGAGGCTGATTTGGAGACCTCATAAAAAATGGAATATACATAGTTTTTTCAGTATTTAATGTAAGTATATTTCTTTTTAGCCAATCAGCAACATCATCAAATCCTTTTTGTGCTAGGGCAAAAGTATCCTGCCACGTCTCTGCAGAGAATATCATAGCGGTATCATCAGTATATGATATAATAGTGCCTTGTTCTGGTTTTAATTCGAACAGGTCATTTAAGTAAACTAGAAATAGTGTAAGTCCTAAGACCGAGCCCTGTGGGACGCCAAAAGAGACAGGTAAATCAGCACTAATATATGATCCCACTTTGAGACATTGTTTGCGACAACTAAGATAATCTTTGAACAATCTCAACTGCAGCCCTCTTATTCCTAGATGTTCTAGTTTAGCCAAGAGGAGTGGGACAGACACCGTGTCAAATGCCTTAGCAAGATCAAGGAAGATGGCTAGAGCTTTGTTGCCATCATCAAGTCTTTTTATTACATAGTCAGTCAGTTTGTGGACTGCATCTTCCGTTGACTTTCCTGAGCGAAAACCAAATTGACAGGTAGATATGAGATTATTGCCTATGAATTTATTAGAATGGGATTATCTTTGTGACATATGCTTGGAAGGAGGTAACTCTATAAAACGTAAATATTTTTATCGTTATTTTTGTTGCTTAAATTAAGCAACGATCATTTTTTCTTTTAGATTAAAATTCTGATTTTCGAGGTGAACTGTCGACATGGTAATTTACGCGTACATAGATAAGGTGCTCAATTCCGATGATTTTATGGAGATCTACATTTATGACTTAAAATGGCCTTGGCCTGAGACACATTTTACTGTCAATGAATATTGCTATGGATGCGGTCAATACAAGTCAATCTTCTACAATTTGACACTTTTCTCTGATTATGAGTCGTGAAGATATACAGAATTTATTACTAAGTTCATATTTTTGGTGTTTTTATTGTAATTACTCCCTTTATGATCATTTCACCACTGATGAGTGTTTCATATGTTCAAATTAAGTACGTACTCAAAATATTTTTAAGCATTGCTCATTCTTATAAATATATGAATGTGCAAAGTATTCTTTTAATTCTTTACATAAGTAAAAATCAAAGAGTTAGATTATATCTGACGTATATGTAGAATACTTAAATAATTAAAAAACATTTGTATATTAAGGTCAAATACCTTTTTTAATAAGACAGTTATAAATACACTTTCATATTATATAACATGATATTGTATTATTGAAATACTTATACCAAAAAAAGTATAGACATATAACATATTAATTAACGTTGTAACATTTTTACGTTATTTTTAGATTTTCTAATACGATTAAAAAAGCCATTGCTTCTTAAGTTTATTTTTATAATATTTTTCTTCTAAAACACTATGATTGTTAAAAGGTACCTAAAGGTGCCATATAAACAAAGTACAATGAAAAACAGTGAGACTTAAGGCCTATTCAAACCTGAGCGATATTCGCTGCCGCTGTAGGTAGAGGCCATACCGCGCGGGTTTCGCTCAGATATTTAGTATCGAGTACCGCGGCTAAAGCGACCTGAGCGATATTCGAGGCCATACCGCGCGGGTTTCGCTCAGGTATTTAGTATCGAGTACCGCGGCTAAAGCGACCTGAGCGATATTCGCTGCCGCTGTGGGTAGAGGTACATACCGCGCGGGAGCAGCGGCATGCATCCCACCCCTCACTCCGCAAGCGGGGTTAACATGACAACAGTTACGCACGATATTCCTTAGCGAAAGGACGCGTTTGCAACATGGCGTCATCGAAACGAACGAATAACTATTCATTTATTGAGATGGTGAAGTGCAATCCGTTTTATATGATATGTCACTTACGGATTATAAAAATATATTTATGAAAAATAAAATATGGGATGAGATAGGAGAAAAATGTAACATAAGTGCCCCCTATCCTATCGCCTGAAAGTTGCAAAGTTTCAAAATTTTGATATTCATTGTTCATTGCATTATTTTGTTGAGTAGTAAAATACATATTTTGCAAATACGGGGTATTGCAAGTTTTAGAGCGTAAATAATTATGGAGTACGCATGTTGCTTTTATCACTTTTTTAGCTGTAGACACTTTTAGGTGCATGGGTTTGAAATATATTCGCCATTTTTGAGCCAGTAATCCAAATGCATTTTCAACAACACGTCTGGCTCAGGCATAGGCGCTTATTGTATTTTTCCTTTCTTCTATCAACCCTAGAAACTCTTTGATTGAATGGTTTCATTACATGTGCTTCCAATCGGAATGCCTCATCTCCTATTAACACATGAGGTGTGTCTTGGAACATTCATAGTCCATTATTAAACCTCCTTCCCATGACAGAGTTTTCGAAAATTCCACCGTGGCTATTTTTTCCAATACCCCCAACATCGATACATAAAAAAATGTACTGTGGTCCTACTATTGCCATAAGGACGACAGAAATTTTTTTGAGGTAGCAAAAATAATTGCTGCCTGAATTGGCGGACAAACGATAGTGACATGTTTTCCATCAATACTGCCGAGGCAATTAGGAATTGCCACATATTATAAAACTCTTCAGATGTTAAGTTCCACATTTCTTCTGTAGGAAGCTTCATGTATATGGGTTGCAATGTAGTCCAAATAACATCACAAACTTCATCAACAATTTCTGCGACAGTTGAGCAACCCACTCTATAACTGTTTGCAATACAGCGAACTCAAACTCAAGCTCTAAGCCATTTTTACTATAAATTTGGTTTCTAAGATTCCTCAGTATTTATCACCTTACTAACCTTAACAAATTCAGGGTTTTAAACTTAGTCGAGTTCCCAAGGGTTTAACCTAGGATTTTTTATACAGTGAACGGATTTTTATGATTTAAAGTGCAATATTTAGCTTATAATGTTTAAAAAAGTTTACCAATTTAAAAGTTGTGACCTCGATTTATATGAAAAAAAAAATGATAATTAAGTTAGGAAACTTAATTAACATTTTTCCATAAGAGTTACGAAACAACTTTCTAAGGAAACTTTAGCTCTTTTTTGATGATAATAGTTTTGGCATATTTATTTTTTGGTCAAGTGTGAGTTGTCCATAAAAATGAGTGAAAAAGACAATTTTTTTTTAATGCCGTTCGACTCTGTTTCATGTAAGAATAATTTAATTTCTACAACTTTTAAATTGGTAAACTTTTTTATACTTATTATAAGCTATACATATATATATTGATCGCTTCTCGAGACGCGAGACTAAGCGGACGTGTATTTGTATCGATTATAATGAAACATCATTAAATAAATGCGATTAAATATTATTATAAATATTGCGCCGTCAGTTAAAAAAGTAAAGTGTGTCGCGAGTGATTAGTAGGTAACTATAAACTTTTAAACAGTGCGAGATGAAATAAATATTTTTATTGACTAAGAGTGTTTCTGTGTTAGTAATGTCTAACCCAGGAGCTAGTCCATTTGGCCGAAGCCAATTGTTACGGCGAAGTCCTCCGCCGACGCCTATCGAGCAACCACACCCTAGAGACCAAAATCCACCAACATCCACAGAGAATGAATTACCGAGTGAAGTCATCCCCACGCCGGAAATTCAGAAATGGATGGGATCCATTGATACTATTCTCAACGAAGTCTGCATTATTGTCACGGAAGGAAAAATGAACGCAGACCAGAAGCTTCGTGTCTCGACTCTTTGTCGGAAGGTTTCGAGTGGGACATCTCAGATGGCTGTTTTATACCAAGCATTGAAACAGAAAACCATCCAGGCGCACAGCACCATTCAGCACTTACAGGCACAACATAACATCGCGAGCTCTCTACAGCAGTTCAAGGAGGTTGTCGAAACCAAGCTAAAACCGGAAGGTAGCTCATATGCCAATATGGTTAAAAAAGGTTCCGATAGTTTTGTCCGCCCAGCAAATCTGAGCTCTGTTGCCATCTATCCCAGCGACAAGACCAAGACAAGTGACGATACCAAGTCACTGGTGCAGAAAATTATCTCACCGGAAGAGCTAAAACTGCATGTCCGTGGCATGAGAAAAGTCAGAAATGGAGGCGTCATTATCAGTACAGAAAATAAAGGCGATATTGACAAATTGAAAAACTCTGCGACACTAGTTTCTTCCGGCCTAACAGTTGAGGAACCCTCTAAACGACGTCCTAGGATCGCTGTCATTGGTGTCCCCGTAGCTCTCACTGAAAAAGAGGTATTTGATTGTATTTACGAACAAAACTCTCGGATAAATTGCCCAATACTACCCGTGAGTCCTTCCTTGATACAATCAGGCTGAGCCATAAATCGGGGAGAAAAAACCTCCCTACCTGCAACTACATATTAGAATTACCCGCTAGCATCAGGAAAATTCTAGTAAATCAAGGTCGCATTTTCATAAACTGGACATCTTGTCCTGTGAGAGATTTTACTACAGTCACCAGGTGCTTCAACTGCCAGCAGTTCGGTCATGCAGCCAAATTTTGCCGGGAAACAAGTCCTACATGCAACCACTGTGGAGAAAATGGCCATGCTTTCAAAGACTGTAGTAACAAAATTTCTACCCCTCAATGTGCGACGTGCAAGCGATTCAAGAGGAAATGCGACCATCCAACAGGTGATGTAAGTTGCCCAGCACGTAAATACGCAGAAGACAACTACATTAATTCAATAGATTATGAAGGCGTCTAAGAGCGCCACTGATTAGTTTATTAATTAGGCACTTAAAGCTTTTTCTATTTATATTTATTATTCACTAAGTAATCATGACCAATCAGTTAAATGTTGAGGAGTGTAAACATCTTTTTACTGTTGGAGAAAAGACATTAACCTTGCTCACGCAAAATATTCGTAGTATAAACCGAAACATGAACGGTTTTGAAGTGTTATTACAAAATCTGGATATTACCTGTGATATTATTATATTAACAGAATGTTGGTTGTCAAAGCAGATAGGCAACTTACCATCACTTGAAGGTTATTATTCTCATAAAACTGATAGAAATATCAACCAAAATGATGGCGTAGTAGTTTTTATCAGAAATAATTTAAAGACAATTATAGAAGAACCGGTTTTCCAAGACAGTAATTGCTTAACAATTAAAATTATTCCCGATATAGTAGTCATGGCTATTTAAAGACCCCCTTCCCTAAATATTGACAGATTTTTACTCTCGCTTGATGAAAATTTAAAAGAAATATCATCTTTTAAAAACATTTTACTTATAGGGGATATAAACATTAACATTGCTTCAGGAAAAACCGACATTAATGCTCATAACTACCTAAATATTTGCTCATTTCATGGACTTTTACCAGCTCATTACCACCCTACGCACCAGAGCGGGTCATGCTTAGACCATATAATAATAAAATCAAATAAACCAACTAAAACATTGGTTACTAATTCTTCGCTAACCGATCATCAAGCTGTTTTCCTAACATTACAAATTACTCCACCTAGAAAAAACTGCATGCGTAGCTATACTCAAATCAATATGACTAACCTTGAATATGACATACGTGCTATTAATTTTGACCCCGTTTACAACTCAAACGATGCAAATATTTCGTTAGAGTATTTTATACATTCACTGCAATATGCAATAAATAAAAATACAATAACTAAAGTAGTGCCCAAAAAGTTTATCAGTATTAAACCGTGGATCACTCCTGGTCTGGTTCGTTGTATTAGACATAGGGACAAACTTCACCTTAAGTCGAAACACGCACCGGATAATTATATACTCTCTCAAGATATGTCTTTGAAAAAGCATTAACGCATGCTTAGCGAACTCTAAAGTTACAATATAAACGACTCTTGTCGAGATGGCTTAGTGGTCAGAGCGCCTGGAGTATTTATCCGGGAGGCGCAGGTTCGAATCCTGTTCGCGACCGTATTCTTTTTCCATTTAATATTGTAACTTTATATACTCTCTGTTACATATAAAAGATACAGAAATTACTGTAATTGTTTGCTAAAAAAACTAAAAAATCTTTACGATAAAAACGAATTACAGAAGGCCGGGAAAAGCAGTAAACTTATCTGGAAATTTATACAAACGAATACATTTCGATCGAAACATTCCGAGCCTCCTCTAGATTTATTATCAATCGACATGACCCCCTCCAAATCAACACATCAAGTAAACAACTTTTTTGCTAACGTTGGTAAAAAATTAGCAGAAAAATGCTTAAATTCTCGAAACTTGCCCCCTCAAAGTCCGACAATAACATCCTCTACACTCAATTCTTTCGTTTTATTAACCCATATATGCCCATTGATTCGAAAACGAAACAAGAGGTAGTGCTTGCCTAAAAGCCTAATAAATCGTTTATTAGTGCAGTAAAATGTAAAAAACGCCATCTATTGCAGGACTATGGAAGTAGGTTCTATTTGCAACAAAGATTTTTGGGTAGCGTTGACATTTGAATCAAATACTAAGCAATGCAAGTTGTGTCGTGTTTACGTCGCGCTAAAAATCATGTCGTCAGCCAGAAAAAAGTAAGTAACCGTTTAATTTTGTAAAGCTTTGTACTTTTCACAGGTTTATAGTAAATTTGGATAGATTATAAACTAATTCGTGTATTAAGAATGATAAAATATGAATTTATAAATACCTATATTTACTTTATAACTTTCGTGTTTCGAAAACGATACGTCGGGCAAATACAGGTGAGGCTTGTACTAAATCAGTTTTTTTGGTTTTAGGCGAAACACACTTAACTACAAATGAAATCGTTGATCTAATCAATGATTTAGCTTCGGATGATGAGGTGACAGCAGCTGACATATACATTGACCCTCCAGGTCATGGAATTGTGTCAGATTCTGACTCTGGGGACGAAACAAATGTAACTTTTGAAAATTTATCACGTCGTCAACTTTTGGCACCTGCTGAACTGACGCTAAGTGGAATAAATATCAGTGATGGTAGCGAGTCTGAAGAAGAAGCTTCACTCCCAAGCACGTCAAGCCAGTCACAATCTTTAGCAACCCGCAAGCTGGGCCGGCCATCGCGATGTACAGATAATCCACTGCTTCTAACTCCACCGCCGCCGCCACTGCCAAAGACAGCCCGAAAATGGGTGAAGAAAGACTTACCCCAACATAATGACGAGTGGGTCGCACCATTCCCAAGGTCAGTCATTACTTTGTCCGATGCCTCAGAACCAGTCGATTTTATTGAATTGTTTTTTAGCCACGAAGTTATCATGCATATTGTCCGTCATTCTGTAATTTATGCAGTACAAAAAGGAATCCCAGGGTTTACCCTGTCTGATAGTGACGTTTATTGTTTCATTGGCATTTTGATATTGACTGGGTATTCTCCACTGCCGCGACGTCGGATGTATTGGGAAACTAACGAAGACACACATAATATCTTGGTGGCGAAATCCATGCAGAGAAACCGATTCGAAGAAATTCTTCGATATTTCCATGTCTCAGGCTTTTATCTTTCGAAAATCATCCTTTATTAAAGAAAATATTATTTTATTATAGATTATACAGTCCCTCTAATTCCGTAAATGTCCCCTATATATTTCATGACTTTTGTAACCTAATCAGTATTGATGATCAATTTAAAATTGAGAAATGTAAAGGCCATGTTATTCTGGTAATTATATCAGCATATTCTGGCCAATGGACATTCACATTAATCGTGACCTTCGGAGTAATAGTTGATTGGATGGTAATAGACTATTACTTTCTATATAAAATTCTAGTCTTTGTTTAATTAATTATTCAAAGGATTTTCCTATGCATGATGTTAATGCTACTGGCCTATATGATTCTGTTTTGTGTCTTACTTTGTTAGGTTTAAGTACTGGGATAAGACAATCTATTTTCCATTCATTTGGGATGACCATTTCCTGCCAGAGTAAATTAAAAACGCTTAGTATGTCCGAAAGTGCCCTAATTGTCACATTTTTCAACATTTTATAAGGTATTCCATCAAGGCCAAAAGCTGAATCACGTCTAGATGATATTGCAGATTTTATTTCCTGAAGAGAAAATGGATAAATTAGATATTCATAATGTCCTGAAGTTTTTACCTCATGAGGAATTGATTGAAATGGCCCCTCAACTGTATCTGGAGTATATTTTTTAAGAAAATCAAATACCCAAGGAGAAATATTATTACTTGGAGGTGTAAATGTTTTATTAAATCTTTTTGAAATTTGCCAAACTCTAGATAATGGAGTAGTTCTATTAAATGATTCACATAGAGAAAACCAACTTAGATATCTTTCTCTTTTTAACACTAACTTTTTAAGAGCTTGTAATTTTTAAAACTCAATATAATTTTCCAATGTGGGATTGTGCTTGAATACTTTATAGGCATTCCTAGAGTCTTCTACTGCTTTAGTGCAATTTAAATTCCACCATGGTAATGGAATGCGTTTTTTACAATTATTATTTACTGATGCTGTATCTAAAGATGTAGCGGGTCTTATAGTTGATGGTAATGACTTAATAACAGCTAAATTTAATAATTTTATCAAGTCATTATACGATTGTAATGGGGTTATCGTGATTAATTTTAAAGTCCATTAACAAACTATCAACACTCTTTTTGTATATTTCCCAGTCAACCAGGTTAAAATTAAAATGTTTTGGCAAATTTGAAGTTTCCATATCATGTGGGATATTATAATTTTTATTAATAAGTAACCTTGTGATTACAGGTAAATGGTAACTACCTAAAGGATCATCATGAACAGACCAGTTACAAGACAATGAAATTGAAGTCGAAACTATAGTTAAATCAAGTGCATTTCTTTGCCACCTATCAGAGCCTACAGTAGTAATTTCTCCGTCATTCAATAACATCAAATTATAGTCATTAATGATTTCAAGCACCTCTCGGCCGCGGATGTTCATACTGTTACAAGCCGAATGATGTGCATTGAAATCTCCACCCACCAAAAGAGGACCAGGAATATTGCGAATTAAATTATAAAACTGATACTTAGTAAATGAAGCATTTCTGGGACTATAAAAACTTACTAATGAAATTTCTTTATTACTGCCATATTTTAAACGAATCGCTATATTTTGTATGGAATCATCATATAAAGTATCTATTTTACTAAATTGTAAACTGTTATGTATTATAATAGCTACACCATTGTGTGTATTACCTGAGTCTAATCTTACTATATTATATCCTTTAATACTAAATCTCATGTGAGGCTTGAGCCAAGTCTCACACAATATAGCTACATGTATATTATACTCATGTAAAAAATACGAAAAAGCATGTTTGTTACTATTGATGCTCTGAGCATTCCACTGTACAATATTCAGCTGATCCATAAAATTAAGCTTTATTTATATTATTCAGAATTTTTGATAATAGAACATCTTTTAGGCTTTGAGTACAAATACTCTTTTCGTTATTTTTATTTTGAGAAATGAATGTTACTATTGTCTGTATTAAAATATTTAAAATTGGTTCTGTTTCAATTAATGATTTTAATTGTTTAGCAGGACTGGATTTTGAAAGAGATGGAAATGTCTTTTCATTGAATAAATCTACATATGATTTTTTATTAATTTTGTTTTTGTTTTCTTCCACTTTTTGTTGTTTGACTGGGCACTGTGCCGAAATAGCTACATGCTTACCTTGACAGTCACTACATGTAGCCTCAGTTGATGGTATTTGACATTCTTTATAATTATGGTCCTTTGTACATATGGAACAACTTTGGGAGTTCTTACAGAATTTGGCTATATGACCATACCTTAGACACTTCAGGCATTGTTTCACAGGCGGAATGTACGGACGTACTTCAAATCGCCAGCTATTCAGGTCTACACTATCGGGTATCGTTGCACACGAGAATGTGATGGACACTGTCTTCGTAGGCTGAAAGGACGACCCCCCTCCTTCTGAAATAGTGCGACGCATAAATCTTCTGATAGAAATAATATTCTTTGTGCTAGTTATTGCGTTATAAATGTGTTCGTTGCTCAAGTCAATTGGAACATGCATAATAACACCTGTTGTTTCCGTAGCTGTTGCAGGAATACTGGCTTTCAATTTATAACTATCCAAAAATTTACGATTCATTAACGCTGTATTGGCTAAACCAGGACGTTAAAAAATAACACCAATTTGTAACGATTCATGCGTAATAATTGTTTTACGCCCTTATTGTATTTTTTTATGCTGGTTGAAAGGGACATCATGTCTCTATCACCGATCGGGACTAAATCGACACTTTCTAAAAATACAACATATTTAAAATTGCCTCCGTTTTCAGGATATGACCTAATGTAGGAATCCTGAATTCCCGATACTTATCAACTACTACGACAGATTCCTCCGAACAGCTTGAGGCTCCACCGTCATCTTCAGAGGACACCAATGGTAGAGCAGAAGATGAACTATCTTCTTATTTTCTTTTCTTTGGATTCCCTTTCTTCCCCATCTTGAGAAAAGCAAGCAAATTAACTTTTGAATAAATAAAATAATTATTTGAAAATTTGCTTTAAAAAACGGCGCCCTATCGTTACGAATTTCCCGCGCTTTTTTTCCTTAGTTTGCTCTTCTAGCGATTATACGCATCCCTACTATGGAGTGTTGCATATCAAAAAAAGAGGAAGAAATAAGCTTTTATTTGGTATACAACACTTGTGACTTGTAGTCTATGACATTTAGTAGTTCCTGTATGAACACGTCTGTTTTGTGTTTATTGCTTTCTCTAAGACGCCATTGTTCACGGCTGTGTTTACTTTATAATATTATTGTTAAAGAGAGTAACAGTGCTTATACAACTAATAGGAAATAAACATTGGATTCTTACGTAAGTAATTCAATAAACATTTGGATCGTGTGTGTAATAAATTGCTAGTTTTTATATTTTCAACACAACGAGTACGTAATTTTCTGTGTTCAGCCAATTTTGATAAATATTATTCGATATCAATATACATATTGATTGGGATTTACATATGAATAACGAAGGAATACAATCTATTCTAGTGTTTGGTAACTATATTTTAGATCAAGCACGTATCTATTACCTTTATTGACTTAATTTTTATAAAGACGTAATAAAACGGACGCCATATTTTGCAAATCTTTCAAATTCGTACGGTCTACCGTTAGGTATAGATAGACCGTTCATCGCAATTATCGATGAGTCTCGATAAAGTGATCGATGACTAATGGAACAATATTAACGTATTACATTTATTAGTTTGTTTCAAAGGTTTGGTCGGAACAATATTATTACGTCAAATATTATTGTTAATGAAAAATTATAATATGCGATATAAATTATTTCATAGATATTTTATCCGTAAAGAATTATAGATTTTATTCATGCTCATAGTATGGATTGTGGTACATTTTGAATAAATAATTATGTACGTTTTGTTGAAATACCACCCAAGTGTTCGCGTAAACAAAACACATGCCACGTGCCCTTTTCTTTTTTTTTTTTCAAGTGGCTGTGGGCCGCCTAATGTAAACAAACATGATTTATGACGGCTTTCGAGCGTCTAGCTAGACGACTGTTTAGTTTAGATAAGAGTTATAGTGTAGATAACATTGATATATAAAAAACCCAAGATGCACAGTCCCGAACAAAAGTAACACTCGAAACTGTCGCCAAACACTCGACAATTATACATATGTAGTTATAGTTATACTATGAACATATTTTTTTGCAAATTTAACCTTATGCGCATTGCATAAAGTTATTTTTATAAAGCCGTGTACAAAAAGCAATAATATTTCACGACCGAAGTTAGCTGGCAGGACAGGGCATAGAGTAGAGACGAATATTTTTATAATATTTTTTTAAATGACTGTGTTAGTATTTTATGTGTTTGTTAAATTGCGTTCTAAACACATAATTATACATAGTAATATCTCAGGTTTACGCGATCACTACACATTATAATTAAACAACTTTTAACGGGATAAAATAAAAATGTATTGTACGTTTAGAAAAAATCGTCGATTTGACGATCTCTTCTTTTGAAATTCGATTACAAACTATATTTTAATATATAACGTATAAACTTAAATATTTATTAAAAACGATATAGAAAAAAGTTAAAAAACACTATAAAAATAATCGACTGCACTGAATAATGTTGAAAAAGTTAAAAAGTAATTAATGAAAACAGGGTCATTTGTATTATGCGACTAAAATAAAAGGAGGCTGTAATGCGTCGTGTTTACACTGACCAAGCGTCCATTGAAATTTGCCGTATTATACTTGGACCGTTGAGTGAAGTTTTGAGACAAATTAAATCAAAATGACATATTGCTTTCCCTATTATGTCATAAAAACAACAAAAACAAATCAATAAACTTTTTTCTTACCGAAAATACGATATCCCATCCTTTTTTAAAGTTCTTGACGTAATATTTTTCCAATTTCTCAACGAACACTTCGGCATTTTGAACGAGTGTGCCATGATGCGAGCGACGCGAGACTATTTGAAATGAGCGCACAATTCAATTTAAAATTGTGCGCTCATTTCTACTTGACTACTTGGATCACCTCTTTGTTAGCCATGGTAGATACAAACAGTGGTCATTAGCATGCAGTTTATCGACAGCACAGGTATCGATTCACGTCACTATCAGACGCCATTATAATTAAATATTATATAATATATATAAATATTTTTGATGATGATATTCTTTTATTTTTGTTCCTATTATGTCCTAAATAAATATCACAGATATTTATTATATTAAATGGAAAAAGAAATGCTAAGCATGCGTTAATGCTTTCCAAAGATTTATCTTGAATTATCACAGTTATTTTTGTATTTTTTTTTGCCACTATATAGGATAGTTTATTGCCTCGTATAATATTTTCTGTTGAATATTTATTTATTTCATTGTATGTTTCTATAAACTAAATATATTTCCTTCGTATATAACTAGTTTTTCTTTCATTATGCTTCCTGATTTTTGATAACTGATAATACGAACTTTCACTCACAGTCGTAACTGTCGTAAACGGCCGGTTTTTTCGAAGGCATTTTATAGCAATAATCATTATGACGAACATATAAAAGCTTATTACAGGTTATTACTTATATATTCAAGATTACATAAAGTATAACTTATTTTTCCGAAGTAACCTAAAACTTCCTCAAATTATTTGATTCCGTCAACACAAACATTTTTTCGTAGTTTTTTTGTGGAATTAATTCTTTACATCGAAATTTAAATATGATAGGCAGGTGGGATGGAACAGGGGGATTATTATAAAAAAAAAACAGCATTATCATAGATTAATATAGCTTTTACTGTAGCCATTTTACAAAATACGAGAATGCATCCCGCGCGCCGCCATTTTCGCCCCTGAGTGAACTGTCATTTACCCGTTGTAGAGTTCAGGAATGTAAAGTATCATTTGATGTCAAAATTTAAAAACTTAGTTTTAACTTTTAATGTGTATTATATGGGTGGTTTTTAAATCATATGAAATCACAGCCTTATGATTTTAAGACTTCCATTTCGTGACTGTCAATGGGAACTACACCACCTAAATCAATTACACCCCACATTATGTCATTTTTTTTCGTCGTATCTTTTGCCCAATTTAATCGACATGGAATCAAATATAAGGGCGACATAAGCAAAGTCTCTAGACCGGTTAGCTTTTTCTTTAAGGAAATTAAAGACTTCAGACATAAATCCTACATTGCAGTTATGAGAGGATAAAATTTTACGAAGGGTAGCAGGATGTGGCAGTGCGATGTAGTTGCTTAAGAAAAGGTAAGCTTTACCTGAATAATAGTATAAAATGGATGCAAATAAATACAATATCTAGCTACTTCCACAAAATTGAGGGTAGTCATGCATTACCTGTGCACCGCCCGCCCGCCCGCAAATATATGCACATACGCAAGCGGTGAAAATTCCGACTACCACCAACTACTCTACACGTGCTTCGCCCCTCCACGGAGCACCATCAGGAGCCGCCAGACCGTGCAGTGTCCGCCACCACTGCGGGCGGGCGGGCGGTGCACAGGTAATGCATGACTACCCTCAATTTTGTGGAAGTAGCTAGATATTGTATTTATTTGCATCCATTGTAATGGACTTCCGCAAAGTAACGCCTGAATCTATTCAATACTTATAGTATAAAGTCAAAGCAAAATATTTGAGGTCATCACAGTACCTAGCGCCTTGGTTTGATTTCATAGTATTTATGTTCTCGTGAATATTTTCGAAATTGTGTTGAATCATTTGTTCTACCTTAGTATATCTTTTCTTTATCATTGCAAGTAAAGATTTTAGTTTATTAATTGTAGTATTGCCCCTTTTCAAGCGCTGGGATAGAATCTTCATCTCGCGTTTTAGTTTTCTCTTGCGAGGCGCGTTTGTACTGGTTGATTCTTCCAATTTTAGTTTTTTAATAGGTGGTTCTGGTGAAGACGGTCCTAGTTGAGCCATTGTTATACTAAGCATATGAATGGTTTTCCCAGCCGGAACAATCTGTAAATAAAAAGGCAATTAAAGTAGTAGGTAAACTAGTTATATAAAACGATACTTAAAATGTTTTTTGGAGTAAGTAACACCTGACCAACTTACCACAGGAAATATTGACGGGACAGCATAATTTTTTTTTCTTGACTTTTTAGGAAGTCGTCATCTATAAAATGACTGACAACAGATGACTGACGTCTTTGTAACTTTCCCAGGTATATGTTTTTTCCATAACTTTGCCCTCAATTCATCTTTAG
This sequence comes from Xylocampa areola, assembly GCA_935421205.1. Taxonomy (NCBI): domain Eukaryota; kingdom Metazoa; phylum Arthropoda; class Insecta; order Lepidoptera; family Noctuidae; genus Xylocampa; species Xylocampa areola. Next base: position 10,523,294 of record OW285222.1, read on the forward strand.
GAATCCAATAAACAAAAGCATACTGTGATCAGTTAATTAAAATGGCCCATATGAAAAAAATACTATTTAGATTTAGGTACTACTCGATACAAATCCATCTGATTCCATACATAAAATACACCCTACTCTAATATTATCTAAAAAACTTGAAAAAAAAACTCACCTGTGGAAAAATAAGCCGCAGCCGGGTTACCATTCTTTTTTACAGCCATTCACGCAGCAAAAATGCACCATTTTCACTTACTTAATATAGAGTTCAGTTTTAAACACAAAGTACACCGATCACTGTTTAGGATACTAATTTAATTTATAATAAAAATATAAATATGTATCCTGTACGCTACTTGATGGTAGGTGATTTGTCAATTTGATCATTGTCATAAATGTATAAAAATGTTGATGTATATTTACATTATTACTGTAAAAAAGTAGTATACAACATTTTATTTTTTTTAAAGAAACTAAATATATTCTTATTAGCGTTGGCAACTTGCTAGACAAGGACACGTTACGACTATCGTGCTATCTCATCGGGCTCGTTTGTCTATTTTCACATGACTTCTACGTCATCGCCAATGGATTCTACGTCGTCGCCAATGGATAGTAGCGAGATAAGTACGAACAATTCTTAAAGTGATCAAAAGATGGATTATGATAGGGAATTGCCTTTTAAACGCCAGAGATCAATTGAAAGTAGTTTTGGAGAAATATATGCGTATACCTCTACTGGTGACAAAACTAAAAGAATTAACAATGCCATAATGTTCATGATCTGTAAATCAAAACAACCTTTTTCATTAGTTGAAAATGAAGGTTTCAAGAATCTTCTAAAAGTAACGGCACCTCATTATAAGATTCCTAGCAGACCTTCTGTGACACGCTGGTTAGATGAAAAGTATGATGCATTATCAACAGTTATGTAAAATTAATTATGCTGTGTAGAAGATCTTATTTATTATTTATTTATTTATTTATCATTACATCAAAAAGGTAAGTATATTTTATTCTAAGCCCCACAAAACCTTTGTAATGGTTTGACTGTGAGGTCAACGAGTCTCTAGACATTACAGATTAAATGTACTTATAATTAAATATTCTATAGGTATTGCAACTTATATAAAACTCAGTACATTTCTAAATAATATAACTTTAATTTACGTTTAAACCTATTTGAATTTGTTTCACTCCTTATGTCTGCCGGCAGACTATTCAATAAATATGGTATTCTCTTTTTTAATGTTCTGTCACCAAAATAATTGGTGACTCTGGGTACATTGAATCTACCAGCAGCTATAGATCGTGTATTAAGGTTGTTGTTTACGTAAGTTAAGTTATGCTCTTGGGTACGGTGGTGGTTAACTAATAAAAGATATTTATGTTTGAAAGTAATCGGTAGAATTTTGCATATTTTAAATAATTTTCTATAATCTCCTTTACAGCTGCTTTTAGTTTTTTTAGTAACAAGTAGTTTTAAAAATCTGATTTGAAGAGCTTCCAATTTATCTAAGTTAGTTTTGAAAGTTAACCCATAACTGTCAAGAGCATAGCTCATAATAGAATCAACTAATGACATATAAATACATCTTAAAGTATTGATAGTAACTTTAAAGCTTAGGTGGTACATTTTACTCAATAATATTCTGAGTTTACTAGAAATGTAGTGTCATTACTACATGATGTGACCAGGAAAAGTTATCATCTATTTTCACGCCAAGGTAGGTTACACAGTTAACTCTTTCAATAGGTTTACATTTACAGTCCAGTAAGTTATTATGGTGACATGTATAATCATGGGTAAATAAGGGTGCAGTCACACTATGAGGTTGTAAATATGGCGAATGAATTAACATTAATTTAGTTTTACTGGCGTTTAAAATAATGCCATTGTCATGCGACCATTTAACAATAGCGTCTATATCTTGTTGAACTAGCTGACAGATATCATCTATGTTAGTTCCGGAGCGAAGTATGCACAGGTCATCTGCAAACATATAGGCTGAACAATGCTGCAGCACTCGGCACAGGCTGTTAACATGCATAAGGTAACAAATTGGTCCACATCCAGAGCCCTGCGCCACCCCACTCCGTACCTCGACTCTGTCGCTAAGAGCATCCTCCACCTTCACACGGTAGGAGCGCGCGGTGAGGTAATCACGAAACCACGGATTTAGTGGTTCTCCCACCCCGCACTCCTCCATTGCATTCAGGATGGTATCAAACTGCAAAGTGTCGAATGCTTTTTTATAATCAAAAAATATTGTGATAACAAATTTTTTATCATCTAAGTAACTGTTTATTTCGTCTGTGAATTTTGTAAGCAATGTATTTGTACTTTTCCCTTTTAGAAAACCGTGTTGGCACTCGTTAATAATATTATTGTTTTGTAGGTAGTTACTTAATTGATTGACTATACACTTTTCAATGATTTTATCTATACTAGATAAAATGGAAATAGGTCTGTAGTTTGAAATATTTTTGCGATCACCTTTTTTATGAATTGGGCGGACTATTGCCTCTTTAAGATTATTAGGAAATTTGTGGTTTTTGACGGTTAGGTTTATTAATTTAGTTAAAATGTTATCTATGACTATTTTAAGGTCGGACACACGCACGAGATCACTTCCCGGTGCTTTATTTGCATTCATGTTTTTAATTATGTTTTTGACGTATTTAGGGCTTACTGGTTGCCATCTCATGGACATGTCCGAGGCTTTTACATAAGTCTGCCTATCCAACCAAATCTCATGACATTTATGTTTTATATCCTCTATTTCTCTATCGAAGGTAGATGCAAAATTATTACTTATGTCAATAATACTGTCTTGTCCATTCATGTTTGACAAAATTAATTCATCAACCGATTGCTTATTGTTTCCTAACATCGTATTTATCCTTTCCCATATTTTTTTAATGTTTTTATTACACTCTAATATACTATTTTTGTCATATATATTTTTACTTTTTGTAATAGCTTTTTGGCATTTATTTCTAAATTTAGTATAATTAAGTCTCTTAAACATATTCTTTGGTTCATTGCTCCATAACTTAAATAACCTATCCTTTTCCTTTATCATACACTTCAATTTGTTATCAATCCACTTTTTGGTATTCCTGTCACTGTCTGAGACACGTTTATTTACATAGCAGTCATTATAAATATCCACAAATATTTGTTTAAATGCTTTATACAATGCAATAGGACATTCCAATGTCATAAGGTGGTCAAAATCAGTACTTAATCATTTTTCTCGAACTTTGTTATTGTCGAGAACGCTCTTAGCGGTCACGTGTCGTGGCAGTGACGATTGAGCATCGCGGTGCGCGTCTCCACTGCACATTAGCAGAAACGAAGTAGTGATCTGATATTTTTTGTTTTATTACCGCTGAATGCATGACGGCGTTATTTGCTCGAATATAAATATGATCAAGACAGGATTGAACTGGCTTTCCTGAAACAATTTCCTTTCTACATTACTAGATTTTTGCATTTATGCATTTTATAAACCCGTGTTCAGATAATAGGTTTTCGTAAGATATTACAAATTTATCATGGCAATTTAACAAGTTTATGTTTATGTCCCCACAGAAAATTACTTTAGAATCTTTAGGTATTTTTTCAATAATGTTCCGAAATTCGTCTATAAATTCGTTCAGTTTAGTCTGTTTATTGATTCGGGGTGGTCTGTATATAGCTAATAAATATATTTTCTCATTATTGCACTGGAGTGTAATGGAGACGCACTCCGCCGAACGCATACCTGTGGACTGTGTGTACACCAATACACCTCCACCGCTTCGACCCGGCCGGGTAAACGTATTTACATTATAGCCTTTTATTGAAAATAATGACACTAAGTCGTGACTAATATTAGGTTCCGTTAGAACTATTACATCTAGTTTTTTTATACAGTAATTTATAGTTAAAAGTAGTTCACTGAAGTGTTTTTTTAGGGAGCGAATGTTAACATGTAAAATACATAGTCCTTTTTTGTATATAATTGAACTTATCCAATTACTTAGGTCATTAGTACAGGTGTAGTTTACTGTATTATCAGCTATCAAATTAAAATGATTAAAGTCAGCGAATTTTGTAAACTATGATTAATTAGGGTTAAGTACAGTTCTAAATTATTATTATTATTTTATTAATTTACTTTGATAACTGGCCGAGTTCATTTTCGTTTCTTATCCATATTGTATTGTCGCCATCCTTCTTTTTTGTCAGAATTTTTCCATTAGTCACCCATATGTATTTGTAAATACCTTTGAGTTGACTTTTTGCTTTCCACAGCAGCATCTTCGTAGCTTTAATTAAGTCTTCATTGATATATACTTTGTTTGTAGCCGATCCGCCGGTGAAGATACTGCTATTTAACTCGATCAGTTTGCGTCGATTGGCTAACCATTCCTCCCTTGATTCAATGCCAAACGGCTTGAAACCTACCATTATTGAAGATGGTTTGTTTTCCTTTTTCGAATGTTTGTTCCGCTTTACCCATTCTTTCTCTACCCTAACAAGTGACATTTGGTCAGAACTACAAATGAGAAGTTATCTAGGTGTAACTGCTCATTTTGGCATCGGAATTGAATTTCATTCCGTAACTTTAGGTGTGTACCACTTAGATGAAAGGCATACTTCCGAATACATTGCACAAATGCTCACTAAAACATGTGAAGAGTGGGGATTTAATACTGATAAAGTCACAGCAGTAGTAAGGGGGCGTCCATAAATTACGTGAGGTGTTTTTTTAAATTTTCTGGCCCTCCCTCCCCCCCTGGTGAGATGTCATGAGATTTTATTCAACCCCCTCCCCCAAACCCCAACCTCACATGAGATTTTAAAAAAAATGTGGGTTTCTTACGTAAACGCGTTGGATTGATATTGTAAAAAGAAAAAGCAGGTTGGAACCTGACCCTGTGTCGCTGCCACCCAGCTCGTACGCTCTCGTTCATCGAGTCGCGCGTTCGGCTAACAGTGGCGCGAAAACAAAGGACGGGATACGTACTGTAAATTCAGATTAAATTGAGCTATTTGGTATAAAACAAATATGGTGATTTGACAATCAGTAGATGTATAACGTCGAAGTATGAATGAAATTATTTGCTTTCGAACGAATTAGTGAATGATCTTAATAGTATTACGATTACGCTTAAGATTAAATCTTAATGTACAATCATCATGTACAATCTGGATTAAATGGACCAAAATAGTATATTTTTTTATTGTTACAATCAGAAAAAAAATTGCGTGCTATTTGCCGAGACCCCCCCTTAAACATCTCACGTAATTTATGGACGCCCCCTAACTGATAATGCTGCAAATATGGTGAAGGTTGTCGAAATTGCATTTGAAAAAAAAAAAGCAAATCCCTTGCTTTGCGCATACACTTAATTTAGTAGCTCAACATATTTTGGGAATTCCAGAATTACAGCAAATATTAATTAAGAAAGTAAAAATTGTTGTTACTTTTTTTAAACGAAGTTGTGTAGCAAGTGACGTATTGCGTAAATCAGTTAAAGCTGACACAAAATTGATTCAGGATGTCCCTACACGTTGGAACAGCATATACTATATGATTGCACGTTTCCTTGATTTACGAAATGCTGTAAGCGAAATTTTAATTCGTCAAAACAGCACCGCCGATGTTAACTGGTATGGAATTGACAATATTAACATCGCTTCTTAACATACTACGCCCACTAGAAGCAGCGACCAAAGAAATATCTAGCGATAAATATTGCTCAAGTAGCAAAGTCATTCCATTAGTGCACTGCATGATATCAAAACTTATAAAACCTAGTAATTGAAGAATCTTTAATGAAGGAGGTACAAAAACGCATTCTTACCGAAATTAATAAACGAATGTTCGCCATTGAACAGGTATCATCATTAGCTATTGCTACAATATTGGACCCAAGATTTAAAAAACTTCATTTTAAGATGCTTTGGCGTGCGCAAATGCCGTCAGTAAAATTAAAGAGATGATTAAAAAAATCACCAAGATGAATCTACTGTGGAATCTGACTCTGACAATTCAGACTAAATTAGTTTATCATCGGATCTCAAGAGTGATCACCATAAACTGGTCCAGCGGAACTGGAAAACAAATAAAACTGATAAAAGTCTTTCAGATGAGTTATCGCTTTATTTGAGGGCTCCAGTCAGTAGATTTAACGAAAACCCATTAGAAGTGTGGGCAGACTATAAAATACAGTTCCCAACGTTATACAATGAGGCATTTAAATATATAACTATGGTGGCTAGCTCAGTTCCATCTGAAAGACTTTTCTCAAAAGCCGCCTGTGCGGTTTTTGAGATAAGTATGTAAGTATAACATCTGGCGACTTCTCGCCAGATGTTATTGTTTGCAAAATCACATCGACGTAATCAAATTTAAAGAGTTTGCCCGCAAAACAAAGTACGTGTAATTATCGACTGGTACTACATCGTCAACCGTACATAAATTGTTAATATACAGGGTCGAAATAATCGAGAAAAATGATATTGTGCCGATTAGGACTCTCGGAAGAAGCCTCAGTCTAGAAACAAAGATTTTAGGAGGTTCCGTGGACGGATTGACCTGAAATTTGGTATACTTACTTAACGTACCATGGATCAATTCTGATGACGCAGCCGGAAGGTAGGAACTCTGTAATGAAACAAGCTAATCCCGCCGTGTTTGATTTGTCTTTGTCGTCACAAAACTATAACTTTGTGCACTATAACTTAAAGTTTGTTTCTAAAATAGTTTTTTTTTTTATTATATCGAGAGCGTAGCTTATACTACAGTTAGCAACTGCAAAAAATTAAGACAATCTTCCAACTTCCGACCATAACTCTCATGAGAACGCTAGTTCTTTACAATGTGCTAAGGATAATTACATTTTAGAGCATCGAGGGACATATCAACCCCTACGCCGCCTTAGTGAATCTACAAGATCATCATCAAGTAGTTCATCCAGCAGTTCTTCAAGTAGTTCTTCGACATCATGTAGATACGTAGAAGACGTATGTAGATAATATTTAAATATTTACCGTAATCTTACTCAAATTACCATAATAAATCAACTTACCGATCTTTATGTTTTGTAGACAGCGATGACTCTGTGAAAGATCCTGATTACCAAGATGAACGTGAAAAATTTACATTTAGTTTTGACGAACTCACAACAACTGAGGCTAATTTGGAAGCATCCAACCAGTATGAAGGAAGATCATCCATGAACTCAAATGTAATGGAATCAATATATACACTACCGACAAAAAGTTTGGAAGCACTTCTAACATACCTAAATATTTCAGAAATAAGATATGTACGAGTATATATGAGACACAGTATTATTCAATTAACCTTTCGGCTCAGTAACGTACAGATCTGTACGTTGTAACAATAAAAATCTATTGTGTCTGCTAATGACTGAGGCAACAGCTTAAGAGTGATTAGGTATTTAATTAAAACAGCAATCAAATAGTAAAATAAAAATAAATTGTTATTTATTAAGCCCATCATTAATTTATAATTGATTTTCATCTATATGACTACCCTTTGCCTTGATAACAGCTTGGCAGATTCTAGGCATTCTCTCCAGTAATTTAATCAAGTATTCGGCGCCAATTTCTTTCCAAGCTTCCTGGAGATATTGCCACAGCTCTCTAGTGCTCTGTGGCAAACGTTCTTTGGCTTTTCGATCCAATTCATCCCATAATTTTTCAATAAGCTATAAGTCTGGTGATTGCGGCGGCCACACCATCAATTCAAGAATACCATTCGATTCCAGTTCTTCTAAAAAGACTTTGCATACTCTTGCTAAGTGTTTGGGATCATTATCGTGTTGAAACACGAATGGTTCACCTACAATAGGTGATCCGGAGGGCAAAGCATGATCCTTTAATATTTGCAAATACTGCTCCTTCCTCATGATTCCATCGATTTTAACAAGATCCCCGACAACAGGTCCAGCAAAAAAGCCCCAAACTAATACATTACCACCACCGTGTTTTACCGATGAAACTAAACAGCCTTCAGATACTCTTTCCTGTGATCGGCGGCGGACAAAGACTCGTCTATGCGACCCAAACATTTCAAATTTTGATTCATCCGTCCATAGTACAGTTTTCCACTGTTCCACTGTCTAATGTTCATGTTGTTTTGCCCATTGCAGACGTTTTCTCTTATGTATTGCCCGTAATAATAATAAATATATAATAAAATTTTCGTTCGCGTTTTATTCAACTCCCGAGTGATATCCGGTGCTGTAAGTCGACGATTACGCTTTGAAGTTATTGCTATAAACCTGGCTTCTGCTGCAGAAGTAACTTTTGGTCTTCCACTCCGTTTTCTATCTGATAAACTGCCAGTCTCCCGGTGTCTCGCAAGTCTATAATGAACACCCTTAGGTGATATTCCGAGTTTTTTCGCAATACCTCTTTCGGAATAGCCTTCATTACTTAAAACAATAATAGCCGAGCGTGTTTCAATTGATAACTGTTTCCCTTTTCCCATTTTAGATACAAAAAACTGAAATTATTGTTATTTAAAAAAAGGCGAATATAAAGTAGCAGAATTTCTATTTAACAGCACAGAAATAATTAAACACTATTCTTAACACAGTTCACAATAAATACTGACTATCTACTATAAATGATGACGCAAAAACATCTGTTAGAGAGTACTTCAAAAGTTTAACAAAGTTACAGTAAAAATAGTGTATTGTTGATTTTTATAAAAATGATTGTAAAATACAGTAAAATAATTTAAAATTATAATATATTGTACTACCACATAGCTAAAATTAGTTGTTTTTAGTTTACTATTTCTTTTAACAAAATTATCAGGTGCTTCCAAACTTTTTGTCGGTAGTGTATAAAATAAGGAAATAGGTCCTTAAACTGGAAGGCGCACATAGAGAAACTAAGTAAAAGGATAAGGAGTAGTTCGTATGCTGTATATATTCTATCGCGAACTCAAGTTCAGATGCGCTCCTCACTGCGTACTACGGACTTGTAGAGTCTGTTCTCAGATACGGCGTCATCTTCTGGGGCAACTCTACAAATAACGAAATTATATTTAAAGCGCATAAAAGATGCCTTAGATCAATGTGTAAGCTTAAAAACTGATAGCTGCCAACCCTATTTTAGACAGTTTAAGATATTGACTTTACTGTCTCTGTATATTTTGGAGGTTGCTGTATTTGTCATCCCATTTTATTTCCACGCTTGGTAGATATCGTTTCCCGGAACATTCGCGACAATAGTAGGCTATGTCTAAACACGGCTAGGACTGCACTTATGCACAAAAGCTTCTTATGCATGGCTTTAGTGATTTATAATAAACTACCGAAACTGAGGGGCTAAATAAAGATATAAAAAAAAAAACTTTTTTGTATTGTATTTAAGTTTGACATTGAATCTACTAGATTTTTTTATTACATTGTCTCGTTTTGCATAAACTAATTATGATCCAATTCTTTGACTATGACGAGCCACACTAACATTTGCACGCCATTAAATGAACGAACCAAATATTACCTGTAATATCCTACATGCGGTTCACTTTTGTATGTTGTGTACATACAAAAGTGAACCGCATGTAGCCGTAGTGTAACCGCATGTTTATGATATTTGATTTGATCAAACGAAAATAAAATAGAACAAAATACAGTAAATGAAACAGACACAATTGCAGATAATGACACTCCAAACGCCGTTTTAAAAAACAGACCAACACCACCACCATACGAATGTAGTTCTTTATATTATTACCTTGCTGAAAGTTTACTTGAAAATTTGGAAAGTGAAATTTCCTCAAGTGAAGGGAAACCAGGTGAGTACATCACGTGCTATTCCCTAATGCAAAATAAAAATGTACCTTTTTTTTATAGAGAAATTTCTTGCTGGCCCAAACATAAAGGCAATAAATCCTATAGACATAAATGAAACCGAATTTAAAAATAGATGTCGCTTGAATAAAGAAGGTTTTATACTTCTCCGTGAGCAGCTACGTTCAAAACCAAATTTAAAATCGAGTTTCGGGATAAGCCTACAGGTTAAGGTAAATTAATAGCTATCATTTTTTTATTGCAATGGAAACAAAACACCGTAGCACCTCAAAAATAATAAACAGCAGTAAATTAATTAAAATGTTACAGGTTCTTTGCGCACTATCATTTTACGCTACTGGATCATACCAACGCATAGTGGCCATGGCTAAATATTTAGGTCAAACCACAGTCAGCAGAAATATAAAGGAAGTGACTGATGCTCTTATCACTCCAGCAATATTGAGAGATTTTATAAAATTTCCACAAACAAGAGTTGAGATAGAGATAAAGTCAAAAACAAGTTGGTATGAACATTAAAATAATTGCAGTGCTTTATGTGTAGGTAGTGTACGTGTCAAAAGAGTAAGGGCCAAGTGTTTCGGTGAAAAAGAGCAACTGGGTTGTTCATAATTTATTGTGCGGGCCCTCGGCTTTATTTTAATTACAATACGCGACCCAGTGTCGTCGTGGTATAGAATATATATATACTTTGATGTAGTTGTACGCCTCAGCTTACCCGTTCAGGGAATACTGGCGTGATGCTATGAATTAGTCATTTTAATATCGGTACATACTCAATTGCATTTTATATTTACCGATGCTTTGCTAAGTATGGATTTCCTGGAATCGTAGGGTGCATTGATGGATGCCATTTTCATATTTTTACACTCAACAAAGATGTAGAGCATTTATTTCACTGTATAAAGCATTTTCATTCATTAAACGTACAAATGGTAAGGACGGATTTTTTAAAATTATGTACGACTGCTGAGCAGGACCATTGAGTTTTTCTCAGTAGCAGCCCGGAGTTTGGAATTGTGCCCGATAAATGGCAATAGACTCACCACCTATTACATAAGACTTAATGAAAGCATTAGTGAAATGTGGGTGTACAACTATGTACACCTACTGCTACTGCTTACCCCTTCGAGGAATACAGGCGTGATGCTATGTTATGTTACGTACGTGTTACTATTATCGTAAAAAAATATAAAAAGGTAGATTAAAATAGTGTGATGGCTCGCCCTCGCGAGTGAGTCGAGCCGCAAATTACTCCGCGTGCAACAAAGTATTGCACTGCGGAAAATCGTCGCCGCCCCTCACTTCGTGAGGAACGATGTCATCCAACGCGACCTCGGGATTGAGAGCCTGGAGGACTTCGTAGGGCGCCTTACTAAAAATATGTTCGCGCGTACCGACGCGTCTGCCTTACCTCATATCAAGCAGATAGCGCCATGGCACGCGCGCCCGCCGGACGCCAAGCGACTACCTCGCGACTTGCTGGCGGACACGGATGTTTCCCCACCCACCGACATGACGCCCGAGTGAGTCGTATTCACATACACGCGACTCACTCTAACAAAAAATTACTCCACGTGCACAATGCATTCACTCATCTCATGTTGTGTTCTAAGTTTACATAGGCACGGCGCGCAATGAAATCCCATACAAACACAACTACACAGGCATCTATACATAACACGTTGAATAATGCGGCGCGGGCGCGCTACTTATTCAAACGTAAACATTGAGCAGTGTAACACTTACATTACTGCTCACACCCACACCACGGCCCTATGTTTGAAACGGGACCGGCTCAATCTGGAAGCGCGACAAACGGGGGCCAGTATCCTCAGTAGGGAGCGTCTAAGTCGGCGCCTCTGTCGCTGGTTACTCTTCACTGGGCCTCCACCGGGTAACCGGTGGTCTCACCTGGCGGGGACGTACCGCCGAGGCGTCGTGAAGATAGCGGTAATACAAACTTCCGCGGCGCTCCTACTGAAAATACAATAGCAATAACACGTAACGTAAACTGCACAGGCGGTTTACGTTAAATTAACGCCTTGTCACTAAAGGCAACCAAATGACGGGTCGGATTTTTACGGACCGAGGTATAGCCTCCGCGGTCAGGGGGCGAAGCCCCGACACCGCTCGTCGCGCCCCCTTGCGGGAGCGCAGCGAATTCCACAACGAGCTACGGCAGTTCGGGTTCGGCACGCTCCGAGTATACTCTTTGCATCGACCTAGGTCGGTCACGAGTACCTCGCCCCTTGCTGGACTTGAGCTAGCGGCGTGTATTGTTGGTTTGGCTGTGCTATCACCGTTAGCGGTCCACACCCCACTCAGGCAATACACAACGCACGTAGGGCTTCTAGATTAGCTACTCTGTTAATATAGGTTACCGTCCTTAGTATTTTTTCCAAATATTGTTTTAAGTTAGTTTTACCGACCTCATTAGTGTAGTAGTGATAGAGTTAGTTAAATAAATATTAGTTGTTGTATGTATTGTGGGTTTCCTTCATCTATATACACATATTTCCCCTTACAATTTGGCATCCCAACGTAGTGGCCTTCTCTAGTTTAGATTATTTTGATAGTTTAGATTTATACCCACGTAACTTATAGTTGTTTGTTTTGCATTAGTTGTAACTACCTACCCACTATTTTTATTTTACTTTATAGGTTTGAATGGTTACGTTTAGTACTTATTTTATTAAGTATCTTCACGCTAGCTTCCTTTAGGGGTAGGCAGAATAGGTAGGTACATAGGTTTAGTTAGTCACTTTTATCAGTTATTTTATTAGCGTCTTCACGCTAGCTCCCTTTAGAGGTAGGCAGCATTTTACTTAGTAGGGTAAAATAGATTGTCAACAATATTGACCTATATAAAATATTACCTAGGCGTAGCCGTAGGAAGTTAGGCAGCAAAATGTCGAACGTCAGCTTCTCTGATGACCAGTTCCGCGACCTCTTAGGGGTCTTAGCTAGTCGCAATGATCAGGTCCCACAGAAATCTGGTAGCTTTGCGTCATGTACTGCTCGCTTCAACGGATCTCGAAATACTGCAGTGGTTGAGGCATTCTTATCAACCATCAGTACATATAAGAAGATAGAAGCGATAAGCAATGAGAACGCCATTGAAGGACTCACATTGCTACTGACTGATGAGGCATCTATCTGGTGGCTAGGAGTAAAAGAAACAATCCCGAACTGGCATGAAGCTGTGTCCCTGATAAGGACGACGTTTGCACCGAAGAGACCAGCTTAACAGGTATATGATGAAATTGTTTGCGATAAGCAGAAGAGTCCTGTGGGAACGGAATTATTTGTTGCCAAGAAACGAGCCCTTATGGCGGAGTTGCCTAAACCATCGCTCACCCCATCCCAATACAGAAGACCAAGAGATTCCATTGCAACTTTTGAAGAGTTCTCGTCGAAGGTACGTCAAATCGAAGAGACAGTCGCTGCACGAACAGGACCCAACTCAAACAACATTTCTGCCACGCCATCAGGCAAACGACCTAGGCGTACCTTTTGCCGTGCTTTTGGCCATCACGAACAGGAATGTCGCAAGAAAACCGGCAAAGACAAGACTCAAAAGTGGCAACTAGTTTATTTTTTGACAATTCAAAAGTGCCTGTAAACTGTCTACTTGAAATAAATGCTTTGACTTTGACTTTGACTCTAGCGGCAGATGCTACGGTAGTACCAGCTGTCCCCAAGCCGAAACCTGGTCACACAATTACCTGTTACGGTTGCGGTGAGCCTGGCGTAGTGAGGAGTAAATGCCCGAAGTGCAACAGGAACAAGGTTGGCGCAGTTGACGTTGGATTTTATTCCTTCAATTGCAACCCGGCAGCACGACTTAGACCAACTGTAAAATTTTTTATTGCTGGCGTCAACGGACAAGCTCAAATCGACTCTGGTGCCAACTAAGCGTCGCATCTACGTCATTGCACGACATGCTAAATCAAAAAGGAGTCAAATTCAGGACTAAAAAAGCAACGGTTACCCTTGCTGATGGCTTACGGCGGAGACAGTCTGTCAAGACAGCTACCGTACCGGTAACATTATGTGGTCGGGCGATCCCCACAAATTTGATTGTGTTGCCTGAAACAAACGATAACCGAACACTCCTAGGAGTAGATTTTATTCAAGATGCAAGGATTGTGCTCAACTTACCGCAGCTATTATTCCATTTCCTGGATGAGCCTGCCAAAAAGTACGATCTCTACAACGAGGAAGAAGTTGATGTATCGGTGTCTACGGTGCAAACGGCACCCCTGGAAGCCGAGTCCGTGATCTCGAGGTTAGCCAAAATCCCGTCTCTAGAACCGATGCTCAGCCCGTTACCTGTGACCCCGTTCCCATCTACATATGTTCCTGAGGAATGTAGCATGGCAGATTCGTACGGGCCGCCTCCTTTGATTGAGTTCCATACGCCGCAGCAATCGCCCTCAAGACCAGAGCCCACGTTATCTGGCTACTCACCAAGATTTGTCGGGGCATTGTTCCGGGATGCACAATCTAATATCAATGGCGCTGAAATAACACTCTCTCCACACAGTCAGCAACTATTTGGTACTAGCATCGATATTGCTATGGTCGCAGTATCTGTTTCCAGAGACTCGGCCGCTGAAGAGTGCCCAGCTGAATGCTGTGTTAGAACGGCATTCTACCGTATTATCTGGTAACGGAGAACCAGCCAGCCTCGTCGAGCATTGCATAGAAACTGGAAACCACAGACCGATTGCTGTGCCTCCATATCACCTATCCCCACAACGTAAAGAAATTCTACGTAAGGAGGTTAATCAGATGCTTGAAGGAGGTATTATCACGCCATCAAAGTCTCCATGGGCAGCACCTGTGATAATGGTCCCCAAGAAGAACGGCGATGTAAGGGTCTGCGTTGATTACCGCCAGCTAAATAGTATTACCGTACCTGACGCGTATGCCTTGCCTAGAATAGATGACTTGCTGCATGAGGCCAAACCGACACCTTACATGTCATCCTTAGATCTTAGGGCAGGTTACTGGCCAATTAAAGTACGTGATGAGGATCAGGAAAAGACGGCCTTCGTTACACCGTTCGGACTTTACGAATTCAAACGAATGCCCTTTGGATTGCGCTCCAGCGACATTCCAGCGGTTATCGATAGACTGAGGCTGCAACTAGCCGGAGTTAAATTGCTGGCTTATTTAGATGACCTGATCCTACTATCTTCAACATTTGAACAGCACCTGCAAGACCTGGATGGACTTTTTCAGATTATGCGAGAAAACAATGTCGATATCAATCGGAAAAAGTGTCGAATTTGCCAGGACCAGATTCCCTACTTAGGACACCTCATAACCAAAACAGGCCTGCGCACAGATCCTGATAAAATATCGGCTATAATTGATATGCCAGCGCCGCAGAATATTCAGGAGGTACAATCTATTCTGCAAACTTGTTCCTGGTATCGTCGTTTTTTACAAAATTTTGCGAAGATCACCCAACCACTTACCCGATTGACGAAGAAAGATGCAATGTGGGAGTGGGGAACTGGCCAAATGGACGCCTTTAACGAACTTAAACGATGCCTAACCAGTGCGCCAATCTTACGTCAAGCAGATTTGAGTAAGCCGTACATAATCAAAACTGACGCCAGTGATTACGCCATTGGTGCTGTTTTAGTGCAGGGGAAGGGCTCAACTGAGCACCCCGTGGGATATGCAAGTCGGTTGTTGACCAAGGCGGAACGGAATTATTCTACTACGGAGCGGGAAGCACTGGCAGTCGTATGGGCTGTATCAAAGTTTAGAGGCTACATAGAAGGTTCTCCGGTGGTAATTGCCACTGATCATCAAGCACTAAAATGGCTTATGTCCATTAAATCTCCTACAGGGCGACTTGCTAGATGGGCGTTACAACTTCAACCATATAATTTGTCAGTGCAGTATATATCAGGGCAAACTAACGTAGTTGCTGATAAGCTTTCAAGACCTTCATTCCCTGAACTGCAAGAGAATTGTGGAGTATGCATAGTATCCGTAGATTGCCTCGCCGCTCTGCAGCCGAAATACGTCAAGAACAATCGAAGGATAGCTATTTAAGGACAATCATGGATGCACTGGAGAAACCAGTCCTAGATGAAGATGCTGTTTATTGGATAAATAAAGGTTACATCATGAATAACGGAATGCTGTACCGTTATGTAGAAGATAGCGACAATGACAGCGCTCAATTGGTCATCCCTCAACAACATGAAACATCGACAATACTTTCACATTATCACGAAGATCCTACTGCTGGTCATTACGGTGCCGATAAAACTTTTTGCCGGATAGCCGCTAGATATTATTGGAAAGGAATGCGAAAGGAAATTAAACGCTACGTCCAAGGCTGTATCAAGTGCCAGCGTTATAAGCCTAGCAACTTAAAACCAGCAGGTTTAGTACAGACTACAGCAATAAACCAGATGTGGGAAACGTTATCTTTTGACTTATTCGGGCCCCTACCTCCAACCTCGGATAATAAAACTTGGATATTTATCGTCGAAGACGTTGCTACCCGATGGGTTGAATTGTTTGCCTTGGAGCAAGCTACCGCCGAGGCGTGTGCAACCGTACTACTCAATGAAGTCTTTCTACGCTATGGAGTCCCTAGAAGGATGATAATCGACAATGGAACGCAATTTATTAGTTTTGTAATGCAAAAACTCGCTTACTGCCTCAACATACAACACGCGTTCACTCCGGTCTATCATCCAGAAGCCAACCCAGTCGAGAGAAAGAACCGAGATCTGAAGACTTGCTATTTTGGTAGATGGCCACCGTGCTTGGGCAGAAAGGCTGCCAAGCATCCGATACGCCATGAACACATCAAACTGTCTTAGTACATATCTCACATTTGGTCGAGAACTAAGGACATATGACGACGTCAAACACGATCTTCGACAAATAGTTTTATCAGAAAATTTTGTACCAGAAATAACTCCTAAACTCACCCTTTTAGCAGATACCCTGAAAAGAGCGAAAGAGGTGCAAGAGAACAAGGAAGAAACAAGAAAGAAGTAGACCGACGATCGCCAACGGCCTGCTCCTGCCTTCCAACCCAGCGACCTCGTCCTGGTAGCGGCCCACGTCCTGAGCAACGCAGCCCGCTACCACACGGCAAAGCTGGCTCCACGCCGTGATGGGCCCTAACGTCATCCTGCGACGGCACGGGCCGTGCTCTTACGCAGTGGCACACCAGCGGACCCAAAAACTCCACTTGGTATTTACCATTCCTCCGCGCTGAGCCTATATCATGGCTCAGCCTCTAACCCACCTAATCCAGAAAGACTTCTGCGCAGACGCGGACGACCGAGGAAGCAGAAGGCAACCACCGCTGCAGAAACTGGTCTCCTTGTCGGGACGTCTTCGGAACCAGAGGGGGAGACTGTAACGCGGCGACACGGCAAGACAACTCGCACTCCAGCGGAACGACCGAGTGCACGCCCCTCCCGCGCCGCACGCATCACCCGCCGAGACCAGGAACGCCTATAAAGCAGCGCACGGAGGACAGCTACGGCAGTTCGGGTTCGGCACGCTCCGAGTATACTCTTTGCATCGACCTAGGTCGGTCACGAGTATCTCGCCCCTTGCTGGACTGGAGCTAGCGGCGTGTATTGTTGGATTGGCTGTGCTATCACCGTTAGCGGTCCACACCCCACTCAGACATTACACAACGCACGTAGGGCTTCTAGATTAGCTACTCTGTTAATATAGGTTACCGTCCTTAGTATTTTTTCCAAATATTGTTTTAAGTTAGTTTTACTGACCTCATTAGTGTAGTAGTGTTAGAGTTAGTTAAATAAATATTAGTTGTTGTATGTATTGTGGGTTTCCTTCATCTCTGTACACATATTTCCCCTTACATTTCTTAATTTCACCTTGAAGTTTTCATTTAATTTCCAATAAATAAACCGTTAAATCAATAGTCAAAAAATAAAATATTATTTAATTTAAACTGGGAACTGTTATAACCCTGATTTGCATGGGAACTGTTAACAAGACATTCAAATACCAAAGGCGATAGCTTAGTTTTTCATCGGATCTCAAGAGTGATCACCATAAACTGGTCCAGCGGAACTGGAAAACAAATAAAACTGATAAAAGTCTTTCAGATGAGTTATCGCTTTATTTGAGGGCTCCAGTCAGTAGATTTAACGAAAACCCATTAGAAGTGTGGGCAGACTATAAAATACAGTTCCCAACGTTATACAATGAGGCATTTAAATATATAACTATGGTGGCTAGCTCAGTTCCATCTGAAAGACTTTTCTCAAAAGCCGCCTGTGCGTTTTTTGAGATAAGTATGTAAGTATAACATCTGGCGACTTCTCGCCAGATGTTATTGTTTGCAAAATCACATCGACGTAATCAAATTTAAAGAGTTTGCCCGCAAAACAAAGTACGTGTAATTATCGACTGGTACTACATCGTCAACCGTACATAAATTGTTAATATACAGGGTCGAAATAATCGAGAAAAATGATATTGTGCCGATTAGGACTCTCGGAAGAAGCCTCAGTCTAGAAACAAAGATTTTAGGAGGTTCCGTGGACGGATTGACCTGAAATTTGGTATACTTACTTAACGTACCATGGATCAATTCTGATGACGCAGCCGGAAGGTAGGAACTCTGTAATGAAACAAGCTAATCCCGCCGTGTTTGATTTGTCTTTGTCGTCACAAAACTATAACTTTGTGCACTATAACTTAAAGTTTGTTTCTAAAATAGTTTTTTTTTTTATTATATCGAGAGCGTAGCTTATACTACAGTTAGCAACTGCAAAAAATTAAGACAATCTTCCAACTTCCGACCATAACTCTCATGAGAACGCTAGTTCTTTACAATGTGCTAAGGATAATTACATTTTAGAGCATCGAGGGACATATCAACCCCTACGCCGCCTTAGTGAATCTACAAGATCATCATCAAGTAGTTCATCCAGCAGTTCTTCAAGTAGTTCTTCGACATCATGTAGATACGTAGAAGACGTATGTAGATAATATTTAAATATTTACCGTAATCTTACTCAAATTACCATAATAAATCAACTTACCGATCTTTATGTTTTGTAGACAGCGATGACTCTGTGAAAGATCCTGATTACCAAGATGAACGTGAAAAATTTACATTTAGTTTTGACGAACTCACAACAACTGAGGCTAATTTGGAAGCATCCAACCAGTATGA
The DNA here is from genome assembly GCA_935421205.1 of Xylocampa areola. Taxonomy (NCBI): domain Eukaryota; kingdom Metazoa; phylum Arthropoda; class Insecta; order Lepidoptera; family Noctuidae; genus Xylocampa; species Xylocampa areola. The sequence goes on from OW285222.1 coordinate 10,542,342, forward strand.
AGGAAGATCATCCATGAACTCAAATGTAATGGAATCAATATATACACTACCGACAAAAAGTTTGGAAGCACTTCTAACATACCTAAATATTTCAGAAATAAGATATGTACGAGTATATATGAGACACAGTATTATTCAATTAACCTTTCGGCTCAGTAACGTACAGATCTGTACGTTGTAACAATAAAAATCTATTGTGTCTGCTAATGACTGAGGCAACAGCTTAAGAGTGACCAGGAACGCCTATAAAGCAGCGCACGGAGGACAGCTACGGCAGTTCGGGTTCGGCACGCTCCGAGTATACTCTTTGCATCGACCTAGGTCGGTCACGAGTATCTCGCCCCTTGCTGGACTGGAGCTAGCGGCGTGTATTGTTGGATTGGCTGTGCTATCACCGTTAGCGGTCCACACCCCACTCAGACATTACACAACGCACGTAGGGCTTCTAGATTAGCTACTCTGTTAATATAGGTTACCGTCCTTAGTATTTTTTCCAAATATTGTTTTAAGTTAGTTTTACTGACCTCATTAGTGTAGTAGTGTTAGAGTTAGTTAAATAAATATTAGTTGTTGTATGTATTGTGGGTTTCCTTCATCTCTGTACACATATTTCCCCTTACATTTCTTAATTTCACCTTGAAGTTTTCATTTAATTTCCAATAAATAAACCGTTAAATCAATAGTCAAAAAATAAAATATTATTTAATTTAAACTGGGAACTGTTATAACCCTGATTTGCATGGGAACTGTTAACAAGACATTCAAATACCAAAGGCGATAGCCTGCTTCCTTCCAAGCATTATTCTCATGCATCTCAAGTTAACAGAGACAAGAGCGAGCCGTGATCGCCTTGTCTTTAACTGTTACTGACAGTTGCTTCTCGACACTCCAAAGGGCCACACATATTCTAAATTAAATATTCATGTAGGATGGGTAAAAACGGAACGTATGAAAGGAGTGTAGAATGGAACGTGAATGTGCGAATGAGAGGGGAGATGAAAAAAAAGGGACGGAGGGAGTGAGCGTTGTGTGCGGGAAGACTAGAGAGCTAGGAAATAAGATTAAAAGAATAGTTATTATAATAAAGTTTTCTGAGTTGTTGCGTAAAATAAAACTACAGTCGAAAGTCCAGTATATCGAGGTTTTATTTATAGGTCACGATCCCACATATTCTACATTTTTGGGGGCTCGTCCGGGATCGCGACCACGTGGAATTCGGAAAAGGCTAACGACGAACGTAGCTAGTGCACCTGGAGAAAAGACGAAATACGGGTTCAAACGACGATTGTAAAGACGGAAGACGTTATTTCAAGGCGAATCACGCTCACATTACTCAGGAACGACGACAAGAAAAAATTTCAACAAGATGGCGGAAAGCAAAGGAACTTCGATATTTACGGAAGCCAAGGACGGGGTTTTCAATGGCATAGATATGTTCTGTGGTGACGATCATACCTACCGATATACCTCGGCGAAATGGGCTCAGGATCTCGACGACAACGCGGAGATATTTGGATGGACGCCTCAACAACGACTTATCGTAGCCCGTCGATCCTTAACGGGAACTGCACAGTTGTGGCTAAAGACGGAAAAAGTTCATAGAACTTATGAAGAATTGAAGGCAGCCGTACTTAAAGAATTTCCCGATGTCGTGAACAGCAAAGAGATGCATGAGCTCATGACGGCGCGCAAGAAGCGTAAAGACGAGTCGTATTATCAATATATGCTGATTATGAAGGAGATGGGAAAACGAGCAAAATTCCCAGATTACGTAGCAATTCAGTATATCATAGACGGCATCACGGACCTGGAAACGAATAAGGCTATACTGTACGGTGCGGTCACCTACCCGGCGCTGAAAGAAAAGTTGTTATTGTACGAAAATATCAGGAGGAAAGCTGCCAAACAGAACGCTGAACGACCTGTGAAGAGAACTGTGACGCCATCGGCTAGAGATTCCACATCAGGAACCGGCCAGTATTGTTATAACTGTGGAGAAAAAGATCATCGTGCGAGTGCATGTCGGAACGGGGTGAAGTGTTTCCGGTGCAATGAATTCGGCCATATTAGTTCGAAGTGCACCAATCCTAGTGCAGGGAGCAGCGGTTCAAGTGACACGACGACGTCGGTAAAACAGCTATCGAGAGCGGTCGGATCGGCCAATCAGCGGGTTCAAATACGTCCATCGATAAAACAGTCGGACTCAGGACCGAAGAAGCAATCGGCTATGTTCGGAGCGATTTCGGAGACCAATCAGAGTGGAGCATTTAATGACAGTGACAGTATCTGTAATGACAGCGACGTCATGCAGATTGTAAACAAACAATGTGATCGACAACCTAACCTTAATAAAGCGATAAAATCAGTGAAAATAGGTGATAGAACAATTAGTGCGTTAATAGATACGGGCAGTGACGTTAACTTAATGTCGGAGGACCTTTGGAAAGAGTTAAAGGTGCCGTGTAACGATGATAACACGATTTTATCTGGACTGGGACTCTTTAAAGTAAGGTCGTACGGGAAAATTTATGTTTGTATTCTTATTGATGAACAGTGCTATTCCAATGTAATATTTCATGTAGTACCAAATGGGTCAATGCCCTATAGGTTGATTATAGGACAAGAGTTCCTACAAAATGTTGTGATGATAGTTCGTGAGGGTGCTGTGCTATTTTGTACGAAAGGTGATGGATGGTTGTATCGGGTGAATTGTTGTGTTACTGAGGTTGATGTTACAGGACACATAACTAACACCGATATAAAGGCGAAGGCAATGCGGCTGGTTGAAGAGTACAAGCCCATGCAGACGAAAGAAGCTCCTATTAAGATGAAGATAGTGTTAAAAGATGATGTGCCAATATCTCAGCAACCCCGAAGAATATCACACATGGAACAAAGGATAGTGGAGGAACAGGTAGATGAGTGGCTACAAAAGGGAATAGTACAGGTTAGTTTTTCTGAATACTCTAGCCCATTAGTGTTAGTTAAAAAGAAGGATGGTTCAACTCGCATTTGTGTGGATTATCGTTTATTAAATAGAAAGATAGTAAAAGATCAATTCCCACTACCAATTATTGATGACTTGATTGACAAATTAAAAGATGCTAAGATATTCAGTGTACTAGACCTCAAGAATGGGTTTTTTCACCTTGAGATAAGTGAAGAATCAGTACCCTATACTTCTTTTATAACTCATCATGGACAATTTGAGTTCCTACGTGCACCGTTTGGGCTGTCCATCTCACCTAAGTATTTTATGAGGTATGTCACAATAATATTCAGAGAGTTAATAACAAAGGGCATCATGGTAATATTCATCGATGATATTGTTATCCCAGCAGATACAGAGAGCCAGGCTTTGGAGAGACTTACTCAAGTTTTGGTGGTAGCTTCGCAGTATGGACTAGTGGTGAATTGGAAAAAGGCGAAACTGATTTGTCGTGAAATAGAATATTTGGGTCACCTAATTAAGGACGGTGAAGTTAGACCAAGCCCAGAGAAGGTGGATGCAGTGGTAAGGTATCCTGAACCTAAAAATATTAAACATATCATGGGTTTTATTGGCTTAACGTCTTATTTCAGGAAATATATTAAAGATTATGCCAAGATCGCCAGACCATTGACAGAATTGCTTAAGAAGGATATTCCATTTATATTTGAAGACAAGCAAAGAGGTGCTTTCAATTTACTGAAGCAAAAGTTGACTAGGGATCCGGTATTGAAAATATACAACCCCAATTTGCCAACAGAGCTGCACACAGATGCATCTAGTCAAGCTTTGGCTGCAATACTACTGCAAGTACATCCAGATGGTGAGTTGCATCCGGTGCATTACATGAGTCATAAGACGACAGAAGCTGAGAGCAAATACTCAAGTTATGAGCTAGAGGCACTTGCAGTAGTAGAGGCTGTAAAGAAGTTTAGACACTATTTATATGGTATCCATTTGAAAATAGTCACCGATTGTAAAGCTTTTGAACAGACACTGAAGAAGAAGGATTTGACGCCTAAAGTAGCCAGATGGGTGTCTATGCTGGATGAATATAACTATGAGATCGAGCACAGAGCAGGCAGTAGAATGCAACACGCTGACGCTCTTAGCAGGAACCCATTTGTGGCAACTGTGGTTAACCTGCAAGAAGAGATCAGACATGCTCAGGAGATAGATGCAGAACTCAATGCTATCAGACAGCTAATAGTGAAAGAAGGGCATTATCACGACTTCTGGATCGATAATGATATCCTGTACAAAGGTGAAGAAAAACGATTAGTAGTCCCAAGGATTATGGAGAAAGAAATTATAAAGAAAGTTCATCAAAATGGACACTTTTCAATAAGAAAAATTAAAGAAGCCATAGGAAGAGATTATTATATTAAAAACATGGATAAAAGAATTGAAAAAGTAGTTCTAAGTTGTATACCGTGTTTATTAGCAACAAGGAAACAAGGAAAGCAAGAGGGTTATCTGAATCCCATAGATAAAGAAGGAACCCCACTACATACTTTACACTTGGACCACATTGGACCATTTACAGAAACAAGAAAACAGTATAACTATATTCTAACAATGATAGACGCATTCACGGAGTTTACATGGCTTTTTCCTACCAAGTCCACATCAAGTGCAGAAGTATTGAATAAGTTGCGGATTCATCAGCAGATTTTTGGTAACCCAACCAGAATCATAACAGACAGAGGTACTGCATTTACCAGTGGAGATTTTGAGGGGTATTGTAAGGAAGAGGATATAAAGCATCTCAAAATTACCACTGGAGTTCCACGAGGGAATGGACAGGTGGAGAGAATTCACCGTATCTTGATTCCAATGTTAACCAAGCTGTGTATACAGGATAAATCACTGTGGTATAGACATGTTGGTCGGGTCCAGCAAGCTTTAAATAGCACTTACCAGAGATCAATAAATACTTCACCATTTCAATTGCTTACTGGAACCAAGATGAGATGTAAAGAAGATTTGGATGTGATTAATCTTTTACAAAAAGAAATAATCGATAGTTATGATGAAGATAGAGAAAATTTAAGGCTGAAGGCCAAGCAACAGATTCAGAAGGTACAAGAAGAAAATAATTAAACATTTAATGATAAGAGAAAACCTAGCTCAACTCATGAGTTGGATGATTTAGTAGCCATTAAAAGAACTCGGTTTGGCCCAGGACTGAAAGTTAAACCCAAGTATTTAGGACCATATAGGATTATAAAAGTTAAAAGAAATGATAGGTATGATGTTGAGAAGCTATATGATACCACAGAAGGGCCAAAGAAGACTTCCAGCTCTGCGGACAATATGAAGAAATGGCCAGGTAAGGAAGAATGAGTATGATTGTGTGTTTTTTTTGTGTGTATGATAGTTGTGTCAATAATACTACTCAGTATCCTCACGAATACTAGGTTATGTGTTTAGGACTATAATGTTATATGTTTTTTCAGTACATAATTATTTTTGTGTTTAAAAAATAGGACTATGTCAGCGTCAGAACTATTTTATTCTAAGATGTTGTAAGCAAGTAGGTGTAATGTTCATTGGTCATTGTATTTAAAAGTATTAATGAATAAACCATGTTTAAGTTTATGTTGGTGAATAAAGAATTTAACTAAATTTGTGTTTATAAAGCAGAAAAATAAAAGTGCAAGTTCAGCTTATTCTGTAAAATAATTATTATGTTGTGTACCTTCAAAGTTTATGAAATAAGAAATAAGTAATGGTGTAACAAGTTAAGATGTTAAAAGTATTTCTGTAAAGTTATTGTTTCTATTAAGTAAGATTTAAGTAAATGTAAAATGTAAGAATGTATGGTGTATGAAAGCATGTCAAGGACCAAGAGGAGGCATATCTGAGGGCAGATATGAGTGCAGGACGGCCGAATGTAGGATGGGTAAAAACGGAACGTATGAAAGGAGTGTAGAATGGAACGTGAATGTGCGAATGAGAGGGGAGATGAAAAAAAAGGGACGGAGGGAGTGAGCGTTGTGTGCGGGAAGACGAGAGAGCTAGGAAATAAGATTAAAAGAATAGTTATAATAATTAAGTTTTCTGAGTTGTTGCGTAAAATAAAACTACAGTCGAAAGTCCAGTATATCGAGGTTTTATTTATAGGTCACGATCCCACATATTCTACATTCATTGTTTCAATTTCTATTCCAAATTAAATCTAAGAACATAAATATTTTTTTCAAACCAATCTCCTGAGTCCGGCCTAACATTGGCGGCAGTTGCAAAATCCCACGGTTCGACTCCGGTCTTCTGAATCCAGTTTAAAAAAGTGCAGAAGTGCAGTGCGTTATAGTAAACTTAAAAAGTGCAGTCATTTTTGGACAGTCAAATCTACATCTCCATCGAACTCAGCACGCAGTGATGCAGCAGACCATCTTACTCGCCTGCCTTTCGTGAGTCCAAACACTAAATCTCTTAACACGACGCCCCATGTAAACCCCTAACTTCAAATCCCTTTTTCCCTTTGATTACATCATTACTTATCTTTTACATACAAAGAACTCCTTATTTAAAGAGCCCTTTAACCTTTTCTTAAAAACAATGAGAGTATTTATTAATGGAGACTTGTAACCCCAAATTAGTTAGAACTTAGTATTTAATGTATGACCTTATTTAAATATTTTTATTTAATGATGTCCTTTGTTTATTCGTTGAATTGTATTATCACATGCCCTTCCAACCCTCAAATATTGTTATCTATTGTAAGTTATGAATAAGCCATTGTTTAACCTCACACTATAAAAGATGTATTTTTTGGATATTAAAGTTAGTTCAATTCCATCTGTAACTCCGTGTGTTTTATTGTACCACGTATTTAGTTTCGGGTTTAATTAAAGTAATTTTTTTTAAAGTATTGCGATCGTTACGCCCATAACACCCATAGTCGAACTTTCATCATTTTATGCCCAGAATCCAAAAACCAGAACATATTCAATCACTCGACGACTCATTCAACCTAGTAATAGATCTTATTAGTCTATTCAAGTTTATCAAATCCTACGACGGCGTCCGAGAAAAACTCAACTCCTTCATAACAAATTGCAACAACGCATACAGCTTAGCATCCGAAAACCAGAAACCAATGCTTAAGATACCGGCCTGTTGAAGACCGACACTACATTAAGTGTCTGTGGCATTAGAAATTGCGTGAGCCAATCACGAACGCGCGCGACCTGTCATCGTGACGTTTCTTTGTTCCTTTCCCTCTCTTGTCCTAAAACTTTGTAAAAACTTACAAATTTACTAACTACTTTGTAAAACTTTTATTCTACTGCTCCTCAAAACTAAGACCAGCAAAGTCGAAGGTCGGTAGCGAGGCGAACGCACAAGCCCCTACACGGCCTCTTCAGTACTCCCGGATTTTCATGCGCGATGGGGTATGACCGTTTCGTATTGTTGAGGAAATGCCTTCATTTCAAGGACAACGCTGGAATAGATCATCAGTTAATGACTCGGTCGCAGGCCAAATTTTTTACGTTGCAGCCTATACTGGACCACTTAAAAAATTAATTTCAAACGTTATATAAAATGCATCAAAATGTAGCGTTAGATGGAAGTTTAACTTAGTGGAAAGGTTGGTTGGATATCAACCAATTTATCGAAAATAAAAAAGCATCAGTCGGCATTAAAACCTACGAGGTTTGTGAATTACTAATCTAGTATTACTGGCGCTTCGAGGTCCATGCATCATTCAGGACGAGGAAACGCCCGTGTCTGGGATTATACCAGCCGTAGTTACACCTCATGGTATGGAGGGATAGGAATCGCGTGGCTCATGTCTCAACGTATCATGGGTTGGCAACCTGTGAGTGCTTCGGTTGCAAGTTGGTCCTTCCGGTCGATATCCCCCCCCCCCCACCTTATACAGATATTAATATCATGTATAAGGGTAGGCTCTTATACATGATTATAATATCTGTATGGGGGGGGGGGGTTGACCAGAAGGACCAGATGCTGTCCATGTTTCCCATCGAGAGGAAACGGACTCGCATTTGGAACAAAAAGCTCTTCAGAAGGCTACTGAGTGCCTGCGTCTTGAATGCCTACATTATACACAAACACGACAGACCCGACACTATAACATACCGCGAGTTCTGGAAGCAGCTGTGTTGTCAACTGCTTTCGGCAAATACACCACCATCCGCGCTCGATTTTATAACCCAGTTTGTAAAACCGTATATAGAAAAGTTTTTTAAGTTCTGAACCTGTCATTTAAAAAACCTAGATAGCGTAGATACTTGTAATAAATGTAACTTGTTACAGAATAAACTAAAATATATGACAAATATTGAAGAGATCCAACAAGTCCAGAAACAATTAAAGAGAGACAAGAGAATTCCTCAAGATAATAGTTCTGACACTTGTGTGATTGTCTTTGCTTTGCAACAATGCTTACTGACTCCCATGTTGAATACAGAATCTGCTTTTTATAAAATACTGCTTTGGGTGTAATACTAATCTCACAATTTATGATTTTATGTCCAACAACGCTTACTGTTATATTTGGCCAGAGGGGAGTGGTGGCAGGGCCGCTAAACAAATAGCTACGTGCCTATACGATTATAACTGTAATATTACTTTTACTGCATCCTAATGCAAAACAAATAATAATGTACTCCGATTCATGTTCCGGGCAAAATAAAAACTCACACACTGCACAGCATTATTGGTTGCAGTAAAAGAGTCACCTCAACTTTCAATCATAGAACATAAGGTCCTCGTGCCTGGTCATACACATATGGAAGTAGATAGTGACCATGCACTTATTGAATAAGCGAAGAAGCGAACTTCAATTAATATTCATCATCCGCGTGATTGGTGCCAGCTGGTAAGAACTGCCTCAAACAGAGGTGTTTAGTTTTTTTTCTTTAATAATTTTGTTTTTGTGTTTTTTGCATGCCTATACATAGGCGGAACATGTAGAAATGTGTGAGAAATGTGAACATTACTGCAACAACCTGTTACCATGTATGTTTCATGCAAACAAAGATGTTTGTTTTCTTTCTTTCAGAAATAATAAATTTTCAGTCATTTCTATGGCTATTTTTATGAGTTTGCGACTTAAAAATAATATAATTTTATAATAAAAAAGTGTAATACTGTGGGTGGGAAATTTGTATGGCGAGACGTGCGAGTAATTAAATTTACTAAGGGCAACTTTCCTGTATTCGAATATATAGAAAGCTACACAACTAATGATTATTATTTCATTATGCCAGGAAAAATAAAATTTACAGCTTACCTAGTTAATATAACCCAGACATCGATCCCAGAGGTACCAAAATGCAGTTAATGTAAGAACACTTAAAATCGCCTTCAGTTCCTTTTTTTCCTTTTACTTAGATTAATTCGCCTTCCCCACCGAATAATATGGTATTATTCTATTACGATAGTTTTTGTTTTATTGCATATTCGGTATTTAGAGTATTAATTACATCTTGTAATTTATTTTTTAAATTTTTCTATGTATATTTACTAAGTTACAAAAATTTCAGTAACCTCGTTGTGAACATAACAATATTATTCGCCTGCAATGTAAATACACTTTTTACACGAATAATACCATAACAAGCTAATACAGATAATGAAATCATTAACTTATTCGGTAAGTGACGATTACCATTTTATTCGGGTAAGAAATATAGATTGTGTTTTCGGTAAAATGTATAACAATTTTATTCGTGTGTTATTTTTATTTACTCGTTTTTTTTATTGTTACTTTACTATACTTGACAAATTTATGCTAAATCGTAATGTATTTCACTGTATCATATAGATGAATTTTTTGAAGCAACCGTTTTTGCAATTAAATTTCGCGATTGTGCCGGAACGTAATGACAGAATACAGTATTATTAGCCTTTGCGATTGAACAGTACGAGCGCTTGCTCATTTTATTTCACTATAAAAGAAAGGGATACAACATTGCCCTTACCTCCGCTCTGTTTGTGCATGTGAGGTTTGTTTACGCAATCATCAGTGCGACAGGATCGCACATTCCTAACGGCAAGTGTTGCGTTATACACAATTAATTGACTGTCATTGATCTATGGTTTTAGGAGGATTTCAAAGAACCCACAAGAACGAGTGTTGAACAGAGTGTTAATGAAAAAAATAAAATAACATTCTACAATTTGCGTGGTAAGTAAAAAGTAACATCCTTCTCCTATGCTTGTTATTGTTAGCACCTACAGCTATTTATAAAACTAAAAATGCAAGCACGCCTAAACAATATGAAAATAGAACTACTTTTTTATCTGACGTTATATTTCCAACTTCTGCACCAGAAACTAACAAACCTAATTCATCTGATTCGCAAATAGACGAGCATATTGAAGATGATACATTACAACTGAGCCAAAACGATGATACTGTAGTAGATAATGATACTTTGAAGGAAGTAATAACGGAAGGAAACAATGAAACCAATTATGAAAAACATGATGACAATCAGTTAACGTTACAAGATCAGTTAACGTTACAAGATCAGTTAATCAGTCCATCTGTTGCGAATAAAATATCAGAAGAAATACCTTCTATAAGTAGTGCTAACATACAAGAACCACAAAGTACTGATGAGGAAGTGATCTGCTCCCATGAGTCGTCTTTCTTAGTAGACAATGAGAATAACACAATAAATGATGGAATATCTTCTACTTCTGTTACTGATTTACAGAAATTAACAAGAAAACGTTTACGTAATCAAGATAAGTGGCATGATACAAAAAACAAAAGACTCAAAAACTCTGGACAGTCTTATGTAGGTGTGCGTTCCAAAAAATGTTATCCCGCGAAAATAATGGGACCGCCATGTGCTTGTAATAAAAAGTGCAGCGAAAAATTTTCAACAGAACATAGGCAAGAAATACATAATAAGTTTTATGATTTGAAAAGCCACGAACTTCAATGGCAGTATATTGCTCGACACGTTGAAACCAAACCTATAAAAAGGCTAACCGTAGACCGTCAAAATAATAGGACTCAGACACTAACATATTTCTTTCCTTTAGAAGAAAAAGATCCAGATCAAAAAGCGTCAAAGCGACAATATGAAACTATATTTAACACCGTATTAATATATATATAATTATTCCTTTTATAAGCCAAAAAAAGACTTGTGTGGGACACTTGTTGCCTTTACGAAGAAGCCGATCCCATAAGAAAAGAATCACTGGAAGAGAACTACAATAAACATTTAGCAAGGAAAAATAAGATACGTCAGATAAAAAAAGAGGAAAAGGCTATTGTGGACCGAAATAATACGACCGTTGCTATTTTCGATCTCGAAAAAGTACTAAGTGTACCTCGATCTGAAGTAGGCATTTTTTACTATAAAAGGAAATACCCAGTGTACAATTTTACAATTTACAAGTCTCTTAATAAATCAGGTCACTGTTATGTATGGCACCATTCTATCGCTAAAAGAGGTTCGATAGAAATTGGTAGTTGCTTGGCACAATTCATTCAAAGCGAAAAAATTAAAGGTATCAAGAATTTATCATTTTATTCAGATGGCTGTGCAGGCCAAAACAAAAATTGATATATTTTTGCCCTATACCTCCATGCACTACAAATCTATGATATGGAAAATATTACACACAGATTCTTTGAAACTGGCCATAGCCAGAATGAAGGCGATAGCATGCACTCATGTATCGAAAGAGCCTTAAAAAATAAGGTGCTTTATACTCCTGATCAAATATATGGCGTTATTTTAAATGCTAAGGTGGGTGGCAATCAGTACTCAGTAAAAGAAATGGAGCAGAAGGATTTCTATAACATTAAAGATTTAATCATTGGCAAAAACTGGGCTGTAGATATCAAAGGCCGAAAACTTAAGTGGAATCAAATTATGGAAATAAAAGTTTCATATTCAAAACTAAACGTTGTCCAATTTAAATACGATTTTGATGAAGAATATTCAGAGTTAAATACCGAAATTAAAACTCGTTCAAAGAGAGGAAGACCACTATCTGAAGTTAGTACAGAAATTAGTTTAAAACAAGCTTACTTTAAACCCATCCCAGTCAGTAAACTATTAAAGGACGATTTAATAGATGATGAGATAGATGAAGTTAATTATTTTGTACATATTTATCCATCACATCTTTGTCGCATTTACGTGGTGATATACATATAATGAATATTATTTTTATTAGATAGTTGTTAATAATTGCACAAGATATATTTTTTTATGTGCAATAAACATGCTGTTATACGGATTTAGGTCTTTTTGGTGGACCTAAAATTCAACCAAATTTGTATTTCTACAAAATCTATCATGTATCGTTTATTTTTTAAATTGACAACACTGGATAGCCGCCATTTATTGGAGTCCTTGTCAGTGCAGCTACGTGCCATTTTCTAATATACGAAGTTTGAAAATAAAATATAGTGTTTTTTTCAAAGTTCAGTGCGTCTTTCCTGTTTGGGTTGTAATTTGGTAAGTTATTATTTTATATTTTAGTAAATATTGCGCCAATATGCCGTTTGCGGAGTATTTTCAAAGTTTCTTTTGTTGTTTTTCTAACCTTAAAAATAAAATGGCCGCTTTGATTTTAGTTTGAAATATCTTTCCTGTGGATATAATGGTCCACAGGAAAGATGCATGTCTACAAAAAATAACAGCTTAGCTAACTTTCTATGCTAACAAAGCTACAATGTTCGTTAAACAAACGGGCAGGCTGAGATAGCATGATTTAATTGCTGCATAATTGGTATCGGCTCACGAAAAAGGACCTTGACACTTTTTTTGTAAAATGTGGGTTGCTTAGCATGGTTGGGTTTGTTTCAGGTACAATGCCTCGATCCTGTCAGTCCAAATTAACTGACGAAGAGAAAAAAATAAGTCGTCGTGAACAGAAAAAACTGACGAGAGCCAGAGCTAAATTAGATGCTACTGCCATAGAAGAAAGACGAAAAAAGGAACGCGAAAGATATCACCTAAAGAAACAAAATGGGTTATTAAAGACAATTAAAGATTTTACACCCAGACAGCAGCGACATATGCGAAAAATGTGGCGTGAAAAAGCCAAGCTAAGACGTGAAAGAGATCGCCTGAGAAAACGAACGGAAGAAATAGTACGCGTAAATACACCGCTTTCTTCTCCCAGTTCTTCTCGCTCATTACACTCACGTGTAGAAGTGGGTAAAGCAATGCGATTACGAAATCGCCGGCTATTTTAGAATGAAAGTTCTCTAAGTATAGGATGCGAATAATAAGATTTAAAAAAAGTAAAGGACCGAAGATTATCATAAATTTAGGCTTAAGGAAAAAGATACATGATTTTTCAGTCAATGACGAAAATAGCAGACTAACTGCTGGTAAAAAGGAAACGATCACACGCCGAAAAGTCAAAAAGCAAATACGTCTTTCAAATGACACGCTTCTCAATCTTCATAAAAAATTTAATAATACGACTGGTTTGAAAATCTCTTATGAAACATTCCGCCGAAATCGTCCATTTTGGGTATTTTTTCCTAAAGCCGCGTCAAGAAATACTTGCCTGTGTGCCGTACATACGAATAATGATTTTATTGTTCGAGCCTTGCGCCAAGATAAGATATTAAATCATTATTCTGCCACCGATTTAACAAAATCTCTTTGCTGTAATAACGCTTTTAGTTTTCCTTGTTTGGAACGGACATGTTCACAATGATCTGAGAGAGTTCCAAAGTACACTGTGTTAAATGGCAATGATACAATAGTTTACCAAAGATGGGTAACTAAGAATTGTACTGTAATAATTAAAGACAATGAGAAGATTTGCAAGAAAACTGTGAAAGAAAGCGTAAAGACAACGCATCAATTGCTTGTTAATATTTTAAATAAAAACCTGCCCACATTCATGCAGCATCTTGCCAACATCACTAATTAGTATAACGCTATTAAATTCATAAAACAAAGTCTTTCACCATCTGAGGGCTTACTACATATAGACTTCTCAGAAAACTATTCTTGCAAGTACGGTTCTGAAATTCAATCAGCCCATTTTGGTGGATCAAAATCGCAACTTTCATTACACACGTGCGTCTACTATTCTGCTAATTTAGAACCACCACAAAACGTAGTAAAAACTACGTCTTTCTGTTCGGTATCTGAAAATTTGAGACACGATCCCGTTCTTATTTGCGCACATCTGACACCTATAATTGAAAAAAATAAAATTATCTCACCACATTCGAAGGAATTACATATTCTAAGCGATGGGCCTACAACGCAATATCGGAACAAGACTATGTTCCATTTAATTATAAACTATGTGAGTAAAATATCCAATGCAGAGAGAATCGTGTGGCATTTTAGTGAAGCTGGTCACGGTAAGGGGGCACCTGATGGTGTTGGTGGCTGCGTAAAACGGACGTGTGACAATATTTTTGCCCATGGAAGAGATATCTCAAATATTGACAGTTTTGTAAGTTGTTTGAAGGACAATTGTAAAGTTATCAAAGTTGTTCCTGTTGATGATACCCATGTTCCTGAAATACAGAGAATAGCGGATGCAAATAAATGTGGTCCGTTCTACCTTCCAAATCCACCAAATTGCATGGAACGCTACTGAACCTAATTTACTGCACGCCAGGAGATTAAGTTGTATTTCATGCGCCGCACACGTTCGTTGTCCTCATTTTGAAATAGGACAAATTCATATTGAATGTGTCTCAGATCCTGTAGAAGATTCATCAAGGCCATCGTCAAGTATTTCTGTGACTAGTTCGCCATCTTCTCATAGAACAGCATCTGTATCAACTATAACTGGACCAAGAACTCCTTCGCCATTGTTGTTAACACCTTCTCCAGAACTTTTAAACAATGTGACTAGTCAACCATGTACTCCGCGAAAGAGGATTCTCTGTGAGAATAACTATTCTGATGACTCAGTTACACCACCTAAAAAACCTAAAGTACGACCTTCGTTCTTTGAAAATGATGATAGTGATGAAAACATTTTTTGAAAGCATATTTTTATGTTAATTTTTATTAGTTGACGTTTTATTGATCAAAGTAAGAGGCTAAAATTAAAAAATTACATTTTATTAATAATATTATCAAAGAAAAAGATTTTTGGTAAGTTTTTTTTTGTATTTTCCAAAGGTACGTCCATATATACGCCTATAATTAGCTGGATAACTTTTGTTAATTATTACCACTGTTTAAATGGTAAGTAAATCTCAATATGAGAGTGATTACCTCTCTTCTGTGGAAACGGGTCTTTTCTGTGGACGTAAAAAAAACTTAAAGTTATATAACTTGCTAAAATCTAAATAACAATCTGGTTTTTGTATAATTTCTAATTACTTGTTAGATTACCTAATAAATGAGACTGATTTGAAAAAAAAACAACGACTTTTAATTTAGAATATTTTTATAACCCATTTACAGAATCGTCATGACCCATTAATTGATAAAAAGTCCAATACTAATTCCCATAAACCTTTGCCATTAGCATGTTCAACCACCAATGTCCAACCATTTCCAGGATTAACACATAGGATACTTTTATCCCGGTAATCTGTTCCCTTGGGATAATAGTTCAATTTTATTGTTATTTTAACAAAACTTTAGTTCTGATCTTTATTATATGGCACTGCCTTTACCATAGAACGCACTATAATCCCGGTAATGCGTTTGTCGTTGAACGGATTTGGATAAAATGTTATGTCGGGAAAGTTACTTTTTACGCGGGCGAAGCCGCGGGCAGACGCTAGTAATATATTATGCGCTGTAATATATATTATATAAAGAAAAAACAGAATCGTCAGGATGTATTGTCACAATCACAATGGACATGTCACCAATACAATGTATATGCCAAAGCAGTTAAATTTTTCCGCACCAAGCGACCCTGTTACAAATTTCCAGCCTCAGCAGATGAGAATGCCAATTTCTCTATTAAATCAGTTTGCCCCTTATGGGCACGCCAGTGGAATGCCTTCGCTTACGCAATAAATGTTCCGTGCACCACTGCCGCATACGCAACAAATGTTCCGCGCGCCAAAACCTTTCGTTCAAACATCAGGTCACGATTGGCGTAAAAATGGTAACCCCTTTATCCAGACAGTAAGATTTCACACGCAGGAATGGCATGATAAAATAAATCTAACAAATTTGGAAATAAATAAAACATGAAATCGATTTAATCTTTGATCCAATGAAAGTTTCAGCGAAATTAAAACATCTCAAGCGAATAGATAAATTAGTTATACAAGAAAAACATAACTGAATCCAGTGTGGTTGGATATTATGTCTAACAATATTCATTAAGGGCATATTTATATTAAACTGACCACGGACTTCAAATTTAAGGGAGGACAGTAAACCAGATCGAGACAATGCACATAATAAAAATAAAATTACAGTATTCAAGAAAGGCATAGGAAACTGAAACAAAGGAACATTCGTCGGCGACACTAATTAACCCTTAGACGACCAAGAGTGAGCGGATGTTTCTAGCAAAATCAGACAAAGAACCATTAACAGTGGCGTGAGTAGGATTTTCGACGAGGTAGGAAGTCACTTTACCGCCCGGTTCCATTAGCATAAGTCGAATCTGATTTGAGTTTTGGAGCCCTGAAAGCAATTTAGTTTTAATAAAACAAGTTGCCAAGTCAGTCAACAGACTAGTGGCTAATGTCAAACCGACATTTCGTATAGCAATTAAAAGACGAGGATAACAATAAAATACATTTAAATGACGGCACCCAGTTAACTACGAGTAATTATCAAAATATTTCGAGATGAAATATCGAAGAGCGTTCTTACCTTTTTTTTGAGTTAAACAAATATTTAGGTTTGGTCTACTAAACGTAAGTATTTTCGTTTTGTCAACGAATGAAAACTGATTAAAAGGCCTTGAACGTAATTTTTGTAAGCAAATTGTACGTTCACCACAAGACGAGCCCAATAATTTATCCTTTTTCACAGCAATTCCTTATATTTTAGTTCGCAAGCACAGAATAAAGTAGTTTCAAATAACACTTAGGTAAAAATTGCGGCGTTTCGTTAGAGATTACACAAGACTGAATATTTAATGTTGCCAACTAGTTAAAACAATAACTTCCAAATACAAGCCTGAATTACCTTAAATATAATAAACGACGAACGCTGCAAAGTGTTCGAAACGTCAGGAAAAACAAAAAACCAATAATACACGTGATTAATCCGGTTAAAAGTTGTTTTATTATAATGTGTAGTGATCGCGCAAACCTAAGATATTACTACCTTAAATATGTTTTTGAAAACCCATTTTTTTTGGAAAAATTATATGTTTTCAATGTTTTCACTGTTTTCATTTCATCTGTGGTTTCAGAGTTCTATAAATCACATATAATAATTATGAATCAATATAAAAATAATTATAATCCATGAATAGTAATCAGACTGTCATAATTTTATAGTATTTAGACAGAAAGCCTGGTGGGTTCCTAATGTATATAAATTTATTTATAAGATTAGCAAATTTATGACAAACGATTGTTATTTAAAATTAGCCCCCTAATTATTTTCCTATTAATCTGAAAGGTATGTTTTAAGTTGTTCCAGTTGATACTGAGTTTGGTACACTCAGTACCAAATGGAACAATGCCTACTTAGAGAAAGTGTATTGCTCCCTTTCTAGTCGTGCCTATATATAATACATAAATTGTGAATGTCAATGCGAGTATTATTACGCGTGGTAAAACGGTGAAGTAATTTTTGTAGGTTTATTTTATGATAGTGTGTGTATGAATCAGAAGAAATTGTTTTGTGTTCGTGAATTTTAGAGGAATTAATTCGAGTGCCTACCGGAGTATCTAGTACGAAGTTACTTATATATTATATATTATAGTAGTTACGTGTTTATTGAGTATGACAATTGATTTATTGTGTTTATGTAGCAATAGTTAAAGGGTGTGTAGGTTTGGTTTACATTTTGTACAATAATTAATTAATCTGTACAGTTATAGTAAACTGTGATATAGGTTGTA
Source organism: Xylocampa areola (assembly GCA_935421205.1). Taxonomy (NCBI): domain Eukaryota; kingdom Metazoa; phylum Arthropoda; class Insecta; order Lepidoptera; family Noctuidae; genus Xylocampa; species Xylocampa areola. Next base: position 10,560,320 of record OW285222.1, read on the forward strand.
TTTAGGTAATTTTTTGAGGTAGGCACTGCCTATTTGCCGATATGCAATGCACGTCACTGATCTTTAATGATCGTGGCTGTATAAAAATGTCCACCATCGAAGGCGGAGTGGCTACTCTATTTAATACTTTCGTCACGTTAGCTAGTTTAAGTAATATTTGTATAATTTCAATTAAAATAATAAAATGAGTAACGATTTTTATTTAAGTATATCCGATTTGGTCTATTTTGACTGGCGCCCAACGTGGAGCCCAGCTTATAAGTGAGGTGTTGACTTGGAGGACTTTAGAGGAATCAAAGTTCGCCTAACGCTTCAACGTGACTCTCAAGTCTTGAAATCTGGGCAACCCATAAAAGAAATAAGTCAAAGCTAGACTGGGAAATGCTGTGTCTTCAAGCTGTGATCTACTGCAATTTGTAAGTACAGAGTAGCATTCCATCATCCAAAATTCCACTCCTAAAACCAGCACGTTTTGTATATAAACCTAAAGAAAGTGTTAGTAGAGACCCATTTCCTATTGATAATGTGGATGGTAAGCAGGGCTACGTACCATAAGGTGTACCTAGTTCATCGCAAGATAATTTTCAATTGACCCTAATAAATTTATAAGTTTCGTCCCCACATATAACGGTGCTTTTACTATTTCTAATTATTTAAATAACGCGAGGCAATAGCTTTCAGCCGTAGGAGGTAATACGCCACGAAATTTAATGTTATTGATAACTAGGTTAGAAGGTAGAGCCGTAATTATCATATCTATGATAAATCATGCCTTCAATTGGGATTGCATAGAATCAACCCTCAAGTTGGAATGTGCAGACAATAGGGAATTAAATACGTTACTAGTAGAATCATCTAATCTAAAAAGAAAAGGTAGTTATAAGGATTTAATAGTAGAATTATAACCAGAAATTATTTTTTATATTATTAAATTAACTGATACGCACTTCCGTATCAGTTAATTTAATAAATAATTTAATAATAAAATCAGTAAATAGAGGAAGTCATGGAACCGTATATTAACACAGCTCAAAATACATTACGGAATAGTTTACCAGTTTGTTTATACCATGACCAAGATTATGTAAGTAATTGTAATTTTAACGATACAGTTATTAAAGTTTTGCAATAAGAGGCAGAAGGAAGGTTTGATAACAAAAAACAAAAAAAAACCATCGCTCCTCGTGTAATTACTCAAATACCACCACAAAACAAACCAACTCAGAATCCCAACATCCAATTCATTCCTCGGTACACACATCAACAGAAGGAAAACAATGCCCAATCCACAAATAATATTCCTTATCACATTACATATCCTTGGACACCAAATACTAGTAATGTGTTCCAACAGCCTCCACATCCCCAACTTCAACAGCACCATAACAAACAATCTCAACCACAACAACCAACCCAACAACGCCCGATACAACAGAAAGGAGACGTAACAATGAGGACCGCCCTAAAAAACGGAGTTGCAAAAAACGGAGTTGCAAAATACGGAAAATCCTGAAACATGTTACTACCGGAAAACTATTTTGATATTCTTGAGAATTATTTTGTTTTAGAGGAAAATCAGAATTCAATTCAGAATCGAATCGAATCGTGTTAAATCATATTTTACCATATTTTGAAACGGAAAAACCTAAGTTAAAAATATTAATCGACACTGGTAGTCAACCATCTTTCATCACACCCCTAGCACAACAATAATATTTCTCCCAGTACCCATGATGGTGTATTAGAAACCCCCTATTAGTGTAGGTACCTATTTTGGAGACGATAACGGTCCAATGAAATTTTATATATATAAATTTAGCGATAAATATGATGTTTTAATGGGTATACAGATATGATAGAACAAATAAACGCGAAGATAGATTTAAAAGAACGTAAGCTATGAATGCCAAAAAAGGAATTACTCATTTTCCACAAGACAGATGATACTAATTTAAATATCCGGGAGCTTTGTGACACGTACCAGAACCTATTCACAGAAAGCGTAACCACAAAAAAATTACTTCACATTCCCTCTCGTCTGTGGAAGAACCGACTGTCGGTTCATGCCGAAATAGCGCATCTGTAGGGCAACCGACTGTCGGTTGCTACGCAAGCGTTCACATTATGAGCTCACAAACACAAATAAACCATTTTATAGCAGTCCAGCTGCGTTTAATGGGTCAAGGACAAAAAGAGTTCGCTATATATTCGCACTGCGCGCACTGGTCGGTAAAATAACAGTCTTTTTAGTCGACGAAAACGCGGCAATTCAGTACGTGTCTCGCAGACGCTCGAGTGTGTAGTGCAAGTGACTAATCGTGAATTGGGAAGAGAATTTTCAGTAATGGACAGCGAAAGGTATGTAGTTTAATAATTATACACCATTATTGTATTCTATTATGTTTTTCATTGTTATTTATGCATCTGAACCTCGATCTTAAACCAAAGTATGACACCGTCATTTGTTTCATTCTCTGTTTCTAACGTAAATTAAATGTGAATGTTGTTAATTGTATAGTAATAATCTTACAAATATCATACTTTAACTCAAAAAATAACACCAAACCGATAGAATTGTGTGTAATGTGAGAAATTGAGGCGTAAATACATAGCGGAGTACATCAATCGACAGTCGCTCGCTCCACAGACACGTACTAACCTTACCGTAATTGTCACTTGTTGTACCAATTTATACAGTTTTTGTTGCCTTTGAATTCATAAATTTTGTTCTGTACGTAGAGTTATTGTACTTGAATTTCATTAGTAATATAATGTAGTTATTGAATTGTTACTTCCTTTGAAAAACAGACTAAAACCGAACGAGAAATTCGATTATCTCTAACATAGTAATTTTGACCCATTTTGTATGGGTGATAACATCCAAACTATTTGAACATAGCATCAATACAGTTTATATTCTTAAGTTCACAAAACATAAACATTCCAGACACTTGAGCTTTGTATCGCTCAGTTTATAGATGTAACATATGGCTTTAGATAAGAAATCGAGCGCGGCCATTTTTCGAATAAATTTGTAACGTGTTTTTTTAGAAAAAAATATGTATCGTAGGTGTATTAGGTTTTTACCTATAATAATGTAAATAGATGATAAGTTTTATAAATAAGTAATTTTATTAAGAAACTGTTTATTTTATTTATAATCATGAAAAGCATTTGGTTGATATACTACTCCTTTATTTACCATCAACATAAGTTTATATTCCTTTATATTAATATATTCTTTTATACACTGTATAATGGCAAATTTAATGAGGTTTAAGTATTACTATCTTTAATTGGTGCTTTGGATACAAAAATCCAGAGAAATCGCAATTTAAAGCCATCGAGGTCGCGCAGAAAACTCGAAAATTACCTGTCCGTGGATCGACCGACAGTCGGCCCCACGGAAGAGGTTAAAAAACAAATAAATATTTTACTTAACTAAAATATTATTCGTCCTTCTGAGTCACCATGGGCCTCCCCAGTTCAAATAATTCCAAAAATAATAGATCAGTCAATTGTAATAGATTACAGAAAACTTGATGAAAAAACAAAATCGGATAAATACCCTGTGGCATCACCTATGCACAAAAAGATGCAACCGTTTCAAGCGCATGTAGTATGGGTGCACTATCATCAGCCGCGTGAGGTGTGTACCTCCGCGCATGCGCCCGCGCAATACCCGCCGCCATCGGCCAGCGCGGACCGACATTAACACCGCGATCGCTCGGTCACGGCAGCCAGTTGCGAACCTACTCCGACGGCGAATGCACGCGCAAAGTAACTAAAATATTAACTTCGTAAATTCTCTAAATTCTTGTATTTTTACTAAATATTATTATTTCTGTACCCGTGTAAGTGCAATCATTCTAAAACCGCTAGCTTCTACTTCTGTAACTCTTTTACTTGACAATAAACCTTCTTTCTTCGTCTCTAAAAAACGCCTGTCATTTCTTCGCACACCCTCCAAGCAACTACAAATTGGTGACCCCGACGTGATCAAGACCAAGATGACGGACCCGAAAGGTGATGGGTGTGGACCTGAAACCCTACGAGTTGGAGTACGCGCACCCCCTTTCTGGCCCGAAGAACCGGAGTTGTGGTTTGCTCAAATGGAAGGTCAGTTCGTTCTCGCCAATATAACCGCCGACGCAACGAAGTTTTATCATGTCATCAGGTGTATTAGATCATCGATTCATAGCGGAGGTTAAGATTATAATCACTAAACCTCCACCGGCGAATAAGTACGATAAGCTAAAAGCGGAGCTCATCAAGAGGTTGTCGGCCTCGCAGGAGCGTAAGGTTAAACAGCTGCTGATGCATGAAGAATTGGGCGATCGGAAACCGTCCCAGTTTTACAGGCATCTCCAACATTTAGCTGGACCGACGGTACCTGAAGAATTTTTGAAAACACTATGGTCTAGTCGATTACCGAATAACATTCAAACGATTGTGGCTTCTCAGGCGGATTTACCTATGGACAAGATGGTGGATCTCGCGGACAAGGTCCACGAAATCGCACCGACAGGCGTACAGCATGTAGCGAGTGCTGCAGCCCCAGTGACATCTACCCTCATGGAAGGTATGTTAACGCAAGTCACCGAGTTAACCAGGCAAGTGGCTTTACTTAGTCAACAAGTAGGTGCTATACATGTGCAGCGTAATGAACGTTCCCGCCAGCGGACCAGGAGTGGGAATGCTAGGGATAGATCTGCATCGCGGTCACGTCAGCCGCCCGAAAACCACCCACATTGTTGGTACCATTACTTTTATGGCTCGCAATTTGAGCCACCCCGGAAACACAGCTACAGTGCGGCTGGTAGCACAAAGATTTGTTTGGCCAGGGATGCGCAAAGAATGTAGAGAGTGGTCCAGAAAATGTCTACGATGTCAAGGCAGTAAAGTGACATGACATACCTTTGCTCCTCTTTCCCAATTCCCTGTCACAACATCAAGGTTCTCCCATATCCACCTTGATATCGTTGGCCCTTTACCTATTTCTTATGATTACAGGTATTGTCTCACCGTCATCGATTGATTCACCCGATGGCCTGAGGCGTACCCTATCAAAGACATAACAGCTGAGACCTGTGCCACGGCACTGGTGTCCGGCTGGATCGCCAGATTTGGTTGTCCACGCAAAATAACAACTGATCGCGGCACACAATTCCAGTCACAACTCTTCCGGGCTGTCGCTGCCATGGTTGGTGCGCGCCACTACAGCACGACCGCCTATCACCCTGCTGCAAATGGCATGGTCGAACGTCTGTTTTAATGAGTAGTCAATAGTCATTAAAACCAATCTCTTGATTCAGTAAGCGATTGATGGGGCTACAACGTTATGATGATGGACATCCTGCGAGCTGAACATTTTGCGAATTTGACATTCCGCGAACTGGACATTCTGCGAATTGGAAATTCTGCGCACTGGACACTTTGCGACCGCTGGATATTTTGCGAATCGGACATTCAACCGCGTCAGGCGAGTAATCGGCTCTTCCGTCAGGTCTTTGCAGGCTGGCGTGAGGAGCGGCCTGCCGATCAGGAAGTGTGCTGGACTAAGTGGAAGGAGATCATGTGGGTCTGAGAACATAGGACACATTGGACGGGAATTCAGGACGGCTTAAATCTGTCACAACACCGTGCCGAACTCCTCGTACGTAAGGTGGTGTTTACAGGATTTCACTCCTGCCTCCCATAATCCCCCAAAATGAGCAGCATAAGGCGGTATAAATTTGAACTGTATGTCGTCGTTAGATAGGTGATCAATAATTTGATGTGTATGCTTGTTGAACATTAACTTAACCTCTTTCAAGGCTCCGATAAAATTCGTCCCGTTATCCGAGAAAATTTGAGCCGGTTTACCATGACGGGATATAAATCTTTTGAGTGTTATTAAGTACTCGTGTGTAGAAAGGGTACTGACAAACTCGAGGTGGATGAGTCGTGTAATAAAACACACAAATAGGTATATATATCCTTTTTCAAGTTTAGCCTCCCTACCTTTGCGATTCAGCACAGATATGGGTCCAGCAAGTCCACTCCACAACGAATGAACGGAAAACCCGCATTTCAACCGCTCCGCAGGCAAGTTACCCATGATTGGGGAAACGGTACTTTCCCTAAGTCGCGTGCAGCGTACTGTTATGAATTAATAAGTGTATTATAAAAATGCAACATAAGCGATAAACCCCGTCGCTTCCACGTTTATGCGAAGTTAATAAAAGCCGTAATGCACATGGTTTGTTAGTCAGTAAGTCAGTATAATTCAATTCGGCACATAGTATAGCTCCACTTTTCAAATACAGTTTTTATATCCAGTCCTTGTGTGTAATTAAAGTTATTAAAATTTATAGCAGAAATAAAGTGTTTTTTTTAAAAAAAGGACCCACGGAGTGCCATCCTAACAAACTGGTGTCAGAAGTGGGATCCCAGGAAAAACCGTAGTACTGGGATCTATAGGTGTAGGCGTCGTGAATTTATTTCCACTGGTCTGCACCATTGCATTTGTTGGCTCCGTGGTCAAGAAGTCCTTTTGTAAAGTGGTCGACGATTAGCCTTGGGCTCCTCAAAAGCCTAAGCCCGCGCCGCTGCATTTTACGTAATCGACGATAAGCCTTGGGCTCCTGAAAAGCCTAAGCCCGCGTTGCTGTATCCTGTCCGTGATCGACGGTAAGCCTTCGCTGCTGCGAGTAAGCCCGCATCACCCTAGAACACCTCCTGCTGCCCTGTGGTCGACGGTCAGCCTCCACACTAGAGTGTGAGCCCGCATCACAAAATCATTCATAGTGACTGCTCATCATCCACCATCAGCCACGTGTTGTATTCAGCGCACCACGTGTCGTCTTCAGCGCACCACGTGTCGTGAACTCAACGTGACGACGAGGATCCCTGTAATACGACTCTTTGAGTCGCCAGGCGCCCGCCGTTTCTGCATTACGTGTGACGTAATTCTACCAGAATGTTCGCGAATGCTGCTCTGCTAATGTGAGTTATATCAGTTTTATTCAAAGTGCTCTTAAGTCTACTCAGTGAAGTGAATTTTTCCCAAATTTTCCGAATTCTTCATTTGTAATTTTACTATACTGAACTCAATATTAGAATATATATTTTTTTTTTATTTACAATTTTTGGTGCATATTTTTATTTATTTTCTGATGTTCTGTAGTGCTTTATTAAGATAACTACTTAATGCCTCTAAAAATAGAGAAATCTGAAGAAATTGCATCATCTTCTAGTAGTTCCTCCGAAGACAGTCTAGCATCAAAGCAAAAAGTTAAAATGGCTGACAAGGTTACTCTCTCTGTCCTAACAAAGTTTATTAAACCTTATAAAGGGAACCGCGAGGAATTGCCCGCGTTTTTAACGAATTGCGAAAATGCAATCGCCCTTGCAACTACAGAACAACAGAACGTCTTGTGCAAATATATCATCTCGCAATTGGAAGGTAAAGCTCAAATGGCATGTTGCTTAAAAAAATTTAATAGTTGGTCAGAGATTAAATTATTTCTTAAAACTACGTTTGGAGAGAAAAAACATTCTACTCATTTATTAGTTGATTTACAACAATGTAAGCAATTGCCTTCCGAAGACGTGATGCAGTTTTCCATACGCATAGAATCGTGTTTAACAAGACTTCAATCCGACATTCATTATAGCTGCGAAAATGATAAAGAACTTTTAGGTCGAATAGCCGCAATGGAGGATTTAGCCCTTAATGCGTTCTTGTTAGGGTTGAACTCTAATTTTTCCCACATTGTGCGGTGTAGAAACCCCAAGACTTTATCGGAAGCTATTACACATGCTATAGAGGAAGAAAAATTATATAATCTATCCAAACTTTCTACTCGTTCATATAAACAATGCACAATTTGTAATAAGAGCGGCCATGTCGCTTCAGAGTGTTATAAAAATAAGAATAAGCACTCTTCTCCAAATTTACATCATATTGACTCGTCAAATAACAATCAAAATAAAATTAATTCTAATTTTAATTCAAATAAATTTTGTGCTTATTGTAAAAAACGTGGTCATTTGATTGGCGAATGTCGCAAGCTTAAAGCTAAAAATAGCAACAATCCGCGGACCGATTCACGTAACCCTACACTATCAAGTGCAACTGCACCAAGTGCAAATAGCGAGCCGAGTAATAATCGCTCTAATGTGCATCATGTTGACACGCTTAATAATAATGATAGTTTAAACTAAATAGGGTTCCGGTCCCGTGTCTACCGAAACCTCAGAGTAATCATTTAAATGACACGAAAAACTTTTCTAAATCCTGTGTTCCCGCACTATTTTCAACACAGGTTAGCGCAAATAAAGGTACTATGAGTCCTTCAAACTGTGTTCCCGCATTATTTTCAACACAGGTTAGCGCAAATAAAGGTACTATGAGTCCTTCAAACTGTGTTCCCGCATTATTTTCAACACAGGTTAGCGCAAATAAAGGTACTATGAGTCCTTCAAACTGTGTTCCTACATTATTTTCAACACAGGTTAGCGCACATACAGAGACTTCAAAGTTTTGTAATAAAAAGTTAAAACTAGATTTGACTTCTATAGACAGTCCCTCATCTCGTGAGAAATCGAGTTTTTCTTCTAGGGATTGTTCACGTGAGAAAACATTTACTATTAACTATATCAATAATAAAGTTTCTTTACCTCACGTTTATCTAAAAACGAATTATAACGATAAGCCCTTGCGTTTTTTGATTGACACTGGTTCTACAATTTCAATTGTTAAACATTCTAGTTTACACTATAAACCAGTGCTTGGCCCTGAAATTATAAAACTTAACGGTTTAAGTGATAACGACTCTTATTGCGAATCTCTCGGGTCTATTAAACTTAACTTTGAGTATCGCGTTTCGTCAACAGGAAAAATAATATTCGAGTATATGTTTCACGCGATTGATGATACGATCAACTTACATTACGATGGAATTATTGGTAATGATTTTATACAACATTTTAAAATAGACATTCAATACTCTACCAACACCCTTAATTTAGAAGGTTATAAAATACCTATTTGCTGTAGTAAACCATCATATGTTATACCCCCGCGGTCAGAAACGGTCATTGAGTGTCCGGTTTCCAATTTATCAGAGGTTGCTGACCTGAAGGAAGCTTTGATATTAGATCATAAAATATGCGAAGGTGTATTTTTAGCAAACTGCATAGTGAACTTAAAGTCAAACAATAGAGTTAACGTTTCTGTTCTCAACACTACCGAATCTGAAGTCGAAATTGACAATTTTCAAGTTCAGTTAACTCCATTTGAAGTTCCACCTTCCAAATTAGATGATACTCAACAGGAATTCATTCACCAATTAGATTCCCTAAATATTGACCGATCTCAGAGAGTTCTTGAGCAGATAAGATGCTCTTTATTGAAAAAAGATATTAATTTCCACTGGTCTCATGAACAGGAGCAAGCTTTCAACACACTTAAACAAAAACTCATCTCAGCTCCCTTATTACAATATCCAGATTTTTCTCAACCCTTTATAGTAACGACGGATTCTTCAAATTATGCCGTCGGTGCAGTTCTGTCTCAGGGTGAAATTGGCAAAGATAAGCCTATTGCTTATGCCTCTCGAACTTTAAATAAACAAGAAGGGAACTACTCTACGACCGAGAAAGAGCTTCTCGCTATTCTTTTCGCTGTTAACACGTTCCGGCCCTATGTCTATGGTTATAAATTTAAGATCGTAACAGATCATCGACCTTTGACATGGTTATTTAACGCTAAAGATCCAGGAGGACGTTTATTAAGATGGCGATTAAAACTCGAAGAATACGAGTATGAAATTGTTTATAAACCCGGCAGAGTAAATAGTAATGCAGATGCATTATCTCGTTATCCAGTTAATGCTGTGACTACACGAAATTCTAAATTAAATTTCACCACATATGAAGAATACTTTAAAAAACAATTTACGAAAACCATCTCCGATTGTGATACCAAAATAGAGGAACATAATCAGAGTTTAGACACCGCGAAACAAAAATCTATTGCTTGTCCGGCATCGCTAGATTTTGATAACTCAATGCCACATTGTGAAAAATTATTATCAATGGTTATTAATTCTGAGGAATATCGTGCAGGTGAACGCGAACCTGACACCGTGCAGACGGTTAATTGTAAAAATGATGTAATACTTTACTTCTTATTCACTAAAATTCATCATTTTGACGAAACAAGTTACAAAGCTATTTACAATTTATTAGTTAAATTACGAGACGAAATAGTTTTTAAAGATAATTACTCTAAAGAATTAGCCATGCCTGATTTTTCTGAACCATTTACTAAATTAGTTTACGTAAAGATTTATAATATGATATCTTACATTTTTCATGGCACTAACATTAAAATTCATATTTATAAAAATCAAATACTATATCCGACTCCTACCGAAATTGCCAATATTCTCAAGGAGAATCATGGGACAACCATAGCTGGTCACCCAGGCGTTAAACGCATGTTAAATAGAGTTAAAACTTCATATTATTGGAAAGGTATGCGTTCAGATATTGAAGAATTCATTAAAAATTGCAAGATGTGTCAAATTAATAAGCCCTTACGAGCTTCGAATAAATCACCTATGGTTATAACATCAACAAGTACCAGGCCGTTTGAAAGATTAGCTCTTGATATTGTCGGTCCTCTACCCGAAGCTGGCCTTCAGAAATTTAAGTACATTTTAACGCTTCAGGATGATTTAACAAAGTTTTCATGCGCATATCCAATGATTACTTGTACAACAGATGAAGTTGCACGTAGTCTTATTCATTTCTTTTCACTATTCGGTTTCCCTAAAATTTTACTAACTGATCAAGGTACAACCTTCACGTCTGAGTTATTTAGGCAGTTAACTGAAATACTGAAAATTAAAAATCTTTTCTCCACACCATATCATCCTCAAACAAATGGCGCGCTAGAACGTAGTCATGCTACCCTTAAAGAATATTTAAGGTCATTTGTCAATGAAAATCAGGACGATTGGCATTGCTATCTCGCTACAGCCATTCTATCATATAACACAACTCCGCATTGTACTACCGAATTTACACCATTTGAACTTTTATACGGTTATAAGCCGTCAATTCCCAGTAGTGTTTACGAAAATAATAATAATACTACCTATCAAGAGTACATTCGCGCTTTACAATATAGGATGAGATACTCTCGCGAAAAAGCCATTGAAAACATGGACAGAAGTAAAGAATCTTCTAAAAAATATTATGATTCCAAGGCACGGGAGAAAACTTATAAAACTGGTGAGTTAGTTTATTTAAAACACCACCATAGGCTCCGCAAAGCTTTGTCCCCTATATGGAAAGGCCCTTATAAAATAATAAAAACACACGGAAAAACCAACGTCACCCTTTGTATTAATAGAAAACACGTAAAATATCATATTAACGAAATAAAACCAGCATAAATATGTTTGTTTCAGATGTCTCGTGTGTCCAAGTAATTCCGAACCGATAGAAATCATACAACATAGTCCAGGTGTTTACTTTGACCCTATCTCTTTAGTTCATTTTCAAAACGACTATTGGAATATCATTACTCATGTAGACATTGTACCTATACAGCCTTACATAGAAAATATCGAAAAGTCTATCCAAAGTGTATCAAATTTCTGCGAAAAAGCTCGAAATTTAGCTATTTTTAATGTTGACTGTAAAGATATTATTAATCCGTTAGAAATACTTATAAATTCCAACAATCTTAAGATTGCTTCTCTATCGCATCTAATTTCTGACAACCGTCAAAAACGCGCTCTTGAATTTGGAGGCGAAATTTTAAAATTTTTCTTTGGTACATTGGATGCTGATGACGCTAGAAAATATGACGAAGCTATCAATACATGTCAACAAAATGAACATCATGTTTATACATTAATGAAAGATAATATTCATGTTGTTCGCTCTACGATAAATAATTTTAACGTATCTATACAAAAATTAAATAATAATGAGATAAGACTTAACAGTCAAATAGAAAAACTTAATTATATATTTTTAGCTCATTCTAAGACTAATAATAACTTAATTAATTTAGAAAAACTTAACTCTATGTTTAATATTATTGAAGGATCATTACTGTCTGTTTCTAATATTCTTGATACAATTTTAAATTCTATTTTATTCGCTAAGGCAAATATTTTACACCCATACGTCATAACTCCTATAAAATTATACAATGAGTTATCAAATAACATTCATTTAAAAAGAACATCCGAGTTCCCGGTTTCGCTGACTTTGCAAAACATTCATACTATAATTGACTTATCTAAGCTAACTGCGTATTATTACAATAATAAACTAATGTTTATTATACAAGTACCTTTAATAAATCCTTTAAAGTTCAACCTATACAAGAATTTGCCTCTACCTACTCCACGCGATAATAATCATTATTTAACTTATGTTTTAATCCATCCTTCTAAGTTATATGTAGCAATAACGGATGATAGATTAAGTTACGTCTTATTAGATAGTATTAGTGAATGTAAACATGTCAACGGTGACTATATCATATGTCCCTTGCCATCTATTTTGTCAACCATAAATAATCCTTCATGTGAATCTAAATTATTAACAGAAGTTACTCTCTCGCTTCCCGAAATTTGCGATTCCAAGGTTATTTACGGAAATATAAATGTTTGGCAAAAATTAAATGATAATAGATACATTTATGTGCAATCTAAGCCTAATAAACTAACAATGAAATGTAATAATAACATTACTGATTATATATTACAAGGAACAGGTATTTTATCCTTAGAAAATAATTGTGTGGCATATTTTCAAACATTACAGTTTAATCCTTCACATAAGTACAAATCCATTGTACCGAGTCAAATAACGTTGAATTTTGACTTAACCTTAGATGATTGTTGCAAGTATAATTTTATTAATGAAAGCTCCCATTATTATAACCCAATTAGTTTATCTAATGTTGATCTTGAATCTTTGAAGTTAGCCTCACATAAATTAGATAAGTTAGAAAATGAAATTCGTAACACTGAAAATCAGTCCCACATTGTAAAATATGGTAATTATTATTCAGGATTAACCTATACAATATTATCAATAACTTTTATATATATAATTTACAAAATGTATAAAAAATGTTTTTGTTCTACAAATACCTCATGTTGTATTCAAATTTACAATCAGTGTTATAATAACAAGAAAAACAGAAAGGATCATAATGTTAATGTTTCAATGGAACTTACTGAAATTTCAAATGATTCAGAATGTGACAATAAGTCTATAAAAAGTCTCCCAAATATGGAAATTGGTAAACATAATGCTATTCTTAGAAACATAGATGGATCTGTGAACAGATCTAATAGAAATCTCAAAATAAGAAAAAACATATTCTACTTTGTAATATTCTATCCTAATTTTAATTTGTACCTTACTATTAATTTCAAAAGTTCATAATAGATTGTTTTAAATAACTTAATATTATTAATTGAGTACAATATTAATGTACACTGAGTTTTATTTACAGATCTTAAAATTACAAACATTTAATTGATTTATGAATTAAATATCCTATTAATCCTTCGCCTTATCATTAAAATAAATAAAGCTCAGTCTAAAGGGGGGAGATGTTATGAATTAATAAGTGTATTATAAAAATGCAACATAAGCGATAAACCCCGTCGCTTCCACGTTTATGCGAAGTTAATAAAAGCCGTAATGCACATGGTTTGTTAGTCAGTAAGTCAGTATAATTCAATTCGGCACATAGTATAGCTCCACTTTTCAAATACAGTTTTTATATCCAGTCCTTGTGTGTAATTAAAGTTATTAAAATTTATAGCAGAAATAAAGTGTTTTTTCTGCTATAAATTTTATATAGATATAGAGTGCCATCCTAACAGTACGCACCGGTGAACCACCTTTCTGGCCAAATTTCTCCCCGTTAATGGCCACCAACTCTCACGCATAGTAGCCAATAGCAATTATTATTGGGAGCCAGCATGGAGAAGTTTCTTATGTGCATGCTGGAACAATAATAATGTTAACCGATGTTTACAGCATAATAAGCTCGGGTGTTTTTTATCGTACTCGAAATTAGGCGCATTAGTTAGGCGACCGCATACTCTGGTTATATTATGGGTTATCTAAGAATATAAACACATCAACACGGTCTAGGGATATTTTTAAAAAAGCGAATTACTATCAATATGTTAATTATTTATATGACATGTATATATTTAAAAGATACGTTATTTAATATTCTACCATTTTCTAGTAATGGTTAAGGTACTTCGATTAAAATTTCAGGATTTTATGGAAAAAAATGAAGCATAGACGGAAACCGTATATGAATTAACTTTTAATTTATGAGTAAAAACTGAAAAAAATAGAAAAATCATTTAATTTGTGTTTATAAATTTGAAGTTAGTAGTCTGAGAAAGCGCCCATGATGTTCATAACACATCGGCAACGATTCGGCATGCTCAGAACAAGGTTGTCAATGTCTTGCTGCGGAATATTGTCCCATGTCCTTCTGAGGTGCGCAAAAAGTTGATCTTCTGTAGCCAGATTTTCAGGAACTTCCTTCAGAGCTCTTCTTTGCAGCATATCCCACGCATGCTCAATGGGATTTAGATCTGGCGATTGAGCAGGCCAGTCTAAGGCCCTAACATTGTGTGTATGTAACCAAGCTGCTACCGTTCTCGCCGTGTGTGCCCGGGCATTGTCGTGCATGAGCAGGAAATCTTGCCCCATTTGTGTTCTGTGGGGCAAGATTACGGGCCCCAGCACCTGTTGGACGTATCGTTCTGCCGTCATATTGCCCCGCACCCAAACGAGATCCGTCCGTCCTCCAAGACGAATTCCTGCCCAAACCATAATTGTTCCTCCTTGGTATGGGTGAACTTCCTGAGGGTTCTGAAGACGGCTCCATCGTCCAGGAACTCGCCAAACACGCGTCCTTCGTGAATCTGGATGGAAGCCGAACCTGGATTCATCCGTGAACAGCACATTGGACCATTGTTCACGGCCCCAGTCCACGTGGTTCCGAACCCATTCTAATCGTCGTCCACGATTGCCTCTCCGTAAAGGTGGGACCCGGAGTGGTCTACGAGAGCGTAGATGCTTTCATGCAGTCGCCTTCTTACAGTTTGGTCACTCACAAGCACTTGGTGTTCCACTCGCAGCCTTTGGACCAATTGAGTCGCCGTTGCATTTGGTTGAGCTCGCGCAGTAATTTGCAAAAATCGGTCTTGTCTGGGGGTAGTGATGCGACTTGGCCCCCGGTGCCTCTCCGCTACTTCACCTGTGGCACGATAGCGTGTCCACAATCTTGAAATTACATTTTGGTGGGTCCCTATGGCCTCAGCAACATTACGCTGAACAGACCCAGCTTCCAGCATTCCCACAGCTCGTAACATCTCCGCCCTCGTCAAATGTTGGCGTTGCATGGCTACAATACCTCAATTTTAACTTTATCTTTCGTTTAAAAATGAAAAAAAACTGTAACTAAATGTAATTCGTATTGTTTTCTAAATTTCGCACAAATGAAAATTCCCTCTCCTACACATCAAGACATTTTTATGCCACCGAAACAAAAGAATTTTCAAAAATTTGAATTTGGAATTAGTCTGAGATAAATTACAAACAAATCGGTGAATAAAAGATTCCAATGCGGCCAGTACTTTTCGAGTTATTTAATTGAGTATGAAATATCCCTAGACCGTGTTGATGTGTGTATTAAGGCAAGAAATTGCACTGGTTGTGTGTAATGGCAGCTTATTTTTTATAAATTAATATATTCATTAGGGAACGATTCTTGTTGTGCAAGTCGTGTTAACATTTGTCCTGACGCACACAACTCACTCACTGATAACAGCCCAACTGTGCAATCGTGTCGTTGTATGCGTTAAGTATGAAAGAAACGTATCACGTATGCACCTGCACGTCTCAATCGGTTGTACGAAGAGAACCGTTCAAAATAAATGACAATGTTTGTATTTTTTGTGACGTCACAAACCGATGCAGTAGTTTGTGGTTGTAGTTCAGGTAGGTGACCAGAGTAGTCGGTATGCAATATTGCATCCTCATCAACTCATGACTCTGCAAGAATGCTGGACCGTACCACCACTGGCTACAGTCATTGAGCGTATCCAGGCTGAGACCGCGTGAGATTAAGTCCGCTGGATTATTGTTAGTACCTACATGCGGCCATACCGCATTACTGGTATGTTCATTTATTTCTGCTACTCTATTTTGAACGAAGGTTTTTAGCGAGTGAGGGGACATTCGAAGCCACCCAAGGACAATGGTTGAATGGTTGAAAAGGTTCAACATCTATTGTGATGACTTCTGCTGCAAATGGAATCTTACTACCACCATATGTGGTATATATGTCGCAGATGGATTGTAGAATCCGCTGTTTTACAAAATCTCTAGCTGCTTTACAAAACAGTACTGTTTTATAAAACAGCTGACCAACGTTCAGCTGGATTGCCATTGCGATACGTTTAACAAAACTGCTACCCACCTTTAGACGTAATGCAGAATGACATATCTACAGTGGGACAGGTTTGTTTATTGTATAGGTATATTAAATGGATAGTCACCATTCAAGTAAAAAAGCGATACTGTATTCTGATTTGACTTTCCGTGGCTGGGTCGACGGAGCCCCGCTTAGCGGGGCTCCTATTTTTGTGTCCGTAAGGTTAGAAAAAACCTAAACACGAAGAACCTTGAACCCAACCTGAACCGAACCTAACCTGTCCGTGTCGGGATACATGAAACTCCCGAGCTCGCTTCGCTCGCTCATGGATCAATTTAATTTATTTTCTTTCATAATCTCGATATATTGTCGATTATTATAGTGGTTTAGTATTTACGTCATTAAAAATTTTCATAATTTTTTTGCTATTGACAAGTAAAATAGAGTTAGGTTATTATTGTTAGGACATACAGAGCCATATGCGACAAAATTTCGAACTAAAATCAACAACCTGACAGTTCATTTCACACTGTTTTACATAATCTCTGATCGTTGACCAGCTGCATTGATCAACGCAAAACGTTCATTCAATTCAGCGTGTTATAGTTCAGTAATTATGTAAAACCGCTAAACGTCGTTCAGCTGTTTTTCATAACAGTACTGTTTTGTAAATCAGCTAGCAGTTTTGTAAAACAGCTTATTCTACAATCCATCTGCGACATATATATGGCACATCTCTATGACACATGGAAACAAAATGAGCCGAAAGGTTGTCGTTATAATAATACCAGCTCTGGCTGGTTTGATGGAATAACTTTTGAAGACAGGCAAAAAGTGCAGCATAAGTCCGATGAATAGAAATAAGGTTTTAGACTGACTGCCAAGTACAAATCCAGAAACCAGAAATCAAAACTTTTAAGATGCAATTGATCAAACGGTTCTTTCTATGCTGATATTCTCTATGATGAACGGTTATTTCTAAGTAAGATTATGTCTGTAAACGCACCCACGATACAGGAAGAAATTCCTAGTGTGGTTGCCTAAAACAAACAATAATATTAAAAACATTAAACAAAAAAAAACGATGTTATTGCAGGAAGAACCTTAGAAAATATAATCTCGACAGAAGAATCAAAAGATCATGATGAAACAAAAGAATTAAGTGATGATGATAGTAATATGGAAGAAATTCAGGATAACTAATAAAAACAGTTTTAATTTAAACATATTGGAATAACCTGGCTCTACTAAAAGCAAAAAAGGTGACAATAGGTTTACGAAGATACACAATAAAATAAAATGACATGATGATGATGAAGAGACAAAATAAAATGACACAAAAAGTATATAGCGACAGAGAAAAGGAAAAAACTTATTTTAGAAATAATGAATTTGGCATAGAAAAAGCCTTAAATTAAACATTGAACATCCAAAAAGGAAAAGGAAAATAAAAACCAATAAATCTGTCGCTTTTAAATAAACTAAAATAAAAACAGAAAGAGGGACCATAAAAAAAGATAACGAAGCAGATATACGTAAAGACAACGATAAACGTGCCCATTATAACAGAAAAGTCAGAACCGATATTCAAGAAACCTTTTGCTCCAGCACTCTATCTGCATTTTCCCAATTACATTAAAGTTGGCTTCCAATCAAGCCGATACAGCTTAATACCATGGAGCTACTGCCTATCTGACCTCCACAACCCAGTTACTGGGTAACACGATATCTCTTGGTATGACTGGTTGTCAGACTTTCAAGCCTCTGACTACCCGTAACGTTGACGTAGATCTTAATTTGACAACCGCCACCGACGGCTTAACGCACTCTCCGAGACACGGAGGGGCCTTCGGTATGAAATGATGGTCACCCATCCACAGACCGACCGCTGCCAGCGGATCTTAACCTCTATCGATCGATCTGTGAGACTGTTAATTAATCAGGAGCCCCTCACTGCTCATCATCTTCCAAGCTATTTGGGGTCGGCGAAATATGCAGACAACTCTTCCATTCTTCCCTGTTAGCCGTTACTATATCGTTCACCCGCTTTTCATTCATGTCATCAGTCACACAATCCATCCATCTTTTCTGTGGTCTATCTCTCTTCCCGTCTCGAGGATCTTTCGGTCTTTGATTAAAAAATCTCACATCAGTAGATTAACAAAATCCATACTACTTGTCTTCCAATTCCACATAACACGTGTAATATCACTCGGTCTCCGGCGATCTATCGGTGTATTTCTTCTCTTGCTTTTCATTTTCTTGCTTTTCCTTTCGAAACTATTTGGTTTAAGAATATTCGTCGGTGATAGAGGAGATTCGTCAGAAGCTAGCATGATGCACGTCCACTCTCTTCGATAGCCAAACTACAAGTAGTATAACAAAATCAAACTTAAGGTAAAGGTACCTAATACCGGGAGGTTCTAAAAATGGCACCTTATTCCGATGTATTTCGAATATAGACGGCGTTTTCAAGCTACTTAAAAGTTTTTTTAATCTACATTATACACTATGAATTAATCATGTATCTATTCGTATTTTCATGAACAAAGGAGTGCTTTAGTTTGAGTAGATTTTAAAATAATCGGTTAGATTGACGCTGGCAACCGACTCGAGTACTACGTTTTACTAAATAGTGTTTTAAATTTAAATTTTTGCTGTGTGAGTTTTTGTCATGTTGAAATATTGGAAGGGTTATAATTATGTTTTATCTAAAACACTTGACATTTGAGTTTTTTCTTTACACATTAGGGAGAAATTAGCTTTTTAAGATACCGCGGTATTAGGTCCTAAATATTTTAGGTGGTACCTAATAGAGATGGGTAGTTCGCGAACGATTGAAGGAAATGGACTACTTCATTTCGAAAAATAAATATATCACTCATTCAGTAGTCATTCGAATGTCTCTCTGCTTCATTTAGTTCAGTTGTGATTCAGTTTTTCTTTACGCTCGAGTCACAATACTTCAACACCAAACTTAGTCGAAACTATGTACCAGGTCTGCACTGTTTTGCTTACGTTTATATTTATGGGTGACAGTCCTAAGTCTGTATAAAATATGAAGGAGAATCTATAATTTACAAAAAAGTGAACTAAATGAAGTGCGTCATTTGTCGTAACTAAATCGCTCTATGCGAGCTTCATATCTCATCTCATCTCATGGACTAGTTCTGATCTGCTGAACTAAATGAAGTACTGAACTAAATGAAGTACTGAACTAAATGAGTGGACTACTTCGTTGAGCGAAAAGATATACTTCATTCATTTCTTTTCACTGACACATTTTGCGCATGTCTAGTACCTAATTACCGATGTATACCATGGAAATGCAATTTCAAAGACGCTATATTTTATTTTTTGTAATTTAGTAGGAAGTTTTATGATTACGAACTAAATATATTAGTTCTGATTAGGTACTTAAATAACCCGTTAATATAAGAATCTATTTCCGAGGTACATTATGACGTCGCATTTACTAATTACAGTACTATAAAGATTGTCTGTTTAGTTACTTTATTAATTCGTTGCATGGAAAAGCTAAGTGCAGAAAATTAAGTTATTTATGTGTTTCGATATAATCTTGAGAGGGTTTTAATTATTTTTCTAAAGATATCGCAATTGGACATTAGTTTGTATATATATAATATAAAAAAATCTTTCTCTTTTAATTACTCGGTATTGAAAAATATTATTTAGTATTATAAAACGCTATTCCGATGTATATACGTATATTTCTACGTTTTGACCAACCCCAAATCCTCGAGAAAGAAAACCGATATATACCGAGAATGCTCCGCGAGGCTATTGAAATTAAAAAACACCCAAATTTCAATAGAGAAGATGGTTGGCAATTACCACCTGTTTGGAACCCTGTACTGAAAATAATCAAGTCCCAAACAAAGTCAAGTCACACGAAAAATCAAGATACTGTGAGCGATTACTGCGTGCATCGGAACACCTTTTAGTTTATAATTCGATAAAATTGTAAAATTGTATCTCTAAATTTAAAACGACTGTGACCTCTGAGTTTGTTTCGGTATTTCTTCTCAGGGATAGTCTTAGGAAATACCGTCGCGATTTAGTTTTAAACATGTATCAGAGACAAAAATAATTTTATGAATTTATCAATTATATGTACGGTAGACTTAAATAATTTTAAATAAACTGTTGAGACACCTGACACCTTAGTCCTCCTGCGACCACGAACGCTGCAAAGTGTTCGAAACGTCAGGAAAAACAAAAAAACAATAATACACGCGATTAATCCGGTTAAAAGTTGTTTTATTATAATGTGTAGTGATCGCGCAAACCTAAGATATTACTATGTGAACCAGTACGGACTGGATTTCGCCGATAAAGTGCGCCGTGTGGAGTACCTGATGACAAAGCGCGCCCGTCTCTTAACTTCGATAAATTTTCTAAAAAGATGCCGGGATAACATCATCATTCCAGTATGTGTAAGAATAACACCTAAAAAAGACATATTTGGAAGCGCAGGTATTCTACATCAGGCAAGTTTAAAATTATTAAAAAGTCTCATCCGTCAACATCGTATCGATGCCCATAAACTAGATAATTTGATTGAGATTTCGTCCAGAGAATTGCAAAACGTGTTAAATAAATCCGATTATGAACAATGTTTCATCAATAATAGTAAAAGAGCCACCACAAAATTCAGTGAATATACTAAAAGACAAATAATAAAGTATGAAAAACTGAGTAGCCAAAACCCTAGTACCCAAAACCGCGAAAATCCGGAAATTAAAAATACAGCTAACCAGCTGTCAAAATCGAGTAATAATATCGAACCGGTCGTAAATTTATCAACAAAATCTCTGGATGAAAACACCGTTAAAGTTCTAAAAAAGGGCCTTAATTTCGCGCCAGCACCGAGAAAAATCCCGTACGAAGATATAATATGCAACGTTGAGGACTGTCTTATAAAAAACAACGTAAAAAAGGAAGATTTGGAGGCGATTCGTCAAGACGTGTCATGTGTACTACGTCGAAGCAAATTGCCCAAACCAAATCTTTCTCGCGACGAATACCTCGCTCTAAAAAACGTGAGTAAAGACCCCGAGTTGACTATCCTTCGCGCCGATAAGGGTAATGCAACGGTAATAATGGATACGTCCGATTATAATAATAAAATTCGAGATCTCTTGTCGGATAATAGCACATATAAAAAGGTAAACAAAGACCCAACCAATAAAATTCTAAAGAAAACATCAGAATTAATATCAAAATACTCCGACACCCTGGAATTGGACGTAAACATATTGATTCCATCTTGCGCGAAACCACCTAAACTGTACGGGTTGCCTAAAATACACAAGGAGAACGCTCCACTACGACCAATAGTGAGCCAGATTGACACACCAACCTACAAACTGGCACAACACCTAGCGAAGATACTCTCAAAACTTCGTGGACAAACTACCACATATGTGAAGGATTCTTATCATTTCATCAGCCAGATCAAAGACCTAAAACTGACTGAGGATGAAGTGATGGTTAGCTTTGACGTGCAGTCCTTATTTACCAACTTACCAGTTAAGGATTGTTTGGAAATTGTCAAGAAGCAGTTGAGTGACCATGACATGCCTCTAGCATATGCAGAGTTACTTGAGCACTGCCTTACCAGCGGCTACCTATTGTGGGACAATGAATTCTACCTGCAAGTTGACGGTGTGGCCATGGGTTCACCGGTCTCCCCGGTGGTTGCCGACATCTTCATGGAAGATTTTGAAAGGAGAGCCCTCCTGACGGCCCCGGCTATGCCGAAGATTTTCAAGAGGTATGTTGATGATACTTTCACCATCTTGCCTCACAATGGGATCCCTGCATTTTTAGACCACCTAAATTCCATACATAATAAAATTAAATTCACTATGGAATTAGAGAAAACCAAGTCACTGGCCTTCCTTGACATATTACTTATCCATAATCCGGATCATTCTGTTAGTCACACTGTGTCACACGGTGAATCTCACCACCATCCTTGTCAGTTAGCTACTGTCGCCAAATCTTTGTTACAGAGAGCACAAGGCATCTGCGACGCCGACCACCTGGCAGGGGAACTCAACCATGTGAAGCAAGTTCTCAGACATAATAACTTACGAGCTCCACATCCCCGTCGCAGAAGCCGCCCAAAGCCCACCACAGTTGATCGCAGACCTGCTGTCCTACCTTTCATCAAAGGGGTCACCGATAGAATTGGTCACATCTTGAAGCGTGCTTCTATCAAAACCTACTTCAAGCCACATAGAAAGATCAGCCAACTTCTCAGACCGGTGAAGTGCCACATTCCCTTACAAGATGCAGGGGTCTACAAGATTGATTGCGATTGTGGGCTATCATACATAGGGCAAACAAAGCGTAGCTTTGGCACCAGGTTGAAAGAACACATAGCTGAAGTCAAGAATAGACGCTCAACAAAATCTGCAGTCTGTGAACATACAACAGACAAACCCAACCATTTTCTACGTTTTGACCAACCCCAAATCCTCGCGAAAGAAAACCGATATATACCGAGAATGCTCCGCGAGGCTATTGAAATTAAAAAACACCCAAATTTCAATAGAGAAGATGGTTGGCAATTACCACCTGTTTGGAACCCTGTACTGAAAATAATCAAGTCCCAAACAAAGTCAAGTCACAAGAAAAATCAAGATACTGTGAGCGATTACTGCGTGCATCGGAACACCTTTTAGTTTATAATTCGATAAAATTGTAAAATTGTATCTCTAAATTTAAAACGACTGTGACCCCTGAGTTTGTTTCGGTATTTCTTCTCAGGGATAGTCTTAGGAAATACCGTCGCGATTTAGTTTTAAACATGTATCAGAGACAAAAATAATTTTATGAATTTATCAATTAAATGTACGGTAGACTGAAATAATTTTAAATAAACTGTTGAGACACCTGACACCTTAGTCCTCCTGCGACCACGAACGCTGCAAAGTGTTCGAAACGTCAGGAAAAACAAAAAACCAATAATACACGCGATTAATCCGGTTAAAAGTTGTTTTATTATAATGTTTAGTGATCGCGCAAACCTAAGATATTACTAAATATATCGGATTTAGGATTTTTGCATCGGATTTAGGGGACTCCGACTTTTTTTTATTTATTAGCAATTTCAATAAAATTTTGAAAGTCAGAATGTTAGTATTTCAAAAATAAGATAATAAAAATAGCCAGTTCTACAAAATGGTATTATAAAATCTTATTTTTAATGTCCTTAGTTTTGGTGAAAATACCCCGGAGTTAGGTGCCTTTACCGTAATTTATAGTAGACATTTTAGGTATGTGTCATACTACACTGGCCTGCAAAACTTAGTATCACACTTTCAAAATTGGAATAACTTTTTAATCTCTAACTTCTATTGTTAAGAAAAAAAAAATTTTTAAAAGTGAAGTACCTAGTTTTGCAGGCCAGTGTATTTCAATCGATAAAATTATTAATTTTCAAAAATGTTTGATTAAATTAAAGCTGTTTTTGTTTATGATATATTTGAAAGCACGGAACGACGACGCTATATTGTTACTTGGCAAACTTTTATCCTTTAGCCGATTGTGCCTCACCGTGTCAAATGCATAGGTTTGATGAACGTATTTTTATTCGTATAATTTATTATTAATGTACTGGTTATCTGCGTATGCACACGCCTGTTTGCATTTGTTAAACCTTCCAATAGTGTAATAACCACGGCGCCTGTAATTCCTAAATTGTTTGGATCCTCTATTTCAGTCCTTGCTCCTTAGTAGACTATAACATAAATTATTATTAATTAGAAAAAGCATCATACATAGCATCACTCCTGTATTCCCTGAAGGGGTCGGCAAAGGTGTACACAATTGTACACCCACATTTCACCAATGCTGTTATAAAGTTCCATGTAATATCTGGTGAGCCTATAGCCATCTACCGGGCACACTTCCAAACTCCGGGCTGCTACTGAGAATTTCCTTAAAGAAAAACTCAATGACACTTTACCCGACCAGGAAATCGAACCCGAGACCTAATGCTTTAGCAGTTGCGCTTGGGACTACTAGTCCAACGAACAGTAGAAAAAGCTTGGCTCCAAAACGGTTTCTTTTTTTGGTTATATTATTGCTTAATCGAAACATACCTCTTTAGAGGCATTATGCTCTCATCTATACAGAGGTCTCGATATGGCGTAAAAGAACTCCTGAGACTATTTTTGATATGTTGCAACAGTGGTGGTATGTCTTTTAAAACATAGACGGAGTATTGATCGGTGCAGCAAAACTAAACAAACCTAGTACTAGCATGTCTGTTCCTAGACATTGTTTTGGAAAATATTGATGATTGTAGTAACAAGGGATCTGTGGCCCAATGTTCCTCTATAGTCAGGTGTTTGTTTCTTGTAAATAAAAATATAACAGTCAGAAATACAGCATTACAACGCAGTGCTTTGGAGTAAAATGAGGAGTAGGAGTAGACTGGAGAAACTGCTCAGCGTATTTCAGCTTTGGTATCGTAGCTAGACAAACAGTGTTAAACGGTCAAATGTGCTCTCGAAATCATTGGGGTGTGAGTGCGGGGTGAGGCAGGATGGTTTGTCGTCTCCCCGGCTTAGGTTAGTTGCTAACACCTGAGCGTATTAGCACCATGGCGTTAAGAAAATGTTGCGTTGTATATTGAAATGCTACTAACAAAACCCATCGCTTTTTAACTTCACAAAAGATGATAAATTGAGACAACTGTGGCTATCATTCTTGATACCTGTGAATCCTCAGCTTAGTGGTTTGTTTAAAGATCAACTTGTGAACAAACGTGTGCTAAAAACGTAAAAAACAAAAGCACTAAAAAGTACTAACTACTACTAGCAAAAAAGTTCAGCTGCTTATCTTCCCTGTTTCATCATCATCATCTGATGATGAAGCTGGAAAATAGGCAGTTCATTAGAACTATTCTAGTGACCGCAAACACCACTGAAAAGTCACAAGAAAGCAAAATACACCATTTCGTTTACTTGGATGACATATTATTTTAACAAACATAAAAAAACAAAAAAAAAACATACATCTGAATTCATAACCACCTCCTTTTTGGAAGTCGGTTAAAAAAGGTTTACGCAAATTAATAAATACCGCTGTCCCTTCGCTTTTTCTTAGCGCTTCTTCTACCTTTTGATTATAATTCAACGCCTTCAACGCTAATAGCGTCATACCAGCCCTTTTTGCCTCCAAACGTATTTCCTCTTCTTCCAAATGTAGAAAACACACTCCGAGAAAACGGCTATTGAAAAAACAAATTATTCGGTTGAAAGACGTAGCCAGACGTCGCCGATTGCGATGCAATGAACTCTACGCAACCCGACGTGTTGCGAACTCTACGCAACAAGTCGGTGTTTAAAAAAAAAGTCGAGACTTTGTCGCCAATACTAACGGAGTTAAAAGAAAAGAGATTAATTTCTCTAGAGAAAGTCGATCTTTTAGAATCGTGCGGAGTTTCTGCGGCAGCTCTCATTTAGATAATGGCATAAATAAAGGCAAAGAATATTCACGAGAGCTCCGCACATTTGCGATAACACTCCATATTTACTCTCCAAAAGCCTACTCATACATAAGAAGCACATTCAACACATGTCTGCCACACATAAGTACAATCAGAAAATGGTACCAATGCCTGGATGCTGATCCAGGATTCACTGTCGAAGCATTCAATGCTCTTCGGGAGAAGGCTAGGACAACAGCAAATAATATATTTTTTTGTAACTTAGCGTTGAAAGTGAAGTCCATACGCAAAATAAAAGAGTTTGATGGCAACAAAGTGAAAGGCTATTTGGAGCGGGAATCAATATGCCTGGAGATACTACCGTTTTGTGTACTCAAGCCCTGGTATTGCTTTTGGTTGCAATAAATGGACAATGGAAAATGTCTGTCGGATATTTTTTGGTGGATGGCGTGATGGGAGACCAAAGGGCAAATTTCGTGTTAAAATATGGAAGAAGAATTCGCGGTGGTGAGCAGAGGTCGAGATGGCTTAGTGGTCAGAGCGCCTGGCGTATTTATCCGGGAGGCGCAGGTTCGAATCCTGTTCGCGACCGTATTCTTTTTCCATTTAATATTGTAATCTTTATGATATTCTCAGTTCAAGACAATTTCCCGGCATTGAATTCAAAGCGCCCATCAATGAGAATTGCATATCATGCTCATGCTCTCTTTTGTTTCTTATTTCGTAAGAATGTATATGTGGGGACCCACATTTATCATTCTTATTTCTTTGTTTCTCTTATGTTATGTTCGGTCACGGCCTTCTGTGTATTGTTTCCGTTTTTGATAGGTGACAATCTTTTATGCTCTCGGTTTCTCCACATTCTGTGTGAACGCATTTGAGGGGACTCTGCTATTTGATACACTGCCCCCACATCTGCCATTCATATTTCTTTGTTCGTCTAGTTTTATGTTCGGTAATGGCCTTCTATGTATTGGTCCCGTTTTTACTGCATGACAATGTATTAAGCTCTCGTTTGCTTCTCATTTTGTGTGAATTCATTTGAGGTGGCGCTGCTATTTGATTCATAGCCCCCGCATCTATCATTCATATTTCTTTGTTTCTCTTGTGTTATATTTGGACACATCATTCTACTTATTGATTCTGGTTATGTAAGACTCACTTATGCTCTAATTTCGTGTGATAGTATTTATATTATATTCTGCTATTTGATACATTTCGCCATTTATCATTCATATCTATTTATTCGTACAGTGTTATGTTCGGTCACGGCTATGTTTGGATCTGTTTGTGTTGCACTGTAATAACTTGACACTATTCTGATCCATTGTCGATACGGCTGTTGATGCGCTGCTTTATTGACTTGATGACGGGGCAGTTGGGTGAGTTGGCTGTATGTTCGATATCATAGCTTGTCTTGAATTTATTGTTATGGTTTTGATCAGATGAAGAAGAACCGTTTGCACTACCAGTCTCCGAATATATACCAAATTCAGATATCAGCTCTAGATCTACTCCGGTAAGTAATTTCGATGATCCTATGCCGCCTTCATTATTAAAGGACAAGCTTAACATTCAGTTTGAACGACGATATATTTTTATCAAGTCCTTTTACAAACAGAAATCTAAACAGATTGATATTCGTAGCATCGACTACAATAATTTTTTTATCCAGCGCTCTGGAGTCAGCTCTTACTACTAATGATATAGGAAAAGAGCTGAAATTATGAACACGCTTTCATTGGGACAGAAAAGCCATCTATGTAGGGTATAACGCCTTTGCCAACAAAAACGTACTAGATTCCAATGTTCAAAACAGTGAGCCCCTAGTTCCTGAGAGTGTTGCTACATCACTTAGCCCAGCTTGTGTTCCTGTTCCTTCGGCCAAGACTAACTCAGAAAACACTTTAGGCACCGAACCAGAGGCAATGGCGTCTCAGCGGTTGCTAATAACCGAGCGTAATCTTCCTCCTAGAAAGAGACAAAAAAAATACATAATTGGGCTTTAGACAGCAATATAATCAAAAGAATAAGGGCATTCAGCCACAAAAATATATGAGAGATCCTTGTGCTTGCAGCCTTAAATGCTATGAACGTATTCAGAACGAAGATAGATTGTACATTTTTAATAATTTTTGGCTATCGGTAATCACGAGATTCAGTGGCATTTTATTTGAAATAACACCGATATTATTAAAACTAAATCATGAAAATGAACAGAAAACGTCAAAGAAACAAAACTGTGATAAATTACTTACCAATTTCCCGCCGCAAGTCTGTCGCCGAATTAGTTTTATATAACTTTAGGGCTTCGCACCTACTACCTCTTACTAATAATCTGTATTTATTTACCGTGTTCTTTATTATAATAAACTTTATACAGTATCAGAACCTTGACTTTCTATCTCATTTTCATACCTGTATATAATTTTAGATTTTTCAGTTAGTTTTAATCAGGAAATATCACAGCAGCAATACATTACATTGCCAAACATTCGACGAGCTGCTGACATTAGAAGGCACTGCTTGTTCTCTGACTACAGGAATCCTGAGCGATACCATATACCGGAAATAATTCGTAGACGGGTGCTCAGTGATTGCAACTTTTATACACTTAGAGGTGCAAGAATATGTTACTATTTGGGAAGAAACATATTTGGTGAACTGTACACATCCGATAACACACTAGATCATTTTAATCATTTTCAAATCAAAGATATGATTTTCATATTATCAGAACCTGTAAGTGTTTTTAATTTTGAAGACATCCAGTTTGCCAGAATATTTGGCACATTATTTTCTGGGAATTTCCTTATCCCAACATGAACAAATAATGAACGAAACAAGAGGATTTCGTGAAATGCATAGAGGAAGTTTTGCATTAACTGCACTATTATGCAAACTAAGGACGGGAGACTCTGGAGACAGGCTATCGAGTTTATTTTAAACGCCAAGGCGCACAGTAGAAACCCTGATGACCAAGGATATATTAGCTCTGGAGTATGTGCCTCAACATTTGGGTCTGCACCATATAAGCCGGAGTAATGTCATTACTAAAAACTCATATATAGCGAATAGCTTATATGGCAGACCTGATCTCCCACTGGAAAGACAAAATGCAATTGTTATCTGTGATGGCACCTACGTTTATTCACTAAAAAGCTCCAATTATTTATTTCAAAAAGAGACTTATTCCCGCCATAAGTATCGAAATCTAGTAAAGGCATTCATGATAGTACGTTGCAATGGGTACATCCTGGATGTTGCAGGGCCATATCCTGCCACTACAAACGACGCGTCTATAATGATAGATTTATTAAATAAAGAGAGTTATTAAGTTTTTTTTAGAGAAGATGATGTATTTATCCTCGATAGAGGCTTTAGAGATAGTGTAGACGCTACACATCAGCGTGGCTTCCTCGCCCATCTACCAGAACCCTGTCACCAGGTCAATCTCAGCTAACCACGCGACAGGGGAACAGAACTCGCCGTGTGACAATAAATAGAAGGGCTGTGGAAGCCGTTAATGGATGGATTAAAAGAGATTTTAAAATATTCAGACATGAATATTTTAATCGTACCCTCACATGATGAAGGACTTTTCAAAGAATCTACCTGTCTTTAGAAACGTATAGAAAATCTTTATTGATGGCACATTCAAAATTTGGCCAACAATACCATCTATTAACTGTTCTACCAGCTTTTCACAGTGCATATAGGTAGTAATGATGACTATGTCAATGTCGTTCCGGTCCTATATGCCTTGTTACCCGACAAGAAGATGTCCACTTACGAACTTTTATTTGATCTTATAAGAAGTCAAATACCTGAATGGGAGCCAAGTAACGTGTTAATGGATATAGAAGTTACAGCTATTCAAGCGCTGAAAAATGCTTTCTCAGATGTGAAAATAACGGGCTGTTTCTTTCGCTTTTACAGATGTTTTTGGCGTAAAACAAAAGAGCTGGGTGTGTCCAAAACACTATTGGGTAAAATGCATGTAAAACTTTGTTCTGCTTTGTGTCATCTTCCACCAGAATCAATTGATGAAGGTTGGCTTTATATCATGGGAGAATGTCCGAATAGTGAGAACGTCATAAAACTTTACGACTACTTTGTCAAGACCTGGTTGGAAAACTTAACAATAGTCAAAACTTGGAACACTTATCAAGATTTTCACAAAACCAATAACAGCGTGGATGTATGGAACACAAAAAATCGGCGCCTACGACTGCATCCACGTCGATGCCCGTGCCGCAACTAGAAAAGGACACTAGCGATTCGACGAGTTCCAGTGCATCACAGTTAGCAGCAATTTCCGTAACCGCGCGCATTCCAGAGTTTTGGCCAGAAATGCCACGTTTGTGGTTCGCTCAAATGGAAAGTGTGTTGGCATCTCAAAAACAAGGAGACGAAGCAAAATTTCACCTTGCTGTTTCAAAGTTAGGCCGCGATGCCCTACAGCAAGTGAGCGACATCGTTTTTTCACCTCCAGAAAGCGGAAAGTACAAAGCCCTGAAGGAGAGATTACTGCAGGCCTATAAAGAGAGCGCTGAGCGACAATTCCAAAAGTTGGTAGGAGAGTTAGAATTGGGAACCCAAAAACCTTCACAATTGCTGAGAAAAATGCGAGAATTAGGTCGAGATGCTCAGACGTCTGAAAAGACGATACATAATTTATGGATGTCCAGATTACCATCAGCGATTAGAGCAGTGCTGACGGTGAGCCAAGATCAAGATTTAGAAAATTTAGCTAAGATAGCAGACAAGGTCAGCGAAAATATTAGGTCTGGAGATATAGCAGCAGTATCCGACGCTCCCTCGACCAGCCAAATCCCAGTTAACGATATTTTAACGCAAATGCACAAGATGAATCTACAGATGGCAGAACTGCAAGCAGAAGTGCAAGAGCAAGGATTCCGTAGACACAGGTCTAGAGGACGCGGAAGAGGCCGATACTATAGAGGTCAGTCAAGATCGAGGTCGCAGTCTAGAGGGCCTAGGACACCGGAAGACCCCAGTTGGCTCTGTCGTTTCCATTTTCGCTATCGTGAGAGGGCATGGAAATGTGAAAAACCATGTGCGTGGAAATCAGGCAGGAAGGAGACACAAAACGGAGAGAAATGTTCGAAAAACTAGAATCGGTACAATCGGTCGAGACGGACGAGCATGTACCGTGCAGGAACCACCGTCTCAGCATCGTAGATAAAGTAAGCGGTTTTACATTTTTAATAGACACGGGAGCGAACATCTCTGTCATCGCAGCGACGGCAAAACAGAGAAATTCCGGTGAGTGTTCAAATTAAAAACTCTATGCAGCCAACAATAGTGAGATTAAAACATATGGTGTCAAGACGCTTACTCTAAATTTGAATTTGCGACGAGCTTTTCAGTGGAAATTTGTCGTAGCAGCAGTAAATCAGTACTTGGTGCAGATTTTTTAGATCATTATGGTTTGTTAGTAGATATAAAAAATAAAAAAATTGTGGATAAGGTTACCAACCTGAATACCGTAGCATCATTAGTTAATTTTAATAAGGAGTCAGTGTGTACAATATTAGATAGCCACCCGTTTTATGATTTAGTAAAGGAATACCCGGACATTATTAAACCGGCTTCCTATAAAGATATTCCACAGCATTCAGTATACCATCACATTGAAACCACTGGTCCACCGGTATACGCACGAGCTAGGCCACTACCACCAGATCGTTATAAAAGAGTAAAGGAAGAGTTCAAAATTATGCAAGAGTTAGGGATTATAAGGCCATCCAAAAGTCCGTGGGCAAGTCCATTACATGTAGTGAACAAAAAGAACGGTGATATTAGACCAGTAGGCGATTACAGACGATTAAATGCAGTAACATTACCGGATAGATACCCTATTCCTAGATTACAAGATTTTACCTATATACTAGCTAAGAAGAAAATATTTTCCCGGTTAGATATAAATCGTGCTTATCATTGTATATTAGTAAATCCCGACGATATACCAAAGACAGCAATAATAACGCCCTTTGGTTTATTCGAATGTACTCGTATGATGTTCGGATTACGTAACGCAGCACAGACTTTTCAGAGATATATTAACTGTACGGTTTTACAAGGGATAGATAACGTATTCTGTTATTTAGATGACGTCATCATAGCCACTGATTCCTTGGAGAAAAATAGAGAGATATTAAAGCAGATATTCGAAAGATTTAATAAGTATGGTATAACTATAAACATGAGCAAATGCGATTTTGCCAAGACAGAAGTAGATTTTCTAGGATACAGAGTCACTACCGAAGGCATTCGACCATTAGAAAATAAAGTAGAGGTCATTGAAAAGTTTCCGAAGCCCGAAACCGTAGAACAATTACGTAGATTTTTAGGTATGATAAATTTTTACAGGTCACACATGCCTAAAGCAGTAGAATATCAAGCACAATTAAACGCCTATTTGCATAATTCTAAGAAACGCAATAAAACAAAGATACAGTGGACAGAAAAAACCTGAGCAAGCATTCTTAGAATGTAAGCAACGATTGCGACAGGCGGTTATGCTATCGCATCCGTTACCCGACTGTAAACTTGCACTTTTTACTGACGCATCAGATTCATGTATTGGAGCAGTTTTGCAACAACATGTTGATGACAGTTGGCAACCGTTAGGTTATTATTCTAAGAAATTATCGGATACGCAGAGTAAATACAGCACATACGACAGGGAATTATTAGCGATTTATATGTCTATACAACATTTTAGAAATATGATAGAAGGTAGAGAACTTATAGTATTTACAGACCATAGACCACTAACATATGCATTTACACAAAAAAACTCAGAAAAGGAAATTCCTAGGAGAGCGCGTCATTTATTATATATCAGCGAATTTACTACCGATATACGCCACGTATCGGGCGAACAAAATGTAGTCGCGGATTGTTTATCGAGAATAGAGAGTATAAAGGATCATAAATTAATAGATTACGAAGAGTTAGCTGAATCCCAGAGTAGAGATATGGAATTACAGGAACGGATAAGTAAGGACAGTACGCTATTTAAGGAAATATTCTTACCGACATGCAGGAAAACCATTGTTTGTAACATTAAAGAAAACAAGGCACGACCATATCTAACGGAAGAATTTAGGAAAATAGCATTTCACATGTTTCATGACAATAGCCACCCGGGCATCAGAACAACTCGTAGGATGATAACGGATAAATTTTATTGGCCTGATATGAACAAACAAGTTAACAACTGGGCAAAAACATGCATCGAATGCCAGCGCTCAAAAGTACAACGTCATAATAAATCAGAATTAGGTAAATTTCAACCAGGGGAACGTTTTGAGCATATTCATGTAGATATAGTGGGTCCTTTACCTACCACATCGGAAGGCTATAGATACCTGGTAACGATAGTGGATCGTAAAACAGGCTGGCCAGAGGCTTTTCCAGTACAAGATATACAAGCAGAAAAAGTACCTAAGTAATTTATGAAGGGTGGATAGTTAGGTTTGGTTGCCCCATAAGATTGACCAGCGATCAGGGCACACAATTTGAAAGCAATCTTTTTCAAAAACTAATGAAGTATTTAGGAATTCATAAAATCCGTACGACAAGTTACCATCCCCAGAGTAATGGGATGGTGGAGAGGTGGCGCAGGTCACTTAAAGCAGCACTTATGGCCAGATTACATAATAGAACGGATTGGTTACAGGAGTTAAGTACAGTCTTGTATGGGTTCCGCGAGCAGATAACAAGGTTAGCGCTGCAGAAATGGTTTACGGGACAAGTATCCGAATCCCCGGTGAATTCTATGATGAAAGTAAAATAGTATCGTCCGATGATCATGAATACGTTAAGCAGCTGAGTAGAGTGATAAGTAGTTTAAAACCTAAATCTAATCAACATAGAGACTCGCGAACAATATTTACACATCCGGATTTAAAGACATGTAAACAAGTTTTTGTTAGAAGTGATACTGTTAGGAAATCGTTGCAGCCTCCTTATGACGGCCCATACAGCATTATAAGGCGCGGCGGGAAAGGATTTGTAGTGCAAATGCCGAACAGACAATCGTTGATATCAGTAGACAGGTTAAAACCCGCATATATTTTAAATGATAATTATTCAGGTTGGGAATCTACAGTTAGTATAAGTACACAAGCAAATCAAAAGATCACAGAAGAGGTACGAAATAAAGAAGTAGATGAAAGTAATAGTGACGTTATTCCCACCCGTACCACACGTAGCGGACGAGTAGTAAAAGCACCAGTAAGATTTTATAATTAACTATACATATTAAATTGACAAGCAAACCCGTTATTATTTATAGTATATGGAAAGAAACAATCATAATGATAATTTAGCACAAATTAAAAGCGTCAGAGTGAATTTTTATTACAGTAAACAAGAACATTGCAAAATCACATGTTTGCAGTGCAACAGTTTATTGTTAGGGTGTAGTATCAAACACAAGCGGCAGCGATTATAAGAATAGGTGTGATTAAATTAAGATAGTGTAGTATATTGGTATTCATGTATTCTATTACCGGCGTTGGCATAATGGACCTCACGGGGTGATTCATTTTTATTTCAGAATAGGTCGTTATGGCAACTACCCTTAAAATATTTTAGTAATATGTTAAACTTAAAGTCGGGCCCTTGAAAAATAGGTGTCTGCAAAATATAAACATGTGTATTTTATTAAATTGAAATTGAAATTATATAGTTTTAGAATTAACGCGAGAGTTTATGACTTGAAATGGCGAAAGACAGGAGTGGTAGGATAATATTTAAGTATGTAGCAAGGTAATATTGTAATTAACAATTGTACAATTCATACTTACCTGCGAGTACAGATTAAACGTAAAATTATATAGAAAAATGGGAAATCAACAAACTAAGGAAACTGTCGTCAACGCTCAGGCACAAGTTTATTCCGGAGAGCGATTAGAAAGCAAGCTAAACCATTTCGGAATTATACTCATAGTGATTATAGTAGTATTGTTATTATTGTTGGCGTACGCTATCAAAAGGATTTGTAAAGGACATATTCGAGGATGGCTTAGAAAGGAGATTCCAAAGATCGCATCGGTTGGGGTAATGGGGCAAAACCGGCCACCAACCACGGCATCTTCTGGGCAAAACGCGATGCCGACTACAGGGTATGTGTGAAATGTACAAGGGTTGTTTCTTAGTATATAGATGTTAGTAGATAATGTATTTTTTTTTAATTGTTAAAAGATTCATAATATTAATTAAAGAATTCAGCAACATTTATGTTCACATTCCTTATCGAGCGCTCAGGTTTCGAACCGAGCAATCGCCAGACGCTTACGCAGCGTGATATTGTAGAACGGAAATAATGTACTTACTTTTAGAGATTGTAAACATTGTAAATAAAAATTTTCAGAAGTTCAACTGTAATTAAGATTATTTTTTTCTTTTTCATATTTTTTAAAAATTTTGTAAAGAGGGGTGTAGTGTGGCGGCCTGGCGACGCATTATGTTGAGCAAGCAAATATTATCAAGTACATTCAGTTAGCGCAGAGACTCGCCAGTCGCACACAACGCGCGCCGCACATAACACCCGCTCTGTCACATTACCTTCTGATATAACTGTACGTGTATTGTGTAATCAGAAATAAAAGACTTGTGCGTATTCAAGAGTTTAATTGACTGGTAACCTCCTGACAACCAAATTAGTGTGTGACTCAACAAATGCTTTGAACGAAAATTTTAAAAAATTGTACGCCCCAAATGAAACCCATGTGTCGATGAAAGCCAAGTAGCATTTAGAGGGCGTATAATTTTCCGCCAGTATAATAAAAGTAAACGACACAAATATGGCATGAAAATGTTTAAGCTTTGTACCCTCCCGGGATACACCTGTAAGTTACAACTATATGCCGGTAAAAATGATGAAATGGTTAACACAACACCTACAAATGTTGTAATGTCTCTCTGTGATGACATATTAAATTTGGGTCATACAATTGCCACCGACAATTGGTATACCAATTTGGACTTGGCAAATCAACTACTGAACCACGACACCCACCTAATTGGAACAATTAGAAAGAATAGAAGGGGTTTGCCAATGGCAGTAGTCGACGCCAAACTGAAAAAAGGCGAATCCATAGCTATGGAGAATCAACGGGGTATAACTGTTCTCAAATGGAAGGATAAGCGCGACGTCTTAGTGCTTTCGACGAAACACTCAAATGGCAAACGAACGGTTCTAAAGAAAGGTAGAGCTATTAAAAAACCAAAAATTATACTTGCCTACAATGAAGCAAAAAGTTCAGTCGATATGAGTGATCAAATGAAATCATATTCATCACCACTCAGAAAAACTGTGAAGTGGTACAAAAAGCTGGCCATTGAGCTTATTTTAAACACAGCGCTGGTGAATGCTTGGATTATGTATAAAGAGAACAAAAACACTAATCAGGGTATAGTGCAATTCAGGCGTCAGTTAGTCGAGTATCTTGTGGATTCAGGAGTCGATAAAGAAAATTGTGAACAGCAGCAGGAGAGACCTAAAAGAATGAAACACGAATTGCTGAAAAGAGAGGGACCTGTTGCTAAATGGAGACGTTTCTGCGTCGGTTGCTACAAAGAAAATGTTAAAAATTATGGGTCAAAAGTCGCTCGGAATAAAACTAAAAAAGTAGTTACATACTGTAAGAACTGTCCTGGTACAATATATTATTGCCTACAATGCTTCAATAAATATCACCGTTATTTTTAAAGGGTTTTTTTTAATAATGTAGTAGCTAACTGTTCAATAATTATTACAAATAAACACGATTCATAATGGATGCCTTTGTTTTTTCTTAATTGCTTTGCAATTTCACCCACATTTTCAACAAATTTACGATTACTCAGAAACCATACTGAAGGATTGGTCTACAGCGCCATTCCGGTCCCCTGCTATAGAGAATTGTTCGGTAATAATGGCCTACGGCTCACAAATCAGTTTCAAACTGAGGTCTACCTTG
Source organism: Xylocampa areola (assembly GCA_935421205.1). Classification (NCBI taxonomy): domain Eukaryota; kingdom Metazoa; phylum Arthropoda; class Insecta; order Lepidoptera; family Noctuidae; genus Xylocampa; species Xylocampa areola. The sequence continues at coordinate 10,597,302 of OW285222.1, forward strand.
AGGTCACTGATGCCCTACGCGGCGTCTCGATCTAGTTCAGGTGAGGTCACCGATGACGCGGCAGAGAACGTGTTAAGCCAAATATTGCTCAACTTCTAGAAGGATTGAGTAAGGATGCGAGTTGTTTCTAGATTGCAGTGAAAAGTCCTTACGGTATCAAAATTTCTAAAAGCAAGGAAAGAAAGACTAAGATCGACTACGCTGTAGGTGAACTACTCAGCGACCAGACGAGTATAGGCCATTGTTTTGAAAAAAAAATTTGTCAAGTGAGACTGATTTAGAATTGACTTCCTGACTGTTTTTAAATACTATTTTATGGATAGACCGAAACGTTGAAACTTTTCTTTTACTCATTGTTGATTTGAAATGATGATGTGTATAATTTTTGTACTTTAAATTGTAACTTTTATGTCTGTGATTTTTAAATTTATATTAACTAAGGATTATTTTTAAATAGTATCTACTTAATATGGTGAAAAGGTGACCAAACAATACGTACTGAGATGCTGAGTATTTAAATGATTTGTATTCATGAATTTTCTTCTGTGATTTTTGAATAGTACTTATTTTTATTTCTGTGTAATATTTAATTTAGTTTTATTGTCCTTATAAAATTTCTTGATTTGTTTTAACTTTGCCCGACACTAGCCGTCTTATTACAAAAAGTGGTTTAACTAAAAACCCAGGTTTAAATCTCTATAAAGCATGGTTTAAACAAAAATGATATTACAAATCGTGGTTTTGCGATAAACCATAGACCATATCGTGGTCTAAAGCTAAACCTCGGCACCCCCTAGTTTAACGATGGTCTAAATCATATTTGTGAGTTTCTCTTTTAAGTAATAGCATTTTTTTCATTATGTTGTGTTGTTTTTACCCGAAAATGGATATTAATATGGTTGAATTAATTGATATTGAGGATTTTAAAGCCGCTGAGTTGTTGGAAACACCACGCCGACACAACAAAAATCGTGTTCGAATTCAAATTCCCTTCATGTAATTATCCGATGAAGATTTCAGGCAAAAGTATAGGTTTGTAAACGTTATGCATTATTACAGACTGATTTCAAGTTCATCGAAGTAATTTATGTTTACTTACTTACTTTTTCCTCGGTATTCCAATTCACAGATCGTTTTTTGGTCCATCACAATATAATATTAAAATTAATAAAGAAGGTAATATTATTAACAAAGAGGCAATTGTTCTTTTTAGAGACTTCGATAGCATAAAAATTCCAAAGCTAAATGAACTTTGGTCAACTTGCGATGGTTTTGTTTATTGTTATGGTTTCATATATCGCGCGAGAATGTTACGTTTCGTTGCAAGTTATATTATTAGTAATTAATACGACATGAATTAATGTTCTTAAACCTAAAAAAAAAGCCGCAGTCGATGAAATAACGAAAGTTTAAATCCATCCTTGCAAAATAACAAAGTTTCAATATTTTCAACACTCCTAAACATCATTTAATCATTAGCGTATTATCAAAACATTTTCTTTTCTGGGCAAACGGAACGTTGCAATAGAATGATATCATAGTGAACGAATGATATTTGTATTAATCTGTGGATAATACATAGTCAATGGTTCAAATCACGGTACTAAGAAATCCACGGTTTTTTTAGGTTTTGTAATAAGGACAAATTTAAACCATGGTTCTGCAGATAAGCCTGGACTTGATAGTACAGGTTTAAACCAAGTTTTATTTAGTTTTTTGTAATAAGACTGCAGGAATTTCTCCTGAGTCACACATTTACCTAAGTTAAAAAAACAAATTGAGAATAAACGTATATACCTATTTGAATTATGTTTTATATTTTGCCTAACCAATTTTGCGCTCAACTGTATAAGTAAGTAAGTTTGAACGTGGGTCCAGTTATCCCATAAAAATACAGAAAATAAATTAATTGGTCAAGTAGACCCGCGGGTCCACCTGACCGAAGACACTTATTATGGGCAGCTAATAACGAAGAAGCATTGCAAAGACGACAAGAAGAAATCGTCGTAAAATAAAGCAAATCATGGAGATGCCGGAATTGGAATTTGTTCATCGTTTTAGGCTAAATAAACAAAGCTTTTGTCGTCTGTGTCACCCAAGAAATAAGATTACAATCAAAGTTTTATACTTCTAACCTTGCATAAAAATAATATAAAAAGCATTGTAAATCATGTTTCAGGTTTTATGCACTCTTAGCTTTTTAGCTACGGGGTCTACGCATTGTTGGACTACCACAGCATTTGGTACAAAGAACAACTAGTAGGTGAGTAATTTAAATGTATATAACATAAAGTCAATTAAACTCTCTCATCATTTTAAATATAGGGCAGCAATTTTGGTTTATGTTATAGAAAACATTTCACTTCATGTTTTTTTTTTCATTTTTTTCTTTTATGTGATTCTGGGTATCCTCTGAGACCATGGCTTATGACTCCTATATTAAATGCGGTTCCTGGCTCTGTTGAAGATACATATACTCAGAGACAGATGCAAGCAAGGATCTGTATAGACCGCTGTTTTGGATTGCTGAAGTCACGTTGGAGGTGTTTATTAAGACACAGAACCTTGCATTATTAACCTATTGTTGCTGGAAAAATTGTTCTTGTCTGTTGTGTGTTACACAATATGGCTTTAGAGCCCAATCCTGCTCCATCTATTATGGAAACCGAAGAGGACGATGTTGGGCATGACAACACAGTTAGTGGTGCTAAGTAATCTTTTGTCCAGACTTGAATACACTTAGTTCTTTGTGTGTATACAGATATAAAAATGATATGTAACTGAACCTATTTATCAAGTTAGAGGTGTGAGATAGAAATTTAACATAATTTAGTTTCTAAATAATATGTTTAAGTTGACTGTTAGTCAGTCTGAAAATATATAATTATATTAAACATAGGTAGAGGGAACCCGTTCAAAGTGGCGGGCAAAGCGAACTACTCCCAAATTGTTCGTCAGCCATTTTTATGAAAATCTTGAATCTGCCATTGAGAAAAATAACATCGAAGTCTTTGTTAGTTGTAAAAGTAGTGATCGTCCACGTAAAACTTCCGTGGCGCAGAACAGGCAGATCGTGAACAGGGTGGTTAGGTTAGGTTGTGCGAATTCAGGACATATCATCATATCGCGTATCATCTTCTACGATTCGACGTCGCCTACGCACAACAGCTAGCATTCGTCACAATTTTTCTGATGAAAATCGTTTGGTTCTTCTGATGATGGACGTTTGTCTTTATGGCGGCCTAATAATACTAGTTATTTGGAAATAAATATACTGCCATCTAGAAGAAGTGACCGGATAAGCTTCGGCGTTTGGAGGTGGATAGCCAGCCAGTGGACCTGGTGAATTGGCCGAGATCAGTGGTCGAATGAATAGCGAGCAAGATATTAGTATGTTAGACGAAGTTTTACTGCCTAGTCTGGTGGTATACTTTCTCGAGTTGACGCCTATTGATTTTGTGAAGGACAAAGGTTTTGTTCAGGGGTCCATAATTCTCGATTCACTCTGGCCAGGTTCAATCGCAATCGAAATTTCGTCAATTCATTGCCGTTGCCGCCTAAGAAGCCTGACTTCAATCCTATTGAAAATTTGTGGGGGCTGATGTCCAAGAGTGGGACAGCAACCAAGATAGAACAAGAGAAGCCTTGGTCAGACATATCCACGAGATATGAGATAGGTTTAGAGGCAGTAATGTATGTTTCAATATTCAGTTATATTATTTCATCAATGTGGGAAAGGTTGCAGGATGTTATAAACGCTGAAGGTTACACAAGATTTTAATTAATTTAATTACCGAAACGTCTTATTCAAATATATATTAACAGTATTGGTATATATTAACAATTTGAATAACGTTTGATTTTTAAACATAAACTACGCATAACTACGCTATCATGTTTAATAGGCTTTATTAATAATGATTACGTTTGGTAACGAATTACAACACTAATTCTGTAAGCGCTTGTTTTATTGCAGTAATCAACCACTTTTTATTTATAAAGCTCTAATGTATTCATCGAATTGTATTTGTCGCTCAGCAAGCTATGTTCAGGGTTCCTCTTAGGGATAGGATCTGAAATAAAATCATACCGCAAAGAAAGCAGAACTGGCATAGGAATGGTCTTGAAGCCTTAAAATATAACAATAACAATGCAAAGATGTCGTTTAATTATGAAATCCGTTTATAGCTTTTGAAAATATTTTGCTGTGACAGCAGTATAAAACATATGTCATAATCAAAATGGCAGAAAAACAACGAGCTGCAAGTGCAACACGGGTAAGATTTTAATTTTTTTATAGACTTTTTTTGCTCTAATGTTGGCAATGTTTTGTTTCTGCTTCCATAGAAAGGGTTAACATTGTTCAATAAACGCATTTTTACGTAGCCATCTAAATATTAATTTATGTATTTGATTGATACAAATGTATGTGCACTATACTGTACATTGCCAATGACGCGCCAAAGTACTAACGGTAGACTATGGTAGCCACGCTGTACATTGACAAGTTTAGGCAATATCAGATTTCTGTATTATATACTCGCTGTTTTTGTTGGGTTTTAGTAAAGGCTGTTTGTTTTGAGTTTTTTTCTCTGTTTTGCCTGCAGCACTTAACACTAAGTCGCTCGTATAAGGTTTTGGCTTTGGTTCCTGCAAAAAATGCATGCTCTGATTATAGTTCCACATCCGATGAAGAAGCAAATATGTTTGTACCGCCATCACCCGACACCTCTGATCCCCCTTCGTAGCATCTTCGCTAGAAGCCCTAAATTAACTGAATAGTTCTATAGACGCCAATAAAGAACTGAATAATGACTCAATTAGCGTACTTAGACGCCAATGTTAAATGCAACTACAATATTATACCTACATTGAACTCAATTCAACCTTTGCCAACCCCAGCCGTTGAACAACCCTAAACAAAAAAGTAATTGCTTCCGTAATTTTCACAAAAACGAATTTTTAATTATAAGTTTATTTTTATTTTTTATTGGAATAAATATATAATAATATAATAAATGTATTTCATTATAAACCTGGCAATGTGCATTACAATGTACAAACATTTTGATGTCAACATTGTCGTTTAATTGGCAGTGTACATTGTGGTGTACACAGGTTTTCTCGAAACCTAGAACATCTAGATATTTAATTTTTATTTTCTCATGTCATTTAACTATAAATAAGACTAAATTTATCAATAAGGTACGCCTTCGTAATTTGTTTACTTCTTACCAAGTTAAGGGTTAATGAAATTGAAAATGGTGGGCAAGAAAAAGAACGCCTTACGATTTACGACAGATGAAAAATTGCTCTCATTATGTCTTTCTTATGAAAGAAAGCCCAAAGGGATACCCCGGCTTCTGCAGAAATTTTTTACTTTACCAAGCAAGCGAACACTTAATCGACTTGCAGAGAAAATTTATATTTTTGTTACTACAAAGAAAAGCCATGAAATGGAATACTAAACAAAAGTTGTGTTCAATTGTGTATGATGAGGTAGCACTAACACCACACTTAATATTGGTGGGATCACAAGATGAAGTTAAAGGCTTCTCTAGAACTTAGGCGATGAGAGAAACCTTAAGGTGGAGATTGACTTTTAACATTTTAGTGTAATGTATCGCGTTCGTGTAACAGAAACCAAAGACTGACTTGTAACGTTAGTTTGTAATGTATGATATGCGGTGAGCACCGCGTGCTCCACGCGACTGTCGGTTTTTTCGCGTATCCCTTTGGAGTGTTACATTACAAGTCAGTGCACGTCGCGTCGTCGCGAGAGCAAGTCGCAAGCAGAATTCATCTCGTTTTTCACTCACGATTTTCGATAAATAAAATGCAGTGGAACAACGAAAAAACCCTTTAATTTATTGACAAATACAAAGAAATTCAATTTTATGGAATCCTACTCAAGCAAATCATTTTAACAAATTAAAAAAAAACGATACTTGGACTTTGACGTCGAGGATGCCAAGAAAAAAATAACCAGTTTACTTGCTTCGTTAAGAAGAGAGAAAGCAAAGATAAAGAAAAGTAGTGGAACAGGCCGAGGTAAGTTGTATTTGAAGGTTGACATTTTGTTTTATTAATTAACTGTACCGTAAATTAACAGTGTGTGAGTTGTCCCACCATATTAATGTTTATTTATTTCTATTTTATACTTTCGTATTGAAATAAACCAACTGCAACAGGTCTACTCGCGATATTTAATTTTATTACTTAGACGTTTCGATATCTCGTTCTCAATAATGTCTAATAATACACAGGTTCCCTATCCATTTGCATAAAATTTTAAGACCTAATATAACTTAGCATAATTATGGTTGGCATAATTATATTTTCGCATAATATAATTACGCATAACAGCTTACGCATAATTTTTTAAGCATAATTTCTCTAACCATAATAATGATTAAGCATAATATTCTAAAGCATAAATTTATTAAGCATAAAGTTCTAAAGCATAACTTTATTAAGCATAATATCCTAAAGCATAAATTTATTTACGCATAATGATATCAAAACATATTTTTATAGTTAAAACAATGAAATAATTATTAACACCTAGAATATTAGACACTATACACGTTTATACAACTGCTGTATTAAGTTAATTAAAAAACTTAAAATAGCGTACGAAACTAACCTTATAAAGGCAGCTACTAACAATAATAAAAAAGCTTTGGGACGCAATAAAAAACATCACAAACACACAAAAAAAACTGCTACGGAATTAATAAACAGGGCTCTCCCAAAAACATCTGTGGAAGGTGTTAACGAGTTCTTCGTTTCGGTTGGCAAGAATTTGGCTGAGAAAACTATAGCTTTTGAAAATCCATTACACATTAATGACTTCTAAAAGTGGTCTAAGAGGTCTTTACAAGACCTCTTAGACCTTAAATACTATAATTAACTACTATTCTTTATTATTTTTAGTTAAAACCAGATGATGCAAATAAGGAGAAACGTAGTGCTACTACAGGCGATGATGGTTTGGACAACGATCCTCTTTTCTAGCAACCAAGAGGCGCGGGCAAAAAAGAAAACTAACATGGATCCCGAACAAATAACGGCTAACACTTATGAAATTTCAAAAAAAAGAACGGACGAGTATCCGAAAGTTTCACGAGATTTGGACGAGTGTGAAGCTACGGAGCTTTCGTTGCAAATAAAATGAGATCATACTCGAACGTAACCAAAACTTATGTGCAACATCATATTTCTAATATTTTATTCCATGCTGACCGGGGAGAATATGAATATCAATCCAACTATGGTTACTCGACTTCACAAGACTATTCATCTACAACCCAGCCAATTTCACAAATTCCAACGGCAACGACTTCACGGCTGACATCTACAGACAACTGTGTAACTTCACCTTTGTCAGACTGTAGTCAAGAAAGTGCAGGGTTTTTTCAGGAATTTGATGATTTGATTAACTAAATAAAGATTTAATGAAACGGCTTATTTGAATTTTCAAATAGAAAGAAAGAAAGAAAGAAATATTTATTAAGATTGATAACGTGACATACACTACAGAAAAAGAAATGTTGCAAGAAAAAAAAAAGAAAAACAAAAATAGATATATACACACTTATAAACTAAGTAAAGTAAGAACCCTACAACAGAAAGCTTACGCAGTGTGCGTCGCAGTATCCATCAAAAAGAGATGATGCTTAGCCTAAAGCCGCATCGCGGTTAGCGGTACGACGCTGATTTTCAGCAACACCTCGGTGACTGTCGAGTATGTGACAGCTGTTATCAATAATTTGATTTGAATGGGCATACAATTGTGCAGTGATGCCTAATGAAGTGAGCAAATAAAATGTATCCTATTATAGATACCACAAAAATTACTACAATTCCTATCTGTATGAGTCTAAATTTATATTGAAAAAATGATGTAGTATTAAACAAAAATTACTATTAAATGTTGTTTTACTGACCTTTACATAATCTTTCTGTACTTCCACAATTGCTTCACTGACTTCCTCCACTATAAAGCCTATTTGTTGTCTTGAAATTTTTAAAGAAAGATAGAAAGAAATTATTTATTTTAGTCTCAATGCAGAATAGTTACATAAACTAAAACAGAGGTAAAATTAAAAATACTAAGATAAAAAAAAAGTTATTGCAAGCTAATAAAAGAATCTCCAGAAGCGTAAAAACGTAGTGTAACAGCCAGTCTTTCTGTTACTGATATAGCTTTTCTTAAAAGAGTATCTTGCTTTCCCACTAATGGTCCAATTAAATTAATGAGTCGGTCAAAATCTGTCGACGACATTTTTACAAAATTCCTGTATTGGCCAGTAAACTCTTGGTTCCTAAGAATATTAATGAAATTCGTACCATAATTTTGGTTTCTTGTTTGGTACAAATTGGATATTCAATATCGTTTTGTTCTTTTCTTCTTTTTCAAAACACTAACTTAGTAAAATTAATGAAGCACACACAACCTCTACGTCTGACATTATGATCCAAAATGGATGGAGCACACTTGAGCCAAAAGTTCGAATGATACATTACAAACACACGTTACAAGTCAGTCTGTGTCACCGTATTGTAACAAGATCGCCTCGAATGATACATTACAAACAAACGGTACACGTCAGTGTCCGCCTTAAAGTTTTCTGTTCACGCACTCGTGTTCATGGTGACGGGAATATGTGCAAGTTGGTAAAAACCCATTGCCCATTACTTTTGTGAGGGAACAATATCTGCACCACATTTTAAAACAATAAAACAACTATTAACCGGATTAATCGCGTGTATTATTGGTTTTGTTTCTCCTGACGTTTCGAACACTTTGCAGCGTTCGTGGTTATCCGGTTAAAAGTTGTTTTATTATAATGCGTAGTAATCGCGAAAACCTAATATATATGATCCTATATATCATCCACCTCACCTGTTAAAAGAGATACGAAACAATGTGCTAACAAAAAACATGTATTTTAATGGTAAAATACAATAGACGTCGGGTTTTATTCCCTCAACTCCACCGTGGCATCTGCTTCACGACTTAGTTAGGCCAACTGTCAAGATTTGCATCGCTGGCGGCAACGGACAAGCTCACATCGATTCTGGGGCTAAGTTAAGTGTCGCAACTACATCGTTGTACGGTATGTGGAAGCGAAAAGGAGTCTAATTCAAAACTGAAAATGCGACGATTACCCTTGCCGATGGCTTACGGCGGAGACAGCCAGTCAAGAAAGCTGCAGCATCAGTTACATTATGTCAAAGTCAAAGGTTTTTATTTCATATAAACCATACAAAGGCACTTATGAAAAGTCAGAATTTACGTGCACGGTTCCAAAAGTGTGTGGTCGGACGATCCCCACAAATTGTATCGTGTTGTCTGAATCAAACGATAACCGAACGCTCCTAGGAGTACATTTCATCCAAACATGTTTCATACAATGGTAAACCTACTGCACTTGTTATTCCAATTCATGGGTGAGCCTGGCAAGAAGTACAAGGTCTACAATGAGGAAGAAGTTGATACATCCGGGTCAACGTTGCAAATGGAACCTGAGGAAACCGAGTCAGTGATTTCTAGGTTAACCAAAATCATGTCTCTGGAACCGATGCTTAGCCCGATGCCCAGGACTCTCCCCGAATTCACATGTTCCTGAGGAATGTAACATGGCAGATTCGTGCGGACCACCTCCATTATTTGTGTAACTGTGTGTCGTGGTGCCCACCACGAGTGGTTACGGGACCGCCTCCTGAGCCTCAGGTTGTCGGTTCAAACCTGGCATGTTCCAATGTGAATTTTTCAATGTTATATGTACTTTCTTAGAACATCGTGAGGAAACCTGGACTTGGTAGTCTGAAATCGCCAACCTGCAGTGAGCTAGCGTGGTGATCAAGCTCGTGCCTTCTCTGTATGAGAAGAGGCCCTTGCGCTGCAGTGGGACAGTTATGGGCTGGTTATTTATAAAAAAATTGTTTTACTTATTAAAAACGTAATTAAAATTATACCATAACATTTTTTTGTTTATAATTCCCAGATCCTTATGCCCTATAAAGGGTTAAAACATGTTTTCTTTTTTAGAGCGATTAAAAAGTGGTGAAGAAATAAGTCAAACTATGCAAACAAATGGAAAAATGGTTGCATTCTTCGACAAACTTTTTGACGGTGTGAATAGCTCACGAAAGTTTTCCACAAGATGAAAGCTAAGAGGATAAACCAATTCGGACCGTATCACTTTTGGCAAGAGGTCAAAAATATATTGAAAAATATTTAATAGTATGAGGACAACAGTAGCAAAAGGGCACTAAGATATTGTAATAAAGAAATATATGTCCAAGTTCCCCCATTAGATGGGTGGACTCTTTACTTTAGAAAGCATTGAAAGATTTGCCAAACTGCTGTTTTATAAATATGGGGTTAAATACCTTTATCCAAGAAATTTTAATCAAGACCCATTAGAGTTTTCTTTTTTTGGTAGAATAAGAGCTTTAACATATAGATATGTCAATCCTGATTGTTACACATTTATAAATTCCTACAAATCATTATTAATTTCTAATGTTATGGGTCTTCATTCAATGTACTCCAATTGTGAAAAGGATGATGAAGAAACAATTTTTTACTTGTTTAACTTGTTAAAATAGAAAATGTTGACCCTCTGTGACATTCAGTCATCTCCCAGTGACAGTAATGATGAAAAATTAATGAAAAAATTAAAGTCCATGTATCTGCATACACTGCACAATATTTGTAGAAAAATGACAAAAAAAAACATTAATTGTAAGAATTGTAAAAAAAAACCGCCCTGGAGAAAGAAAATATTCATGAATGGATAACTTAAACAGAGTATAAAAGACTCAAGAACAGAAATTTGGCATATTCTATAAAGGAATTTTTAATGCTTTATAGAAATATATCTGAATTTATTCATAGTTTTATGAATTAATTGTTTTTTGGTGTTATTGTATTAGTAGATTACTTATAGACCATTAATTCCGCCATAAATAACATTTGACGTAAACATAACCTCATTCTAATTTGATTACCCAATTTCTCAATCTTTGTAAATTTATTTCTATTTACCTTTCTCATATTCTCACACTATCAATATTTTCTTTACCTCTCTTACTATTTATTAATCATGTTGACTCGTAAGACCGCTGCTCGCCATGAGGAGTCCAAACTCCAACTGGCATTGAGCAAACTAAAGGCATCCAGGGAGTTGTGTGACCAAATGGATAGGGAAAGAGATGACAATGAAAAGGAGCTACTAGACATGTTAAACACAATAATAAATAAAAAAAATGAGATGGCACAGTTTCATCAACAATGCACTGATGCAATAGTTGCCCGGGATAGGCTCCAGTTCATCGTAGATGGGTTCAACAAATGTAGCACAGAGTACGAACAAGCTCTCAGTCGTGTACATTCTCTAGAACATCAGCTACATGAGGCAAATAACAAAATTCACTATTTAGAGAACAAACAACATAACCGCTTCAAATGAACCAAAGTCTCTTCGATGAATTGGTTGGCATTGCCCCAAATAGTGTATCTGCTGCCATTAACATGAAGCCCTCATTCATAATAGATCTGAGTTGTAGAGATAGTTTAGATGACATAAACCCAAATAATTCAATTAAAAGGGTAATTAAATGCAGCATGAACAAATTGAAAAAATATATAAAAATTTATAAATATATTAGAAAAACCCAAAGGTCAGTATAGTAAGGAGACAAAAATATTCTATATTAAATGTTATATTAAATAAAGAGAGACTTAATTTACAAAAAAAAACTTGATATGCTTTCATTACAATTAGAAAAAACTCGCAAGATTTGGAATTAGATATTGATAACTTGCATGAAACATTAATATCTATGACCAATAAATATAAAAGCTCCGAAATGCAGATGAAGGAGTACATGCGAGCCATGAGTGAGCTGGTGGGTTATGTACTTGTAACGATGACCACTCACATTCAGTGACAAATAACAGTCTGGTAAATGGTATGCACTCACCGGTCAATTCGGGGTCAGTTTGTGGTACCTCTACTGTACAAATGTCTGTAAATTCAGCACATACCGGCAGTTTTCAACAGCCAAAACAAAAATTAAATAATATAGAATCCATAAATAAACTCCAACTGTTATATTCAGTGATGAAATTGGTAAAGATAAGCCAGTTGCTATCAAATAATTGCAAAAATCAAACCAATACTAACTACTGTATGCCTGGTCTTAGGCAGTTGTCTCACCGGCAACGATGAACGAGTAACGAGTAGAGCTAGAATTAGAAACGAGTTGGCGAGCCGCGGGGAGCGAGTGCGTAGTTCCGATAGTTGTGTAGCTCGGGTATATGCGAGTGTGCGAGTGAGGCGAGCGATTACTCGTATCACTCGCTCGCGGAAGCCAAGCATACAGTCCAGCGCTAACCTGCACACGCGATACACGTGCTCCCAACGAAAAAAGAAGGTGTTTCCAATGAACAATGGATGAGTTTTTTATTGAATGTGTCCGACAATATCCGTGTCTTTGGGACACAAAACTGACTTCATATAAACAATTAGATGTGAAAGACGCAGCTTGGAAAGACATTTTAAAGAAAACAAACATAGAGAGTGGTAAGTTTTTATTTAACATCTATCTAACACAACATACATAGTTAAATCAATATTCATTTTGCAGAGTCTAATGTAAGTTATGTGTTATCCTATCATAATCTAATACATTTTGTAAACGATTATTTTGCCACGAATCAGTTCCAATGGAATTAAAATATTCCATGAAATATTCTCTCACGAAAAAGCCGTCTTCAGATACAACTGAGTTTTGTTCAGATACCTCGAAATAATTTCTTGACATATTATCAGAAATAACTGAATGTGAAGGGGCCTTTTCGATTTTATTGCGTATTACATAATTATGTAGAACGCACGCAGCCTTTACAATTTTATTGGCTATACTTATTTTAACATCTAATGGCCTAAAAAAGATACGCCATTTGTGCACCAACATACCAAACGCACTTTCTACAATTCGGCGTGCTCTGCTCAGTCGATAATTAAATATTAACTGGTCATTATTCAACCTTTCATGATCAGGGTAAGGTTTTAATAAATGTGCCATCAACGGAAATGCACAGTCACCAATAAAAACATAAGGCTGAGGCAAACCTCCTACATAAAGGGGTTCATCTGCGGGTAATCTCAATCCATTGTTTTACAACTCATTGTAGAAATGACTATCTGTGAATATTCCGCTGTCACTGTATCTGCCCATTGATCCAACATCGATCATTATGAATCTTCCATGAGCATCAGCAATTGCTAATAGTACAATCGAAAATGTTTTTTTGTAGTTAAAATACTGTGATCCTGATTTCCGGGGCGAAAAAATTACCACGTGCTTGCCATCAATTGCACCGAGGCAATTATTTAAATTCCACAAATCATAGAAGTCTTTTGCTATATCTTTCCATTCGGGTTCCATAGGGAGCTTCATTACTTTTGGCTGCAACTTGGTCCATATAGATTCACATACTACTGGTATTATTTCGGAGAGCGTAGAACGGCCTATTCTATAGCTTTTTGACAATGCTGTATACTCGTATGTAGTTTATGTAGGTTATAAGAAATCGGAAAATAAATAAAAATATCAAATAATATTAATATAATAATAATGTTTTATTTACAGTTACACAGGCAAAGATAAAATGGAAAAATTTGCGAGACAGGCACCGTGAAAAATTTAAAAAAAACTTGAAGACAATAAGTGGACAGTCACAAAAACAAATACCCTGGAACCCTGGAAGTACATGAGTCACATGGAATTTCTGCTTCCATATATGACAAATGCGGAACGAGATACAAATGTTACACCACATCCCGATATTTCGACAAGTTTGGATGATACGGCTAATACAGATGTTAGTAGAGATTCAGCAGATTCGATAACAGCTTCAAAAAGAAAGAAGACGATGAAAAAATTGATAATGATGAAGAAGATTTGTTATTTTTTTTTAAAGAAATGGAAGAAAATCGAGCGAAGCGAACTGCGCAGAGGGATGAGTTACGTAAAGAAGTACTTACATCAGGTGATCCCTTGAAAGCTTTTTTTGATTAAATGTACCATAGTACAAAGCAGATGGCCGGAGTTTTATCAAAGAACAATAAAAAAAAAGTTATTTCAATTGGTAATGGATGCTGAAGACAATATAGCCCAAACAAACTATTCATATTCCGGTTACTACTCAAACGATTATGCTTACAACTCACGCCCTTCTACAAGTCAGACAAATTATTCTTCTGGACACGATTCAGCCTCACCTGAACCCAGCGGTTCTGGTTTGCAGCAAATTGGAATTGGACAACATGCTACTCGTAGCCAAAACGAAGAGATCCAAGACTCAATGACTGCTGTTGAAATCACTCCAAGCAATAGTCTTACCTTAATGTAATGACGAGACGCTCTCTTGTACTAATAGCTTCTCTATAATTTTTATTGTCTTTTTTAATGTCATTTTCTATTAAACTATGCAAATATTCAAACTCGTCTCTTGTCATTCTAAAATATGTGCGAAAGCGATCATTTGTTAATTCGTAGAATAGGTAGTTTAAACTCACTGTATTCTTTTCTGAAATAATTAATAATTTCCATCCATATTCTTCTTTTTTTCTTCCTTTTTTCCTTCCGTTTTTTCAGAATTGCCGCTGCCACTACACAAATCCTATCATATAATTCATCATCATCGTCGTCTGAACTAGATAACAATGATAATTCAAATGATTATTCGATATTCATAATAAATAAAAAAAACGTGTACTTTCAGATCCGCACTGTAGACAAATGATCGCTGGTTGCTCTCTCGGCGTGTTCTGATCGCTTAGCAAGTATCGCTGAGCGAGTGTTATCTTTCATAGCTCTTGTCGCTCAGCGACAAACTAGTGAAGCGAGTGCTCAGCGGCAGTGTGAACAGTTAGCGATCAACTATTTGTATATGCATCTCTTTTGTTTACACGGAATGTATATCTATTGTACGTTTCTTGAGCGAGAAAGTAGTAGATAGTTACTCGTATTCTCGTCGGCGGTGGGACAAGTGCCTTAGTTACCTCAATATTCGTAATGCCGTTTTAGATTTTGTGTTTTATTCACTATTAACTACATACAACTATGTTAACTTTATTATTATTAGCCTAATTAAGCAGCCTCTGTGACAGCTTATTTTTCTTGAATACTATATACACCTATAATTTGTGTATACATAAGAAATATACGGAACTATTGTGTAAAGAAATGCTAATATATATGCTGTTGGTGTATTTTTATTAAATAAATAAATATCATGGAAAAAATTATTAGTTTTAATTTCAGCGAAGACACAATTTTATTGATAATGGTTGGAAATAGGGGAAATGTAAACAAAACTAGACTACTTCATTATCAGGTAAACTTTAAAATTTTAATATAGATAATATTGTGACTTCACATTTCCTTACAGTAACGGTTTGCCACAGGAAGAAAATACTGAGAGATTTAAGCTAAATATGACATTACACACATTGACATGTAATAATAATAATTTTCATTTAATTGACTCTAACAATTAAGTTAGTAATATATTTGACAAAATATAGTTATTATCTTTCTAAATATTGCAAAAGAATTTATTCACAATGGTACGTAACTACAAGAAGAAAACAGTTCCTCGCTACGACATATCAATCTTAAAAAAAGCAGTAGATGAGGTCAAAAATGGTATCTTGAATTCTTACCAAGCCTCAAAGAAATATAATATCCCACGTACTACTATTGTTGATAGGGTTAAACAAAGTAGGGGTGTTGTGAAGGAAACACGGGGAAGGGGTGTTGTGAAGGAAACACGGGGAAGGCCAACAGTAATCGACACTGAAACTGAAAAAAGACTTGCTTCTGGTTTGCACACTATGGAGAAATATGGTTTCGGTTTATCGTCAAAAGAAACAGCTATTGTGGTAAATACATTTATAAAAGAAAACAAATTAAAGACCCGATTTAAAAATAATACTCCCGGTTATGATTGGTTTGTTGGTTTCCGAAAGAGAAACGATTTTTCTTTAAAAATGCCTCAAGCAGTTGAGATGTCGCGTAAGGCTGCTTGTCATCCTTTTATTATTCAAGATTATTTTAACAATCTAGAAAAGTGTCTGGCTGATCTTAATATAAAAGATAAACCAGAAAATATATGGAATCTCGATGAATCTAGTTTCAGTAAGGATCCTGAAAAAACTAAAATTATTGGCAAGCGCGGTTTTGCAAGTACTAGAACGATAGCATCATCTGGAAAAGATAACGTAACCGTTTTATTTACTGCAAGCGCAGCTGGTGAAAAACTACCACCTTTAATAATATATCGTGGAAAAAATTTATGGGATCAGTGGATGTCAGAAAAGGCTTTTGAGGGCACTAAATACGCCGCTACAAAAAACGGCTGGATTGACTCTAAAGTTTTTGAAAAGTATATGTTTTGCACGGTCTTACCTCATTTAGCTGAACATCCACCGGAATTGTTGATATATGACGGTCATGCTACACATATTCAACTATCAATAATAGAAAAAGCTAAACAGATGGGAGTAACAATTTTGAAATTGCCATCACACGCCAGCCATTTACTACAACCTCTGGATTTAGCAGTTTTTAAATCAATGAAATCCTCTTGGGATGGGAAAATATTGGCATGGCAGCGCCTTAATATAGGTGTAAGGTTACAAAAGGACCAGTTCAGTGAAATTATAGGAGAAGTGTGGAAAGAATTAAATCCAAACATTATTGAAAATGGATTTAAAAAAGGAGGTGTGTATCCGTTTAATAGAAACATAATTCCTGAAGAAAAATTTGATGCAGAAGCAATAAAAAGACTGAATGCCAAAAAACAAATAATGCATACTGAAATACCATCGTTGACATGCTTATGTTTGAAAGTATTAAAGCAGGTCACTACTAATAAATTCACAAGACCACTGTTGAACACCTCGCAAAGGCCTGTACATAACAATTTATCCTACGTGATTCCAAAACTTTTACATGAAGCTGTCCCTAACAGAATCCCATTAAAACCTATTGACATCAACGTACCTGGCACTAGCGGCATAGGAGGCACAAATAATCAAATACAAATTCTGGAAGATAAAATACTAGGTGATTCTGAAAAAATATCCTTTGAAAGGTTGTTACTTGCTATAAAGAGATCAGCCAACACAGTAAAATTGAAAAAATGTAAAGCAGCACGAGGATGTGAAGTAATTACCATAATTACCAGAGACAGTTACATACAAAAGCTAAAAAAAGAAGAAGAAAATAAACACATAAAAAAATCAGCAAAGGGAATCAAACAAAAATCGAAGATATCTTGTAATAAACAGAAGAAGAAAAACTATAATTCTGATGAAACTAGTGAGGAAAATGTAATGATCAGTGACTCGGATTCATCCCCAGACTGGGATAGCTATAGTAACCATTTAACAACAAATTCTAACCAGGATAGCAGTGACAGTGACACAGAATCACAACTGAGTATTAACCGGAATTTACAAGTTGATGACTGGGTTGTGGTTAAATTTTGTACCAAAAAATAAATCAAACATTTTTTGGGAAATGTCATCTCACTCGACCAAAATGGTAGCCCAAAAATAATATTTAAGAAAAATAAAAAATTGTAAGATACAATCATTCCACTATCCTGAGGTGGAAGATATCTCGGACGTAAAACATAATTCAGACATAATTAAACTACTTCAGAAACCTAAATTCTCGCGAAGAGGACATGTCATATTTGCGGAATCTTTTGATTCACTGAATATTCAGTGAATTCAGACGATATAATATATTTCCTTAATTTTATGTACCTAATTGTAATTGATTAGCAATTTTTATTGTTATATATTAATATAAAAAATTGATCTCAGAATAGTTCCTGTCTATGATCCAAAAATTTTATTAGGATATCGATTATTTTCTAATTATAATAAGGAAAATTTAACTTTAAGTTAATTATTTTGTAATGTCTTTATAATAAAATTTTAACATAAACGTTTTTTTTTATTAATCACCTTTGAAATTTATGATGCTATCGTTTTGGTATTTTAATTAAACTTATTGGGACAACCAATATTTAAACGCGTAGTTGCTAAATAGCGTGCTGTTAAATATTGTTGAAATGTTGAGCATCCCTGGAATAGCAATGGGGTAAAAGCACCTACGTCAAATAATGACGCATTTCCCCTATTTGTATGAATTCATCTGACTATCTGGTTATTTGTTATCTATAAGATCAATTAATAAATACATTCTAAGATAGCATGATTTTAAATAAAACGAAAAGTATAACGACTCTAACTATGTTTCTACATAAATAAAATTCAGTAAAGTCGCAATAGCTCCATTTTGGAGAAAATGCGTCTAAAAAGTTTGTTTTTAAAAAAACAACAACAATCTTCACCAGTTATTGCTCCGCGAAAAGTAAACATTTGATTTTTATACCTAAATAATAGTTTCTTAAACTGCACCTAAGAGAATTTCTCACAGCATAATAATTGAGTTATTATTTAACCTTAAAAGACAAGTTTTTGTAATTATGACGCTATTACCCCGGTTGACCTTATTTAAGGTTTTTCTTGGGGAAGATTGTCCGAAATTTGTAGTAGTCTAGGAACATTAGATACTGAAATAGAATCATTCATACTTCGTGACCCAAAGTTTCTAGAAAGAATATGAGGAAGTCGATAAATACAAATCAACATGGCTTCTACTCGATACGCGCAGTGAATTTAACAACTCTTAAAGTCGGATGCAAAACCAAACGCCTGCCAAAACTTGATGTAATTAAATTCGACGTCGACATAAGGTTTTCCTTTTGGGCATATTTTAAAGCCATTGTTCCGGGCACGGAAGCTAGATCATTGGTAGACACTAACTCAGTTTCGTCTGAGAACTACACGAAATGCATAGAACATTTAAAGTCGTGGTACACGCGTGAAAAATTGTTGATACAAGTGTACGTTCGAGAACTATTATAATTTTTTTGAAATCTTAAACCAATTAATGTTAATATATAGGTATGTATATGATAAACTCATTGCACAACAACTAAGAGCTCTTGAAACATTAGGTGTAGCGAAAGTACATGCAGCATTCATTCTGCCTATGGTGGAATCGGCAATCCCAGATGAAATACTAAGAGCTTGGGAGAGGTTTACCACCCCCATTGCAACAAAATGGAATAGATTCCCAAAATTCATCCTTATTATCCTTTCTTACTATCGGATGGTGTAAGTGTTTTTTTTTTCAAAATTCGGTTCGGTTCCTGGCCGGGAATATTGATTTTGCAAAAATTTTATGATGCTGTTTTAGTTTTTATCAAAATCGAGACCCCGACTCCTTTGAGTATTTTTCCTTATAGTTTCGAATTTGGTCATAAACGCCTATTTAAAAAGTCAACCTGTTTATGACAAAATTAAAAAATCGAACCCTTTTTATTCGGCATTGCCTCTGGTGAGTTGCGTATTGATGTGTAAAATTATTTAGAAACAAGATGCCAGATTGCAAGTTTTAGATGGTAAAATGCCAGGTGACCGATGGGTGCATAGTTTTACGACGCGTCATAATTTTACTCAGTGTGCTACTTAAAATATAAAACGAAGTCCCGCAAAAAAAATCTATATAAGAAAAGAACGACTTTTTCAAAAATCTGGAGGACTCTTTAAAGCAGTCGGTGAAACAAACCTGAGTGACGAAAGATGTTAGTAAAGCTATCTTTAAAAGAGAAACTCAATTATAGGAATCGACTAGTAGTAGGTAAATTCAACCAAAACTGCAGTGCCAATAAATAATGTTTTCTGGTACATCAAATAATCAGTGTATTGATACTTACATGAGTACGTATTGATGACGTGTCCTACAACAGAACCTAATCCGGTTGTTTGAACATGGCCATATTTGATGATTGGTTTGAATATATAGTTCTACCCTGGGCAATGCTTTAAATGGGACAAAACTTTCAAGAAAATGAAATATGTTTTACCAAGAAATGTCATTCATGTATTTGACACAGCCCCAAAAGATAGAGAAAATCCAAAAATTTCAATTTACGCCTGGAGAGTCAGTATTAACAGAAAAGGCCGAAAAAACAAAACAATAGAACACCAAGAAATACTACCGTGTTTTGTTGTTGTTTTTAAATATAAGAACCAATCATCTACAATACTTAA